>CM057456.1:501770000-502970000 GCA_016271365.2 Neoceratodus forsteri
CGCAAACACAAATGGTAATGGGCATGGTGACGCAAAGCGAAACAGAAATAGAAACAGTACTGGAGGGCACTGCGCTCCCGCCACATGATGCCTTGTGACATAGTAACAGGAACAGCAACGCAAACAGAAGCGGTAACAGTGGCGCACATGATAATGCAAGCGCGAATGAGAAAATAAAGGGTAACGCACACGGTGGCATAGATGGGAGCGGTCCGCCACGTGATGTCTTGTCACATAATAACATGGTGCCCACAAACACAAATGGTAATGGGCACAGTGATGCAAAGCAAAACAGAAATAGAAACAGTACTGTAGACACAAATGGTAAAAAATAATGGAAACACAAGCGCAAATGAAAATGCAAAGGATAACGCACATGGTGGCGTAGACGTGAACGGTAAGTGAACTGATACCGAACCGCAAGCGAAAGGGCAATGGTAACAGTAATGGAAGCAGACAGGCTGGTTTTCCACAAAAGCTTCATAGAGAAATACAGTGAGTATAGAGAATGTATGCATAATAATGGGTCTCGAAGCAGAAAATGAGAGTTGGAATGCTAAATTGCTTATATCTCAGGAACCGTCATGACATAGAAAAAATTTAAAAGTCATATGATTTAAGACTTTCCTGGCTAGTTTGTGCTTAGCCCTGTTGGAGCTAAGCATTTTTCTGACTAAAAGTCCGTATCTCGTACCATTCAGTAGATACGGGCTCTGAAAGGCGGCGAACCGTAATGTTATCCCATGGGAAAAGAGGTTCGAGTGCCATAACTTTGGCTCCCTGCAATACTTTTTCACCAAACCACTAAAAGGCACATCTGAGGGATGTTGGCTGTGTTGCCTCCAAATTTCAGCCCAAAAGACCAAACCATTATTTTGCAGCAGGGCGCCAAAGGATTGCTGCAATGTGTTGGATGCCGTAATGTTATCCTATGGGAAAAAACGTCAACTTTGGAGTATTGTAACTTTACCGCCATGTAATATTTTTTCAAAAAGCACTGAAAGGCACATCTGTGAGATGTCGGCTGCCTTCCCTCCAAATTTCAGCCCAAAACTCCAAACCATTCTTTTGAAGTGGGGTGCCAAAGAATTGCTGTTATTTTCCCACAGCCTAGAAAAGTACTGTCGCAATTTGCAAAAGCTTTTGCAAATGCATTCGACAGTGTCACAAGTGCAAATGTACTTTTTCCAGAAATGTGAAAAACATATTTCTGGGGTGTTTTACCCCAAAATAAAGACATGGATAGCATCCTCAGGGTCAGACTAGGTGAATACAAAAAGAATTAGGTTGCTAAAGGGTCCCAAATTTAAATGCCAAGCATTTTTCTGATCACCAACTGAAAACAAAATGGCGGATTTGCAACAGTAAAAGGGCCATTTGCGAAAGTAAAAACTGCATTTGCGACACTGTTGAACATTTTGTTAACTTTTCCCATTGACTTATAATGGGAACTTGCTTTTTGAGTAACTTTTGAACCGTTTAATATTTTTTCACGAAATCTTTGAAAGGCACATCGGGGACCCCGACCGCATGTTCCCTGAAGATTTTGGACCAGTCGCACCAACCGTGTGACCTGTAGGCGCGACTGTGGAATTCTCAAAAAAGTGTAAACACATGCGCAGATCACGCTTAATAACTCCACAGCTGTATATCCAACCAGTATGAGACTTGGCAGATCCCACGGTGCATGGGTCTTGATTGTGTATTCCAAATTTCAGGTAAATCTGTCAAACAGTTGCAAAGTTATTAAGGTGCAAACGTTTGGGTTTAACATGTAAATGGCTCCTCAACCCTAACTATGGTAGCTAATATATATATATATATATATATATATATATATATATATATATATATATGTATATATATATATATATATATATCTAAAAATACATATATATAGTTAAATTATAAAGACGCGTTGCACCCTAAAGGGTTATGAAGCCACTTCTATGTTAAACTCGAAACTGTGTGTGTTAATAACTTTGGACCCATTCAACAGATTTACAAGAACCTTGGTATGCGCAGTGGGGCATGGTAGATCTCTTGATCTGCCAAATTTTGTTTCAGTTGGACTTACGGTTTGTGCACACCAAAACACTGAAAAATGCACTTTTCTCCAGTTCTGTGGGCAGTTTTTCATACGAACATACGAAATTTGCCAGCAGATAAAGGCCTAGAGGTCTATCAAGTCTGCTCAAATGTGCAGCTAGTTTCGGATTTTGTCCATGGTGCTGTGCAGCCATTGTGTGGTGTGCTGCACTGCAACTTGACTCATGGAAAGAACTTGAGTCAAGGAACATGCCACTTTTTGTTTGGTGAAAAAATATTAATCCATTCAAAAGTTATTAGACTTTTAAGTTCCCATTATAAGTCTATGGGAAAATTTATATGGTTATTTTGCGAAAAGAAGAATGGGGTTTTGGCCATCTGGTCCCTCCTCATGGTCAAAGAATTTGCAGGCTCACAATCAAAGAATCTTTGATCATGACAGCCGCCATCTTGTTTTCATTTTGCAGTGAGAAAAAAACAAATATCTCGGCTCAGGGGTGACTTCTGAAGTAAAACTACATTGAGTTTTGCTCAGCAGTCTTCCTCTATTGAGCCATGCCTGTGGTTTCTTGCAAATGTGTCCAAAAATAATTTTATCTTTGATCGCGGACTTCCAAATTCTTTGATCACAAGATTCTTTGACAGCGATCTTTGATTGCAAGGTGCGACTAGATGGCCAGATTAAAAAATCTAATTTCTCAGCCCGGGGTGTCTTATATAGTCACACTACAATGGGTTTTGCTCAGGGGGCTTCGTTCTATCGAGGCATGGCTGTGGTTTCATGTATTTCTGTGTAAAAATTGAGTTTTACCATTGTTTATTCTTTGATCGTGAGTCTGAAAATTCTTCGGTCATGAGCCTGCAAATTCTTTGATTGCAAGATTCTTTGATTGCAATCTTTGTTTGTGAGGGAGGGACTAGATGGCCAGATTTGGAGGGACTAGATAGCCCAATTTTAACAACTTTTAAAATTAGACATCTCGGAAACAGTTTGTTTTTTTTTAACTTGAAATAAATTTGGAGGGTGTTGACGGGATGTCCTGTAGATGTGAATTATGGTATTTAGGCCTTGGAAAATACATTTGTTACAGAGACATTGCATGGTGCAGTTTACATTTTGTGGACAGCATTTTGCATTGTGGTAGTGGCTTGGAATTTATAGGGTAGCTTGCCTTATTGCCATGGACGTACTTTTCAGTAGTTAGATGTGTAAAATGTAAACAGGTGCAGAATTCTGCCACTCCAATGAATGAAAATCTCAAACTTTAAAATGTAATGTCTCAGAATTGGTTTGGTCTTGTAACTTGAAATTTGGAGGGTGTTGAGGGGGATGTCCTGTACATGTGAAGTATGGTATTTACGTGTTGGAAAATTAATAAGCTGTGGAGATATTGTGTGACACACTTAACATTTGTGTATAGCATTTTGCATTGTGGTAGTGGCTTTACATTTATAGGGTAGCTAGCCTTACTGCCATGGAGATACTTTTCAGTGGTTAGGTGTCTGACATGTAAACAGGTGCGGAATTATGCCACTCCAATGAATGAAACTTTGTTTTGTTTCAAGGTGGTTGGGCCCACACTCCCACCCATATGCACTCCCACCAATATATATATATATATATATATACATATATATAATATTCAGTACTTGTACTGTTATATTAGGCAGACATTTGCAAATTGGTGGGAGTGTGGGGCCCACCAACTTGTGCAACTTTCTACTTTTCTATGCTTTCTCAAAAAGTAAGGAAATTCTATGCAAGAAACTTTGTTAATGCATCATTTAGGGTTAAACACAAAAAGTAAGGAAATGAGACCTTTAGTGTTGCCCCTCCTCCCCCATGTACCCCCATTCTCCAAGTGTGACAGACACGGGGTGTGTCATTGGGGTTGTGAGAGGCCTAAATGTCAGCCCATTCTTCTTTACTGTGGCTTGTGAATATGATTACACATGGAATGGGTTGACATTTAGGCCTCCACAACTAACTGTTACTCAACGTCTAATCAATCTCAGCAGGAGGATAAGGGTAACAAGGGGAGGGTGCAACCCTAAAGGTCTCTATATCTTGACTTTTGTGTTTTAACCCTAAATGTTATATATATATATATAGTTAATGTCTGGGTCTGAAGAAACATGAACATGAAATGTACAGTAACTTACTGTACCAATGGTGGCATGAATACATGACATAGGGCAGTATGCTTCATTCAGCTTAGCAGATTAATTGTCCTCCAGGACATCACAGTATTGTTCACCCAATGGTCATCTGTGGCTATCATCATTTGGTGGCAGCACACTGTGCATCAGCTCACTCAGTGGCAGCAGCAGGAAACAGAAGTACAACAACAGCAGCAGCAGGCACCACAGTTGTGGCTGTTGGTGCACACCTTAATCAGTGTATCCTGCAATAAGTGTGACTTTCAGCACATCTTCTCATGTGATTATTCTTCTTCTGGTTTCAGACCTTTTCATGACAGTTTAACAGCAGCCATTTTAGTGGGCACACTTATGCAGAGTTGTAGCTGTTGGTGCACGCTTTAATCAGTGCATCCTGAAATAAGTGTAACTTTCCAGCACATTTTCTCATGTGATTATTCTTCTTCTGGTTTCAGGCCTTTTCATGACAGTTTAACAGCAGTCATTTTAGTGGGCACATTTATGCAGAGTTGTAGCTGTTGGTGCATGCTTTAAGTGTGTCCTGAAATAAGTGTAACTTTCCAGCACAGTTTCTCATGTGATTATTTTTCATCTGGGATCGGGACAAAAATACTGCATGCCAAATGATGTAGCAAGATAGCAGTCTAAGCATGCTATATTCACATATCATAGTAATTTTTTTTTCTAGTGGGGGGGCAGTAATTGTGTTGTGTGATGGTAGGGTATTTTGATTGTGGTTGTTTTGGGTATGCTAAGACAACAGAACACACTTAACAGTAAGCAAAATCTTTCATTGCATGACAAGTAACTACCACAGCAATGCAATAATTGGCTGACAATTTTTACCTGTACTTTTCTATGTGATTTTCAATTGCAATTACTTATCGACTGACTTATCTATTTGATACCTATGATACCCTTATTTCCACAATTTACATCTGCTGGACTGCGTTTTTTTAACTATGACATAATAAACAGCACTCCTTTTTTAATCTTGCTTGCGGCAGGTTTTCATCAGTATTCACACCGGTTTTTGTACATCTACTATTTCAAATCCTTTGTGTTGGGACTACAACAAAGTACCAATTTAATATGGGCAAAATGTAATGCAGTAGAATGATGCTGATATTTAAAAACTAACATTTTAACTATATCTGTTTATTTATTTCCCTTTCCTCTGTTGTTGTTAATGTGCAGAACTGGCTGTCAGCCCATAAGTCTGTACTCAATGCTAAGAAAACACAAGCCATGCTATTTGGATCTGCCCACAAGCTCACGGCATGTCAAATGTCACTGGTTGTACTGGACTCAGGTGGTGCACAAATAGAGTGTGTTACATCTTTCAAGTACATGGGTGTTCTTCTGGACCAATCCCTGGACTACAATCTACATATACAGTCCACCTGTAAAGTGGTGAATGTTAAACTGGGGGTCGCTTATAAGGCTAACTTTATGCTAACTCCCACTGCCAAGCTGGCAATTGCCAGAGGTATCCTTCTCCCTGCCCTCACATATGGTGCTCCTACCTATGCTGCTGCACTTAAAACCGCACCACATAAATGGGACATAGCATATCATAATATTTGTCACTATGCCTCCTTGTCACCTCGGCATAAGCAGCATTGCCAACCTTATAGAGACCTTGGCTGGCTCTCCCCCTCTGCTGGCTGCAAATACTGTCTTGGCTCCCTGATTGACTTGATGATCAGAAATCAGACTCCCTCAGCACTTGTCATTATGCTTGTACCTCAGACATCCTCCTATGGGCTAAGAATAGTTGACAAGTCCCTACTTAAAGTGTCTAGATGAAACTCTACTAAAGGCTCTTGAGCCTTTTATTACTCTGCTCCTAAGCTATGGAACTCCCTTCCCCTTGCACTTCGACAGGCAGTTTCCCATAACAGCCTTAAAAGGGAGCTGCACTATCATCTATCCCAGGCTGACCTTTTTACCTGCTTTGATCCAACTTAAACCTCCGCCAACTTTATTGTTATCTCCTGCACACTCCCCAAGCATAACCCAACCTAGTCTAATCCTGTATCCCCTTATAGTATTTGGAGTCTTGCGTCTCATTGCTGTGACAAATCCTAACATATGTTTCTGACCACCCTGTGGTGCTATTTGCTTCTAGTTGCAGTGTTAATTACCTTCTCTGTCACTATGTACTTTTTAATATGTCATGTAATGGTATGTTATTTGACTGTATATGTGATTGTTAATTCATGCTATTCTTCATTGGTTGTATTTATTTATTTATTTATTTTATTGAATCTCGGTATTAGCACCTTTGAGCTGGGGGCTTGTTTACAAAGGCTCAATGTCAAACAAATGAGTTATACAGCAAAGGGTGTGTAGTGTCAGTGGCTCAGTAGGTAGCACACTCACCTCTGAGGCCAGGAGATCAGAGGGCTGTGGGTTCAGTTCCCACATCTGGCCCTCAGGTTAATATCCCAGTACTGACACTGTAGTACAGCATGAGAGGGGTGCTGCACTTCTGAGGTGCCGTCTTTCGGATGAGTCATTAAACCAAGGTCCCATCTGCCTGGATTGGTGGTAGTTCAGGTGGATGTTAAAGGTCCCATGGCACTTATCGAAAAGAGTAGGGGAAATTTCCCCGGTGTCCTGGCCAAATTTCCCTCATTCACTAAAAATACCACCAACAGCTTAATCTGGTTCAAGGTCAGCTGGCATTCATCTGTATCCCTCTCCCCCGGGTTGTGCCTGAAAATAGGCAGGATTTGTCTAGTGCACTTACCTGGTCAACAAAAACTAAATTAAATAAATAAATAAATAACATAGGTACAATGTTAACACCATAATAGGCAGCTTGATCTAGACTCACAAGATCTTAGACATACACTTAATAACACAAATAAAGCAATACATAAGTGCTTGAGGTGGGAGAAGTCAGAGGTTGGTAGAACATAAAAATTTAGATTAGCGAGGGACCATGGACTCAGCAGTCACTCAGAAATAGCAGCTCAGGGAGGCATTGTCGACAGAGGGCTGGTGGTTGAGGCAGCTGGTCACTAAGGTTATGACCGACAGTCACAATTGCTGAGGTTGACTAGGTGTTGCCAAAGGCTGTTTTTGAAGGTGCCAATTGTATGGGTGGATTGGATAGGTTCTGGGAGATTGTTGAACCAGCTGGGTGCTCTGAAAAGAAATGCTCTTTGCCCTTGTCCAGCAAAAAGGAACCTGAAAGGCATGATTGGATGTGCCTCTGGTGCAGTACAAGATTGCATGGGCTTTTGTAAGGAGCATCTGGATAGAGAGGGGCAAGCCCTAGGGAGATCTCTTTGGCTGCAAGGCAAGTGTGATGAGCAATTCTGTTTTGGAGATTGAGCCAATTACAGTATATTGCACATAGAGTCACAGGAATGTATGTCATTGCTAGCACTTGTTAGTAGCCTGCAGGCTTTGTTAAGGGTGGTTCTAATCCTATTAAGGGCAGTGGCAGAGGTGGTATTTTCTTAACTGACTCTGACCTATGCTGTTTGTAATATTCCTGTATACATGCCATATACTTTGTCTATGATTATTTGTACTCTCCCGGGTTATGCCTGAAAATAGCCATGGAGCACCTACCCGTTAAACAAAAACTAAATAAAACTTATTTGTTTTTAGTAACCGCGTGAGGTGCACTAGACATAAAAAATTTTAGCCTATTTGTAGCCTATTTTTAGACACTACCAGGGAGGTTACAACAAGGATAAACATGACAATGAAGGTCTAGCAAAGCAAACACAAGTTAAGAGGGGAAGTACAATGATAGATGAAACAACAATCAGTTACAAGTAGTATTAAAACAAACAAAAAGTCAAACAGAGTTACAGCAATGCATAAACAGGTGCTTGTAATAAGTGCTATTGAATATAAAATCAAATTTAATATAAAAACCTTTTCACTAGGCAAGTAAAGCAATCAGAAGAATGGAACTGGTGAGGAAAGGAAGAGGTTAGGGAGACTAAGACCTATGAGGAAAAGAGGGAACATCAGATTGAGGGCAAGGATAGGTAGGGCTTCAAGTAGGGCTTCAAATAGCTTCAAGAGTAGCGGGCTTCCCTAATGTGCAATAATCTTTCTTGGAATCTAGCTACTTGAAGCCCTCTATAAAGGCAACATTGCTTTCCAGAAATTAGCGTTTATAGCACTTTACAAAAAAGCACATTATAAAAAGCACTTTACAAAAGCACTTTATAAAATAACTTAATAAAAACAATCTTGAAGTGGATGACATATATTAAAATGTTGGTGCAAAAAGTGTCTGTTTTTGCAAAAGTTACTTGAACACTTTATTAGAAATATGGAAAGCAGCTGTCACAACTATAAAGGAATGTTTTTTCAGACCTACAACTATACTTGTCTGAAATGAAGTATTGCGTTGAAGTGAAATTTTCTCTTAAATTTTTTCTATAGATGGATAAGTGAAGAAGTGATATGTGAGGTTATTTTTACAATAAATGATTATATTTTGAATACTCTACCCCTGAGAAGTATCTTTGGTTTTGTTTGGGATTAATAGTAACTCTGACCTCCCTAACATAGTGCTGACCTCCTGTGGTTCAACAGGACTTGTGTTCATTATGATAATGACTACTACGATCACAAGACAATATACTCCACACAGCCCCTGTGGAGTCTAAGGGCTTCTACTAATTCATTTTTATGACTCCCAGTAGGGTCCTCCAAAAATCAATAATGCAGGTTGCCAGAACAGTGTTCAGCACCAATCAGGACTATAAAAGAACTTTGGGCTGGCAAGCTCCCATTAGGGAGCATTTAACTTACAAATGCAAAAACAAATGTCAGGTTAGTGGCAGCACAGTAGTGGTATGTCCAGTGATAAAACTCCTCTCATCATCAATCACATCAGTGGTACTGGGTTAGAGCTGGACTCACAGGGTACATCAAATACAGTTGAAATCATAGGTAATAGCAATTTGTGCATAGAAGCAGTACTCAAAGGCGTTCCACTTCAGAACAATTCTGTCATGACTAATACCATGACCTTGAGCTCTATCTGCCACTTGATTTTTCAGAATTTCTCCTTTACTTTCCCTTGTCTGGCCTATGGAGCCTGCTTTTGGTTTTTCATGCTATATAACACTGAGGCATATATTTTCATACTATTTAACATTGGGGCATATATTAAAGAGCACCTTTCATGATGGTCCAAAAAAGTTACATCTTGTAGTCCTTATATGCAGTACTAGACCTGAAAGGGTGTGTGCATTTGTTATTTTTGGCCAAGGTTTACTCTGCCTTCCATAATTTTCATTTGTTTTTAAGCCCTGCTTTAGCCCTGCTGCACTTGCCTTTGCTGTTCAGCTGCTGGGCTGCTGGCTACCAATGACATCACTGTAGGGCAGGGGAGTGACTCACACTGTGCAGTACAATGCAGTTGCAGCAGTTTTGCAAGGGAAAACTGCCAGTACTCAATGTACATACTGTGTTCCCACTTCCAGGAATATTTTCAAGATATGCAGTGCTGGGACTACCTGACTCAGATGGCAGTGGATGCACATAGATCACAGGTGCTCCTCTCATAAAGCTTAAGCACTTTTCCCAAGGTGTGAATCAGTGACCACTCCATGGTAGGCTAAGACTTCTGTAGGGCTCAAAATATATAATTTCCCCATTTCCATGGAAATGCAGAAATGCCATTAAGCCAATTCACATTGCAGCATTTCCATCTGAAAATGATATGCCACACTGCCAGAGTTCATTATATGGGCAGTAGAGAGCACTTATCTGACTCTCTGGTTGGAGGCAGGGTGTTGAGTCTTTAGATTGACCATGGTAGTTTGTTTGGAAGCAGGCATTGAGGGCAGTCTTTGGGGCTCCTTGACAGAGTTTGCAGGAGAGACAAGCACATGACATCCTGGCTCAATCCTGACAGGCCAAGGGTGTCTTATGTTTCACTTCTAGGTTTGCTGTGGCACAAGTAGAGTGTGCGCAGCAGGTTGAAAGGATTTCCATGGATGCGGATTGCAATTTCTCATTCTTGTTGGGTGAGGAGAATATTCTACTATGAAAAAGGAGAGGCAAGGGGGATATTCTAAATTTGCATTATAAAAAAAGGAAAATTAATATTAATAGGTAGAGGTGTTGCAAAGATTTACCTCGATGGTGAAGTTCCGGTGAAGTTATCAACTCGCCTTTGCAAAGTAATTTGCAAAGTTTTTCCATATGGGTCTTTACACAGAATGGGGTTACCAAAGTGCTGTCACTGTTCAGTCCTTGATTAACAAAAGTAAAACACTCACTACCTACGAGGAGCAAATATTTAATTTGTAGGTTACCACAAGTTGTGGTAAGTTCCATAACGTGAGAACTTCAGGTTAATTAATTATGTATTTTTCACACATTTTACTTCCCAAACACCATGTTTTTACACCATGTCAATGTGGCATAGGATAACACATAATATAGTGCTGCTTTTCTGCTGGCTTGTTTGTCTTGGAATTCAATAAAATGCTTTTAAAACCATGCCTGGTGATGTATGTGTAATGTAAGTATTACAGCAGTATGATTATTATGTGTCCTTGTATTTCATACTTTCCCAAAGTTTTTGTGGCACATGCAACATGTGGTGTCCTAAATGAACTTTTGACATTCCCCAGAACTTTCAGACAAGCCTCCTTAGAGAGCTTTTGCTGCTGTTAATTAATGCTATCCCTACAAGCTGCATCATGTTACAGATTGGAATCCCTCTTTACACTCCATTTATCTGAATTCCTTTCTCCATGGCCAGTTCTGTGTCCACTGCCCCAGATGTGTCTGTGCCACTGCTGATAATATGTGTCCATGATGATTTACACATGGTAGTTCCAGAGAGCACATCAGAAGAAGGTACGTGTGAATTCTGGCTGGAACAGCCAAGAATTTATCATAGCAAGCCCCTCTGGTAGTTTCCCAGGAAAAGGAGAGGGCTTGTGTCCATTGACAGTAATATTGTTGCTGCACCACACACTGCATCCCAGCAACGTGCCTCCTATAATGAATAAGTTATCCTAAAACTGGTAACAGCAGCCAGCTTGTACTGTAGTATTAGAACTTTGAAGCTGATTTGAGGTATGTTTTCCTGTGTATTGTGCATTTACAGCTTAGTTTATTCACTTTTAGGACTTTTATTAGGGCACATGCATCTTGTACTCGGGGTTGAAATAGTGACATACATGAAAGGTCCTGAGTTTTTGCAGTGCTTCAGTCATGTAATAATATTAACTTGCAGGCACAAGGGTATATGTTCCTTTTTTTGTAGTTTTTTTGCTTACTTGCTCTCTTGCTGAATGCTACCCCTATGCAGCTCAGTCCAACCATCCCATAGTCCATCCAGAAAGCTTTTGAGTTAAAGGGAAGCTGTAGTCACCCAATTTTAATGTTTTTTTCATGATCTGAGTTGAATGATAGAATCTTGAAAAGTGTGTCCCAGTGGGAATCGAACCCAGACCGGCGGTAGGAAACACTTTCCCTAGGTACTTTTCCTTTGTAATTAATGTCTTGGAGCCCTGTGGAAGCAACCTCCAACACTTTTCTGTGTCTTTTAATGGTCCTTATGAACTAGGCATATTTGGACCACTAATGTGTTCTGTGCTTAACATGTTGTGCTTTGGTAATTATGCCAAGTGTTTTTAAGGTTTTCACTCCATGCATTGCTCACCACGCTAGTTCCGAGGGCCATCCTGCTTGATTGCCCATTGTATGAAGGGGAACAGAAATGTGAACCATTATCTTGAGGATAGTTTGTGTATTTTTAAAGTCGGCATTGTGTTCATCAGACAATGCATTCCTAGTTTTATTGCTAGCTGGTGATTCTTTTGTCTTGGGTGTGGTAGTTAGACTGCACAAGGAATCTCGCTGGGGTTCCTGAATGTTCTTTTTTGACTTCTTATTGTACACTGGTGTGTGTGTGTGTTTGGTGGTGGTGGGGAGGATTGTTGTGTGTCTGTGCCATTGAATTATAAAAAAATGAGAGTACAGGCAATGCTTTCCAGTATTTTTTTTTGGGTGTAGCTATTGTGCACAGTGTCCTGCCTTTGTCTTTGGTGGGGTAGCTGACCAAATGCACTTTAGAAAGCATTGTCTGAAGGCCTTGTTTTGATTGCTTTTGTGTATTGCTTCAGGGTGGGGGTTGTTTCATGAGTATATGTGTCAAAAAAAAATTGTGGGCTCCAGTCAATGCACTTTTCAGTATATTTGTTCAGCAAGGTGCGGCCATTGGCACATGGTCCTGACTTTGTCTTGGGTGGCGTGGCTGTACAAACTCACAAAGAAAGATGCATTGTCTGAAGGCCATCACTTCTTTTGACAGCTTTCTTGTGATTTATGGAGGGGGGGTTCATGTGCATGTGTGTGCCTTTTAATAAATGTTTCTGGTTCCAGGTGATGCACTTTTCAGTAAGTTTGTTCGGCAAGGGGCAGCCACTGTGCACACAGTCTTGCCTTCATCTTGGGTGGGGTGGCTGGACCAATGTATGTGGAAAGGCATAATCTGAAAGCCTTTATTGTTGTTTTCTACTGCTTGCTTGAGGTTTTCTGAGGGGCCATGTGTATTTCAGTAACTTCAAAACATTTGTTTACAGGCCATGCATTTTCCAGTGTGTTTGCTTGTCAAGGGGTGGCCACAGTGAACAAGGTCCTTCCTTTGTTTTTGGTCAGGTAGCTGGACAAACACACATTGCAAGATGCATTGTCTGGAAACATTACATGTTGTTTTTGGTTTGATTGTCTGGGCCTTTGCTGTTTGTGGTAGTGGTGTGGGGGGGGGGCATGTGCAATGAGTATGAGTATAACAGTGAAAAAAAAAGACCACAAAAGTTGTGGTTTCAGCCGATGCATTTTCCAGTGTGTTTTTTCAGTAAGAAACATAGAAACATAGAAGTTGACGACAGATAAGGACTGCAAGGCCCATCCAGTCTGCCCATTTCTTTTTCTACCTTATGAATGTGCCATAGGCCTTAGCTCTGTCAATGGCCTATCTAGTCATACTCATCTGTATTGCTCCCTTATGCCTATCCCATGTCTGTTTGGAGCCGCACTGTATTCATATTCACCACTTCCTGAGGTAGGCCATTCCATGCATCCACCACCCTTTCTGTGAAAAGAACTTCCTCATATTACCCTTAATCGGTCTCCTCTAATCTCATGCTGTGTCCTCTTGTCCTGCTATTTTCTTATATTGAAACATGTTAGACTCTTTCACCTTGTTAATGTCCTTAAGGTGTTTGAATGTTTCAATCATATCACCTCTCTCCTCCTTTGCTCTAGGGTATACATATTGAGTTCAGTTAATCTGTCCTCATATGTTTTCTGATGCAGTCCCTGCACCATTTGGTTGCCCTTCTCTGGACTGCCTCAATTTGGTTAATGTCCTTGTGAAGGTGTGGCCTCCAGTACTGCACACAGTACTCCAGATGGGGCCTAGCCAGTGTCTTGTAAAGCGGGATTATTACCTCCTCTTCCGACTTGTGAAACCCCTACTAATACACCCCAACAACCCTCTAGCCTTACCTACTGCTTTAGAAGTCTGCTTGGATGATTTCAGGTCATCAGTGATGATGGCCCGAATCTCTTTCTTCCTTGTGACTGCCAGCAACTCCCTTCCGGCCTATAGGTGACTTCAGGGTTTCTCTTCCCTATGCATGATCTTGCACTTCTTTGCATTAAACCCCAGTTGCCACTCTTCCACCATTTTGCTAGTTTATCCAGACTTCTTCTCATTCTGCCCACACCTTCTGGATCATCTACTCTGTTGCAGATCTTGGTGTCATCTGCAAACAGACAAACCTTACCCTCCCGTCCATCTGCAATGTCACTGATGAAGATATTGAGAGAGGTTTGGCCCCAGAACTGATCCCTGAGGTACCCCATTTGTGACTTGCATCTCTTCTGACTGTATACCGTTTACCACCACTCTCTGTTTTCTGCCCATCAACCAGTTTGCCACCCAGTTGACCAACGTCTGACCCACCCCGAGCCTACCCAGCTTATTAATCAATCTTCTATGTGGAAGAGTATCAAAAGCTTTGCTGAAGTCAAGATAGACAACATCAACTGCTCCCCCTTGGTCCACCACTCTGGTTACCCAGTCAAAGAAACCTATGAGATTATACAAAATCACACATGCCCCCACAATGCAAAGCATCATGGGTTGCATATGCAAATCACCACAGAATGTTATGCTGGTCCAACTTTAAGCAGAAATGCATGGTGCCGAAAGGCCTCTCACACAGTTTGCAAAGGGTGCTAACAGAAGACATAGACACGTGTTTCGTCCTACCAGGACTCATCAGTATGCCTCGTCTGTTTGACACCCCTATGAGATTAGTTTGACAGGACTTCCTTTTGTAAACCCATGCTGTCTTGGATCATGTGCTCCTATGGATTCTAGGTGTTGCACAATCCTTTCCTTAAGGAGTGTCTCCATAATCTTGCCCACTAGTGAGGTAAGACTGACTGGTCTGTAGTTCCTGCCTTCTCCCTGCTACCACTCTTGTGGGCGGCATCACATGAGCCCTTCTCCAGTCTTCTGGGACCTCTGCTCAGAGAATCACTAAACAGTTCTGATAGTGGCTCTGCTAGTTCCACCCTTAGCTCCTTTAGTACCCTGGGATGTATGCCATCAGGTCCCATTGCCTTGTCTACCCTAAGCTTATCGAGCTCTTGTAGGACCCTTTCTTTTGTGAAGGGACTAGTGCACACCTCCCCCCCCCCTCGTGTCCATGGTGCAGAGCTGTGGGCCCTGCCCTACCTTCTCTTCAGTAAATACTGAGCAGAAGTATCTATTTAGGATAGATGCTTTTACATGGTCCTCTTCCTCGCATGCCCCCTTATCCCCTTTGATCTTAGCAATACCCCCTCTGGACTTTCTCCTTTCACTAATGTATCTATAGAAAGTCTTGTCACCTTCTTTTACTGTTTGTGCTAGTGTTTCCTCAGTTTGGGTGTTTGCCTGCCTTACTGCCTTCCCTGCTTTCCTTAGGGAAGTTTGGTATACCTCCCTATCTTCATCCTGCTGCGTTCCCTTATATTTCCTGAAGGCCAGCCTTTTGGCTCTGACCTTTTCTGCTACTGTGTTTGAGAACCAAAGTGGTTTCCTTCTTCTTTTGCACTTCCTTTTCTCACTAACACAATGGGATGTTGCTTCAAGTATTGCATCTTTAATGCTTGCCCACTTTGCCTGTACCCCCTCACCTGTATTTCTTTTTGCCAGGGCTAGCTTAACTCTGTTGGCCATCTTATCAAAGTCAGCTCCTCTGAAGTCCCATATTTTTGCCTTGGAATGGGATGATTTTGTTCTAGTGGCCAAATTGAACCATACCACGTGATGGTCACTGGCCCCCAGGTGACCTTCTACCTGGAGATCTGTGATCCTTTCCCTGTTAGTTAGTACTAGATCTAGGATAGCCCTGTCTCTAGTGGGTTGTTGTATCAGTTGTTTGAGGCCCTCCCCCTGCAAGGAAGCCACCATGTGTCTAGTTCTGGCTGATGTCCCTGCTGGTATTGACTAATCTGTGTCTGGCACGTTGAAGTCTCCCATTATCAGAACCTCCCCTTTAGCTGTCATGTTTTGTATATCTTCTAACAGTAACGTGTCTATTTCCTCCCCCTGGTCTGGAGGCCTGTACACAACCCCAGTTCATATGGCTGCCCCATTTCCTGTTTCCAGGGTGACCCACAGTTCTTCTGGCTCCTTATGTGTATTCTGAATTTCTGTAGCTTTGATATTTTCATTGACATAAGGGTCACTCCATCCCCTTTCTGCACCTCGGTCTCTTCTGAACAGTACATTGCCAAGTACTGAAGTCTCCCAAGTGTGGTTACTGGTAAACCATGTCTCGATAATGGCTACTATGTGCAGTTCAGCCTCTGTCATTAGTGCCTGCAGGTCTGGGATCTTGCTTCCCAAATTGCGAGCATTTGTGTACATGATTTTCCATTGGTCAGATTTTGGTGTTAGTTGTTGGGAGAGGTCCGGCATTTCCCCTGTGCATCGTATGGGAAGCCAGACCTTTTTCTTTACCTGGTGATGCAAATGAACTACAAACATGTTGAACTCCTGTTTGACCACTAGCTGAGGGGGGAAGGGTGTTCTTCCCATTCGATGTTTTGGATGCTGCACCCTCTCCCCATTTGATAGTTTAAATATTCTGCAAAGTCATCAAACTTCTGCCCCAATGCACTGACTCCCTCCTTAGTCAGATGCAGTCCATCAAATTTAAAGAACTTTTGCTCCCAAAACTGTTGCCAGTTCCCTACAAATTAAGTCCTTTTTCCTGGCACCAGCTCTTGAGCCATATGTTTAGCTCCCCTTTCTCTCCTTCTCTGACCTTCTGTCCATTTTTTCTTTCTCCACGCTGATGTACCTGGGAGACATCTAACCCATTACCCCTGGCTGGAGATAAGTATCAACTCCCCGAATCATGGAGTCTCCTAATCTCAGAAGTTTTTTGGATTTCCTTTTTGCTTTTTTTGTTTTGGTTCCTGTTTTGGGTGCATTTTGTTGTGCTAGCTCCTGTGCTGCAGTGTCCTGCTCTGCAGTGTCCTCTGCCCCTTTGTTTGATTTTGGAGATAGAGGCAGATACCTGTTTGTAGTTTTTATATGGTTTGTGGAGGTGATGTGTTGGAGAGCACCGGTGATGGGCACCCAATTGCCCTGCTAACCACCTGCCAACCTCCCGGACCAGCTACCCTCTGCGGTCGAGGTGCTTCTGTTCGATGTTAGGAAAATGGCAGGCAGTTCTGAATTTCAATTTTCTATTGTAGAGTTATCTCACTTCATGGGTACTTTTCACCTTTGGATCAGAGTGTTCAGAAAGGCTTAGTAGAATTACTCTACTGTGGGTCTGAAAAAAAATAACCTTTATGTCACACTTTGGTAACCCTATCTCATGAACTTTCCCATAAGTTTGGAAATTCACCTAGTGACTTCACCAGTAACTTAGCCATTAAGATAGTTAGGCCAAGTCTGTTCAAAGCGAGGCTACTGGTGTTAGGTCATGTGGAAAAACTCCTGCAGGTCACATGCTACTGCTCTATGTACTGTCTCATACTTAGTTACACTTTGCAATCGGAGTTAGTTAGTGAAAGAGGTCAGATCTATTCTTTCAAGAGGTTTGAAAACTATCAGAAACAAACAAAACATGTTTTCCAGCTTTCTTTTGCTTGTTTTTGATCTTATTTCTACTGTACTGCGTGGGAGTCTTCATTTAGTTTTGTATAGCTGTAATTTTTTATTTTCAAAACTTTCACTTTTATTTTTTTACTTGTTTTCATTAAAATGAGTGGAATTGATCAGCAAGAGAGGGAGATGAAGCCAACAGATGGGAGACACCATCCCATCCATATTAAGAGACCCATGGCAGCACAAGACAACAACACCCACCCATCCTCAACAGTAGAGCACCAACATCAGCATGCAATGGCACTACCTCCAACACCAAAGGAAACACCAGTCAATGTACCACTACCATCTATGCACCATGAGGTGGAAATGCACCCTGCACCATCTTGCTCCTCCCCTCGTCAGCAGCCAAGTCCCTAGTGTGGGACTTCTTTGATAGTGACTCTGTAGCCAACAGTGCGGACACAAGTAAATTATATAAAGCTGTTGTTCAGCATGGGAAACAAGGTACCTATTTGGGAGCAGGTGAGCAGCACACCCACCTTAGAGCATGGCACCTCCAGGAGTGGGAAGAGCATGTCCATAGTTGGACAAAAGTTGCTGAGAGGGGTGGATATGATGCCACCCCTACTGGTTCTTCCATGTCATAGGGTGGGAAGGGCAAGAAAAAGCAATGTGGTGGGTCAGGTGCACTCGTCTAGAGGGTGAGGTGGAGAGGACTGGGAGTGGGACCTGCAGGCAGACCCAGGTGCTGCAGGAAGCACCTGATAGACTAGGCTCATATCCTTCCCCTACATCCACCCATGGAGAAGTGATACATCTCTGCAGGGAGATAGGGGAGCTCTCCCAGCAAGTTGTGGGGATGAAGGAGATGTTGCAGGAGTTGCTGAGAAATCAGCAAAGCATTCTCGAGTGTTTGGTGGATCCCCATGGTGTCAGTGCACCCTCTGTCCCCAGGTCATAGCCCTTGAATCCCTATGTGTATATTTATCCGTCTCTTTTATTCTTACCTGTTTATCCCCAAATAATTAAAAAAAGGAAAAGAAACAAATTGTATATTCATCTTGGTTTCTCTCTGTTTTTCTTGGTTTCTGCTTCTGCTTTGTTCTAGCTATTTAAATTCTGCTGTTCTTATCCATTCTAAAAAAATCTGATTTTAGCTCTATTGTTGTCTTTCTTCTGCAACTGTGCAGTCCTTACACTATCACTAAAATTGTTCTCAAGTACCAGAATAAATGGTATGTTGCTAGTCCATCCCCCTGTCACAGGCTGCCCTTCCTGTAATTTAATGTACACAGTAGTGCACATTTACCAGAAAAGCAAAATAGGCCAAATTCAGTATTCCCAGAATTATGTAAACCACATGAACATTTAGGCTGCTGCTACATGGTGCTGCACTGTGTGTGTCAACCCCCACACCACCACAGTCTGCCCTTCCTTTTTTTATATTTAGTACACTTTATTGGCTGTGTCTGACCAGCCATGCTTTGGCCCTGTTCCTTGCTCCCACCTCCCACTACCACCGACCTACCTTGACTCCTGGGCACCTTGGTTTGCCCCCCAGGCTGAGGCCACTGGGGGGCCTTACCCCAAAGGAGACTCAGTCAGTTGTTAGGAGTGAGGATTTAAGGTCCACAGTGCGGGGCCTGCAGCATGGGATGGACATCCTGGTGCTTGTTCAGATCGTTTTTTTTTTCATCTGTAGTGACCCAGGGAGGCATGGCATGCAATGATGTGGTGGTGTGCACACCGCATGTCTGATATGCATCCCAATACTACCTAACTCTGGCTGTCAGATCCCCAGCCTTCACCAGGGGTCAGTTAAACTCCGGCAGCTTCCCCCCTTCCCCAGAGAAGGACAGCAGTGCATGGGATGCTTGATCCTCCTCCCCACCCAGCCAGCCCTCTGATGGCCTGAGCTCGTTATTGAACTCAGGTCACTGGCATCATGATTGTAAGCCCTACTACTGTGCTGATGGGCTGGCTCAGAGGCTGTCCTTCCTGCAATTTAGTGCACTCAATAGAGCACATTTTCTAGAAAAGCAAATAGGCCAAAATTCAGTACTCCCAGAATAAAGTCAACCACATGAACATTTATGCTGCTGCTGCATGGTTCTGCTCTGTCTGTGTCACCACTCACCACAGCCCTTCCTATAATCAGTGATCCTTCTGTAATCCTGCATAATCTGGTGGAGAGATGGTGATAGGTTGCTTGCTGGTGGAGCAGGACAGGAGGACACCTGTGAAGAAACTCTACTCAAGTTGCCACTGTAGTGGTGACCACACAGTAATGGTATATCCATTGTCCACTCCCATTCTTACTGTACCCATCACCTGTGAATAAAAATGAGAAATTATTTAGTCTCCCTTTGGCCACTGTGGTAGCTTCACGGTATATCCATTGTCCACTCCCATTGTTACTCTACCTGTCACCTGTGAATAAAAATGAAAAGTTATTTAGCCTCCCTTTGGCCACTGCAGTGGTTGCACGGTATATCTGTTGTCCACTCCAGTTCTTACTGTACCTGTCACTGTGAATAAAAATTACAAATTATTTGACCACCCTTGGCCACTGTGGTGGCTGCATGGTATATCCGTTGTCCACACACATTCTTACTATGACTTTCCCATGTGAATAACAATGAGAAATTATTTAGCCTCTCTTGACCACCACAACATGGTGTGTACCGATGAAAAGAGAACAAAAAAAAAATCACAATGGTACTTACCGTAACATTAGTGCTGCTGGCTATGCTGCGTATTGTATGATGAAGAGTGCCACTGAGATGGTGGAGGAAGAGTTAATTTCTCTCTGTTTCGTGCTGGTTGTCTAGCTTTGCAACTGAGTTGACTGTCATCCCTGTGAATGATGAAACCTGCTGGAAGACAAAAGGAAAGAAAGAAAAATATTTTAATGTCTTTCTGAGTAATGTGGAAGGCCTTTCATACTGTGTGAGGCCAAGAAGTCACCACCAGTGAGTATAAGGACTGTGAACAAAAGTGAAAGTGACTTACCATCACAACAGGCAAAGACAGGCCTTGCTGGAGGTGAGGTCTTGCTGCCTTGAACAGATGACTGTCTGAGAGTCAGCTTGAGGGCTGGCTAGTGGGCTGGCTAGCAGGAGGCCTGGCTGGTAATGGCATTTCCGCTGCATCAGTGTGGAGGCTGTGGACCAAGCTGTTTGTGGCTCTGGAGGACCCAAGCAGGCCAGAGGAGTAGGTGGTGCTGTGTCTTGCTAGCTGGAGTAGGCATGCTTTGCCTGGCTGGTAATGGCATTTATGTTGCATCAGTGTGGAGGCAGTAGTCCACGCTTTTTGTAGTTCTGGAGGACCCAAGCAGGACAGAGGAGGAGGAGGAGGAGGAAAAGGTGCTGTCTCTTGCTGTCTGGAGCAAGCATTGTCTCTAGGAAACACATTCAGGTAGTGGGGACATGTAATCGATTGGACACACAGAAACAGCAGCACAACAACTGAGGAACAGTTTTATTTATTTATTTATTGAATTTTGTTGACCTGGTAGGCCCACTGAGACTAGAAGTCCATTTTTCTGGTGTGAGCGGTGGAGGTGGTTACAGATGGTAACCAACTGAAATTGAACCAGATTAAGCTGTTGGTGGTATTTCTAGTGAATGGGGGCAATTTTGCCAGGACACTGGGAAAATCCCTACTGAGCAGTAGGGGAGCTGCTGTGGCTAGCAGAATGGAAGACAGTGTCAGACAGTTGGAGGAGACAGGCGCTGCAGTCTTGCAGGCTGAGAATTCATCCCAGATTTTGGGCATGACTGTGCAAGGGAATGTGGAGACTTTGCATCCCGCAGGAGAGAAGCTCCTGAACTGGAGTGATGTGCATGGTACTGTCCATGCAGTGGGAATGCAAGCAAGAGAACTCAGTCCACTATATTTCACCAAATGTCACAGAGAGCAATGGACTGCAGAGTGCAACAGAATATATGAATAGTTGTGGCAGGCCAGCTGTTCCACAACTGGTAATGGGAATGTGAGCCACAGTGCTGATGTGGCAATGGATGGAGTGTGGAAGTGCACACCTACTGACACAGTGGAGTCTGACAACCGCTGGTTGAAAAAAGAAGCTCTTTTGAATTCAGGATGGATTTGTGTGAATGGGAAATGGATCCCTGACTCAAACTGGGAGTCTTTCACACGGTCACAGCCAGACAGTCAGGGGGCCCCTGAGCAGAAAATTCAGGTCAGCAACATGAGAATGGTTTTGGTTTTGACACGGAGGGGGTTGGGGCATGAATAGAGGATACTGATACACTGCAGGCTCATACAGAGATTCGGAAGGCAAAGCCTGATGAGTCTTCCCCCTCCCCATGAACGGACACCAGGAGACTTGGTCCCAGGTTCTCTAATTTATTTAAATATAATAGACTGGAGCAAGCACCATGGCACAATGCAGTCCACCTCCGTTATAGGGGAGGGCTGCAAGAGCACCCAGACAGAGCATATGTGGCTCGCAAACTGTTGAAAGAATCAATGAACTTTCAGACATCTGAAATCTACACCCTAATTAACATCAGGAGTGAAGATACCTTTGACATTAGCTTCAAAACTTTTACAAGCTTGGACAGATTTTGGCAAAAATATGAATCTTGTAAAATGATGCCTTTATGGGTTCCCTTTTGGGCAATTCCTCTAATTAAACCCTTGTTTAAAACTGTATGTATCATGTTTCGTAATGAAGGGGTAAATGTGGGGGACAGACAGTTTTGGCTTGAACAAAAATGTAATGTGTTGGAGGCTCCAGAAGCCACAATTGATGAAGAAGGCATTTGGACAGGTAGCTAGTGATTTAAAGTCAAGTTACATATCCTGGGAAATGAGGTAGCACATATAGCGAATAGCTTTTTTTAGGGAAGGACAGAGATGTATGTTTTTACCCAGGACAGCCCAAAGCATGTTACAAGTGTGGGAGCAGAAAGCACCTAAGTAGTGATTGTGAAAAAATAAAATGTGCTTTATGTGAGGATTTTGTTCACCACAGTGGGACATGTAGAAATTTTTTTCTCTGCAATTTATACGAAAACAGGGGCACGTGTACCACCAGTGCCCCAGGCTCCGGGCAGGTCAGAATAGGCAGGGAGAGTTGGACAAGGAAGATCTAATCAACTGTGCACAAGAGAGACAAAGGCCTCATTTTACTGATCAGGACACGCCCCAAAATAGGGCCTACTACTTTTGACACTGAAACTGACTTGCCTAATGCTGATGTTAGGCCTACTACAGATCAAACACCCAAGGATACACAGACTTCAGCACATACAGTTTTGCCAGGTACCTTGACCATTACAGAAGGTAATGTTATGCCCTTCCCAATAGTGTATTTTCAAGCACCTAAATGGGTCATGAGGGCATCCAGCAAACAGAGAAATCCTCCCGTTGTGGTTGCAGTGCACAATGCCGTTCAAGTCTTACAAGATCAGGAAGGGGGTTCAGAGTCAGGCGTTTCCTCTAAATCCAGTGCCATATCTGAAATGGAGCTGGAGGAAGAAGGGGGTACAAAAATTCTGGGCACTAAGAAAAAAGACAGGGAGGAAAAGAAAAAAAGATAAATAGTAAATCAGTATGACAACATTAAACCTAGTCTCGTTAAATGCCTGCAGCATGAAATATTATAAAAAGAGATTAGCATGTCTAAATTTTCCAGGAATTTGAGAGCAGATATAACCTTTTTGCAAGAGACTAGGTTTAATAGCTTGGAGGATGTGGCCCAGGCCAAAAAGAACTGGATAAGGGGCCCCTCATTTTGGTCATATGGTACAGATACGGCAGATGGCTTAGGGATTTTATTTGGACATATGCAGGTTCAAGTTTTAAGGATAGTGGATTTGCTACCCGTGACGGTATTAATTGTAGATTATGTGTACAAAGGGTTGTCTGTGATGTTAATAAACACTTACGCACCACAGGTTAAAACAGCACGCATAGACTTATTTAATGAAGTAAAGCCCTTTTTGTTTACTAAAAAACACATTATATGGGGGGGGCAATTGTAGCTTGGATCTTAAAATCAAGGATCAAGTACAGAGAAAACATACTGCAATACTCATGCTCTACAAGGAATAATAAGAACATCTATCTTAAAAGATGTATATAGGAGCTACATAGTACGGCAGGGGCTACATATCAGAGAAGTATTTACTATTGTATAGATTTTTTAATTTCTAAATTTTTGGTTCCTATTAGTTTTGACTTAAAACTCCTTGCAGTATCAGATCACATGGCTTTACTTTGCAAACTAGGCCTTTCTTCAGTCTCACCTAGGTTTCCTACAGTTATTAATAGATGAAAACTCAATTCTTCCTGTTAGATCAACCTGAAATACAGACTAAATTATTATAGGACCTAACAATGAGAAAATCGGTAGCAGATATGTACAATGAATTGTTTTCTGGTGGGAAGACACAAAAAAAAGAAATTAAGCAATTTTTCATCTCATTAGGAAAAGCTAAGAGTATGAATGATTATTTAAAGTATCTGGGGTACAGGAACGGTACTGCAGTTTAATGTCCTTATCAAATGCTTCAGATGTTAGTATACAAGATCAAATGGCAGTTATTAAAGCAAACATGAAGCATTATCAGTATGATAGGGTGGTTTCTTTGCAGGCAGAAATGCAATTTGGTTCTGAAAACACCCTCTTCTGATCCTTTTTCAGCCTGTAAACAGACCTTAGACAAAAAACTAATGGAAGGGTTATGGGATGAGTAAGGGCAGTTAAGACAGACTGATGTTGAAATGTTAGAGATTGTTCAACAATTTTTACCAACACAACATGGAAACGCTTTCAACTCAGGTGCTTGATGGGAGGAGGTTATGACATTTGGAGCTCCAGGAATTACAAGTAGTCAGTCAGCTGCACTAGAGAATCCTACAACAATAGAAGAGGTTAGAGGTGCTATATCGTCTCTTAAATTATGAGTATCTCCTGAGGAGGACAATCTTATGAGCAAATTCTATAAACATTTATCAGAAGGTTTAAGAGAAATTCTGTGCAATGTGTATAATGACATTCTGGATACAGGTAACACTGCTGAACAATTTTCAGCTGCACCAGTTGTCTTCTTGAACAAAAAAGGTTCAAGACAGGAATTAGGGTATTGGGGACCAATGAGTCTCCTAAACACTGATTATAAAATACTGGTGTCCATATTGTGTTACAGATTGCAGAAAATAGCTCCATCAGTGATCCTGTACAGTTATATTCAGTACCAAATAGGACGATACAGTAAAATTTAGCTTTTATAATGGATGTTTGTGACTTTGGAAGACAAATCAAGATTTCTGGTTACTTGATTGCCCTGGATCAAACCAAGGCTTTCGACAGAGTGTCACATGACGTCTTACGTTTAGTTTTTGAGAAATATGGGACTCCCAAACAGTTTTGGGTATGGATTAAAATTTTATACCAAAATGCCTAAATGTACCCCACTGTAAATGGACTAATTGGACAGGGTTTATATAGTAAGCAGGGGGTATGACAGGGGTGCCCTTTGAGTCCTTTGTTATATACATTTGTATTGGACCCAGTTATTCATTTGATCTTACAAGACAGTAACATTTGGGGAATTACACCAACAGTGACAATAGCTCCCCCAAAAATTTCTGGATATGCAGATGATATTTGTTTAACTCTTAAAACTAAGGAATCCATTCTTAAAACCATACAGGTATTATAATTACATGCTAAACTTGCTGGGGCAGAAGTAAATTATAATAAAAGTATCGGTGTATATTTGGGGGTGGGTCCCTTTTGCTCTAGCATAGGGCAGATTCAAATATCAAATGAAACCATTAAAATCCTAGGTTGCCACTTGGTAATGGGGATTTAGTCCTTCAAAATTGGAAGGAGAAACTAGAAATGGGGAAGTAAAGTAAACCACTGGAAATCATGGTCTTTGTCAAAACAAAAGAGAGTCCTGATAATTAAAAAGTTTCTGCTGCTGATTTTTATTTATTTATTTATTTAGCTTTTGTTAACCAGGTAAGTACACTAGACAAAACATATGCCTCTTTTCAGGTATGACCTCGGAGAGTACAGGAAATCAAAAGAACATACAGAGTACAAATTGAAGAAGCCCCACAGATACCACTCCAGGGCACACCCACTCACATGACATCACTACGCCACCACGCAGCGGCCATCCTAGGATACTACCGCAGCGTGGAATCCAAAAGCTGTCAATTTGTTTACTTATTTTCTACATATTAGTTCTATTTTCCCTATTCCAACAACCTTAGAAACAAAGATATTGAGCTGTTTTTTTCAGATGGTATGGGAAGCTGCCTAAATCTGATAAAGGGGTTACACTTATATGAACATAGAACATACAAAATTTGCCAGCAGATAAAGGCCTAGAGGTCTATCAAGTCTGCTCGAATGTGCAGCTAGCACCCTTATTCTTGCAGCTGCCCTTCCTTCCCCTTCCTTCATTGACCCTCCCTTGTCCTGTCCCATCCCTTTTGGAAGCAGTCCACTGTTCTACTGGATGCCACTTCTGCAGGTAACGCTCCACCCAGCCACCACCCTCTCTGTTAAAAAGTATCTCCTCATCTCCCTCCTGAACCTTCCTACCTCCAGTCTCATATCATAGCCCCTGGTGACCCTCCCCTTCCTTACTTTGAACAGACCCTCTGTACCTGTCTTGTTTATTCCTTTCATGTACTTAAAGGTTTCAATCATGTCCCCCCTGTCCCTCCTCTCCTCCTGTGAGTACATGTTCAGCTCCCTCAGCCTCCACTCATATGATAAGTCCCCCAGCCTCTTGATCATCTTTGTCACCCTG
This sequence comes from Neoceratodus forsteri, assembly GCA_016271365.2. Classification (NCBI taxonomy): domain Eukaryota; kingdom Metazoa; phylum Chordata; order Ceratodontiformes; family Ceratodontidae; genus Neoceratodus; species Neoceratodus forsteri. The sequence goes on from CM057456.1 coordinate 501,796,146, forward strand.
CGCTGCACCCCCTCCAGTAACTTAAGGTCCCTCTTCAGATACAGGCACCAGTACTGCATGCAGTACTCCAGGTGTGGTCTAACCAATGACCTATACAATGGCAGACTCACCTTCTCCCTCCTCAAGGATATACCCCTTGCAATACAACCCAGCATTTTGTTGGCCTTTGCAGCTGCCTTCCTACATTGTGCTGAATTGTTCATTGACCCTGTAATGAGCACCCCCAGATCCTTCTCCTCCTATACCTGAGCTAGCTGCACTTCCCCCAGCTGGTAACTCCTCCTTGGGTTCTTCATCCAAAAATGCAGCACCTTACACTTTTTGGCATTAAACTCCAGTTGCCAGATGTCTGACCAGGTTTCAAGCTTTGCCAGATCATCCTGCAACCCCTACCATCCCCCTAGGTCATCCACCACTGCTCCTATCTTGGTATCATCAGCAAACAGACTGATCTTGCTCTTGATGTCCAATGATATGTCTGTAATGAATATCCCAAACAACACTGGTCCCAACACCGAGCCCTGTGGAACACCACTCGTCACTACCCTTGGGTGTGAGAGCTCCCCACCCACCACCACCCTCTGTTGCCTTCCCTGAAGCCAGTTCCCTACCCATCTCACCAGCTTTGCACCTGCCCCTGTACCTACTAACTTACTTCCCAGTCTTCCATGTGGCACTGAGTCGAATGTCTTACTGAAGTCCAGATACAAGACATCCACTGCATGGCCCCAATCCAGTTGCCTCATTATCCAGTCATAGAACTCCACCAGGTTGGTTTGGCAGGACCTGTCGCATATGAAGCCATGCTGCCTGCTGTCTGTAGTGCTTTGGCCTCTAGGAGGCCACCAGCCTTCCTTCAGGATAGTCTCCATTAGTTTACCCGATGGATGTGAAGCTCACTGGTCTGTAGTTTCCCGGTTCATGCTTGGGGCCACTCTTGTGGAGGGGCACCACATGAGCCATCCTCCAGTCCTGAGATACACACCCTGAATGTAGTGAGGCATTAAATAGGTCTGTCAAAGGTCCTGCAAGGACCTCTGCCAGCTCCTTCAGTACCCTGGGGTGGATGCCATCTGGGCCTGGCGCCTTATCCACCTTCAGTGCCTTCAAACCCTCCTGAACTCTGCCCTCCATGATTTCCCCATCTGTCACCCCTCCCCCCGTTTCTGCCATTTCTCCCCTCTTGGGTGTCACCCCCTCTCCTCTTTAGTAAATACTGAGCAGAAGTACTTATTTAGTGCTTCTGCCTTATCGCACCCTGCTTTCACCCAACCCCCCTCCTTCCTAATCCTTACTATGTGGTCCTTACAGCTACTTTTCTCCCTGATGTACCTAAAGAAGTCCTTCTCCCCCTTCTTAATGCCTTGTGCCAGCCTGAGTTCCGTAGACACCTTGGCTCCCCTTACTGCCCATGTCACCTCCTTCGATTCCATCAAGTACTCCTCCCTGTTCTCCCCACTCCCTGTTTTCTTGTACTTCCTAAAGGCAGCTCTTTTCCTCCTTACCTTTTCCATGACCTCCTTGCTCAACTAGCTTGGTTTCTTAGCCCTAGCCTTCTTGCTCTGGGCCTTGCAGCAGGTTTTGGTTGCCTCCACTATCCCCAGCTTTATGAGCTCCCACCTCTGGTTAGTGTCCATACTAGATTGAATTCTGGCCAGGTACCCTTTACCACATCCCCATCCTCCCAAAGTCAGCCCTCCTAAAGTCCAGCACTCTTGTGCCAGATTCCCTCCTTCCTTGCCCTTATCCAATGTGAGCCATACTGAGTGGTGGTCACTCCCTGACAGCAGTTCCTTCACTCTAAGTTCTCTCACAAAGTCCCCATTTGCCAGCACAAGGTCAAGGGTATTCCCTAACCTGGTTGGTTCACTGACCTTTTGCAGCGGGAAGCTGTCCTGGAAGGTGTCCAGCAGTACCTGCTCCCTTCTGTTCCTGGTTGTTGGGGTACTCCAGTCCACTCCTGGCATGTTGAAGTTCCCCACAATCACCACACTACCCTTCTCGCAGGTCCTTCTTATCTGTCCCGCTAGTTCCCTGTCTGACTCCTCCGTCTGAGATGGCGACCTGTACACCACTCCCATTCTAAGAATTCTATTCTTGGAATCCTGGATTTGCATCCAAATTGACTCCGTACTATCCCCCTTCCCTTCCACCCTTACACACTTCAGTTCTTCCTTCACATATAGTGCCACACCCCTTCCTTTCCCAATCACCCTGTCCCTACGAAATAACCTGTACACTGGTACAGACAGGTCCCAGTCATTGTATTGGGTGGCTCATGTTTTTGTGATGGCTGCAATGTCCACCTCTCCCTCTGCCATGAGCACCTGTAACTCTGCAGTTTTCTTCTCAAGGCTCCTAGCATTAAGGGTAACCACCTTCTACCCTTCCCCCCTTCCCATCCTGCCCTCCTTTACTAGTATCACCAATAGTACTTGCCATTTGTCTGTTGTCACTGTTATGGGGGGGGTAAGCTCATATGGTTTCCCAACCTGTGGTCTCTGCATGTCTCTTGCCCAATTGCCAACCCCCACTTCTAGTTTAAATTCCCTGCTTCCTCTATGTACTCCTCCATCCTCTGTTTCTATATTTTCTTTCCCTCCTCACTCAAGTGTAGTCTGTCCTTGGCATAGAGACATGTCCTCCCAGATCCTCCTCACCCCAACAGCTCATACCCTTTAGCACAACACCAGATTCTTAGCCATCCGTTAAATTCTTCTATTCTCAGCTTTGTTGTGCTTGCCTTGGGCACTGGAAGTATCTCAAAAAGATACTGATCTTTCTGCCCCCTTACATAATTGTCCTAGTTCCTCAAACCTCCTCTGGACTATATCTACTGTCTTGTCAGCCAGGTCGTTCGTCCCAAGATGTATAATTAAATGAGGCTTGTCCCTACCCCTTCTAGCATATTTCAGAACAGATTGTCCCACCCTTTCTGATGTCATTCCTGGCATGGCCTCCACCCAAATGCGACTTATCTAAAACTTACACAAGGAGGTTTAGGGATGATACACCCTTTAGTGTTTTAGCTATCCTTCTTTCTACATACTAATTTTGGGACACAGAATGGGAGGGAGAAACACCTTTGGGAACTATGGTCAGACACATTATTTCACCCCTTTATGACAAAATGGGAGGTGGAAGTCCCTAGAGTTACTGCTACACGCAAATCCCAGAATTTGCTATTCCGGTGATTAAAAAGATTAGGCTATGGAAAGTGACAAAGTTACAAATACAAGACTTACAAAGGAAAGTCTTGTATGGTGAGATGATGGCCCAAAACTTTGCAATAATTGTAGATTTTCCGAAATGCCAACCTACAAGGGTAGACATGGCTCTCAAAATACTGACAGATAAAAGAATTCCAGTAGCATGGTGGGATGTGTCATGGTTAAACTGCCATGGGAAATTAAGGGTCAAGGGAAATCTAAAGCACAAACCAGTGTCAGAAAGATAGGGTGTTACAGCAGAGTATTTGGGAGTAGAAGAAACAATGGAACATTTTTTGGGGCAGATTTGGCCACTAGATGGCAGTGGAGACCAGTACAGCCTGTAACTTATGAAAGACTAATTTTTTTTATTTATTTTTTTATTTATTTAGTTTTTGTTGACTGGGTAAATGCACTAGACAAATCCTGCCTATTTTGAGGCCTGACCGGGAAGGGTATACAGATGAATGCCAACTGACCTTGAACCAGATTAAGCTGTTGGTGGTATTTTAAGTTAATTCTATGAGATTACTCTGGGTTAGCGAGTATGCCAAACTGCTAATATGTGTACAATGTTACCACTGCTGATATACCTATTTATTCTACTCGGACTGCTATGCTTTGTCCTGTCACTATAACTGAGTTGTTGTGTTTCCTGTAAACTGAACTAACACTGTATTTGTTTCTTTGTTATGTAAATTCCGGTGACCCTGAAAAAGGGACCTCTGGGGCTCAGTGGGCTTACCCAGTCACCAAACTTTAATAAATAAATAAATAGCCACACGGTATCATTACAGTACTCTAAACCTAATTTTTCTTGCATAAAATATTATTTGTGGCAGGTAAGATGTAAGTTATCTTTGCAACATGTTAGTACACCCACAATAATTTTAATAAAACAGATAGAAAGAGCAATCTTTACATAGAAAGATAAAGAAGGGGCACATTTAGAACCTAGTAAGTATCAGTATATGTAGAGAAATGTACCATGGATCTGAAAATCCATAAATGAGTATAAGTATTAGTATGTGATTGAAAACCTTAATATAAGGGGTTTCCTTGAAAAGTTTTTTTTGAGTTTATAGGGAGGATTTTGAGTTTAAATATCAATGAAATGTTATAATTTTCTGTTAACCAAGTCTGTGCTGAGAGCAAATGTATATTTTTTGGAGGGGGGTTGTCTGCTTACATTGTTTTTTCCATATTGATGTTATGGTTTCTTAATAATTCCCTAATCTTTTGAGAAGTGCCATGGGATCTTTAACGTCCACCTGAACAACCACCAGAACAGACAGACGGGACCTCAATTTAACATCTCATCTGAAAGATGGCACCTCAGGAGTGCAGCACCCCCTCATGCTGCACTACAGTGTCAGTATTGGGATATTAACCCAAGTGCCTGTGGGGATAGAACCCACAACCTGCTGATCCTCCGCCTCAGAGGTAAGTGTGCAACTTATCATGCCTACTGACACTGACAAAGCAGTAAAATGATTGGAAAAAATAATTGTGAATCATAAAGTAAAGGAGTCTACTGATGAGGAGGAAAGGAATGAAAGAACACAGCTTATTTTATGCTTCAACCTCACTGAGGAAGCAGCCCTCACAGGCTTCCAAACTGGAGTTGCCACCGCATTCATTACCACTTCATCCACCTCAATGAAAGGCAATTTGCTAATGCCAACAACACCATGCTCTTCATCTTCACTACCACCACCACATTCATGTGGTAGGAACATGGACATTATTGTGTTGTGCAGAAAGTGTCCCTCGTTCATTTTAATAAATATTAGCAAGACAACATTTTTAGGTGACATATTAGTGTGCCTGCCCCACACAATGGCCCCAGCTGAACTGTATACCTGGTTCACACTGACACTCGAGGGTGGGAAGCTGAAGTATTTTTTTGCAGCTGAAGTTAGTGCTGGCCTTCAGTGACCTTGCTAATCCAGTATAGCAAGGGGTCATCTACGATAAGGTGCCTTATGTCTGCCAAATATGCATCTACCAAGCATTGTGCTGCCCACAGTCCTGCTGCCTCATCAGTCTCCTCCTCCTCCTCCTCCTTTTCTTCCATGTCTTCAGCTCTCACCTGGTACAAAACATCCCAAATGGGATTTGTTGTGATCTCCTCTTTACGTGGCATGTCTTCTCGGCTCGCTCCCATGTGAGGTGGTGGTGGCAACACTCGGTCTCTGTGGAACTTCATGTTGTTATTGAATTCTGAGTTTAAAACAACACTTCCTCCAGTAGGTTCTCAGGAGATTAGACAATACACCAAGGGTGGGATATTCAGACTGCACCAGGCTGTGGCGCAAGCCTGGACGCAGTGCAACTGGGATGAGCCAGGGTGCTGACAGGGTGATATTCAACTGTGCTGTGTCGTGGCTCAGCACTGTTGAATATTGCTCTGTGGCCAGCCACATTGTGCATGGCACAGTGGCACTGCACCAGTGCAAGTGGCCAGAGAGGGCAGGGGATGTGCTGGTGCAAGCCATTGTGCCAGGTGCATCTGCCAAGATATTTAAAGGTGCATGTAAATGAGGCCATAATGCATGCAAGGTGCAAATGGGGCCATTTGTATATCATTATGGCTCCATTTGCATGCAGGTGCGCCCATCCCCAGTGACTTGCACCTGGCACCCTGCCAGGCTACAGCCGTCAGGGACTGACACCCACTGCACAAGCGGCAAAGTGCCCCACTGCCCGATCGGGGGCAAAAGTATAAAACCAATACACTCCAATGTCCCTGGTCATCCAGTGGACCGCTCGCAGCCCGATCGCGGGTAGATGTATAAAATTAAAATGTCCTGTATCCCTGGTGGTCCAGTGGACTGCTCACAACCTGATCGCGGGCAGATGTATAAAATTAAAACAATCTATATCCCTGGTGGTCCAGTGAACTGCTCACAGCCCACTCACAGGCAGATGTATATAAATAAAAAATCCTATATCCCTGGTAGTCCCGTGGACTTCTCACAGCCCGATCGTGGGCAGAAGTATAAAGAAAGATTAAATCCCATCCCTGGTGGTCCAGTGGTACCCCTGCCCACCCCTCCCATTAAGCTCTGCCACCCGCTCCCTGGTCAGCGTGCGGTGGCAGCTCCCCACCCATAAGCCACCTGGCCGCCCGCTGACTGACTGCATACAGTACAGCTGTACACCCATTGGTCCACAGCTTGGGCCAATGGGCGTGCAGACCATACTGTGCTACACAGTCCAGATATGTGAATGGATTCACATGCTGCAGACCAATGGGCGACAGCTGTACGTACACAGTCAGTCAGCAGGCAGCGAGACAGCTTGCGGGTGGGGAACTGCCACCCGCCACTGACTGGGGGAGCGGTGGCAGGGCTCAGTGGGAAGGTTTGGAAGGGCGATACCGCTGCACCACCAGGGATGGAATTTAATCTTTCTTTAGACTTCTGCCTGCGATCTGGCTGTCAGCGGTCCACTGGACCACCAGGGATATAGGACTGTTTATGTCCTACTTCTGCCCACGATTGGGCATGGGGGGCTACTCGACAGTGGGTGTCGCTGGAGCTCGGGTGGCCACCCACAGCTTGCAGCTGCCGTGTTGTGCCCTGCAATATAGCAGCTCACCTGTGGGTGGCTGGCTGTTGCTCCTTTATTTTTTGGAACAACTGTGTGCGGCGCATGTAGGGGGTTGCGCCTGCATGGGTTCTGCACATTCCAGGCTGAATATCGGGATGTGTGGGGGATATGCATGGGCACGCCCCTCCTACTTGCACCGCATACATTACTGATGAGCCCCGGCACATCGGGATTTGTGCCATGCACTTTCCCCTTTTGAATCTCGCACCGGGATGCATCAGTGGGTTGTGCATGGCGCAACTGTGTTGCGCCATGCACAACCCTTCTGAATATCCCACCCCAAGAGTCAAGATTTAAAAGTTTAATGAACAGCTTGATTCTAGTTCTATTACAGAGACAGAACTAAACAGTGATCTAATTTTAGCCCAGTGTGTTGATAACTCACCCTTCAGCTAAGAGATCAAGGCAAACAGGCTGCAGTTTCTTTTTCTTCTGGCTTTGGATCTCAACTACCCAACAGAATGCTTGGCCTTGTATGCTCTAGCTAACCTCACTTACTGAGTGGTCACTAGGTCTTTATACAAATTATAATGCTGGAGTGAAGTTTTACCAAATTTGGTATATGTCCCAAACTCTAAGGATTGTTGGTTACTTCTGATTGGTTGTCTCTAGTGAAAGGTGAGCTGGTCAACATGATGCATACATTGCACATCATAATCTGTTTGATTACTATGTGGTAGTAGTGTTCCATTTTCCAGTATGTAACAAGACATTAGGTTTTTAGTGTTGATTGAAATTCACTACGTATTGATGATAACCCGTATCCTTATTTTAAATATACACTTCTATTCTGAATTTCAGGCTAAATATACAGATTGCATTTAAAGAAGAGGGATATTTATAAAGAGGCAGTTAGAATGTGTTTGCAACTGCACTTTTAACAAAAATTAACATTTCAGGATTTGAAACTTCACCTGTAAATGCACTTTCCCAACATATTACTAACAAAATTGGATATAGCACACAATTTGATAGTATATAAATATATATCACTTGATATTACAAAATATACTCATATAAGTTGTTCTCCCTTTACAAGACCCTGAAGGTCCAGTACATATCTTTATTTAAAATGAAGTTGTAAGATTTTCCTATGGCTTACACTTATATGCTAAGTTGCTGTTTGCAACTTAATCACAAATCACCACAGTTATTATTTAACTTGAGTTAATGATTATGTTTGAGTATGCCAAATATATTCTAAATATACAATTAGGCTAAAAATACAGAGCTATATTCACAGAAAGAGGTAGTTTGGAATCCTTGTGTACAGTTTCTGATAATTTATTCATACAGACCCAACTTTTAATATCTTTGATACAGCAAACGCCAAGAAAGCAGGTACACTTTTTAACCAAGCTGTAATTAATCATGTTTTTGTAACATCTGCTTGGGACAGAACTCAGCAATGATTCAGCAGTTTCCTTATATGAACTTGTTTAGGAAGAGTTTCTTAATTACATGTTCTCATTACCAGAAAGAAGGAAGCCCCACAACCTATGGTTAACATTAAAAGCAATTGTTTACCATAGCCTCATAGAAGAGCCTAGCTGTCTGGCAAAATGCAGCTTCCTTTGTATAGACCTGATTATTGAAAGGTGTGTTACATACTAAAAGTCATAAAACGTGTTTCTTGTTTCCAGGTGTACAAGAATTGTTTCCCATGCTGCAAAAGGGCTTGAAAGTTGACATACAGTTCGTCTATCTTTAAGGTTACAAAACAGATTTTCTTTTAGTTTAATATAAACACAATATGTCAGCACACCCTTTATTGGTTTAAATTGCTGCTTGATCCAACTGTTCCCACCTCAATGCCAGCAAAGCAAGACATTGTGATTACATTAGCTTGGTCAATTGCACTGTTTGCAAAATGCGAAGCTGGGTTTCATGACTTTGAGTGTGTAACTTAGATAGCATATTATGCATATATGGATCAAAATTAGAATTATTTGGAGAACAATCAAGGCTTTAAATGTCACTGCTATCAAACTATTGGTAATTTGACTATCATTTCCATCATGCAATAGTTCATCCAAATCATTTTCAATCTTATGTACATCATTGCTAATTTGAATGAGGTGGGTATCCTTAAGGTCTAGCAGAGATTGCAAATGTAAGGTCAAGGCATCAATATGCACATTAAAAACAGGTACGTACTTTTCAGTATCCTCCTGGTGGTTAGATTCACTCTGGATGACTGACTCATGATGTGTGGGAACAGGTGTGATCACAGTCTGGCAATGAATGGTATGCTCATGAGAGGTAAAACAAAAATTTGGGATGACAACTTCACAAGAAAGGGGCCATAAAGATATTTTTATAATTAATAACAATACAGTACTGCCCTTTCATTTTATATACCACTCTGACCACTGGCAGGCACCATTTAATAAGCTGGACTAGACAGGAGGCTGTAAGTTTAATTTACATTTGGCTAGTTGCTCCTGTGTTTGTCTGCCCCTAAGGCATGTAACCACAAAAGGAAATAGCAACATTGAACACTTCACATCTAAAGACATATCTACAGCCCTTTACAGAGCAACATGCAGTATGTGGGTCAATCCACATCTGCATGGCAGGGTAGAACACCAGCAGCTGTGGTACATCTAGCCATTTCTTGTACACATCCTTCTCTAATTATCCTATGGAATGGAGAGTAGTCAGTTTATCAAACATTTAGGTTGCAGGGTCAAGGATGGGCAAGGACACAGTGAAAGAGATATACAGTGTGTCACTGATTGAGCATATCCCTGAGAATAACATGGGCCTCTGTTGGTATGTGGGGTTACTGACCTCAGGTTCCAGTCAATGCTAAACAAAGGCCTCTGGAAATTTCTTTTAACACATGTCCAGTCTATCCTGCCTTGAATGTGGCCACACTGGAAGCAGTACCACTTGGCCAGCTACTCATCCTTGATGATGTTTGGGAAACACTTACATCAGTTGGATTTTATAGTGATTTAGGCACATTAATTTCACAAGACCTATCCTCCCACAACCATTGTAATTATGTTATAAATAAAGCTAATAGAGTGCTGGGATGTATAAAAAGGAGTTTCAGTTCAAGAGATAAGGGGTGTATATTACCATTGTATAGGGCCGATGTGAGACCACATTTGGAATACTGTTCTCCCCTGTGGAGTCCCCACCACAGGAAGTATATAAATATACTGGAGGGTGTCCAAAGGAGAGCCACTAAAATGGTTATAAATATGCACAACAAAGAGTGTAAAGAAAGACTGGATGAACTAAATTTATACTCCCTGAAACAGAGGAGAATTAGAGGAGACCTTCTTTTAATGCATAAATTGGTAAATTACACCAAATTACTGTCACAGTTAGGAATGACCATTAGCCAACAGGAATATAATCTCCAAAGCCACAAATATCAATTGACTCTGATGTACCCCAGAAATAATAAAAGGTGTTTCTTCTTCACTCAAAGAATAATCCCCTTATGGAACACTTTACCCAGTTCAGTAGTGGTATGTACCAGCCACACAGATTTTTAAGCATAACGTGAATCAATATTTATTGATCAAGGGATGATGAACCAGATTAGCTGGCGTATGCACATATGGGCTTTGGCCTTCTGTGTATCTACTCTTTTTAGTATGAATCTTAGTATGCTGCCATTTTCCACATGCTGCAGCAACTTAGTTACTGTAGTTAGAACATAACCACCCTAGGCTGTGCAGATGATCTCTTGACCTTTCCCATTTGTCCTTAGTTCTCTGTTATTGACTTCAACCAATTTTTTTATCTTGCTTGAGACTCATTAAATAGATACCCCTCCCCCACCGACCTTCCCAAAGGGTTAAAAGTGGTCCATCTCAACATTAGGAGCCTTCTCCCCAAGATTTATCTGGTCCAGCTATTCATGATTAACCTGAATCCAAGCACGTTAATTATCACAGAATCATGGTTCTCCTCCAAGATTCTTTTTTAATTTTATTTAAAAGTTTTGAATTTACAGGATAAGTTCCGTGAGATCAAGTCTCTTATACAGAACATACCAAGTACATTAGATACAAACATGACAAAGTTAATAAACATACATACTAATTCAAAGCATACATAATAACACATGAACACTTAAATACTATCTACTGGATAACACAACAGGTAACTTGTTGGCTCATGAAAACAATTAAAACATACATAATAACACATAAACACTTAAATACTGTCAATGGATAACACAGCAGGTAACTTGTTGCTCAAGAAAAAGTTACAGATAGAGTGTGTCTGCAAAAGTTTACTCATCATGTTGTGTTTGAAATATATAACGTCCATGAATTTCATAACTCAGGTGAAAGTTTATTCCAGCAAAGAGGGGCATCAAAAGAAACACAGTTTCTACCATAGTGAGATTGGTATTTAGGTAAGAGTAACCCTGATTGGGAACTTTCTTAAATTATAACTGTGAATGGAGGCTAACAGTTTATTTGAGAGATAAGTTTGGGTTAAATGATTTACTGTTTTGTAGATTAAAGTAGGTCAGTGATGCAAATGTCTTGATGAGGGAGATAGCCAGTTTAATTACGTTGGAAGAGTACAGTGATGTGTGTTTCTTGGACTACTTAGAATAAACTGTAATAACTGAAAATATACCATGTCAAATAAGGAGAGGTCCATGATGTTCGAATTATGATAAATAGAATCACCACAATCCAAAATTAGAAGTATTGATTGGGCCACAATAATTTTGCGATCATGCAATGATAAGCAATGTCTGACTCATATTCATCGACCTAAGCATTGACAGGTTTTTACAGTTGTTTTGTAAATATGAGATTTAAAAGAAAGAGTAGAGTTGAACGTCAAGCCCATATATTAAAATTCATGAACAAGCGGCAAAGGGACATTATTAAGCTTAATGATAAAGAGGAATGGATGTTATCAATGAGGATTTGGACCCAAATAGCTTTGCTTGAGTTTTGTTTTACTGTTCAAGAGTAGTAAATTAGAGGAAAACCAATCAGCAACTTTATCAAAATCAGTTTTCCTGCCAGTCCGCTGGCACTGAGGCATGTCGGCCATCTGCGGTGCTGATGACCTGGGTTCGGGGATGGATCCGGGTGACAGAGGGCTGACTTGGGGGGAGCAGGAGTGAGCATCTGCAGGACTGCTGTCCTGCTCTGGGGGAAGGGGATGAGTGTCTGAAGCAACATGGACCCCCCAGTGGAGGCTAGGGGTACCACAAGTGCTCTGGTGCCTGCACGTCAGGGGGGGCAGGGCAGATGCTGGCTGTCCTTGCATGTCCCCACCCCCCGAAAAACCCTGGAAAAAATCTTGTCTCCCCGCTAATGAGCCGGCTGCAGTGCCAACCCCTCTGGTCACCTACCTCCACCACCAGCAGCCCCATTCCGGGGGGTCAGCCCTGAGCATGTGGGGGTCAGTTGTTGCAGCAGGATGAACTCCGCTCATGGGGTTAGGTGAAGCTGATGAAAAAAGCATACTAAGGGGGGAAAAAATCAGTTTTCCTGACACATCCATCTCCATTCCAGGTTACTCCCTCATCCAACAGGATCACTCAACCAGGGTTGGGGGTCAATATACATCTCCTTGTCTGTCCAGTACACCATCCTCTCCATCTCCTCCCTCTGCCTAAGAAGTGCTGCTTCTAAAATTATACAAACCTTGCTCCCTTCCTCTCCATTGTGGCAGTGTGCTGCTGCCCTGGTCTCCTACCTCCTGATCACTAACGTCATCTCAACTCTCACCACCCACTCTTCTCATGGTGAACTCCTCATTCTTGGGGATTTTAACATAAATTGGCTTTCCAGTACTCAAACCAAATTCTGCAATGACATCTCCTCCCTTAAACTTACACAACTGATCTCCTAACCAACACCCCTGAACCACAAATCTAGTAACCATACCCTGTTGGACTGGGTTCTTATGTCACACTCATTGGTAAATGCATCAGAATTCTTCCAGATGCACTCAGAGACCACCACATTGTCTACTGCATGTGTAATATCCACCACCCAAGCCCCACCAAATATCCTCCTGTTTCATTCCTTCAGGTCCTTGGACTTGTCCTTCCTCCATGAGGAATTAGCAGCAACTGACTGATCTCCTATTTCCACTGATTCCTTAGTTGATTCTGCCCTCAGTTACTTTAAGAACAAGTTCCTAAAATTCTGGGACCAGCATGCAACCATCAGAAAAACCAGGGTTAGAGGCTGTCACCTCCCCTGTGTGTCAGTCAAACTGCTGGCCTGTCAGCATGCTCAAGACCTTGTGTGGAAGGCACACAACTCCTCAAGTGCCCATGTGGATTTGCTTAAATAATGAGCTCTCTGTAATGCCTGCACTAGCGCCATCAGACTTGCCAAAGCAGAATATTTTTCATCTACCTTCCAGGAGAACATCAACCTCCCCTCTAACATAGAAACATAGAAACATAGACTTTGACGGCAGATAAGGACTGCTTGCCCCACCCAGTCTGCCCATTTCCCTACCTACTTGATAAGCTGCAGATCTTAGTTAACCAACAGCCTACTTCCTCCTACCCCCCACTAGAATTGCTTTATGCCTGTCCCATACATTCTTGAATTCCCCCACTGTTTTTGACCCCATGACCTCTTCAGGAAGGCCATTCTATGCATCAACCACCCTCTCTGTGAAAAAAATACTTCCTCACATTGCCCCTGAACCGTGCCCCCCTCTATCTTTAAATTGTGCACCTTTGTTCTTGCACATCTCTAAGTTCTGAAAGGTAGTCCATGCCCTATACTCCCACCCTGCCAAGTCCCCAGCCCCAGCCCTGAAGGAAGAAACACCACTATTTTAACCGCCTCCTATGGCTTAGCAATTCAACATCTTCTTCACCAACTGTGCTTCCTCCTTTCTATTCTCCTTACCGCCCTCTGCTCCACCACCAGCCCCCTGCACCCCTTTCTTCTTCCTCCCATTTCTTCTTCTTAACCTATCTCTTCTGCTGACACCCAGAGGCTCCTAGCCCTTAACCTCATAAAGGTAAAAGCCCAGATGGCTTGACCCCAGGCCCCTTCTCTCTCTCAGCCCCACCATAGCCCTTTTATTCACCTCCTTCTAAACCTCTTCTTCTCTCTGCCTCCATCCCCAATGCCTGGAAGCTTGCCACAGTCATTCCACTCCCCAAAGATGGTGAATTCTCCAACCCATGCAACTACTGCCCTATATTCCTTCTCCCAATCCTTGCCAAACTTTAAGAGCACCTTGTACTGGCACAACTTTCTCCTTTCCTTGACTCCTCCTTTTTCACCCCTTTTCAGTCTGGTTTTCATAAGATCTACTCCACCACAACCTCCCTTCTCCAGCCTACTGACTCCATTCTTTCTGGCATGGATCAGGGCCACATCACCTCTGTGATCTTTGTTGATGTGGCCAAAGCCTTCTACAATGTTGCCCACACCCTTCTCCTCAACACGTTTGCATCAGCTGGTCGCTGTGAAACCACCACTTGCTGGCTCATTCCTATTTTGTGGGTAGGACTCAGTCAGTCAGAATAAGCAATTTCCTCTCTCTCCCCCCCACTCCTTATCAACACCATAGTCCCTCAAGGGTCAGTTCTCAGACCATTTTTCTTCTTGATATTCTTAAATGACCTTCCTTCTGTCCACTCTTCCACAGCTATTCACATGTACATGGATGATACTGTTCTGTATGCCTCTGGTGCATCCCCCTCTGAAGTGGTGACCAGCCTCCAGCTGGACTTCAATAAAGCAGAAAAGTGAAGAGATGAACCAAGCACCAAGAAGTTAACTGCTACTGTGCTGCATGGTAGAACACACGATGCAGAAAAACAGTTCAAAGCACCCGTAGCTCCAAACAAAACATATTGACTAGAAGAAGCCTGGCAGCACTCCAGGAGAAACAGTACTTTTTCAATTTCTCACTTGAGCCACCTCTTGGCCAGTTATTGCAATAAATTATTGTCCTTATTGACATCTACATGGTCAGTATGTTTTGTTTGGTGCTACGGGTGCTTTTAACTGTTTTTCTACTTCAATAAAGTCCAACTCCTGTTTCACTCAAATCAATTGTCCTTCAATGCCAAGAAGACAGTCTCTATGACCTTTGGCACCAGGCAAGGGCTCACTAGGCTTACTGCCACCCAATTGTTCCACACACTCAAGGGGTCCACATTAAAAGATGTCACCTTCAAATACCTCAGGCTCTGGCTTGACCAGCACCTCAACTTTTTTGGGCATGTGGATGCCATCCACAAAAAATTGCATCCCAAACTAGGTGCTCTATAGAGACACTGTGGTTGCATCCCCCTATTAACCCACTGTGAATTTGTCCTGAAAAGGATCTTTTTGACTATGGTGACATGATCTACAGTGTAGCCCCTAAGTCCACCCTAACATGCCTGGACACCCTTTTCAGCTCCTTTTGTTGGTTTGCTCTTGACTGTCCACCTGTACACACCATTGTGACCTATATACTACTCTCTCCTTCCCCCCCTTTTGGGGCTAGATGCCTTGCCCACTGTTTCTCCCTAGTCAGGAAATGCTGGTTCAGCGCCTCCCACCCACCTCACTGACCTCCTCTCCACCCCCTCCTCCTCCCACCTACTCTTTCTGTAACTCTGGCTACCATACCCTTGTCCTCCATGTCCGATCTTCCATTTCAAGACAGGCTGCTTTCTCCTACCACTTCCCTAAAATTTGGAACTCCCTTCCCTTAGATATCAGCTCTGCCCCATCCACTCATTCGTTATCCTCTCTTCTTTGCAATTACATTTCTCCATCCTTTAACTGTGCTTGACCCTAGGGATGGGCAGACCTGAAAATGTCCTCACCCTTGTTATGAGGACCAGGATCCAGGTCAGAGTACTGATTAGTTATGATTGGTTCTGAGTCAAATTAGAACCTTTAGGAAATACAAAAATATTGACAAAATGCACTGATTATATTGACTTTTTCTAACATGTGTGTGCTGGTCTGTATTTTGACTCTTTCATGTATTCTTCTACTCTGTATTTTAATCCTTATTCTCTTTTCCTTTACTTTCTCTATGAGGTATGGTTAAACATATATCAGGCCACCTTCCTTCACCAGTATGTACACATATCTATCCCCTCTCAGCCCCACTTGTTACATTTCTGCTCCTACTTCCCTGTTTTCCAATTTCTGCCTCTTCTGTGCCCCAGGTTTCCTATTTCTGCCACTCCCTACCCAGGATTTCCCATTTCTACCCCCTTCTCTGCCCCATATTTCCCATTTCTGCCCATACCATTCCCTAGTTCTTCATCATCATCATCATCATCATCTTCAAATTTATTGGTAAGCAAATTGAGAGAAACACTCTTTTACATTTGAGACCAAACAATAAAAAATATACACAATACATACAATACAATACATTAAATACATGTACACATATATTGCACATAAGTTCAGAGAGGATAATACATCAATCTATACAAAAACTGGGAGCTAACCATAATATTCGCAAGAATTGTTAAAAAACATCTTAATTAAAATCTTAACGTGTAAAATAAATACTAATGCTTCCAACCTGAGTTTGCTTTTTAGTATTTCCCATGTCTGGGCAATTGAAACTAATACAGTATAATCCCCAGCTTTCACCTATGTTCTAGGTATACTGAAAGTTACAAAAGTTCTGAATCTTAAGCTATACCTGCTTTCCTGTACTAAGTTTAACTTAGCATTCAGAAGAAATTTAGGAAGTTTACCAGTAACAAAATTATGTAAGTAATAATACCCGACAGGGTGAGCATTATTGGAAATACAGACCCGCCTAGGGGCATAATGAGGCCCAACACACGAGGTGAAGGATCTTATAGCCCTTGAAGGTCTATTTGTTTGATTTGTGGTTGTGTGTGTGTGAGAATGTGGTTGGGAGAGTGGCGTAATTGTAAATGAAATACTGCTGTTTTCCACTCTTCCCTGAAGAAAATTTGAACTGTGTTCTTTGTTTTTGAGAAAGGAGCTGGGACTGAGGAACGGTGTTCGCTGGGGGACCATTAGTTCTTGCTAGAGAAAACATGGTGGAAATTTTAAATTTTAACTGGTGATTTCAGCCAATGACAAAGCAGGCTGAGCACCCTGCACAAGGATATGTGGTAAGGTGTGCAGTTAGGCTGGTACTAATTTGTTGCTGAGCATCTATTGAAAAATAAATGCCCAACTTGGAGGTGGTATTAGTCAATCAGCATTGATAATCCATTCTTGCTATTTTCTAAAAGTAAACAAATACTAATGCCATAATCTCCTATCATTCAAAGAGTCCCACCCCACAGCAGTATATAAGACACAGCGGTGAGCTGACTACGGGAGACCAGTTACAAATCTCAGAGCTGAATCATACCATGTATCAAGAGTACCCAATATTGATCTAGTAGTATTTTTATAGATGCAATCCCCACAATCTACAATTGATAGAAACAGTGAATTAACAAGCAAGTTCCTTAAAGAAAAATCAAAATGAAATTTGTTCTTATGAAAAAAAACCTAACAACCGTTTCAGTCTGTTTGAGATAAACTCTATATGCAGTCTGTATGACAGTTGGACATCTAATACCAATCCCAAACACCTATAAGTAAGTGTTTGAAAAACTTCAATCCCTTTAATAGAATAAAGTTTATATTTAGAAAAATCAGATTATTTTTTTCCTCGAAAAAATCATCTATTGTGTTTTTTTAATGTTTAGAAGCAATCTCCATTCCAGCAGAAAAAAACGGTATTTTATGAAAATCTTGTAGAACATTACTTATTGCTGCATCCACATCATTATATCTAGTAAATAAAATGGTATTATCTGCATATAGATATATTTTTGATAAAGATGAACAATGTAATTGTAAATCGTTAACATACAATAAAAATAATAGGGGTCCAATCTATCTTGTGGGACACCTGTACTTTCGAAACAATCATGCTGGAACTGAGGTTACTTGCCTTACATAATGCAAACGTGATGATAGATATGACTGAAACCATTGTAAAGTAGAAAAACCTAACCCAATTTTCTGAAGTGTATTCAGTAATATAATGTGATGAACTGAGTCAAAAGTTTTAGCTAAATCCCAATCAACTACTGGTGTACATTGATTTTTGTGAAAGAATTTAAAATGTCATCAGTAATTTTGGACACAACATGAGTGTTATTATACCCCTTACAGAATCCTGATTGATAATCTGAAATAATATCATATTTAAATAGGTAGAAATGTAATTGCTTAGCTACTATCCTTTCAGATATCTCAGTCATAGATGTTTGTATTGAAACTGGTCTGTAACAACCTGAATTTGTAATATTACTCCCTTTGTATATGGAAACTATACAGGATGTTTTCCAGTCAACAGGTAACTCAGAATTCTGCAGAGACAAATTATACAAATATGTAATATAAGGAGCCAGAATTTAGCCTGAAACTTTAAAGAAAATTGGATTCATATTATTGTGACCTCCCCCTTTTTTGATGTCAAGTTTAAATAATTCTCTAAGCTCTTCTTCTTCCCTGATTTTTATAAATGTAAACAACAAATTTCTTCCCCCTTCTCTGCCTTAGTTTTAACATTCTGGCCCCTTTCCTAGGCCAGTCCTGGCAACTGACTGCTGCCTGCAGTGTATAGTTTCCTATCCCTCACCCCCAACAATTCCATATTTGTTTCAAACCTTACTGCAGTGCATGTAATACCCCACCACACACCACAAACTGCAATTTTCCTAACTTGAAAACAAACTTTTATCTTCTGGGCTGGCTGGTCCTTGTCATCTGTTGCAGCTGCTTCAATCAGCTGCTTGCCTGCTCCTTCAGCCAGCCATCAACTACTGGCCCATCTGCCCAGTGTAACCATTCACTATCTGCTTCCTTTTCTGGCTGACCACTTCTGATCTCTTGATTCACAGACTGTGAATGACCAACCAACTGCTATCTTGGACTCCAGGCTTGTTTCTGTGCTGTTGCCATTTGTATTTCTGTCCCTGTGCTCTGCAGCAGCAGCTTAAACATGTACACTTGAAGTGCTGCTGAAGAGAGTGGAAACCAGAAATAGGCTAGGAGGCAAAAAAAAAAAAAAAAGAAAATCCAGTCCAAAAATGAAATAAATGAAATAATCTTTCATTATTATTATTATTATTATTATTATTGTTATTATTATTATTGGGGCATTTCCTTTGCAATTTTACAGGGGTGGGGTGGTTTTTGTAAATGGGAGTGGTATTTTCACAGACCGAGTACACTTTATGGCATAGTTCTTATTTACTCACATCTGCCGGACATCACGTGATCTGGGGGGTGCTGATTCTCAATGGACCAGTCTGCGCATCCCTACCTGACCCACTTCCCAATAGCACCCCCACCACTTTTCACTCTCAAAACTGAGTCTAACTACTCCTTCCTATTCCCCACTCCTACCTTTCTCCAGGAAAGCAGGTATTCCACAACAGTGACTGCGTGTGCATCAAGCAGTGTTAGACCCTTGTGGGGTTTCCTCTCCAGAGGGTAAGATGTTTGCCTCCCTCCTTTCTACCCTAACTCTCTTTTTCCCAGTTACTTCTTTCCATTCTATAACTGTGCCTGACCCACTTCCCAATAACTCCCCACCCCTTTTCTCTATCAAAACTGTGTCTCATTACTCCTTCCTATTCCCCACTCCTACCTTTTTATAGGAAAGCCAGTATCCCACGATACAGACTGGGCAAATTGAGCAGTGTTGGACCCTTGTGGGATCTCCATTCCAGAGGGTCAAAAGGTCTTTGTCTCCCTCCCTCCATTCTACCCTAGCTCTCTTCCTCCAGGCCTGGAAAATCAGTACTTTCTGTTCAGGTTGCTCCTGCCAGATCTTGCCCTTGTGGGTGTGCATCCCAGAGGTTGATGGTCTTCCCTCCCTTTGCCCTGTCTCTCTCATACATAGATACATAGATACATAGATACATAGACAGTGTCGGCAGATAAGGGCCTATGGCCCACCTAGTCTGCCCATTTGAGCTTGTAAGTTCAGTTTGTTTTCCTAGAAGTCTATTTCCCCTTACCCCTGACCTCTAGAATTCCTTTATGTCTATCCCATGCATTTTTAAATCCCGTGATTGTTTCAGCCCCCACCACTTCCTCTGGCAGGGTGTTCCACTTGTCCACCACCCGTTCAGTGAAGAAATTCTTTCTCATGTTTCCTCTGAATCGCCCCTCCTCCAACTTCATCCCATGCCCTCTAGTCCTGAAACATCTTTTTCGCTTAAAATAGTGTTTTCCTGCACCCTGTTCCTCCCTGTAAGATACTTGTATGTCTCTATCATCCCCTCTCTCCCTCCTCTCCTCCAGGAGTACATGTTCAGTTCCTTCAACCTGTCTTCATAGGATTTGTGATGCAACCCATGCACCATCTTTGTTGCCCTCCTCTGAACCTTCTCTACCCTGTCTATGTCCTTATGTAGGTATGGTCTCCAGAACTGTACACTGTACTCCAGGTGGGGCCTCACTAGTGTCTTGTATAGCGGAATTATGACCTCCCTTTTCCTGCTGGTGATGCCCCTGCCTATACATCCCAGCATCCTATTTGCTTTACCTGATGCCTTGTCACACTGTTTCCCTACCTTGAGGTCATCAGAGATGACAACCCCAAGATCCCTTTCCTGCTTGGTGCATGCTATATCCTCACCCCCAACTGATATATTGTGCCAGGGTTTTGTGCCCCATATGCATTATCTTGCACTTCTTTGCATTGAATTTCAACTGCCAAACCCTTGACCATTCTTCAAGTTTCTGCGGTCCCTTCTCATTCTGTCTACACCTCTGGTGTGTCTACTCTGTTACAGAGCTTTGTGTCATCAGCGAACAGTGAAATTCTGCCTTCTATATCCTGTGCAATGTCACTGATGAAGATGTTGAATAGGACCGGTCCCAGTACTGATCCCTGTGGTACCCCACTGGTCACTCTTTCTCTGTGGAGTGACAGCCATTTACCACCACCCTCTGTGTCCTGCCACCCAGCCAGTTACCTACCCACCACACTACTGTCCTGCCCACACCCATATTGCCCAGTTTGTGTAATAGTCTTCATGTGGCACAGTGTCAAAGGCCTTGCTGAAGTCCAGATAGGCCATGTCCACTGCCCTCCCTGATCCACCTCCCTAGTCACCCAGTCAAAAATTCAATGAGGTTGGTCTGACATGGCCTCCCTGGTGAAACCATGCTGCCTTGGGTCCTGTAGTCCATTGACAACCAGATGTTCCACCAATCTCTCCTTCAGTAGTGCTTCCATGATCTTTCCACTACCGAGGTGAGGCTGACTGGTCTGTAGTTCCCTGCTTCCTCTTTGTTCCCACTTTTGTATAAGGGGACTACATCTGCTGTCCTCCAGTCTTTGGGTACCTCCCTGTTTCCAGTGATTGGTTGAACAGGATAGCCAGAGGTTCAGCCACCACCTCTCTTAGTTCTTTAAGGACCCTGGGTGCACCCCATCTGGCCCCATTGCTTTGTCAACTCTTATTACTTCCAGTTCCTTCAGGACCCTTTCGTGTAAAGGGACTTGTGTCCATTCTGCACCATTCTCACCCCTTGTACTCCCTTCAGACCCATTACCCCTCTTCCTTAGTAAAGACTGAGCAGAAATACCTGTTCAATATGTCAGCTTTACTGTTGTCATCCTCCACGCTGCTCCATCCTCCCCTTCAGTCTAACTATCCCTCCCTTTGTCCTTTTTTCACTTATGTACCTGTAAAGGTTTTGTCCCCTTTAACCACTGATTTTGCAATGTGTTCTTCTGTCTGAGCTTGGCTTCCCTTACTGACTTCCCTGCCTCCCTTTGTTTCTCCTGGTACTTCTCCCTATCCCCTTCTGCCTGTGTCTTTTGTATTGCCTGAATGCAGTCTTTTGGCTTTCACTTTCTTTGCTACCTCTTTGGAAAACCATAATGGTCTCTCTTTCTTTTCCTCTTGCTAACCTGCTTAATGCATAATTCTGTTGTTCTTATAATCCCCATTTTAAATACTGCCCACTGTTCCTCAATCTCTGATTCCTGTCCCATTCCCTTAATGCCTCTTTCAAGCATCTCCCATTTTCCCAAAGTCTGCCCCCTAAAATCCAGGATACGTGTTTTGTGTGGTTTGGTTCTGCTCTTTCTGTGATTTCAAACCACAATGACTGGTGGTCACTGTTACCCAGGTGCTCCCCCACTGTTACCCCATCACACTGTCCCTGTTTGTGAGCACAAGGTCCAGTATTGCCTTCTGCCGAGTTGGTTCCATGACCAGTTGCTTGAGGAAGGCACCCTGAAGGGAGTCCAGGATAAATCTGCTCCTAGTTGATGCTGCTGCTCGGATGCTCCAGTCCACATCTGGTATATTGAAGTCTCCAACCAGTACTACCTCACCCTTGTCAGCCATCCTTTGGATGGCTAGCATCAGCTCCCTATCTGTTTCTTCCTCCTGGGCTGGTGGTCTATAGACCACACCTGTGGATGGCTGGCCCCATTTTCCTTTCAGCTTAACCCACAGTATCTCTCCCCCATTTGTTCCTACTGGATCTGTGGCCCTTATGTCATTTTTCACATACAGTGCCCTCCTCCTCCTTCCTGCCTGCTCTGTCTCTTCTGAATATGTTGTAGCCAGGTATGGCCATCTCCCAGTCATGGTTATCATTACACCAGGTTTCAGTGATGGCCACAATGTCCAGGTCCGACTGTACCATGACAGCCTCCAGATCTTCCATCTTGTTGCTAAGGCTCCTGGCATTTGCACACATGGCTTTCCATGATTTGACCTCCCAGACTGCTTCACTGTTCTACTCCAGCCCCTTCCTTGGTTGTCATTTATCCCTGGTTCTCCTTGCTGTCTGCCCTTCTGCTGACTTTTGCCCTTTTCTGCTTATCCACCTTTTGGACACTAATCTCCAACTTTGCACGCTGCTTTGCAGAGATAGCCACCTCTGGTTCACTGGTTCCATTATTAGCTGTGGGGGTGAGCAAGTAGGTACCATCCTTGCTGGCCTGCCACCCCTTTGCTAGTTTAAATGCTTGTCAATGTAGCATTTAAACTTATCATTGAGTGCTTGATTCTCTCCAGGATGGATGCAGGCCGCCAGGCTTGAACAAACCTCCATCCCTCCAGATGGGTCCCCAGTCACCAATGAATCAAACCCTTCCCTCACAGCACCAGTTCTTCAACCATGAGTTAAAGTTCCTGGTGCATGCACTCTATGCTCTCCTTGCCTCTCACAGGTAGTACTTCTGAGAAAGTGACAGAAGTAGCTACTTGCTTGAGACCCCTCCCCAGTTTCCTAAACTCTTCCTGAACTTCCTTTGGCTCCCCATTTGCCAAGTCATTAGTACCTAGGTGGATAATGACATCCAGCTCACCCTCCTGTCTTGCCTTCCCAGTGATCCCCAGTATCTTCCTTCCATCCCTCCATGCTCTCTCCCCAGTTTCATTCTATAGTCAGCCTAGCTATATCCTCTCTCTTCCCCTCACCTACTCTGTTTCTGCTAAGGGGCAGTCTAGCAGTCTCAAGTTCTGAATGTGTAATATTGTATTTCTAATTGTATTTTCCTCTTCACATATTGTTGGTCATAGCTGTAATTATTTATCAATATATGATGCTTATTTGTTTTGTATCGTGGCTTGTGTATACATCAATTGTAGTTTCCCATTTCTGCTCCCCCAGGACACATCTGGAAATGAGCTTTTGTAGCTCAGTATGCCTTTCCTTGTGAAACTTTTTCAAATACATACAGTGAAGTCACTCAGGATGAAGCGCAGTGCTTCATAATTCTTCAGTAGTTACTGCAGTAAACAATGGAATTTCAATGGGAGTTAATCCCTTTTGTCATGCAGTAAACCTGTGACAATGCACTTCAACCTGGCTGACTTATCTGTACACAAATAAATAAAAAATTAGAAATGTCATGCATATTGTACACCATGAATTTTTCCTCCTGTGCAAGACCATCAAGACCATGCAGCTTGGGCGTCTCTACCATCTGGGCCAAGCCACTATTTATAAACTAACTAAGGAATTTTTATATTTTGGTTCCCCCCATGGTGGCATTATGCACTGTGTAGAGGAATTCAGACCTTAGGTCATGTGGGGTCACCCATAGGGGTTGCTTAAAGCCAGTGTATAACAGCATGGTTTTATCATTGGAGAGCTTGAGGATTGCAGTATGTTTTGTATAGGTGGGCAGAGATACAGGCTAGCTATCCTGCATTTCAGACTGAACTATCTTAAGCTCAGGATCTTATTTTTGAGGGACTGCAAATCTATGGGCTTTGGTTGAGGTGAGTTGTTTACACTACAGCCTCTGGTACCTCCCTTTGGTAGGCCCCACAGATCTCCTTCCAGAGCTTCAATTTTTGGCTAGCTTATCAGCTGCACTGTTTTCCATGGCATAGGGGGCTTTTGGTGCATGAGTTTTTACCTTTTTCACAAACAACAGACCTGCATGTTGCTTAACTTTTATATCAATGTACAGTACTTCAAAAGCTTGGGGGGGTGTCAACAACTTACCATCAGATGATTGTAAACCAGTCTGCTCCCACACTGGAAGAAACTCAGTTAAAGGATTACAAATCTAAATAGAATCAGAAAACAGGATCAAACTTTGGGGTACATTGGTGTATTGCTGTATAACCCATACAATAGCTGATAACTCGGCACATTGAGAAGAATGGGAAGACATTTGAAGAAAATGTCTTCTGTTTGGAACCCTGTATTGTATAGATCCCAAAACCTATATAGACCTTCCTCAAAGTATTAACTGGACCCATCAGTGAAGGCTTGGAGTTCATCGGTAACTTGGTAGTTATCTGGCAGCACGTTAAACAGTGATTGACCCTCTGGCCTGTAATCTGCTGGGGCACTCATGAGGTTCTCCTTCATATGGGAGGAGATATGCTAGCAGCAATGGAGTGCTGTGGTGTTTGATGACAATATCCCAATACCCGCAACTGCAGGGCCCAATGAGTTAACCTTGCATTTGACACATCTCCATCCTTAACTCTACCTGACAGAAGGTGCTCTGTAGGGATGTGATATGTGTGCAGAGTAATGGGATATAAACCTACAATATAGATAAAATGCTGAATGGCCCAATTTGTGGAAAACAGATTTTTTTCACACTGTGTATAGTTCTTTTCCACCCCTGTTAGGAGATGGGAGGCATAGGTAATAGGCAGTAGCTTGCCATGGTGGTCCTGTGCAAGGATGACTGAAATGGAATTTTCTGAGGCTGCAACCTCAAGGTGGAAGATCAGGGATGGATCATGATTGGCCAAGACTGGGGCCTTAATAAGGATCTCTTTGAGGGCCTGTACTGCTTCCGTGTGTTCTGGGGTTCATTCCCAATCTGCTCCCTTCCTTGAACAGTTGTACAGAGGATTGGCAATGTCAGCAAAATGTGGAATGAAGACTCTGGAGTACCCTACCAGACCCAGCAATTTCATGAGTGTTGTTTCAGAAGTAAGCAGTGGCAACTGCCTGACTGTCTCTACCTTTTCCTGATTCAGGGTGCAACCTTCCTTACCTATGGTGAGCCCCAAAAAGACCTGTTACCTCATGATTTGGGCCATTTGTAGATTTGTCTTTAAACCTTTGTCTTTCAGCACATGCAGCTACTCCCTCAACAAAGTCAGATGGTCCGCTTCTGTGGCAGTAGCCAGCAACAAGTCATTTACATATTGCAGAAGACACTCAGGTCTAGAGAAACTTTTTAGTGCCACCTTCATGTGCAGAAGGAAGATGGAGGGTGAGTTATGGAACCCCTGAGGAAGCCACTTCCATGTATATTGCTGCCCTGAAAAGTGAATGCAAACTTGTATTGGCATTCAGGATGCAACACTATGGAATGGAAACCATTGGAGATGTACAATACAGAAAACCATTTAGCTGCTAGGGGCAATTTGGCTAGTATGTCTGGGGCTGGCACTAGTGTAGGTGCACATGCAGGTGTGGTTTGGTTTAACCTATGGTAATCAGTGGTCAGTCTCCAAGAGCCATCCAGCTTCTTGACTGACCATATAGGAGAGCTATTACCTGTGACTCATTTTCTGAGGACCCAGTGCTGAAGCAAAGACTCAGTCATTTGCTATTAGGATGGCTCTGATTCTTTTGGGGGTGTTATACTACTTTTGATTGAGAGGATCCCCCTCCCCCATTAATCATGACACAGGTCAGCATTTTCCCACAATAATGCTTATTCTTTGCAAACACTTCAGCACATTTTTTTAGCAATATCATACACCATTGTAACCACACTAATTTCTTTCCCAACTAGAACCTGCAATGCATCATACTCTTCTGGTCTCTTAAATGCAAAAAACTGCAAGTACATCAGAGATCATTAAATCACCCATCTCATTTTGTCTTTCTGTTCTCCACAAGATGTGGTTAGCTAGAGCTATGATACACCTACAGTTATTCAAAAAAATCATCCCCTAAAATATGCTGTTGTTGTGGCAAAAACATGATAGCCATCACATGATGCATTACCATGCCTATAATTTGCACTGGTATGGGAACAGATTGCATAGCTCCTGATTCATCTCCTGCAAAGAGTGAAAATGTAACCCCTGAAGAGAATTTGGACTGGGGGGGGGTGCTTGAGTGGTAGACAGATACTTTGATGGCCTCCACCAAAGCACTGACAACTGGTCACTCCCAAACATCTGTCTCAACAGGAGCCACAAAAACAGCAGAGACCCTTGCTTCCTAGGAGGTCCCTGGTGGGGCTGCCTGGCTGCTGTATGTATGGGTCTGTGACATATTCCTCAATTCCTGCACTTCCCTCTCTAACACCTCTACTCTACTTGGCTGCTGATTGTGTTATCAATTATTTTGGCCTTGCCTCTCCCTTTTCCCCTACATTGGTTGTTATGCTGATGGTTTTGATGGGGTCCTTCATTGCTGAAGGTAATGGGAGACTTCAGCTGCATGGCCAAAGAGTCTGCTTGGGGGCCCCCAGGATCAAAGAACTGTGTAACAGCTGCTACCCTTTTGAATAACTTACCCTCTGGTCCACCCAGGACTTCCCATGTTGTTCTGTTTGCCCATGATGTTATCATAGTCATCATAGTTGTAAACATACATTTTAATAGCTGCTTTTAGCTGTGGAAAGGCATTGTTAATCAGGAAACTCTTGTATTCTCTATGGTCCTGGTCTGCCAGCTTACTGTAAAACCCATATGCAGCAAACAATCGGTTGGCATTAGCTTCTGGGGATTCACCCAGCTCTTGCTTACAATTTTCCATCACCTCATATTGATCCTTGTATCTCAAACCACTGATGTTGATAAATTATCTTACTGCCTCTGCCCAGGGCATCTCCTATTCATTATATCACTTTGAAGGCCTGAAATTGTTCCAGTGGCACTGTGGTCATCAAAACATTGACTTGGCCCTTTACAGTAAACTGTTACATGTCACCCACTATCTTGATCTGAATGCAATGTAACAAGGGATGCATTTTGCCTGACTTAAAATCTCCCACCTGCTTACTGCAATATCTACCATTTTGGGGCTGGCCTCTGTCTCTTCTGTCACCTGTGCTGTCTGTGGATTATTTCCCCCAAATCCTCTACTTTGTTCTTCACTACCACTGGTGCCATAGGGGTGTCATTGCGGTGGCCACTCCTCTGCCATGGGTGATATAAAGGAGTTGTAAGGGGCCTATCCTGTTTTCCTCTTTACCCTCTTCACATTTTTTCTTTCTCATGTGTTCCTTAAGGACATCAGAATACAGCCATTGATGTTGGACCTCATTGTAGGGAGGCAGAGCAGTCGGGACTACAGATGTGCTTGGTACCATCATCCCTGTTGTGACTGCAGCTATTACACCCCCCGGACTTGCATTTCACTGCAGTCATTCTAGCTGCTGAGACAATGTGAGTGGTCTATTTCTGAACCCTTCCTCATTTCTGTTACAATTTCTGTTTATTTTCTCAAGGCCACTTTAGGTCTGCATTTTCTTTTGTAATTTTTCTTTTCAGCTTGTGTCTGTTCCAGCTGCCAATGCATGGTGTCGCTAGAACACCGAGTATCATCTAGCTGACTCATGAGACTGCATTGCATTATTGTAGACTGCAGTTATTTTTGTTTAGTTTTTTCTAATTGTTTATGTAACCATAAGTTGGTAGGTTTTAAATCTGAGGCTTGTTTTCTTATGCATTTTAATTCTTCTTCTAAGCTGACCAGAGTAACATACAACCCTTGCATACAGTATCCTTTTTTCTGTTTGTCTTTGATTTTCATTGCCAATTCCAGCTAGAACTGTTCTTTCATATAACCCCAACTATCACTCCAGTGCTTCACATCTTTACAAAACTCTTGCCCTTTGTGGGCAATCACAAAATTTACAATGTATTGTACCATGTTACAATAACTTGTCTACCCTTTATTAGACCAGGTCTTATTAGTGAAGACCTTATGTCAACCACTGTTTACAATCGATTGACTCCTACTGTCCTCACGTGTTAGGTTATGATCATTGCCATGCAGTAAACTTGATCCGTATGTGGGGTTTCCTGCTGGAAACTCCCTAAAAAATTAGAAATACTGACTCTTTAGTGCCTCTTTCTACCTGGTTCACCAAAATGTTGGATTCTGAGCTTGAAAACAGCACATGATCCACTGTGTTCTCAGGATGTTAGATGATATGCTAAGAGTAAAGATCTGAAAGTTTAGGAGCACGTTTATTCAAATTTTATTGCAGAGCATAGAACTAAACAGCTATCTAATTTTAGCTTAAGTGTTGATCACTCACCTTTCAGCAAGGAGATTGAGAAGAACAGGCAGCAATTTCTCTTCTTTTTCTTCTGGTTTTGATTTCAGCTACCCAACAGAATGCTTGGCTTTTATGCTCTAGCTGACCTCACTCTTGAGTGGTCACTAGGCACATAGACAAATCATAATGTCAGGGTGAATTTTTTATGAAATTTGGCATATGTCCTAAACTCTAAGGATTGTTGGTTACTTCTTGATTGGTTGTCTCTAGTGAAAGGTGACCTGGTCAACATGATGCATGCAATTGCACTTTATAATCAATCTGACCACTAGATAGTAGTATTGTTCCATTTTCCAATATGTAACAAGGCATTTGGTTTTAGCTTTGATTGAAATTCACAACTTATTCATGTTAAAACTTGTCCTTCTTTTAAATATACAGTTCTGGTCTGAATTTCAGGTTAAACATACAGATTGTATTTACAGAAGAGGAATCTTTATAAAGAGGTAGTTTAGAATGTGTTTGCAACTACACTTTTAACAACAACGAACCTTTAGGATTTGAATAACTTCACTTGTAAAGACCTTTCCCAACATTTTACTAGCAAAATGGATATAGCAGACAACATTTGATGTTATATAAACATATGTCACTTGATATTACAATATATACTCATATAAAGAATTAAGTTGTTCTGCCATTTACAAGACCCCTGAAGGTCTAGTGCAAAGCTTCATATAAAGTGATGTTGCAAGATATTGCAATGGCTTACTGTTATATGCTAAACTGCTTTTGATGTTACTTAATCACAAATCACCACAGTTATTAGTTAATGTGAGTTAATGATTTTGTTTGAGTATTCCAGATATATTCTAAATATACAATTAGGCTAAACATATAGAGCTATATTCACAGAAGAGGTAATTTGGAATCCTTGTATACAGTTTCTGATAGCTTATGCAGAGGGAACCAACTTTAATATCTTTGTTACAGCAAAACCAAAGAAAGCAGGTGAACTCTTGAACCAGGCTGTAATTAACCCTGTTTTTGTAACATCTGCTTGGGACAGGACTAAGCAATTATTCAGCAGTTTTATTTGGACTTGTTTACACCAAAGAAGAGTTTCTTAATTATATGTTCTTATTGCACAATCAGTGGGTAGAGGGGACAAAACCTTTTACAGGTACATAAGAGAAAAAAGAAGAGCAAAGGGAGGGATTCTGAGACTGAAGGGGGAGGACGGGAGCTGCATGGAGGATGATAACAGTAAAGCTGATATACTAAACAGATACTTCTGCTCAGTCTTTACTGAGGAAGAGGAGGGTAATTGACCTGAAGGGAGTACAAGGAGTGGTAATGGTGCAGAAAAGGACACAAGTCCTTTTACATAGGAAGGGGTCTTAAAGAAACTAGAAAGAATAAGAGTCAATAAAGCGATGGGGCCAGATGGGGTGCACCCCAGTGTCCTAAAGTAACTGAGAGAGGTGGTGGCTGAACCTCTGGCAATCCTGTTTAGCCAATCACTGGAAACAGGAGAGGTACCCAAAGACTGGAGGGCTGCAGATGTAATCTCTTTATACAAAAGCTGGAACAAAGAGGAAGCAGGGAACTACAGACCAGTGAGCCTGACTTCAGTAGTGGGGAAGATCATGGAAGCACTACTGAAAGACAGATTGGTGGAACATCTGGTTGCCAATGGACTACAGGACCCAAGGCCACATGGTTTCACTGGGGTGAGGTCATGCCAGACCAGCTTCATTGAATTTTTTGACTGGGTGACAAGGGAGGTGGATCAAGGAAGGGCAGTGGACGTGGCCTATCTGGACTTCAGCAAGGCCTTTGACACTGTGCCACAAAGAAGGCTATTAAACAAACTGGGGAATATTGGAGTGGGCTGGACAGTAGTGCAGTGAGTGGGTATTTGGCTGTGTGGCAAGACACAGAGGGTGGTGGTAAATGGCTGTCACTCCACAGAGGGAAGCGTGACCAGTGGGGTACCACAGGGATCAGTGCTGGGACTGGTCCTATTCAATGTCTTCATCAGTGACATTGCACAGGACCTAGAAGGCAGAATTTCACTGTTCACTGATAACAAGAAGCTCTGTAACAGAGTGGATACAGCAGAGGGTGTAAACAGAATGAAGAGGGTCCTGCAGATGCTTGAGGAATGGTCAGGGTTTCACACTTGAAATTCAATGCAAAAAGTGCAAGATGATGCATATGGGGCACAAAACTCTGAAACAAATATATCAGTTGGGGTGGAGGATATAGTATGCACCAAGTAGAAAAGGGACACTGGAGTTATCATCTCTGATAACCTCAAAGTAGGGAAACAGTTTGACAAGGCAGAAGGTAAAGCAAATAGGATACTGGGATGCATAGGCAGGGGCATCACCAGCAGGAAAAGGGAGGTAATAATTCCACTATTCAAGGCACTAGTGAGGCCCCACCTCGAGTACAGTGTACAGTTCTGGAGACCTTACCTACATCAGGACATAGAAAGGGTAGAGAAGGTTCAGAGGAGGGCAACAAAGATGGTAGTACAGGGATTGTATCACAAGTCCAATGAGGACAGGCTGAAGGACTCAAATATGTACTCCCTGGAGGAAAGGAGGAAGGGATGGGATATGATAGAGACACCCAAGTACCTTACAGGGAGGAACAGGATGCAGGAATACAATATTTTCCAGTAAAAAAAGATGTTCTAAGACTAGAGGTCACGGGATGAAGTTTGAGGGAGGGTGATTTAGAGGAAATGTGAAGAAGAACTGTTTCACAGAAAGGATGGTGGACAAGTGGAATACCCTGAAAGAGGAAGTGGTGGGGGCTGAAACAATCACAGAATTTAAGAATGCAGGGGATAGACATACAGGAATTCTGGAGGTCGGGGTAAAGGGCAACAGTCTTCTAGAAAAATGTAAAGTGAACTTACAAGCTCAAATGGGCAGACTGGGTGGGCTATAGGCCCTTATCTGCAGACAGTGTCTATGTATCTATGTATCATTAACTGAAAGAGGAAAGCACAACAACCTATAATTAGTATCAAAAGCAATTGTTTAATATAGCCACACAGAAGAGCCTATCTGTCTGACAGAATGCAGCTTCCCATTATATAGACTCTATTGAAAGGGCTTGGTACATATCAAATGTTACAAAACCTGTTCCTTGTTTCTAGGTGTACAATAATGGCTTCCCATGCTCCAAAAGGGCTTGAAAGTTGAAATACAGTTCATCTATCTTGAACAGTACAAAATAGATTTTCTTTTAGCTTTATATTAACACAACATGTCAGCACACCCTTTATTGGTTTAAGTTGCTGCTTGATCCAAAAGTGTCTTTCATAACTGTGACTTTAGCATCTGTGCCCCATGTAACATTCTTATTAGAAGAGCAGTTAACTTTGGACCTACTCACACCCACCTGTTATTGCTGCCAACCCACGCTTATAATGTGGGTCCAGCATGGTGGTAATACCCAAATCTTCAGACTGCAGAATGCTGGAAATATATGTATTGCAGTCTAAGACATGGGGCATGTGTTCCATTAAGGCACAACTTCCACTGTCACCACCTACCTCCAGCACTTGCTGCACATTCACCAGTGTCTCCCTCAGCACTGATACAGGCAGTTTCCCTACTCACTGCCTGTGTTGCATGTTTGAATGGCCTGAGTATCATTATCAGGGCATCCATTTGTCACCACTGGTATGCTGTCAGAGACATGGCTACTCTGACATTGTCACGGCTTGTATGTATTGTAGCATCAGCTATTCAGGTGTGGCTTTATACTGCTCATACAAGTGCTCTATCATGTACAATGTTGAGTTCTATCTGGTGACAACATCCAGCTTCATATGGTGCTGAGGCCATTTGTTTTGTATCTGCAGATGCTGGACCTGGTCATGGGCCTTTCCAGAAAGGGCAAAGCGGACACAGATGTGACAGGCCACAATTAACATGGATTTGATATAAGGATGTGTTAGAAACTCCTGTACAATGAGATTAAGACAGTGTGACAGGCATGGCACCCTGACAACCCCTCCCATCACTGATGCTTTTCACAGCATTTGAGCCATTATTGCTTGCAATAAATTTGCTTCACTGAATGGAGGTGAAGCCACTCATCAGTCTCCATAAGCAGCAATTCCAGCATTTTGTGACCTGTATGTTATCCATTTATATTCTTCATTGTTAGAGTGGCATGCTGTCGAATACCTAGAGTGTTGCTACTGTACAACCAGAATTGGGCTCAGTGCTATTTTTCCCATGCCCAGAGTCAAATACTATCCCAGGTACCTGTGCCCAATGTTCCTTAATGTGCAAATAGGAGCTACCAGCTGTTTTGCCACTGGTCCACATATCCATGCTCAGATGTATGTATGGTGATGTTGAATGCTTCAGGGCATGGTTTACTGTTTGTGACACTGTTGCATATAGTTCAGAAATGACACATTTAGTAAAGTATGTTCCTTGATGGAATCTGACATTTGGGACAGGCACAGGCTATCAACTTTTGAAATTCCACATTCTCAACAAAAGAGAATGGCAATAGATCAAGTGCCATCATTTCAGCTGTTGCTGCATTTAATTTGTGTGCAATAGCGCACTGGGAGGAATTAGGACTGACACTCTAGCATGCTATGTAGCGTAGGCTGGACCTTTCTTTGGTTGGGCTACTAAACAGCTGGACTCATCATGGTGGCATTGTTGGTGGGTCAGTGTTTGACTCCTGGGGATTCACATGCTGCTGCTTGAATGAAACCAGTGATTTGGGGGAGGGGTCTGAAATGGTTTTACTGTGCTTTTCTGCCTCTGGGTGGTACTACTTAACCCACCACTGCTGCTATGCCTACTACTAGGTCAACCCATGGAATTCTCTCTCCTCCTCCTCTCTGTAGTCCTCCTCACTTGGCCCTCCTTGACTTGGGCAATTGCCTTGCCACTTCTGCATTATTTGGCTAATGATTATGATGAGGGAAAGGACCCCTGCAATGACTTCCTTCTGGTGTTAATGTCAGTGTAACAGGTACCTGATCTTTAGGTGTATAAAGGCCCAACAGTCCCTAGGTGGCTGCCCTTTCACCATACTATCTCAACTTGACACCACTGATAGACAGCGACTGTCTCATCAGCTTGGTCAAGTACATAAAAATCCAAAATTAGGATTTCATACCCCTTGATTTACCATGGCAGCCAGAATGGGACAGGTGAGGGAAGGGTGAAATTTTTGTTTTCTTGGATGATTTATGCAGTTTGATACTTGGGGTGAGATTTGGTTGTTGGATGAGTGAAAATCCCATCCTCTGTATCATCCGCAGCACCACCCTTCCTTTTTTCCCTTCTGGCTCCCATAGGAGCTAGCAACAATCATTGGCACAGCCACTGATGTCCTCCTCCTCCACAACTCTGTCCTCATGATCACTGCCTTCTGGCTCTCTGACCCTTTCATCATCAGGAGACTGAGTGTGATGCACATTTTTCAGACCTCACTAATCAGGCACTGACTCAAGATCTAGACCACCAGGCTCAGCACCACCACCAGCCATGGGGACACCAACAACCAACTCATCAACCACTGTGGCTTGTTTACTGCTTATTCTCTTGGCATCTCCCACATCCCCCACCAGCATGGATGCCACAGATGTGGCATAGAAACATTTGGCCACAGTTATGCTACCTCCACCAACTGCTCCTTTGCTACTACAGTGGAGCCCTGTTATAAGCACATCTTAAATGTCAAGCAAAAGTGTTCTCATAACTGGGATGTTCTTTTAAGAGGGTTTCATTGAAAACAATGAAAATCTATGGTTAACATGATGAAACTAGCCTCAGACTACTTTTTAGAGAACTCATTATTAAAAGTAGTATAATCTCGTTTTTTAAAAAAACTCTTGCTGAAATGTTAAGGGTTTTGTAAAATTCATTCAATGTCTCACCTAAATATGAAGGAATATGTGCTGCCTTCTTCATGGGTCATCTTCCACACATCCATTCAGTACTTAAGTGACTGTTAATGAGGAAACTAGATAATGATTAGGCCTAGGCTTAGCACATTCAGAGGTGATAATGACTGTCTACCACTACCTCTGGAAAAAACTGTTCTTATAAATGGGCTGACTGTTCTTATAAATGGGACTTTACTGCCATTGAAAATAATACGTAAAAACCGGGACATTTAACAAATGTTCCTATAGACAGGATGTTCTTATATCCAATGTTCTTGCAACTGGGCTCCACTGCCACATACATACTTTTTTTTTTACTGCAGCACTTTTTTGTCTCTTAGAACTTGAACAATTCTTTGCTGCTTCCCCGGCACCTCTCCTTTTACTAGAGTGTCTCTTCCTGGTCATTCTTATATGCCTTGTAACTTGATTTGAGATGAAAAATGACAACATGTAAATAAAGTCTGTAGTTCAAATAAGCACCAGGACCAGACATCTCCCCCAGGAATCAGGGATCAGTAGTGAAATCTGAAAAATTAAACACCACATGGTTTGACATGACACACATGTCAGGGTAAAAGGGGTAAGAAGTTATTATCTACCAGCAGCACACAACACCTCATCCTTGAGAATCAGGGAGCAGCAACATGATCTGAAAAAACTACTATACAGAGGTAATAATATCTACTGTAGCAAAGCCAACCAAAAAAGTATTTTTTTCTTTTTTGTTTCTTGTTTTAAAACACATAGAAACATAGTCCATGATGGCAGAAAAAGACCAGAAGTCAATCCAGTCTGTCTATGCTTCTTATAATCCCTGGAACCTTCCCTGGAGTGTGTTGTTCCAACAGGGTACTAACCTCCCATCCTATCCAATTCTCCTCCCTGGTGTTGTCACCCAGATGACCACTATTGCTTTCATTCTATTCCATGCCTGCTTGAATCTCTGACTGTGTTTGCACCCACCACCTCGGCCGACAGACTGTTCCAAGGTTCTACCACTCTTTCCGTAAAGAAGTGCTTCATCACATCCCCCCGAACCTTCCTCCTGTTAATTTCCACTCGTGTCCATGTGATCTCGAATTGATATTCAGGGTAAATAGTTCTCAACATTTTACCTTGTTAATTCTCTTAAGGAACTTGAAGGTCTCTATTATATCTCCTCTCTCCCTTCTGGTTTCCAGTGAATATATATTTAGTGCCTTGAGGGGCCCCTCATAGGATCTGCCCTGCTGTTCCTGAATCATTATTGTTACTCTGTGCTGTACTGTTTCCAACCTATCCCTGTCCTTTCTGAGGTGAGGCTCCATAACTGGATACAGTACTCCAGGTGAGGCCTCACCAGGGATCTGTATAGGGGAGGTATTACCTCTTTTCTTCTGTTATCAGAACCTCTCCTAATACATCCCAGCATCCTGTTGGCCTTGTAAAACAATTATTTTGGCTTCATGTGAATTATGCTATGCTTTAGAAGTTGCCATATTTTCTCAAGAAAAGAACAAGGGATCATGATTCTTGTAGTCCACAAAACTTGGCAGTTAGGATTGATACATAGCTAAAAATATACATTGCATTTAGCTCAATATTTTAAAGGAACTGGATCTATGATTCAGATATTCCTCTAAACAGTCAAAATCTCAGTATTTGTTTTTACTTATTTGTATGGGTGTAATCTCTTTTCTCATAGGAACTGGGGCAATGATTCTGATTTTGCACATCTGACCATGGCAAACTGAGTCATACACAGCTAAAATGTCAACTATGTTACTTTGTGTAATCTGCTTTTGAAGCTTTAAAGTGCCATAGTACAACATTTCAACAGTGGAGATAAATGCTCAGTACCAAACAGTACTGGATTTCATAGAGGCTCATCAGTAAATCAACACATTTAGTGACATCACCACATAGCCACCCTGTTGAAGCCCTTTCCTCCACCACAACTGGAATGCACCCCAAGTTCTACCTTAGGAGATTAACCTGGACAGATACCTACAAATACCTTACTGCACTAAAATATCTACTCATATAGGGCAGATAACATCGACATGAAACTCCTTAAATCTGCCATACATAAGGTTACTTGTCCTCTGCAACTCATCTTCAACTTATTGCTCACTTTTGGACAGTGCCTAAATCCTGGAAAATGGCCCATGTTACCACTGTCCACAAGGGGGCTGCCCAAGACATACCTGCAAACTACCGTCCCATCTCAATCTTATCCGCTCTCTAAAAAACCCTTGAAAAATTTGTGAATGACTAACTGACCCAATACTTGACCCAATATGACCTCCGCCTGCCTGGTACTGTCTCCCACACCACTGCATCCCATTTACTCTCCCCTCCCTTTGCCTCCTCCTCCTCCCTGGTACTCTATTCCCCCACCACTGCATCCCATTTACTCTCCCCCTCAGTACACTCATCAGTGTCAAGTGGGTTCATATGCCTTGCACTTACCTTCACTTGTCACCTTATCCTGCAGTAAATAATGTATAGTTAGCCAGTTCTGATTATCCCAATGCTGTAAATAACGTATAGTTAGTGCTCTTGACTACTCTGATGAACTGACATGTTTAGTTTTTAAGTTGTACAGTCTCTCCTTACTGACTTTTCTACCATGTACCTACTTTTGCCATTTATTTTATGTATGTTTATGCACGACTCATATTCTTTGTCATATATTTTTGCTCCCTCTGTACCGCCACCTGAAGTGGCCCGGGTTGTGCCTGAAACAATCCCCTGGATCAGCGCACCTACTCAGTTACCAAAAACTAAAATAAATAAATAAAAATAAATGACCTCTTATCTTCTGAACAGCATGGGTTCCACCACATCCATAGCACCTTAACTGCTCTGCCACAAATTAACTATTTTAGGCCTCTCAATGGAAGCCAACAACTGGCTAAAACCTATCTTTCAGATCAAACTCAAGTGGCAAAATGTAGGACATCCCTCTGTGACTACAGACCTGTGACTGTGGGGATCCCCCAAGGATCAATCTTTGGTCCCCTTCTGTTCATCCTCTTGTCCATGAGTTAACAGAAGTCTGCAACTCAATAAAACTCCTGCTATATGCTGATGATGCAGTCATCACAGCCACACATAGCAGCCCAGCCAATATCCAGAACAACCTTCAAGTTGACTTCACTACTATCAGTGAATGGTTTTCCAACAACCTCCTAGCCCTTAACACAAAAAAACAAGTCCATGATTTTCTTGCCAGATCCAAACCCTCACGCCCCCACCCTTCTCATCACCTCCACCTCAGATGCCCCGATTGAACAAGTCCTCACCTTCAAGTACATGGGGATACTCCTTGACTCTGGCTTAACCTACTCAGCTCATGTTGACATGCTAACTAAAGCAGCCAGCTCCAGACTTGGCCTGCTATATAGACACAGAAATGCCTTCCTTACAGAAATAAAGCTACACCTGGTCAAATGCTATATAGCCTTGAGGCAAAGGGAAGGGAGAATAAATGGGATGCAGTGGTGGGGGAGAGAGTACCAGGGAGGCAAAAGTCATATTGGGTCAAGTATTGGGTCAGTTGGTCATTCACAAGGACCAAAATGGTACAATGAGTTACCTGCTAACCTTACAGAATCACTC
This sequence comes from Neoceratodus forsteri, assembly GCA_016271365.2. Classification (NCBI taxonomy): domain Eukaryota; kingdom Metazoa; phylum Chordata; order Ceratodontiformes; family Ceratodontidae; genus Neoceratodus; species Neoceratodus forsteri. Next base: position 501,834,198 of record CM057456.1, read on the forward strand.
AAGATTAGTACCTTTAAATCTGGGCTCAGATCCTTTCTTGACATAAAAAAGAATTGTGCTTGCCTGCACTAATATGGCAGAATTTCAGCCAACCAACCCTCTCCCTTTCACCTCCCCCTTTTTATCTTATCAACCTCCCTATTCTCGAATGAGACCCAATCGGCTGACAAACTGCTTCCACCATGACAACGCCATCCCTGGCTGACCCTCAACTCCCTTAGGCTAGACTGATGAACTAAATAGTGAACTACAAGGCTGAACCCTATTTACCCTATCCTCTTCAACCTTTAGTTGGATATATAAAATTTCTTTGGTACTTGAATGTCTGTGTAACTGTTTTCTGTTCTCTGTAAACACTGTTATATTTGTAATGTTTGTTCAACAATGACCTGGAACCTTTGAAAACGAGTCCTGGACTCAAAGGTATTAATCGTAAACTGAAATAAATAAAAAAAATAAAAATAAATAAGATGCTGCATCCTGAGTCTTATAGGCTATGGCCTTGTGACTTATGGTGCTGCCAGTGACAGAGTACTTGACGGGGTCAGAGGCTTAATGAATAGGACCTGCCACGATGCACTCAATCTAAAATGGAACTCTCATAAATGCTGCCTGTATAACAAGCTAATTTGGCTTAACCTTGATTCCTGACATCATTACAACACCCTCATCACTAGTAAAAAGCTTTGCTGAGGTTACTGTCTCTGGGCATCCTGTCTCTACTTAACCCTATGGCCTCCAGGTACCCAACTAGAGGTGTGCAACACAACTCCCTGGTGTTCCCGCGTAAGAAAATCTCTCTGGGTCAGGCCTGTTTCTCATTCAGTTTCCCTAAATTGTGGAACCCCCTAAACCCTTTACTCAAAGTCACTGACTCTAGTACCAAATTTAAATCCCAGCTGCTAGCCTCATTTTCCACCAAACCCATGTGCTCATATCACTGATCCCCAATTCTATGCTTTCTACTCCTCCAACAGAGCACTGTTGCTATTCACTTGCAGTTAGGTGCCACTGTCTTTACTCTACCTTTAATCACAATTTTTCTTTATTCTCATCTCGACTGTAACTGCATTATTTTTCCTATTGTATTGCTTACACAGTTGTTCTGCCTATTTATACTGTACATATATTATATACTATACATACTGTAATATGTAACATCCCTTGTGTCATTGTTATACTATTGTATTTGACCATAGAACCTTTGAAAATAGGCACTGCCTAAAGGATATTGTGAGAAAGGAAGGAAGGAAGGAAGGAAGGAAGGAAGGAAGGAAAGAAAGAAAGAAAGAAAGAAAGAAAGAAAGAAAGAAAGAAAGAAAGAAAGAAAGAAAGAAAGAAAGAAAGAAAGGTGGGTGCATCTGTCACAAACCCTTCTGAAACCTATTTAAAAAAGTCAGTATTTCAGATGAATGCTCATATGAGATGCTTCCAAATGGTAGTAGCCCCTACCATAGCAGAAGCTCTCAAAATATGCATCCCAAACAGAATCAATGTAGTCTGAAGTAACCTTAACTCCCACAATGAGCAAACCAAACAAAAATGGCATATTGAACAAAACTTTGCATTTTGAGAGCATAGCACTTCTATAAAATCAAACATTGCCATATTACCTTACCATTGACCCAACAGGTAACTCACATAGTGCTCTGCCTGCATGAAGGCCACTGCCATCATTCAGTGAAAGCAGTCATTATGATAACAGCAGCTCTTGATGGATATGGTGGAAGCAGAGACCATTAGCAAAGCAACAAAAGTGATCCATACTCCAGTGGCTGAAGTGATCATTTGGCCAGAAAAGACAGGGGACCTTCTCCCCCAATGGACAGAGGCTGCACTCCATGAGATTCATATAGGAGTCCAAGTCATGAAGTAGCTATAGGTAAAAGTTGTGGAGGAGGTCATCCTGGTAGGGGCAGTGGTCGAAGCAGATGCTAAACTTAACTTAAAACTCTTGGACCAAAAACAAATCTATTTTCCTGTTCTAAGAGAAAAGAAAAACAATGGAACCTATACACTCCCTTTCAAATAAGGGAACATGGAAAACCTTTTGATTTTACTTATTTTTAGTAGCTTGTTTGACCATCCATCATTTTATGGTTTTGTGAGGCAGGTTATAAATGCATAGCTTCATTTTCTTATTGTTGGTAACTCATGGTAAATGCTAGTTAGCTGTTATGTATGGTAGTGTAAAATTCTTTGTGCCAATTTTATTTTACAAAGTAACATTTCCTAAAATGAAAACATATGCCACTTATGCAATTCATTGATTAAGAAAAGGAAAGCTTATAATTGAAATCTGTTCTAAAATCTTCTGACTCAAAAATAAACCTGCATAGTTGGAGATGAACACACTCTGGACATTGAAATTCCACTTTAACTGGCTTGCTTTGATCGCTACCAGGAAAATTATTCTAGCTTTGCATTTGTCTCCTTAAAAGGCATGACAAAAAGCCATTATAATCATTGTCCAACTAAACTGATTATCTCAAAATTATTAAAACAATATACAGCAACTTTCAAACTCCATACGAATATCATAAATGACAGTCAGTATACTGCTATGCTGTTTTGTGCCACCAAAAAGGAAGGTTGCACAAATGCATTTTCATTTAAAGTGAGTTTCTGATAAAGGCATAAGGCATTGGTCTTCATAGCCCAATATCTTATGCCAGTGTGAACTAAGTATGCAAAAATTTTTTTACCTCACTTTCTGAAATAAACAAAGGGATCATAGCTGGCTCCCGTGGCCAGAGTCAATCCCCTTCCAGCTTCCTAGGTTTGTCAGCTCCACCCATGCTCCACCCCGTGCTCAGTATTTTTGATCGCAGTGAGCAGGGAGGAGCTGCAGGGCGCCCATACAAGTCTATGGGGCTTTTTAAAACAGTTTATGAAACTTTGCTAGCCTGAGAGAGAGCACAGCAACCTCTTACTAATAGGCTCCCCCTATTAGTAGAGCGCTTGCTTTCATTGCCCCTTTCAGACTGCTTTGAAGTTTCATAAAACTGTTTTTAAAAAATGCCCCATAGAGTTGTATAGGGCCCGCCCCCACACTCACCCTGCTCACACATCACAAAAACACTGAGCCTGGAAGTGGAGTGGGGGTTGAGCTGATGACTGATGACCTAGAAAGCTGGAAGGGATCACTTGGTGGTGATTATGGAGCCAGCTACAATCCCTTTGTTTACTTTAGAAAGTGATTAAAAAAATATTTTTTTTGCATACTTTGGCTCACGCTGGCATAAGGTATTGGGTTATGAAGCCCAACACCTTATACCAGAAACTTCCTTTAGGCAATAAGGCATGACTGGGGTAAGATTAACAGTCTGTTAATAGCCCCTAGGGCTGTAATGTAGCACAAAATGCATCTGAGTGCCAAATTGCCCCAGGGGTGATTTACTGACTGTTACTCTAACTCCTGGGAGTGCCTTATTGCTATTATAAAAATTATTTCAAAAGAAAAGTGTTAAAAGTGTACTTTTTGAAAGTCTTCCTCATTGAGAAGGAGATTTTTAATAAAATAGTTCTTCCACCAGCAGTTTCAGAATATTGGTTCAGAATCAAAATGCATCATTCCCACACATTCAGCAGTGCTAGAGGATGGAATGGTGACAGGAAGAATTTATATGCTATCATGATCAGGCTGTACATGCCAGTGTAACAGGGATTAATGTAAGGTTGTCGGAATGCTAACAGCCAATCATATTGCATAATTTTTTAGACCCTTTTTATAATATAGTTTAATCTCAAGCAACAAGTTTCTAAACAGATCAGTTGGTTTGACCTCTATCACATGACAGAAGCTTCAAAAAATATATTTTCTGTTAATGTTTCAAATTATGCAACTCTGTAGTGTCTCAGCGTTGAAGGAACGTTTGACTCCCAATGGCAAAAGGAGCATAGAAAATGATAAGCAAAGATGACTTTGACTACAGCCTCCAAAGCACGTGACTCAATCATACAAGGCATCAAATGCCTGTGGGGAAATAGCAAAGATGGTAAGCAAAGCAAAAACAAAAAAATTCCCTCAAACTGAAAATTGTCAGTCATGGAAGTGAAACAGACTTGTCTCTTGTACTGTCAGTTCGTGCTATACATCATGGCAGTCAAAAATCCTCTGAAGGCAAATGCATCTTCTAACCTTCTCTGCATATGTTGAAGTTCTATGAAAAAAGCAATGCAAGTCCTCATATTTAACATTTCATCCTGTCCTGGATTCTACAACCTGTTTGTGCCACTCGTACTATCTGTAAAGACCATTAGCTATAAGGCTTGCAGGCTGCACAGGGCTTGACCTTAACTATTTTATGTACTAGACAAAGAACAAGTTGAATTAAAAATTCAGAAGCTTGTACTGATCCATTCACAGTCAACTGGGGATTTCACATGACCAGCAGTAGACAAATGCAAGTATAGATTGTAGTCAAGACATTCAAAGAGCAGCTTTACTTACACTCATCCTCCCTCCAAAATAAGTTCCTTTGTTTCCTCCCACATTCTAGTTATTGAAGCTACCATGGCTTCTAGACCCTTTCCTTATTAGGAAGATGGGCACGCAGCTGCCTCTACAATTTGTACCAGTGCTGCCCCCTTTGTTTTCCCCATCCCCCACTCTAGTAATTGATGCTGCCATGACTATACACTATTTTGAATGGAAGGGTGGAAAAGCAACTGCCTCCTCAACTAATGCCACTCCTTTGATCAGCTGGCAGGGAATGCATGAATGTCAGGTGCGCATTGCTATTCCTCTTTGAGCCGAAACACACTGGGATAAATAAGACATACATACATGTGAAAATATAAAAAGAGCCAGCAAAAGAAGGCCTATATTGTAGGTGTATCATGTCTGCTCAGTAATTGATGCAGGGTTCTTGGCTTACATCAATGACCCTTCTGTCAGATAGGCTGTTGGAGGATATACTAATTTCTTGTTATGGGCACTTATTTATGTCTTTAGCCTCATGTCACAAAATGTGCATAATTATGTAAATAATTATAAGATTAGGTTGAATCTTATTTTAACAACCACTGTACAGAAATTCTGGATAATTTGAAAAACTTATCTGTCACACCTTATGTAGTACATAAGAAAATAGATTTTATTAGTCCCTGTACAATTTTTATAAGTACTAATATTTTACATAGTTATAAAACCTTGTAAACATAATACAAAAAAATGTAAACACAGAACAACAATGGTTTCAGAAAATCAAACAAAACAATTTGCAGTTTTGATAAATTTTGCAAACAATAACCTTTTTTTGTATAAAGATTTCAAATGGCTTGGTCTAATTAGCACTTTAAAACTTTCTTTGTAACTTATTTAAATACCTTTTTCATACAAAATGTTTATATATATATATATATACATCATTATTTAAATTTACGCTTAAACCATGTACCCAGTGCTCTAGTCTCTAAGAAATTATATTTACATGTAACCTCCAAACTGAGCCCAATTAGAATATTATAAAAATATTAATTAAATAATACTCAGACATCTGGTTAGCCATGAGGTCTGGTTGTCTTCAGTTCTTTCAGGATGTTGGTGTGAATCCTCCTTTTCCTGGATAGCAAAGTTTACTTAGTAACTGGATTTTGTGGCTGTTTTTGTTTTTACTCTTCTTTCACTAGAACCATGGACAGTGAACCCACTTGTTGTCAATACAGTGCTGTAGGCTTGCTTTTGATTGATGGGCATCAATAGGCAGTCTTTGTTTTTGTTTTGGTTTTGGAGGAACTGCAAACTTTACTTTAGTCAAAATGTCCATTACACAAACAAAAGTTTTTACTGCACTGGAATTTCAAAGATTCTGCTGTGAAAAGTTCTCTCCTTGTGTCTAGCTTTGTTGCAAGTTTTATTTCCTTCCAGGCTCAAACCTCAAGCTCTGGACCTCAGCACCTCTGGTATGAACTCAGCAATACATGCGTGTTTCCTTGCTGGTCCAAACATCACCAGGCATGAATGGCTCTTGGCTTTAGGCCTTGTAGAAATCTCAAAACAATAACATTGGCAGGTCCACAGACACAGATTTTAATAGTATGAGAATTTAGAAGAACCTTAGCCAGCTCCTCTTAGGACTTATGTTTCATTTGGTTAGAGCATTGTCTTGATGTCATTTCCTGCAAATTTTACCAACTTTGTTTGGCTCATGCAAATGATGTAAGGGTGGATCTTTGCCCTTTCCAAGGACTGACCCTTTGTTTAGAGTTCAGTTTTTAAACATAATATTACTTTTTTTTATAAGTTTTGCATTCAACATGATACAGTCTCCAAACAAACATTTATGAATTATGCACATCTGGAGTCTTTTAAGATGTGTCTCAAGACTGTGAGATAAACATTTCCTAAGATAAATTAATAAGGATTATAACTCTAATTCTTAGCAAAATATTTTAAAAATGATTTAATGAGCTTACAGTTTGTGTCCTAGGCTTCAAAACTAAGCAGGTTTCTTTCACATCCAAGTTTAAGAAGGTTCTTAAAAGCATCAGATTCCATTGCAAAGAGCTGTGCCTTTGTTCATGGGCAGTCAACCCTGATAACATGCTTGCTACAAATTGTTAAAGAAATCTCCCAGTCGGTGTGATGCTTTCCTGTATCCATGTGCTTATCCAAAGTCATATTTCTGGATTTGTCATGACATCAGCTTCAATTTAAGATCACACTCAAAAATGCTTACTTGGAAGATTATTGTTCCAGGACATTCAAGATGATAACGCTGGTCCCCATTAGCTATAATTATACATTATAGTCAGTCAACAAGTTACAATGTCCTCTATCAGCTGTGTAAATTTCCTGCAGGCAACATCAAAGATAGTTGTGCAAGAGCCAAAGTCTTTCTTTTATATTGAAACATATAGCAGTTTAAATGTTATGTTCTTTCTAGTATTTGTTACAGCCTGGCAACGAATGACCAACTATACTTTTATCACTGGTTGTCTAGAAGAATCTGACACCTTGCCCTCTGTAGCACCTTAGGAATGCAAGGCATCCTCTTTCACCACTGGCAGAGCTGCAGAGTGTCTTATAATATTACAGCTTAGAGAGGCCAGAAAAGGTAGTCCTCAGTTCAAACTGAAATTTTAACTAGACCATTTAAAAAATATATAATTTAAGCAGTTTTTCTTGCTTGTAGACCTCATATAGACAGCAGTTTTGACCAAATGTCTTAGTATGACCTCTTGGTTACCTTACTTAATAATTAATCATTTATAAAGAATATAAAATAGTAATTATAAAATAATGCAACATAAAATTATAATAAAATATTTTATAACTAAGTTTTGTTCCTACACTGTGCCCCTCCTCATCATCTCCCTTCATTCTAACCCTCCTCAGTTTGTGGATTCCTATGTGTTTGTCCTAGGCCCTTTAATGCTCACACCATCTTTACTGAGACCACCTCTTCTGGCAGTGCATTCCAAGTGACCTCCACCTTCCATAAAATAAATGATTCCTAACATCCCTCTTAAACTTCCTCCATCTTCTTCAAGCTATGCCCTCTTATGGTATTGTTGTTACTCATTTTAATTAGACCTTCTTTCCACTCTGTTAATCCATCTTAAGCATGTGAAGGTCTCTATCATGTCATACCTCTCTATCTTCTCTTCTCTTCCATGGAGTACATCGTTAGGGCTCCCAGCCCCTCCTCATAGGACCTATTCTGTTGACCCTGGATCATCTTGGTTGCTCGCTTTTGTTCCCTCTCCAGCATGCTGTCTTCCTTAACATATGGATGTCAATACCTCATCCCATGCTCCAAATGTGGTCTTGCCAGTGACCTGTACAATTGCAAAATATGACCTTGCTCCTCCTATTGCTGAATCCCATGTATATACACCCCAGCATCCTATCAGCCTTTGCTGCTGCCTTTTTGCATTGTGTGGTGTGTTTTAGACCTCTAGTAACCACCATCCCCCAGATCTTTTTTCTCCCTCTGAAGCAGCTACCGACCCCCACCCCTACCCAGGTAATACTCCATCCTAGGATTCCTGGCTCTGATGTGCATCATTTTGCACATTTTGGCATTGAAGCCAAGTTGCCAGATTCTTGACCATCTCTCGAGTTTACTGAGGTCATCCCAAAAAGTCCTGTATCCTATCCTTTGTTTCCACCATCCCACAGAGCTTGGTATCATCTACAGACAGGCACATTTTACCTTTAATGCCTTCCTCAATGTCACTTATGAAGACTTTGAACAACACTGGCCCCAGCACCGATCCCTGTGGGACTCTGCTTGTCACCTCCTTGGTGCTGGATAACTCTCCCCCCATCACTACTTTCTGCATTCTTCCCCTCAGCCAGTTGTCTATACACTTTACCAGTTTCTCCCCTACCTCTGGACCAATCAGTTTCCTGATCAGCCTTCTGTGTGACATAGAATTGAAGACCTTGATGAAGTCCAGGTATATGACGTCCATCACCTGACCATTGTCCACCACCCTTATGACCCAATCAATGAATTTGATTGGGTTTGTTTGACACAATCTGCCTGCCATGGACTCTGCGCTGACTTTCGTCCTGTAGACCATTCTCTTCAATGTATCTCACCAGCCTTTCCATAAGAATGGTCTCCACAAGTTTACATGCCATCAAGGTCAGACAGACTGGCCTATAGTTTCCTAGGTCATCCCTAGGTCTGTTCTTGTGGAGGGGCATCAGATGTGCCAACTTCCAGTCCAGCAGCACCACACCTAACTCTAGGGATCTATTGAAGAGGATAGACAGCAGTCCCACCAACTCCTCTGCTAACTCTTTCAGCACCCTGGGGTGTATGCCATCTAGCCCCAGGGATCTGTATGCCTTCAGTGCCAGCAGCCCCTCCCTCACTCTTTCAACATCTATTACCTCTTCAGCCCCCATCCCCTCTCTCCTTCACCCACCATGTGGCACTGGACCATCCTTTTCCCCTTGTAATGATGAAGCAGAAGTATTCATTTAATACTTCTGCTTTGCTCCCTCTTCTTCTACCCATCCCTCTTCCTTAGCCTAACAATACCATCCTTTTGGTCACTCTTTTTGCTTATATAGTGAAAGAAGGCCTTCTCCCCACTCTTTATTCCTTCAGCTATTTGGAGCTCTTTCTGCACCTTAGCATGCTGCACCTCCATTCTTGCCACTCTAGCCAACCTCAGGTATTCCTGTTCATCTTCTTCCCTTGCAGTTCTCCTGAACATAACACACAGCAGGAGTAAAAGGGGTAAAGTAATTATTAACTATTAGTAGCAGCAGACAACACCTCCCACTAGAGAATCAGGGATCAGCAGTCTGATCTGAAAAATACTACTAAAACCAACCAAAAGGTTTTGTTTGTTTTTCTTTTTTCCCCAACACCACAGGTATTAAAACAACAGGGGTAATAGGGTAATTTAATATTAAGTATAACAAAAGTGACAGAACACTGTTACTTTAAGAAAAAATATAACTAAAAATAACTAGAATTCCTACAGAAAGACACTGACAAAATACTTCACTTATACACACCAAACTAAGCCACAGAAATAAAAATGAGAAATTACTGACTACAGATCAAAAGAAATTATGAACAAGAAAGACTGAATACAAAACAAAATATAACACAAATCTTCTGCTTAGTCAAATTAAGCTCTGCATCTTCTTGTGCTGCCTTGCTTTATACCTGCTCTCCCTCACACCACTGCCTCACAGACAGACAAAACAGAAACCACTACTTTAAAGTAAATAATCATCAGAAAATTAAATAAAACAAAAAAACCCCACAAATTTAGCAGTACACGGCCCCCTAAAAAAAATCTGCAAGCGATTTGCACTCTATGGGCCAGATATTCAAAACTTTGCCCCGGGGCTAAATTAGCACTGCCCAGCAGGCAAACTTCAGCCTAGAGAACAAAGCAAGCTATATTCAAAGGAAATAGCCGGTGCTAATCCTGCTGAATATAGCAGTCTAAGGAAGCCGGGCAAACTGGTCTGGGAGTGCAGGGCAAATAGCCAGGGAATAAGACAGCACTGAATATAGCAACAGGGAAGTGCAAACTGCAACTGCAGCTCATTAGACTCTGTAGCAAGCCAGTGTTGCAGGTGGGGAACATTGTGTGTGATTGCACAGAGATGTCTCACAGCTTCTGCAAACACACCTCTCAACCCCCTGCCTCATAAATCAGGGACAAGACTTACAAAAATCAGGGACAAAGGTTTAAAATCAGGGACACATCTTAGAAATTGGTGATATCCACTCAGGAAGCTGGTAGAATAAGTGGTGTAGTGTAAAATGCATTTTCTAAGGAAGAACATGACTGTAACATTAATGTTTGACATTATTTTATGCTTACAACCCCCACTGTTTGGTCATGGAAACACAAGTTTTAGGAGGGATAGAGTAAAACATTGAGGTAAAATCAGGACATGTGAAAATCAGGGACAATTGAGAGGTATGACTGCAAACAACAATGTAAGCCACACACTGCACAACTGTGTGATGCTGAAGTGAGGTTTGCCTGGGGCTAACCTGATTGCAGAGTGCTAACACATTAGCCCAGTGCAAACTGGTTAGCCTGGGGCAAATGGGAGCTATATTCAAAGCTCCCATGCAAATGAGCCTACTTAGGTAATCCATGGGCAAACAGGTACATGTGCATTCATTAAGTGCTGTAGCATACATTACCATGCAGTTCACCTGGTGCTACTGCATGAAACACAAAGCTCCCCCTTTTTATTGGAATGGAAGTACAGGCTGGACGCTGCAGGCCAAGGCATACCCACAGCATCCCTGTTGGTCGGAATAGAAGTACAGGCTGGAAGCAACAGGAACTCTGTGCTGGCAGGTACGAGCAGTGCATGCATACATACTCACAACCCCTTGCCTCCTGAATCAGGGACAAGGCTTAATGAACAAATCAGGGACAAAGGACCAAAATCAGGGACACATCTTCAAAGTAACGATATCCCCCAGACAGCTGGTAGAATATGGGCTTAGTGCATAATGCATTTGCTAAAGAAGCAAGTCTATAACTGTAATGCTTGACATTATTCTGTGCTTACAATTGCCACTGTTTAGCCATGGAAACACAACTGTGAGGAGGGACAGAGTACTATATTGAGGCAGATTTAGGGACATTTGAGAGGTATGCTCCTGACCCATACACAATAGAATGAGTAGAGTAATTTCCCTGGTAGTCTAGTGGTCCCCTCACCCCCCTGCATTAATGCTGACCTGTTTACTTTAATATTATTAGTAATTTCCCTGGTAGTCTAGTGGTCCCTCCACCCCTGTGCATGAATGCCGACCTGTTTACATTAATATTATCAGTAATTTCCCTGGTAGTCTAGTGGTTCCTCCACCCCCCTGCATGAATGCCAACCCATTTACTTTAATATTAGTAATTTCCCTGGTAGTCTAGCAGTCCCCCCAACCCCCTGCATGAATGCTGACCCATTTACTTTAATATTAGTAGTTTTCCTGGTAGTCTAGTGGTCCCCCACACCCCTGCATGAATGCCGACCCATTTACTTCAATATTATTAGAAATTTCCCTGGTAGTCTAGTGGTCCCCCCACCCCCCCTGCACTAATGCCGACCCATTTTCTTTAATATTATCAGTAATTTCCCTGGTAGTCTAGTGGTCCCCCCACCCAGCTGTGCACCTCCTAGTACCCCCGAACAAAACATTTCTCTGGAGCTGGTGACCGGTTCAGCCCTCCTCGCTCCACCATAGCCAGCTGCCAACTTTAGTATTCAGGAGTGCCACTGTATTGAATAGGTGCAGTGGCACTCCTGAATACCGCAGTTGGCGGCCAGCCGTGGTGGAGCGAGGAGGGCTGAGCTGGTCGCTGGCTCCAGAGAGATGCTTTGTTCAGGGGTCCGGCGAGTTGCACAGCTGTTTGGGGGGGGACCACTAGATTACCAGGGAAATTACTAATAATATTAAAGTAAACAGGTCGGCATTCATGCAGGGGGTTGGGGGATCACTAGACTACCCGGGAAACTACTAATAATATTAAAGAAAATGAGTCAGCATTCATGCAGGGGGGTGGAAGGACCACTAGACTACCAGGGACATTACTGATAATATTAATGTAAATGGGTCGGCACTTGTGCAAGGGCGTGGGGGGACCACTAGATTACCAGGGCTACGCTACTCTTTTGCTGGAAGGGGGGTTTGGAATCATGCGGGGGGGGGCACTGCTGCATTACTACCAGCCTTTTCCCTGTGGTATCTAGCACTGCGCTACAGGTCATGCTAATGACTGTAGTGCTGCGCTATACATTTGAATATGCCATGCTGCTGGCATTCATGGGGGCTCTCCTGTCCACGCCCCTGCATACCATTACCTGTTAGCGTTGGCGCTATCACACAGTGCCGGCGCTAATAGGGCTTTTCAATATTGCAGCCTTGAGCAAAACCAGCGCTATTCCAGTGCTATAGATTTGCGCCAGGTGCAAAGGTTTGAATATCTGGCCCAAAAGTTTCGTTTAAATGGTTTTCAAACATTTTTTCTCTCAAACAAGCACCTAAGACTTCTCTCCTACTCTGTCTTCAGAAGATTGCACTGAAGACAGCCTCTTGTGACATACAGCTCATTTCATCAACATGTGACATCCAATCCCGTAGTACATTTCAAACTTCGCCTTTGTGCCAAACTTTGCCAGCTAAGTTCCAACTTCACATTTCACAAAGTTATCACAGCATTGCAAATTGGAACTTCTCAAGGCACCTTTGTGACATGAGGCAAATTTGCAAATTAATTTACGAAATGAAGTTTTCTATCTTTGTACATCACAATTTAAAGGATCACCTGCTCTGTTGAAGAGAACACCAGTGCTGGTAGAGAAAGAAACAGGTAAATTTAATGGTGGCAGAGGAAGGACGGTGTGGAGAAAAAGCAGCAGTGGTGGGGAACTCAAAAGAATCTCAGGAGGATTTAGTAAAATAATTCTCTGCAGCTGGAAGGGCATAAAAAAGCATTTTGGGGACAAATGAAATATAGAAGATGATGGCAGGAGGGGACCTGAGGTCCATCGAGTCTGCCCAAGTGAGATATCCTGATCTATAGTGCACCGGTGTTCTGTCCTCCTAGACACCCAACCTAGCCCTTGCCAGTGCCATGTGTTTGTTCTCAATACCTGTCCCAACCATGCTTAAAGCCTGATACTGACTTTGCAGTCACCACCTCGAGAGGTAATCTATTCCAAGGTTTCACCACCCTCTCTTAGAAGTAATACCTTCTGATGTCCCTCTCGAACACTCCACCCTTCAATTTCCACTCATGAGCTCTTGTAGTGGAATTGACATCCCTGGTAAAAAGCTACACTTCTGGCACCTTGTTGATGCCTTTAAGGAACTTGAAGATCTCAATCATATCCCCCTCTCCCTCCTAGTCTCTAGTGAGTACAGTTTAAAAGCCCTGAGCCTCTCCTCATGAAGTGTAGTTGAGGAGAAACAGTCTTTATAGGAAATGGGAACTGAAATAAAAATCATTCACTTCAACTGAACAGTACTTAAGAAAATGAGTTCCATTTCCACGCTTTGGGGAATAAAACCTTTGTGGATTGTGGTGGGGGAGAAATTAACTTTAGGAAGGGGGACCTGAAATAAAGTTTTCCTGCAACTGAAAAGGACTTAAAACAGTCCTTTTTTTCGCACTTAGGATACAATCTTTGTCAAGATTCCAAGTGATGGAGAGACATTATGGATCTTAATATCTCAGTCAGCTTATGTGGTTTTAAAAATAATAAATAGTAATTTCTTTCTTGTCTTGGGGGTGATTCTGTCGAGTGATAGGAAGAAACAATATTTAATTCCAGCTGATGTCTGAACAAAAACTGATCTCTGGCACCTGAAGGGCTTCCTGCCCTAAGATATGTGGGACAAAAAAGATATATAGATATTTAGACCCACTGGTCCAGAGGGATGGAAGATGGCAAGATGTGTTGGGGGGAGAAGGGCAATCATAGGTTGTCTGGCCCAGCACAATCTAGATGGTGAATTGCTTTCCACCCCTGAAGGCAGTTAAGGCACCTGACTCCATCATGGGGGACTATGGGTCAGTCAAAGGAAAAGGGCAGGACATCATGTTGGCACCCAAGAGGAGCAAGGTTAACAGGAAGGTCCTAGTGGTCAGGGGCTCAATGATCATGGGGATAGATAGTTTGAAGTGGATTAATAATATTAATTAGGGTTTAGAATTAATAGAAAGGATGGTGGGAGGGTGGTGGGTAGATGTGGGTGCTGGTACACCTGGGTACCAATTATCTGGCCAACCAGTCAGTAGAGACAATAAAGCAGAACTTTCAGAAACTGGAGCACAGATTGGTGGCACACTCAGCCTCCTTGACTTTTTACAAGGTTTTCCCTGTGTGGAGCAGGGAGGGGAGGTAGGACAGAATTAGGAGTAATGAAATAAGAGTTTAACAGTTGGCTTAAGGAGTGGTGTCAGAACATGGGGTACCACTTTGTTGGGGATTGGGGGATTTCTGGGTCAGGAGACTCTTCAAAAGTGATGGATGTCACCTGACAAGAGAGGGGGCTAGTGCACTAGGGCAGAAGTTTGACATCTACATCAGACATTTAAATTGACTACAAGGAAGTCCAGGTCTAGGAAATCCATGGTGGATGGTGAGCAGAAGGGACCTATACAGAATTCCCCACATCCAGGGGGAAAACAGCAAAAGGGTACAGGGAACACAGTAGGATTTATGGGACCAATGGGAGGAATAGCAGTGAGGAAGAAAGTAAAAGGTATAAGCACAAACAAGGAGGGAAGAAAACCCAAAAGCAAGAGGACAATAGCAGAGTTAAAGCAGGGGTCAAATTGAGGGGTTATGTCTTAATGCCAGGAGCCTAGGCAACAAACTCAGTGATCATCAAGCACTGATGGCAGACACTGAAGTGGATCTGATAGCCATCATGGAAACATGGGCCACAGATAAAAAATATTGGGTGATGATGGTCCCTGGGTATTCACTCTTTAGGAGGGATAGAATAATTGGTTGGGGGGAGGAGTTGCCATTAAGATAGATAAGGCCCCAGGACCAGATGGGTTGCATCCAAGGATACTTAGGGAATTAGCAGAACTGGCTGAATAATTGTTTGGGCTGTTTAACAGCTCACTTAGGTCTGCACAGTTCCAAGGGACTGGAGAATGACAGATGTTGTACCACTTCAAAAGAGGGGAGGAGCAACCAGGGAACTACAGACCTGTCAGTCTGACCTCCATCGTGGGGAGGCTGATGGAATCATTAATTAAAGAGGGCCTTATGGACTACCTAAACAGTAATGGGCTCCATGATAGTAAACAACACAGTTTTGTGGCAAGAAGGTCTTGTCAGACTAACCTGTTTTTTTTCTTTGACTGGGTGACCAAAGAACTAGACAAGAGTCATGCTGTGAATCTGCTATACTTTGACTTCAGCAAGGCATTTGTTTCAGTACTGCACAAAGGTTGCTCAAAAGATGGAAGACCTGAGTGTGGCTAAAGCTGTAGAGAACTGGTTGGGTAGTTCTCCAAGAGCCCTGATCGGGTTACCACCACCACGCTCTTGCAGCCACAGCTGGAGAAGCCAGCCAGCCATGTGCCTCCACCTGCCCACCTAGGAGCCCTTCTGCCAGCTCCAAGAGCCCTGATCTGGCTACCACCACCACGCTCTTGCAGCTGGCCGCGCCTCTACCTGCCCATCTGGGAGCCCTTCAAGTCAGGTAAGCCTGCTCACAGCCTCAGGGAATAGCTTTGGAGCCCCTGGCACAGTGACTCTCTGGGATCACCACCAATTGGCTACTGCTTTTACAGCTTTACCTGTGATTGGCCCCCTAGAGACTCTGCTCTCCGCTGCTTTTTACTGACTTGTTTCTTGCCTTGCGCCTCCGCCACTCTATACAAGCACGCTAGAATTTTAAATTGTGATTATTTTTGCTGGGGAATGCAGTGATATGTAGAACTGCTAAACATTTGGGACCTCAGTATTGTTTAAAGTTTACTAACGTAAGCTGCTTCTCTGTTTTTTCCTAACCTAACCCTTCCTTAGATACTCGCTGTCTCTCTCCCTCCCACTTAAACCTAATTTCCTCTCATCATAGCATAACCCTTGGCTAAGCGACGCCACTCTAAATTGCATAGCTGCCTGATCCTTGCCCATATACCCATCTCCCCGCTCTGTCTGCCTCCTTTCTTTGTAGAATCGAACCCCCGGCCTCTGATTTAACTTTTGTGTTCTCCTAGGCTCTTTTGTCCTGCCTGCCCTTATCTAAACCCCCTACTCTGTTCTTTTGCAGCTCCAAGAGCCCCTGATCTGGCTACTGCCACCACACTCTTGCGGCCATGGCTGGAGAAGCCAGCCAGCCATGCGCCCTTCACCTGCCTGACTAGGAGCACTTCAAGTCAGGTAAGCCTGGTCTCAGCCTCAGGGAATAGCTTTGGAACCCCAATTGGCCAGCAACTCTCTGGGAATCACCACTGATTGGCTGATGCTTTTATGACTTTACCTGTGATTGGCCACCTAGAGACTCTGCTTTCCACAGCTTTTTTCCAACTTGTTTCTTGCTTTGGGTGCCTCTGCTCGCTCTATACCAGCATGCTGTGAATTTTCTTCCCACACCGCCCACCCTGACCCCAGCCTCTATTAAATTCTCTTCCACTGAGAGCTAGGCCAACCTTCTACTTGCCTATTGGACCAAGTACTATTCACCACTCCCATCTTCCAGCCCTCATCCTTAGATAACCCTGCCTTCTTAAAGAAGTTGATACAGATCAGTCCTGTCAACCTCGTGCATGATACCTGTACTAGGAGATAACTCCAGATTAAAAATGCCACATGTGGATACTCTCCTGTATAGTTGCCTCATTCTACTAACTTTCACCCCATTCAAAATTTCGGTTACCAATTTGCACCAAGGCCAAAACTACTCCTTTGATGACTACCAAGATATGCCATCTCCTAATAGACCATGGCAGCACACAGCAGGGATGACTCCCTTATGGTCGTGCCCCTCCTCACACCAGGCATTGACCAAATAACATGTGCAAATGCCTCTGACCTTGTCCACCATAACAGTCATCTATGCCTTATCCCTATCAAATTGTGTTAATGCCATAAAATAGCCACCACCAAACCAAACCATGCCAGATGGAGCAACAAGAGACTATGCAGCAGGCTAAGACATTACCTCAAGAAACTACTACTACTTCTCCTACTCTGCTCTGGAAACATTGAGACTAAACCCAGGCCCACCCACTTCTCTGGACACCCCTGCAGACCTCCCACAATACAAAGATAACAGCTCTCTTCACGTTAATATCTGTAGTTTACTGAAGAAGCTAGACCTCTAACAGACTTGGGCTCTACATGCATCTCCTGATTTCTTATGATAACGGAATCCTGGCTTACGCCTTGACCCCGACAAATCTATCAACATACAGGGATACAATACCTACTGATGTGATAGACCTACTAGAGGAGGAGGGGTCGTAATATATGCTACGAGCAAACCGCTGTCACAGTCATTGATTGTACCTCAAGGCTAAAGAATTTGAATGCCTGGCACTAAAATTATCCCTCTCCAATGAAAAGGCACTCCTTATTGCAGCATGTTACTGACTGCCTTCTGTCTGGCCCTCCTGCCTCATCTCCAAAGTTTAACTGACTCGGCTAACACCGAGTGTATTCTAATGGGAGATCTCAACCAAAACTGAATGAAGTCAGCTCCAAGAAGCTGAAGGATCTCTGTGATGCGAATGGACTGGTACAAATGACACTTGCAATCACCAGACCCAACAGAAAAAAACTGAGTGAGCTCCCTTCTGACCTCATGTTAGTAAACAAGCCTCATAACATCTCACATACCAGAGTGTTCTTCAACGACATAAGTGACCCCTGTGCTACTGCCTGCATCAGACATTCTCCCCAAATAAAACTGGCCGCTAAATTCAAATTGAAAAGATGCCTGAAAAGTTCTGCCAGAATGCCTTCCTGAAAGACCTAAGTAACGCCAGATGGCAGGACTTCTACCTAGCACCTTCCCTTAGCGAGGCATTTAATATCTTTCATAGCCTCTTAATGGGGTTAATAGACAAACATGCCACCCTAAGGCTGATCAGGTCTAAAAAAAGGCCTCCTGGCTGGTTCTCTCCCATCCTGAAGAAGGCGCCAAGGACAGAGATTACTAGTGGAAAGAGCAAGGAAATCTCACCTGAAGGCCGATTGGCTAGCATTTTGTACCTCTAGAAATGCCTACACCAGACTAATTAGGTCTGAAAAGCTAGATATTTCCAAGCAGAACTAGAAGACAACAAAAACAACTCTGCCAAATTCTGGAACATCCTCAAAGAGGTTGAAGGTCATTCTACTGATGCCTCCCTTTCTGCCAAAATTGTGTCCGATAGAACTACCTTCACGGATAGAGCTGCTATATTACAGCACCTCAACGAACACTTTGCCACTGCAGGGCTAGCCTTTGACACTTTGCCTATCAACAAACCCAGCCCGTTAGGGAACTCCACTGCTGGCTCTAATGCTAATCTCAACCCTAACCAAAAGCATCCCTCCCCATTCAACTTTCATACAGTCAAGTTTAAACAAGTAGAGGACCTCCTTCTGTCACTGGACACAAAAGAGTGCCAGTGCAGACAATATCTAATCTTACTTCCTAAAACTTGGCTATTTCTACTTGACCGCCCCCATCACCCATTTATTCAACACCTCCTTGAAGCAGGGCGAGCTACCTGTGTCATGGAAAACTGCTCATATCTTACCCTTATTCAAGTTTGGGGATCCGAGCGACCTGAACAATTACCGGCTCATTTCCATACTATCTGCCCTTTCAAAACTACTTGAAAAAATTGTCAACACCCAAATTAGAGAACACTTGGATTTGCAGAAATTGCTAAACCCTGCACAGTCCAGCTTTAGAGCCAAACACAGCACAGTATCTGCCCTTGCAAAAGTAACCACAGATTGGCAAATTGCCTTGGATTATAAGAAGCATGTGTTTGCCCATTTCCTTGATCTTAGTAAGGCCTTCGATACTGTGGATCACAACATCATGCTTACTGCACTGTGCAATATCGGTCTCGATAGATTGGCCATCAGTTGGTTCATCAGCTACCTTACTAACAGGTTACAACAAGTCAAAGCTGCAGGTGATCTGTCTCCACAAAAATCTCTTCCAAGAGGTGTCCCCCAAGGCTCTATCTTGGGCCCAATCCTTTTTGCAATCTATATCAATAACCTGGACACACATCTGCACACAGCTAATGTGCACTTATTTACAGATGATACTGTACTCTGCACCTCCAATTCTTCCCTGGACTTGGTCCAAGAGGACTTACAGCGAGACTTTATCACTCTCCAATATAACCTTATCAAACACAAGCTCCCACTCAACGCCAAAAAGAGTAAAGCCTTGGTTCTCTCACCAAAGGCAGCCTTCAGATCAACACACATTCCCAAGATTCTAATGCTTTTGGGTGAACCCCTTGAAATAGTTGATACCTTTAAATATCTAGGGTTCTGGCTGGATAAAAAGCTTAACTTTCTGTGCCACCTGAATGAAGTCTCGAAAAAACAAAGGCAGCGGTTAGGCTTATTCTACCATATTAAATATCTGCTTACCAAAGAAGCCAGAAAGAGACTAGAACAATCCACATTCCTACCCATACTGAACTATGCTGACTTTCTCTACAACCATTGCCCCTCAACAGTGCTCAACAAACTCAACACTCTTTACCGACGGACATTAAGATTTATTCTTAACCTGCTTTTCGCACTCACCACTGCCTACTGTACCAAGAGATGGGATGGTCCTCACTTTCAACTATGAGGAAAAGAAATGCCCCTCTGGCTCTTTAGAGCACTGTCTGATAATCTTCCTGCATACATCTTGAGCTTCTTCGAATGTGCCAAGGGATCTTCTGGCTTGAGATGCTTCTCCATACTTTGTTTCCAGATTCCTAGAGTGAAAACAACCTATGGCTCAGCGCAATCAGTTTTCACTCCCATCACTATGGAACACCATGCATAGCTCATTAAAGCTTTCCTCACTTCCAAGTCTATTCACATTCAAAGCTCTGATAGCTGAATACCTGAAGGAAATATGCAGCTGTTTTAAGGGACTATGAGCCCTCAGCTTCTGGTTCCTCCCACGAATCCTATGTTTCAGAATCTCGCTCAACTCGCATCTCTAATAAGGGATACCCAGCACTTACTAGCCTATCTCCTTTACTCCTGGTCCTCTTTATCCTGTCCCCTCCCTCCTAGCACACATACGCTCTCTTCTTTCCCCTCCCTACTTATTATCATGAAGGTACTAGCTTCTATTTAGTGGAGACAGCCTAGGATTGTCATCTCTTCTCTCTCCTGTGAACTTATTATGAATTGTAATTGCATGTACCTATGTCAGACCTGTATGTATTGGCCTATATCGACCTTCACCTGTACAATGTTTTTGCTTTTTGGCTACCGCATCTGTGACTGTTTATTGTATTGTATTAATGTAAAGCACCATTTTAAAAATGAGCTTGCTCTATGGTGTTTATGCCTGGTTAAATAAAGTTTGATTGATTGATTGATTGAGTTGGTTAGAAGGGTGGCAGCAAAGGGTGGTAGTCAATGGGGTTAAATCAGAGGAAAAGGAGGTTAGGAGTGGGGTTCCACAGGGATCTGTCCGGGGTCTGATACTCCTCAACATGTTCATTAGTGACATTAGTGAGGGAATTCAGGGCAGGCTGTATTTCTTTGCAGATGACTCAAAACTATGAGGGAGGGTGGATAGTGATGAGGGAACAAGGGATATACAGAGGGACCTATAAAAGCTAAGTGGGTGGTCAAAGGCCTGGCAGTTAAAATTTAATGCCAAAAAGTGCAAGGTAATACACCTAGGGAAAAGGAACCCCAAGATGGAGTACTGGATGAGTGGGGTGAGACTTAGTGCTACAGTAGAGGAACAGGATCTAGGAGTTATCATCAGTAACTCCCTTAAATAAACAAGCCAGTAAAACAAAGCCTATACCAAGGCTAACAGAATGCTGGGATGTATCAGGAGGTGTACTGATAGCAGAAGTAAAGAGGTAATACTTCCCCTATACAGATCTCTGGTGAGGCCTTACATGGAGTACTGTGTCCAGTTCTGGAGTCCTATTCTCAGAAAGAACAGGGATAGGATGTAAACAGTGCAGTGCAGAGTAAGAAAAATAATTTAGGGCCAGCAAGACAGATCCAAAGAGAAGCGCATCAAGGCACTAAATGTGTGTTCACTGGAAAACAGAAGGGAGAGGGGATATATGATAGAGACCTTCAAGTTCCCTAAAGAAATTAACAAGGTAAACTGTGGGGAATTATGTACCCTTAGTTAGGAGTGGAAATTAACAGGAGGGAGGTTCAGGAGGAAGGTAAGGAAGTACTTCTTTACAGAAAGCATGGTGGAACCTTGGAACAGACACAGTCAGGGGATCCAAGCAGGCATAGGATAGAATGAAGGGAATAGTGGTTGCCTGGGGTGACATGACCAGGGAGGAGAATTGGGATAGGATAGGGAGGTTTAGTACCCTTGAGGAAAAATAGGTTCCAGAGATTAGAGGTAATATTGGCAGACTAGATGGACTTCTGATCTTTTTCTGCCCTGATGGTCTATGTTTCTGTTTTCTATTGTTGCATAGCCTAGTGGAAATTGGAGAAACCAAACAAAGTGTGACTGGGAAAAAATCTTAGAAGGAATACTTACAGTAAAGAATGGTCCACACCATTCACCCCTTTTCAAACCATCAAAGCATCAAGCATCCTTGTATTATCCTAATTAACTGCTGCTAAAATCTCCAGAACACTTGTTAAGGCAGGACCATCAGTGCCAGTTGTCTTTTTTTGAGAAATTAATATCGACACTCAGTGTCTAGACACATTATTCTCCTAACCCAACTTTTTGAGTGCTGCAAAACTGCAGCAATTGTCTATAGGTTAATGCTAGGCTAAATGCAGTAATTTGGGCTAAATTGTCTGGTATTTAAGTTTATTGATGGCTAAATGCAGTAAGTAGATTACTTGATACTGTAGTTTCAAATTTTTGTCGTAACTCCTGGCTATTTTTGTACTGCTAGTCTAAATGTAATAATTGAGGTTACACTGCAGTCAACTTCGTCAATCTAAAAAGTGTTTGGTATTTAAATGTATTGACTGCTACTAAATGCAGTAACTGTCAACTACAGTCTAGTAGTTTCATTTCTTGAAGTATCTTATCTTTGTGAACAGTAAATGTATTTTTTCAAACTGCTAAATGCAGTAAGTTTATTAGCCAGTACAGCTGCCAGCACCATGTGAGTTTAATACTATTAGCCAAATAAGGCTGTCTTTCATACACTAGCCTAAATGAAGTACTGTAATTTGGGCTACATTTATAAGGTTGATTCTCATTGACTACTAAAGCAAATTTGGCTGTTACAGCCTAAATTTGAAACCTTCACTTATTTTGAACATTTTTTTATATTTTGTTTCATACAAAACTGCAGTAATTTAATTGGCTGCAAACCTATAAGCTTATAACTAACTGTTTGATGTTTAAGTTTATCAACAGCCCTTGGCTATCTGCTGCCTAAAACTGACAATTTTTTAAATCTTATGTGTGGGCAACTAGTTCAATTTGAATTCATTTTTTCATCTACTAAGTGCAATTAATGTAACTTGTCTAACTACTGGTCTATCGACTGTTAATTATTCTTGCAGACAAGTTAGCTGGGCCTGCCCTATCCTGATTTCTTCTTCTCATGCGGTGCAGTAAATCAGAGAAAAGAAAATAAAGACAAATAAGAACTCATTTTAAATGTTTTCTTTGTACAAATCAAAAAAGTATATATTTCTTTTTAGATATGAGTTTACCAGCAAAAAATATAGAACCAGAGACATCCCAATAATCTTCTGTCAAACCTATTCTGAATGCAACAGTAGTTTCATTTCTTCTTGCAGAGGCTCCTCCACCTGTGGAGGCTTGTCCCCCACCTCCCAAGAAAATAAGCCTTGGTCACCCAAGCAAAGAAAAAATGTCAGACAAGGAGAGGGTTTATGAAATAAACAAAAACAGAACACAAAATTTTGAAGAGTCATGGAAGAAAGATAGTGAGTGGTTTGTGGTTAATCCAGAAAGAACAGAGATGCACTGTGAGTACTGCAAAAAAAAATAATATATAAATAAAAATTAAAATTGCGTAATGAGAACAAACTATTCATTATCAGATGCAACACCATTATTCTTGGTGCAGTAAAAACACAAGAAACAAGTCATATTCATTATGATGCAATCAATCGTATTACTAGTTAATGCAAGCCTATTAAGAGCCCAATTGTTAGAGGGTTTCTGTTAATGGATAAGAAGACACGTGAAAGAATAACCCATAGGTTCTGTACAGGTTTTAAAGTTGCAAAAAGCAGTGCAACCCTACATGTATTTTGTGCAAGACATGGAACCACTGTCAAAAATAGGGAAACATGAAATGGCTGGTTCAAGTCACACCAGTGACAAGGCCTGTGCAAGTTTTATAAAATTTGTCAGTAAGGATACTAATACACAACTTATAGAATATGTCAGCCAGTCCAAATATTTTTCATTGCTGTGCCAGGGTAGTACTGACTGTACTGTAATAGAGGAAGAGCTGATTTATATATGGTATATGAAGAATGGTGAACCTGTGACCAAGTTTCTCACCATCGTAGACATTGGGAGGCCTGTATCAGGTAATATTTTCTGGTTACTTATGATACGTATCAAATGGACACTGTTTGCATCATATTATTTCTAGATGAAACCCCACATTTTATGATTGCTTACCTTCTCTAAAACTCATGTAAGTTGTTTGTTGTTTTATCTACTCCCTTTCTTAGTAGAACTGAAATGTATTGGAATGGTGCAATCATACACCTTTTTTCCTTCAAATCCTTGATGCACTCTGCATACATTCTAAACATTGCAAACACCCTCAAACAGTGCAGACACTCATGATGCAATACTGTTCACTCCTCACACAGCATCATGAGTGGATAGATTGTGTCAGGAAATTCCCAAGTCCAGGAAAGACACAGTAGAAGCTTGATCAAATAATGTAAACAAACACATTTTGTGTTGTAACACCAGTATGGTGGGCAGTCTGTTTTCATTTATAAAGAAAACTGGAATTAGAAGCAAAGTACCAGCCACGTCAGCAATCTCTACAGAATGTGACCAGTCATTAAACATGTTTTTTAAACTAGGGACACTTTGAAGCTTAAGGGGTTGACAGAGTCCCTTCAAAGAAAATGCAAAATAGATGCTCTTTCTTTCGGTAGTATTGTGAGTGATGGAGCAGCAGTAAACTTTGGAATCAATAATGGAGTGTCCAAAAAGGTCAGGATCAAGTGCCTCACATAAACTCAGTCCACTGCTCACACCACTTTGAACTGACATTATGAGATGCAGCCAAACCTTGCAATTTAGTACAACAAATTGATGACTTATTACAGCAGATTTTTCAGTATTACCATGGCTCATCACTGATACAGAATGGGCTGAAACCTACATCCTTGGTCTTAGGTCTCATTGTACTTTGTGCCACTGAATATGTTGGGAACCATATTACTAGCACACAGAGTTAGAGCCTTAAGTGAGTATTAAAATGTGGAAAGCATTGTAGTACATGTAACACAGGTCATTGATAGTAAAGTCACTACTAGTTGCTATGAGGACACACAAATGAAAGAAACAAGCTGAGAAAAACCCTCACCTCACTGAAATACATACTTGCAATACATGTTATGCAAGAAATTGTGCAGATGGTTATGTCGATGTCCTTGGCATTCCAGCAAAAGAAAAAAAATTCTTATTTTCCAAATTGCAGAAAAAGTTGAGGCTGCTGTTATATCATTAGAAGACTACCATGTATTGTAGGATGATGAGCACTTTTTTTCTGCCAGCAATGTATCCCCTGACTGATTGGAATTCAAAAATGAGGCACTTACTTTGGAATGGGGACAACAGTTCACTGGCACACTAAGACTGTAGCAAAAGAAATGATCCAATTCAGAAAATGAATTGTTAATTCAATGAAAGAGGGGTTCAGTAAAATGTATCTTCTTCACCAGGGGAAGAAACTGATTCACAGAACAAGCATGCCAAGTTTTCAATCCAAGAAACTAGTCAACATTTTTACCAGACAGTGGCGATTATGATGCCCATGGCAGAAAAAGTTGTGACTTTCTTAGCTGAACACTTTTCTAAGGCACTAGAATGGCAAGGCCTGAGCCATACATTATACTTTGGTGAATTATGTCTTTTGAAACATGCTCTTTGATTTATTGATCTCGAGCCATGACTAAATAACAATCCTCATGCACTAATTAAAAGCTGCTTAAAAACAGAACAACTTTCCCAACATCAAGGCTCTGTTGAGCATTGTCTTAGTATTAAGTTCAAGTTCTAGTGTTGTTGAATCTGGCTTTTCTGTCATTAAATGTATTAATACTGACTGGACATCATGCCTGACTCCCAAAATGCTGGGACATTTGATGAATGTCAAACTGACACCAACACAGATAAAATAGTTTGATCTAACTGGTGCTTTGTCACTTGGGCCACAGAAAAAGAAAGGAGATCAGAGGCAGCTAAATATAAATGAAATGTTAAAGTTTTCCACAAATATGTACAACACGTCAAGCAGTTCCTCTGAGGAAGCGATTTAAAGGGAAAGTCCCCTCAAACTATTTTCTGTATACCTTATAGCCATGAACAGCGATTTCCCCTCTTATACCCTCCCCCCCCACACAATTTCATCCTAATTTAAGTATAAATGAAGTTGCTTCACCCTGGTCTGCCCTGGTGTGAAAATGGGGTTCACGCCAATGTAAAGATCATTACCCCACTCATGCAAGGCATCATGGGAGTTCATGATATGCACAAGTCAGCAGAAGTGCTATTGTCAGTCAGTTCTGCTGAATGTCTTCTGAAGTCCTTGTATTATTGTCTTGCACTGGCCATCAAACTTTTCAAGATAAGTTCTCTAAAACGCAGTTGGAAGGATGCTGGTGCTTGAGAAGTTTTGTTATTCAACTGATTAATTCATATGTGCTAGGAGCTCTTTCCTTACTCCCAGTCATTTTGATGTGCAAATATACATTATCAACTCCCATGTTTCCCCCCTTTTTTAGTGGGGTCATTTCACTTGCAATGTTGTCAAACAGGTTTTCACACCGGAGCAGAACAGAGTGAAGCAACTTCATTAAAACTTATATTAGGATGAAATTAAATGGATGCAAGAGAGAGAGAGAGAATAATTGCTCATGCCTACACACTACACTGTCAATCAGAAAACAAAATTTGAGGGGACTTCCCTTTAAGAGGATGTATAAATTGTGTTTGTGAACTGCTCTACAGTGAATCGTTTTTTTTTTTTTCGTTTTGTGTGGAAGGGTAACTTTTGCCCAGGAAATGTGTCCAGCACATCCCACATTTCTGAAGGAAATGTACCCTCAAAGCTATTATTTCTAGCCTTGTCTCCCCAAAGTTGTACTCCACTGACATGTCATGAAGTGTATGCTTCTTTTTAGCCATATAGACAGCATCAGGTATGATAAATTCCATCTGGTACTCACATCCTGTATCAAGCAATGTTGAGAAAGACCAAAGTATTGTTGCACTTCTCTTAGTTGTTAGTCACCTGTACAGATCAATGAAAATGAACACTGACAGAGCGTGCTCTATAGACTGTCTTATTAACCTCATAACTATGACATAGTGTAGATGTGACCACTACATTTAGGATGTGAGCAAAACAACCAATGCTGATGAAATGTCCATCCCCTACTGCTTTCACCATATTTACTCCATTTTCTGTAATGAAACAAATCGACATGTAGATTGATATCAACTGTCCAAGGCTAAGCACCTCTTGAATGAATGCTAGGATGTTTGATGATGAGTTGTCTTTCTCCATTAGCCCCACACTTAGAAGAGCAGACCTGGAGTGCCTGCCAGATCGCAGAGCTGTGAAGGGAGAGTCAATGACATGGGGAAGAGAAGGAGGAATTGACAAGAGGAAACATAAGCTTTTGCACACACCACTGTGCAGTCAATGAGAAATATTCATGCATGGAGTTCATACTGCTCCAGATGTCAGAGATGCAGACAAAACCTATACCCATAGCCTCTGAGAGTAATGTTGCAGTTGCCATTCTCACACACTTGTATATCTTTGGCACCAAAGTCTGTAAAAATGTGGACCATAATGAAATCTGCTGCAGTGTTACACATGTCCACAACAGAATGGGGTTTCAGTTCCAGCATCAACATTTCACTTATAAGCTGTGCAATGTGCTGAACGTTTGATGGAAAGATTAGTACATAGTTCTGGCCTGGAATGCTTCCACTACTGGCATTGACTGTGGATGTGGGGATGCTTCACACTTGTGCAATTAAAGTCCATTTCCAGGTTCCTTATTATTTTACATTAAAGTACAGAAAAGGTGAGTGTGTGTGTGTTGGGGGGGCATGTCCTGGCCAGTATCGGCAGGAAACTATTCAAAATTAGGTAGTCCTCTCAACCCAAAATAAACACTTCCAAGGTGGATATCCAAAATATAGTGTATGGTGGAACACGATTGCAAATGGAAATCCCTCCCTAGAATATTCTTGTTGTGCTACAGTATCTACATCATTTTGTTGTTGTGCTACACTAGATATGTTACGTATAACAACAACTTCGAATGTCCACACTTGCTCACCTTGCTGAACCTGCAGATCCAATTGCCAATGCTAATACAGATTAAAGAGCGTCAGATGTCGTGAAGCTGCATTTTTTGTTAATGTTCAATACCACTATTGCCTAGACTCCTGTCGTTGTTTGTGTGTGTGTTTGGGGGGGGACCGTACACTATAAAAGACAATTTATGGTCCACTATACACAACAAGCCTGTGTAGCCATCTGCAGATTGCCATGGTGACCAAACCTCTCGAGCTTCAGTCTCAAGGTTTAAATGGAAACCTCTTGATGGCTTCACACACTTATTGTTTATAGTGGACCATAAACTATTCTCTGTATTTGTTTTCTGAATTTATATGTATTTTTTTATTTCAGTCTTCATTTCCTAACATTCATTTCTTATACCACCTTAAACAACCATACTGAGTTGAAATATCCAAAATAGCTTAAATCATTAAAATGATGATGTTTTAGGATATGTATTTGTTCCTTCCTCAGTGTTGTGGGCTTTATCAAAGAATGCAAAGATCATTTTAATGTATTGTTCGAAGTGTTAATATTAATAATTAACTACAAAATAATTAAAATGTTTTATATAGTATTTCACTTTTTTTTAGAGTTGATCTAACCTGTTTCTTTAAAATTCAGCACTAGTTACTTGTTCATTATGAACTCTCTGGTTAATGTAAATGTAATGGAATGCTGACTTTTCTGATCTGAAAATAAAGTATAATTAAACAGGAAACATATGTGGTATTCTATTTATATTGAGTTCACTTCTCATAATTTTCTGTTGTGATGCTAAATAACCTTACTTTGTTTATCTGATACGTCTCATGTGCACACAACCACATTGCTATTTTGTGGTTACTGAAAACATAAAGCAATCAGTTCCTCACTTAGTTTGTCTGTGAGATTATGTTGTAAACTGTAATTATAGCCAGTCGTTCTAAGGATGAAAAGAAAACATATTATATTGTCCATTTATAATGGGTTCACTTATTCAAATTTTCACACTCTGTAACATACAGTAAGATTACCTTAATCCATGCATCTAGTGGGTACGTGTGAACCATGACTTTCTTCCCATCTCGTGCATGCAAGAACACAAAAGGCATTTAAATATCATTCATTTATATGTATAATTCCTATTTGAGATTTAAAGTCAAGTGGGGTTTCTTACCCAAGTATCTCCAAACTAATCCCAGTTCAGTGGTGCTCTTTTAAATTATTAGAGTTGCCACCATGGTTTTGTGTACCATTAGCCAAAACACCATCTGTTTCAGCTTCACTGTGCCGAGGGGAGGCAGGTCAGGTCACATTGACACACGTGAGTCTGATGCATAATCGAGGTTCTCCAATTCTTGTAAACTGCTTATCTTATTATTTCAAAGAAATCAGAATAAGCTGTTGAAAAAGTAATCCTTTGAGTTGTTCTCTCAGTTTGTCTTGAAGTAAACTGTCTTTAGAAATGTTGTCAGCTTTTTGAAGTTTGTGGTTGAGTATATTTTCCTTCTACAGTAACTCCTTTCCTGAAATCTTGTTGTCATAGTCTCATTATTGGATATGTATCTTTCTTGACTTCTGCTATTTCATTTGATGCTCCAATACCACCTGAAAGGAATGCAATCCTTAGTTTTCTGTGGATGGTAGCTTGTTGTGTTAAGAATTGTATTTTTGTCTGAGGGTTTTTGGTACAAATTTGTAATTAGTATATTCCCTTGTTTTGATGATAAGTAGATCCAAAAAGGCTATTTCAGTGGGGTTGTAGTCCATGGTGAATGTAAGATATGGTGTACTGCTATTGATATGCTAAAATACACTTTTAAGATCATCTGTACTTTTCAGATGATGACAGTATCACCAATAAAACATTTGTAAAATTGCATTGATGTCTGTATCTGTTTTCTTCTGTTAGGATAAACTCGTCTTCAAACTCTGTCATAAACAAATTTGCATATAGTGTATGGTAGAACGCTGTTCCACATGGGAATCCATGCCTGGAACAGTGTTGTTGTGCTACCTCACTATGCAATGATCTTGTTGTGCTGCACTGAGTACATCACTAGTGCAGTACAACAAGATTGAGCGTTGTCATGCATGCACAATGAAGGGGCCACGGTGGTGAAATCAAACGTGGAAGCAAGCAACACTTGATCAAAATGGACTCAAAATTGATCATTAGCTTTGGGGATGAATTTTTTTTACAAACAGAGGCAAGTATGATTGACCATACACTATACAAGATTGTGTATGAGCAATCATAGACAGACATGGCAGTTTACTGATCTCAAGGTTTCCATGGTAATGGACCTCTCGAGTTTCGCTCTCAAGGTCACTTGTTACCACAGAAACCTCTTGATCAAAAACTACCTTGTTGTGTACGACTCAGGGGTCAATCTTAACATTGTTTTACTAGCCCAAACCCTAGAGCAAATTGACCAGGGCTAGTGCAGCTAAGTCTCTACTTGTCCATCTTGGATAGTGCAGATTTTCATGGCTGTTAATGAAGTTAAAAAAGTCTCTACTTTAGCAGGCTCTAGTCCTCATGCTAATCTCTCTCAATGTTCCAGGTGGCCTGGTGTGATTAACAGCTTATTAAGAGCTGCAATTATCTGGCAGTTCAAGAGGGGGATCCCACAAAAGCCTCAATGTGAGTCATTATCACTCCACTGTTAGGACTTTCAGCTAGTTTCCAGGGTGTGATCAAGGATATAGTGCTGTTAAGTCACTAGCTTTCAGTTTTCTGAATGTGTCTCTAACAATTTGTCTCGTATTATTAAGACCAATGCCCCTAATTTCCCTATATTTTAAGTTTCTGTATCCAACATTTCAGTGACAAAATGCGAGGAGGTATACAGGGTCAGCCGTGCAAGAGGTGGGGTATATCCTAGCCTCACCATAACTTCCTTCTCCCCTCCAAATCTCTTAACTCTGTTCTTTCCCTGGACACCACTGCAGACCAGACTCTGAAATGGCCATCCACAGAACCATAGCAGCCATTACTGGTAAGTGCAGGGGTCCCAGCTCTTCTAAATGGACCATGCCAACCATCTCCATCCATACAGAACCACTTTTATCCCACCAGCATGTGCTTGCATCCTAAAAACAAAGCTTTGGCACATGTATGGTACAAAAATAAAGCTTAATTCATAATTTGAAAGCTTAAAATTGGCATTCCTGGGGTACTTAGGTCATCCTATATAGAAATAGAGATAGTATAGCATTATGCCTATGTATTGTTTCCCCTTGGCTGATGAAAGGATAATGTTAAAGAAAAATATTTTATTGCTGGGGTAGAGCATATTAAAATCAATGCGTTTAAAATTAAAAATGTCGTAGTTTTCCATTTCCCAAGCCCCTTAGGTTTGTGTGGCCCCCTCCCCAAAGACATCTTAGATGTGCTCCTGGCTCACTTGAGACTGTACAAAAACTTCCAGAAGTGCAGGTCTCCAGTTGACTATAAGGTGGGGGCTGAGAGTGTCTTTCTCTATCTGACTCTGTTCATTGCCCTGTTGGTGGTGGTGACAGTGTGGTGAGATGCATGATGATGTCAGCCATTGTGTGTGCAGCTAGGACTGCTTGATTGAACATTTGCTATTGTGATGTCCTCTGGTATGGTGTGGGGGGGGAAAGAGAGGAGGCCATGGTACAAAACAATGGCTGGGGGGCTCACTGTGTGTGATGGCTTTGCAGTTTATTTTCTTCTGGGGAGCTGGAAGCAATGTGGGAGCAGGATAAATGTGCAATAATCAGAGTATTTCTTGGCTTTCATTATTTTCTGTATAAGTAATCAAACCATTATAATTGAGGGCTAGTGCAACCATCTGCGGGCTAGTACAATTTGAAATCAACTTGCCCTGCTGGCTAGTGCAAAACAGGTTAAGGTTGACCCTGGTATGACTGGTTATACACTATCATCTATAAGTGGGGGCTACTGTTTCCATTGTTGTCCCTGTGATCTGCAGAAAATTAATCTGCCTCAGACATGAAATAGTTTTTTTTTCCTTTTTTAATACCATTTCTGTCAATTTTATTAAAACTTCAGTAGGTGGGATTTGCTGTATACTTCCTTCCAGGCTCTTTATAAATGCTCAAAGTCCTTGATCATGTGGGATGCCGATGTATGTTTTCTACATATATAGTAACTAACAGACTGTTGTTATTTATGTTTCTTTTATTGAAGTCTTCCAGTAGTTGAATAATTTGTTTTGAATCTTTTATGAATGCTGGCATCTGGACAACTAAGTCACTGCAGTAGTGATCCATATAAATAGACAAGGGTCCTGTTAAGAAGCTTATTCCTTAGATGATAGGTCATCTTGGTAGTTTTGTTGAGTCCTTGTAAAGGGTTGTTATATTGTAGAAGAATGGTGTTCTCCCTAACCTTGTCTGTTGGTTTTATTATTTTTTTTTATTTGTCTTATTCCAATAAGTTTAAAATCATGTTTTCATCCTTAGATTGTATTTAGGTCTTTGTATCTCATTTTCCTTTATAATTTTGTTTATGTCCTTATTAATTTGGTTCTATGAAAATAAAGATACTGGGTGGTGTTGGTCCTGTTGATATAAAGTTTGATTTGACCCCAAAGCTTGTTTTAGATTATATTGTTCTTGATATTCTTGTTCATTTTCAATATTCTTTTACACTGTTTCAAAAAATATCTTAACTTGATTTTTCTATAAAATTGTTGCACATCTAATTTTAATTCAAATTAATCCAATTTCTTATACAGATACTCAGACACATAGACACTGTTGGCAGATAAGGGCCACCAGGCCCATCCACTCTGCTCATTTATGCTACCTGACGAAGCGGCCGGTGACCCTATCTGGTCCCTGGCTTTGGCTTTTTTGTCCCATCTCTAATATTCCTTTATTCCTGTTGCATGCATGTTTGAAACCTGCTACCGCACTGGCAGCCACCACTTCCTGGGACAGGCCATTCTATGCATCCACCGTGCTCGCTGTAAAAAAGAACTTTCTGACATTACTCCTTATGCAGCCACTGCATGGTTAAACTAAAACTCTGTCTATAATTAGGTATCTTCACTTCCATTTCTGTGATGTTTCTGTGTGCACAAATTTTTTGGGGAAGGCCATACCCCAGTGCTTCAGACCCCACTCCCCGGTCACCTCACTCAGCCCCCCAAGAACTTCATAGAATAGAATCATAGAAGCTTGATGGCAGCAAACAATCATACCAGCCCATCTAGTCTGCCCTTTTTTTCCCTTACACCTCCCCCTCCCTGCCAGCCCCTGCCCTGCCTCCCAATACTCAGCCCCATATGCTTGTCCCATGCACTCTTGAATTCTTCCACCAGTTTAGCCCTCACCACTCCATCTGGTAGTATGTTCCAGGGCTCCACAGCCCTCTCCATGAAAAAAACACCCTCTGACATTGCCCCTGTATCTTTTTCCTTGCAGTCTGACCTCTAGTTCTGACCCCATCCTTCCTCTTAAGTAAACCCTCTTCTCCCAAATTTATTGATCCCCTTTACATATTTAAAAGTTTCAATCTTGTCTCTCCATTTCTCTACCTCTACTCATATGACTTTCCCTGCATACCCTGCACCATATTGGTTGCCCTTCTCTGAACCCTCTCCAATGCATCTATATCCTTGCGGTGATGTAGCCTCCAGAACTGAACCCCATACTCTAGATGCAACCTCACTATGGCTTTGTTTACTTACTTTGACTTACTTCAGGTGATGATCCTCCGGGCTTACCCCCCCAGGGTGTTGCCACTGAGCTGGCACTCCCCTGATGGAACAGTAATCCAGGTTCCTTGTGGAGCCCTATTACCCATATGCCTCCCTAGCTTGTCCACCAGCCTGGGCCACAGGGTCAAACCACTTTTGATGGAACACTCAACCTGGTTGTCAGCTGAGTGCCACGGGTGGTTAGGACAGAGCCAGTGGAGCAGAGCATCATGAATAGGGCCAGCATTTTGTGGGTGCCTTGCCCCACTGGGAGGTATGTCATGCAAGGACATGACGGTGCCAAAGTACCAACACCTGGCATGCCTCCCTGCTGCCCCACAGCTTGGGCTATAGCAGCTGTTCCTCCAGCCTCTGCCAGAGGTCAGTGAAGTGCCAGATGCTTACCCACCCTCTCCTCTGGAGGAGGAGATGGTCAATCAGATGCTTAATCCTCCTTCCCCCTGGCTGGCCCTCTGACTCCTCAGGTCTGTTCCCAAACCTGGGATGTCGGTGTCGCAGGCAGACGCACTACTGCTGTGCCTGTGGGCTGGCCTCTGAGTGCACAGTTAAACACTGTTAGTTTTTTCCTGTAGCGGTCTCCATCTGTGCCTTGTGCCAATGTGGTGGGGAATTGATGTGATTCCCATCTAAAAAAAATAATCACTTCAAACCCATGCCATATTTGATGTCCACTCTCTTCCATATGGTCTCTCCTATTGTGGGTCCCATGTGTAAGCCTGTCACCCCATGTGGGCTTACCATTGTGGAGCTATGGCCCCATGGCATAATACAGTGGCTACGGGGAGGAGGGGGATTTGGGCCTGTTGGCAGTCATTTAGTTTTCATGGCTGCAGTCACCAAAATGTCCTCTCTTTTGCCCCATTAGCAAAGGGAGCCATGGTTCAAAATGCATTTCCATGCCACCTGGTGCTGTGGGAGGCAATGACCAGTCTGGAGAGTTGCTGAGATTTGGACTAGTGAAAATTTAAACAATAATGGCAGCATGCTCTCTGAGCATGTGCAGCCACCGAATGAGAAAAAATACAAGGAGCCACAGCTCAAATGGTTGACACAGTAAAAAAGGTGCGACTAGGTGCCTTTTATATTGGGAACCCCGGTGGGCTATATGGTTCTCTCACAGTTAAACTAAAAGGTGTCTTGACCTCATCAGGCTATGTGGAGCCAGGACAAGTTGCTGTAAGCCCCAGAATGGGCTTACAAAAAAGTTAAGGGGCTGTGTTTCTTGGGGCAAAATATATAGGGGATACATGCCGGACAGGAGTGGAATATGGAAAATATCTGCATTAGTGAACAGTAACCTCGGGATACCTCATGAGTGGTGGAGAGTAGAGGAGCCATGAGTGATGGTTCCTGAGGTCATTGTTCATGAGTGTAGATATTTTCCATATTCCATTCCTGCCCATCATGTGTTCTGTTTATACACTAGGTTTCCCTACTGTTAGGGGTGGATTGCACAAAAGTTACCATTAGTGAACAAATAGTGTGGTCGAGCAATATATGTTGTGCAGTGGTACTGAATTGCATTATTTCATGCTAACAGTGATGTTTTGTGTGAGCCATTGTATAAATGGAAATAAGCCCACTGTAGTGACGTCACCACAGTGGTTTATTTCAGTGCAGTGAGAATGATCCACTGCAATGAGAATACATGTTTTTATTGAATGAGTCATTTGCTCACCCCTATTGTATAAAAATAAATATAGTGGCCCCAAAGGGTTCTGCAGAATGGGGCCACAGGGAAAAGTGTCAGAGGGCAGTCTGTGAGCTGGCTACAGCCATTAAGGGAGCATTGAAAAAGTATAAAAGGACTGTGAACCCACCAAAGGGGAGATTTGTGAGGAGATCCCTGAAGGAGACCAAGGGAGGACAGAGCAGGAGAGACTACTGTGGGCTACCTAGCCCAGAAGGCCTGTTGTTTGCCCATCGGCCTTGCTGCTGACTGGACATGTTGAAGAGCATCTTATGATGGCAAGTAGCAACAGGGAAAGAACTGAACAGTGTGAGTGGTTCCCCGGGAGATATTTGAACCTACTGCTGCATGTCTGAACCTGATAATTTACAGTCTGAAGCTACAGCAGGAAATTTTGTGGCAGAACAGAGATTTTGCAGCAGAAAAAAAGAATACTGAGCCACTGTGTTTCTCCCTCAGAGAGACAAGAAGTTGGAGACTGCTGCATTGCTGCTAGTCAAAGTGACTGTGTGAGCTGGGGCTAGAAACTTAGCCAAATCCCAGCTACATTGCTTCAGCAGAGAAAAGTGTGTGCCAAGCGACAAGTCTGGGAAACAACCAGCCTGTCCTGTCCCCAAGACCACTGGAGAGGAATATGTCGAGAGTCCTGTCAGGTGAACACAGCATACAAAGGCTTTAGAGGCAAAGATTTGAAAGGCATGACAGGTGAAGATCAGCTGCTGTTCATTTGCAACCTGCTAACATGGTGCACCACCAACTCCTGATACCAACACAGTACCGTTGAAAACAAGTTTTGACCCCCCTTTTAATCTACAACCTGTAAGTACCTCTGGGCTGTGGCTCAAGGGAGTTCTTATTTACCTAGCTAGCAAGTTTAGTAAAGGAGTTAAGTCCAGGGCAGTATTTTGCCAAGTTTAGAGATGCACCAAGGCAGAAAAGTTACATTTTTCATCTGTTTAAAGTTTATTGGACCCCGACAAAAGTTTGTTTCCCAGCGAAAGACTGTTTAATCCCACCACATCCCAGCCTCTTGAAATCATCTCCCCATTGTAGTACCTACCACTATAAACTGAACTGAATACTAAATGGCTGTGGGGGACTGCTGGGTACACCCACAGGTGGAAGGGGTAGGAGATAGTGTGGGGCATAGTTGGTGTTGTCTTTTATTATTGTTGTACTATTTTCTCCCCTGTTCACCCTCTCCCTATAATAAAACTGCAAATGTTTCTTGTTATATATTGTTATTTGTGGATTATTGCAAGGGGTGTGCATTTACTGTTTGGGGAAGGTACTGTGGGGGCAGCTACTGTATTTTCCTGGCAGTGGTAACCTGGACTTTAATCCCACAGGTATCTCATATCACTACCCCAGGTGGAGGCACCTCATTGTTTGACTCCTGGATATAATTCTTCACTTGTGAGCACAGGACTGCTCCCTCGGAGGAGTGTGCAGTGTGCACCTGAGGGCCCCAGAAACAGCCCAGGTGAGTCAAGGGGTGGCTGCTACTCATGTATTGGGTCAGCATGGGTAATATTTATTCCCATAGCTATTTTAGGTCCGTATGGGGTCTGCTGCAATGTGGATATCTATTTTTCATAACAGTATGTTGGGTTTGTATAATACACTACTGTTGACAGTTATTTGATGGTGGAGTGGGACTAAGCATTCCACCTCAAGAGAAACATTTTCTTTGAGTGATATGTTTGGCTTCAGTGTTATGACTGGGCCATGAAACTGTGTCAATAGTGAGGTAATCCCACATCTGACCGATGTGTTAACATGGCCTTGTCAACTTCCCATCTTCACAGTGAAGCCAAAAGAGATGGTGTCTTGGCTAATGGTGCACAAAGCCATAGCAGCAATTTTGATGATTTAAAAGCACACAGAGAGCACTGCTGAACTGGGATTAGTTTGAGAGACTCAGTAAGAAACCCCACTTGACTCGAATCTGCAAATAGGAATTTTACATATGAATAATGTTAGTTTGCAGGCCGGCCCAGTGGTGTGGAGGGCTGAGGCACTGGTGCTTTACCTCCTGCCACACAAGAGACCCATGTTCTGTAATGAGCATGGGTTGCTGGGGGTCGACTGAGGAAGGAAAGGATTGAGTGCCTGACAGCTGCTCTCCTTTCCTGGGGGGGTGGACCAGCACACATTGCTGAACAACTGCCACACTGTGGAGGCCAGATGGTAGTGTGGGTCTAGGAGGGCACTAGAAAGGAGGGCTGTGGGACTCCAGGGCATGTGTGCCCCTCCATGTGCACAAGTCTATGGACATGCTCCATCATGGGGAACAGGGTGAAAATCTGATATGTGACAATCCTTGGGAGAGTCCCAAAGGGCCTGATGGCAGGAGAAGGTAGCAGTGGATGGGCAAAAAGCTATATTAAAAATGGAGTATAATGGATAGGTAAGTGTGTATAATGGACAATTTCACACACCCAAGGTGTGTGATGACCCATAAACCTCAGTAGCGAAGCTCGAGAGGTTTATGTGGTCATCACACACCGAGTGTGTGTGAAAAAATCCATAATTACACACTTACCTATCCTTTATTTTTTATAATTACTGGTGACTGCTATCTATTTAGTTATCAGGAAGAAAAATATGTTTTTGAGAAACACTGCTTTAGTCTGTTAAGCCAGTTAAACAACTGCATAAAAGTTGGAAGGAACAGCTACAAGTTAGCTATGTCTGTGTACCCAAGTTGAAGAAAAACAACAGGTCAACATGTAAACAAGTGAACAACTTTAAAAATGCAACAGTTTAGGCAGTCATAAATACCACATTTCTGATGAGAGTCCTTTGTAATTTTGTTTGCTCTGGATCGTAGTCTTCTGTTAAAGACTTTACTAAGAATCCCAGTGTGGATAACAAATAACATGAGAAAAAAATGTTTTTAACAGTTAACATTTTTATTTTGGATGAAGGAACGGAGATCTATAACTGTTTCCATGGAGATCAGGGTCATTGGCTTGGTGTGGAGATCTGTGGGAAGAAAAGAGACAGTTAGGGAGTGAGTGAAAAGTATAGGTTTGTTTTCACAGGTTTGTTGAATGAACTACTGAATTTTTCTGGGATTGTTGAAGGGAGCTTTAGTGTTTAAGTTAGTTAGTGGTGTTTAGAGGCTGATGTTCTTAATCTGACTCCGAGTCATAAATTACCCATCGTCTGGGTCACTTTGGTGGTGGTGCATGATGGTTGATATTTATTGACACTTCCTTGTGAAAGATGCATCGAGGACTGAAGAGTGTATGCAGACTCTTTATGCTGGCATCAGTTGAGAGGGCTGAAAGGACATTGCTGTTGCAGGAGGAGGTTGTAGAGTATTATTTTAGGAAGAGAAACTGGGCTTTCCTGACCACGAGGACAATGCTGAGATGAAGAGAACATGCGGCTACCTGAGATGTCTTACTTGACAACAGTAAGTACCCACCTGAATTGTCTCAAGCTCGTTGTGTCACGAGTGAGTTTAGTGGGCATTTGTCCATGCTAGCAAAAGCTGTAATAACTGGAATTTAGGTTATTACGGTTTTTAAGCCGCATAACCTAAAATACAGTTATTATGGCTTTTCATAGGTGCAGTAATTGGGCTGATATTAGCAGTCACCAGTAATTATAAAAGTATAATATTAAGTTACAGTGTTTACATACCTTTGTATTGTTGCAGACACATGATAGAAGCAACCCACGCTCAACACAAACCACTAGATATATGGATTAAGATAACTTTATGTTACAGTTTTGGAAGCTTGAATGAGTGAGTGGATCGTAAATGGTAAATATAATATGTTTTTCATTTTATCTTTAGAACAAATGGCCACAATTACAGCTTGCAAAATAATCTAATAGACAAATTAAGCGAAGGAAGGTTTTCAGGAACCACAAAATAGCAAGATGGTCCTGTCTGGCATAAACTTATCAGATAAACAAAGTAAAGTTATTGAATATCACAATAAACAAGCATTTGTCAATGCCGAATGTTGCTTGCTTCTATGTGCTGTTTAGGAATTTGGAAGTCATTGGAGTGCAAATATTGAAAATTCGCGAACTTACGAGCGTGCGTAGGAACTGCGCAATGCACACTCGTAAAAGTCATTTTTAGGAATTTTTTCACCAAATTTTCAACATAGCCATTTTAAGACCTCTGCTCATGAACAGTGTCACTATGATTTTCTTAATGTGTCCCATACATTGAGTTACGCACACCGACTCGCCATTATGAGCAACATGGGCAGAAACACATTTTGGGCAGGATGTGAAAAATGACAGCTGTACTGCTCATAAGGAGGTGTGGTAAAATGGCAATGTTGAAAATCTGGAGTGAAAATATTGAAAATTACAGACTTACAATAGGTGAGAGAACTGCGCAACGCACACTGAAGTAAAATATTTTTTTGATCCCACCACCTCAAAACAGGCTTTTTGAGCCCACCTTATGAACACTGGCAGTGTCATTTCATTAATCATTCAGAAAGGTGATTTTGCGAGTGGCTGCAAAATCACCCTTCAGGCCCAAGTAACGCCATAACAGTGACATCATTCATGAGAAGGGGTCACAAAACCCCATGTTGAAAATTTGGTGCAAAAATTCCAAAAAATGCCTGAGATATGCAATAAAGTTGAAAAAACCCTATCTATTCCATTGTACAGCTTACGGCATTTCTTCAGTTCAGCGGTCGGCTTTGAAGAGTGCAGACATGTTCCCGGTCCACCGAAGATCGTCTCGCCAGACTCCGGAGGTAAGTATGGGGTGAGGAAGGGGTGTGGGGAGGCAGGGTGCGCAGTGGGTGAGTGCGGGTTGTGGGAGGGGGGGCAGGGAGAAGCGCCAAGGGACAGTTTTTTATTTCCTGTTTTTTTGGTTTTTAATGACGACTCAGGACGTTTGCCACACTGGGGTGGGCTCCCAGCATGGCACAAGGATGGCTGATGGGGGGCGTGGAGCTGACGGGGGATTGGGCACCCCCATTGGCTATAACATTTTGCCACAATGGGTGGGCTCCCAACGTGGCACCTGGATGCTTGGGGGCAGTGGAGCCGACGGGGATTGGGCACCCCTTGCCAGTCGTAGATCATTTTGCCACGCTGGGTGGGCTTCCAGCGTGGCACCTGGATGCTTTGGGGGTGTGGAGCTGACAGGGGATTGGGCACCCCATCGGCCCGTGACAGTGTGGGGGAGGGAAGGCACATGAGCACGCGCGGTGTGCGTGCGTGCAGCGTGTGTTTGGGGGCTCTGCTCACTCAAGCGGAGCTCTCCTTTCAACTGTATGCCACTGCATTTTCAGCTTGTCATAGACAGCTGCAGCAGTGATTGGGGAACTGGGGCCGCACCTGGAAACACACTGACTGCATTGGAAGACGGGCTGACACACCTCTGAAAACTCGGATGATGGCACTATGTTTCTTGCACATGCGACAAGCAACATAACAATGACAAGACATGGACTCATTCTAAACAGAATACTTAATATGTTTCCTGTTTAACTCTATCTTTATTTTCAGATCAGAAAAGTCAGCAATTCATTAAATTTGCATGAATCAGTGAGAGTTCATAATGAACACGCAATTAGTGCTCACAATTTTAAAGAAACAGGTTAGTTCCACCTGTAGCAAAACAAAATGAAATACCATATAACAAATGTTCATTACTTTGCAGTTAATTATTAACACTTCCAACAGTGCATTAATATTATTTTAGTATTATTTGATAAAGCCCACAGCTCTGAGGAAGGGACAAATACATAGAAACATAGAATCTGTCAGCAGATAAGAACCATCGGCCCACCTAGCCTGTCCATTTCCCTACTCACTGCTGCAGCCACAGATCCTATTTATCTCTGGCTCTCCTGCTCTGCACATCTCCAGGATACCCTTATGTATGTCTATCCCATGAACTTTGAACCCCTGTATTATTTTCCTTTACCACTTCTGCTGAAAGACTGTTCCATGGATGCACCACCCTGTAAGTGAAAAGGTGCTTCCTAACATATACTCCTGAGCCTTCCACCTTTCAGCCTCATATCATGTCCCCTTGTTCTTGTGCAGCATTTTCTCTGAAATATGCTTTCCACCTGTACCCTTTTTATTCTTCTAAGGTACTTGAAAGTCTCTATCATATCTCCCTCTCCCTGCTTTCCTCCAGTGAATAGATATTAAGGTCCTTAAGCCTTTTCTCATAGGGCTTCTGGTGCACAAGTACCATCTTTGTCACCATTCTCTGGACTACCTCTATTTTGTCAATGTCCTTCCAGAGATGTGGTCTCCAGAACTGCACACAGTATTCCAGCTGAGGTCTCACCGGTAATCTGTACAGTGGCATAACCACCACTTTCCTCCTACTTGTTATGCCCCTCCCTATGAACCCCATCATTCTGTTTGCTCTCCCCACCTCTTTTTCACACTGTTTGGTCACCTTCAGGTCATCAGATATGAAAACCTCCAGGTCTCTCTCTTAACTTGTGGTGGCCAGAATTTCCCCACCCATCCTGTACTCCTCCCTTGGATTCCTGTGATCCAGGTACATGATCTTGAACTTTTAGCATTGAAACTCAACTGCCAGACACCAGACCAATCCTCTAATAGGCTTAGGTCCTTTTCATTTTTCCACCCCTCCAGTGTGCCTACTCTGTTGCAGATCTTGGTGTCATCTGTGAAGAGGCACACCTTTCCCTCAGACACTCTGATGTCGCTAATGAGACATTGAATAGGACTGGCCCCAGTACCTACTCCTGTGGCACCCTGCTGGTCACCTCCCTCTCCTTAGATTTCATGCCATTTACTACCATCCTCTCTGAGTCCTGTCCCTTAGCCAGTTCTAAGCCCACTTTACCACAGTTGGACCCACTCCCAGGCTTCTCAATTTATTTAGCAATCTCCTGTGAGGGATGGTGTTGAAGGCCTTCCTGAAATCCAGGTAGGCTACATCCACTGCCCCTCCCTGATCTACCACCCTGGTTACCCATTCAAAGAAATCTATAGGATTTGTCTGACAGGACATTCCTGCTGAGAATCCATGCTGCCTTGGATATTGTGCCCCACTATCCTCCAGAAACTTCACAATCCTCTCCTTAAGTAAGAACTCCATTAGTTTCCCCACTACTGAGGTCTGGCTCACAGGCCTGTAATTGCCTGCCCCTGCCTCTGCTTCCACTCTGTGTGAGA
This sequence comes from Neoceratodus forsteri, assembly GCA_016271365.2. Lineage (NCBI taxonomy): Eukaryota > Metazoa > Chordata > Ceratodontiformes > Ceratodontidae > Neoceratodus > Neoceratodus forsteri. The sequence goes on from CM057456.1 coordinate 501,876,450, forward strand.
GGATCACATCTGCCCTCCTTCAGTCCTCAGGTACCTCTCCTGTCTCTAGTGATGCATTGAAAAGGGCAGCCAGTGATTCTGCCAGCACTTCCCTGAGTTCCTTTAGTACTCTGGGGTGGATCCCATCTGGCCCCATTGCCTCATCTGCTTTTATTTTCCAGAGTTATTCTAGGACTCTTCACCATGAGTGGGCTAGTTTCTACCTCCCTCCCCTGAATACATCTCTTACAGAGTCTCAGACCCTCACCCTCCCCTTCCCTGGTGAAAACTGAGCAAAATTACTTGTTCAGTATCTCAGCCTTTTCTTGGTCATCCTCCACCCTTTCTCCTCCTTGCTTCTCCAGCCCAGCGATCCCATTTCTGGTCTTTTTCCTCTCACTAATGTATCTGAAGAAGATCTTGTTGCCTTTCTTCATAGCCTGGGCTATACCTTCCTCTTTCTGTGCTTTAGCCCTTCTAATTATTTTCCCAGATTCCCTCTGCTTCTCCAGATGTTGTTCTCTGTCCTCATTCCTTTGTGTTTCCTTGTATCTTCTGAAGGATCTTTTCTTTTCTCTTACTTTCTTGGCCACTACCTTTGAGAACCATAATGGCCTTTTCTTTCTTTTACTCTTGCTATGCATTTTGTCACAGTGACCTGTTACTTCTGTTATGACTCACCTGAGTCTAGACCACTGTTTCTCCACATCTCCTCCTGTACCTTCTGCTGCTAGGGGCGGCTCTTTGCAATTTCTACCCATCTCCTTAAAGTTAGCCATCCAGAAATCTAGGACCTTTATCCTTATTGGGCTCCTCCTCCACTGTAGTTACCTTAAACCACACTGTCCTATGGTCACTGGTGCAAAGGGGATTGCCCACCTCCACATCTGTGATTATGTCCCCATTGGTCAGGACCAAATTCAGAATAGCCTCCTTGTGGGTTGGTTCTGCTTCAAGCTGTCTTAAGTTTGCCCCATTCAGGGCAGTCATGAAGGCCCTGCCCCTTGTTGTACTCACAGTCTGAGTGCTCCAATCTACCTCTGGCAGGTTGAAGTCACCCATTAGTTGCAGTTCCCCATTGGCTGCCATTTTGTGGATGGTTTCCACAAGAGCTTCATCTGATTTCTCTCCCTGTGCGGGTGGCCTGTAAATCACTCCAGTGTAAATGACTGTCCTTTTTCCCACCTCCAGGGTGGCCCACAGTATCTCTGCTCCTTCTTGTGACCCTTGAGCATCTGTTGATATAATTCCCAACTTCACATACATAGCAAACCTCCTTCCCTTCTCTCTCTTCCCTATCCTTCCTAAACAGTGTGTATCCTCGTATGGTTACAGTAGTAGCCACAGACATGGTCAGATATTTCACAAAATTTCATGAAATTGCTAAAGAGTTTCTCTCTGCTGTAGCTACTGTGGAAATGCAGAAAGCAGGAGATTTCTCTAGAAATATCACAGAAATCTCAGGAAATATCTGATCATGTCTTTGGCCATGACTTTATATCCAAGTCATTGTTCCTGTGTACCATGTTTCTGTAATAGCTACTATGTCCAGGTTTGTTTCTTCCATTAATACCACTAGATCTGGGATTTTGTTCCTAGACTGCGGGCATTTGTACATATAACTTTCCAGCTTGTGCCTACCTTGTTCTTTCTCATTTTCTGGCCCTGTGACATTTTTGGGTTCCATCTTTTGTCTTCCCACAACTGTATGGGTCCTGAAACATTAGCATTTTATGATTTAAGCCATTTTGTATATTTCAACTCAGTATGGGTACTTAAAGATTCTATAAGAAATGTGTGTTGGAAAATGAAGACTGAAATGAAAAATGTATATAAAATCAGAGAATAAATCTTTTGGATATCATTGCTTTGAAAGTATTTCTTTTGGGTTGAGAGCCAGGATAGTCGACTTGCTAGCTGGTGTGGAAGTACAAGTGGAGTGGTGGTGGTAGACGTGCTTTGGTTGCAAGGTCTCTTTGATGTTGATAGGGAAGGAGTGGTAGCACCAGCATTGTTTTCCAAGGCAGAATGATCTATAGCACTGGCACTAGCACCACAGTCTGCACCATCACCATTAGTCTCAGATGGATCAGACCGTGATGCTTTGAAAACCTGGGGATCTTTTACCTTTAGGTCGTCCTTTAAGGAGATGATTGTTAAATTTGCCAGAGATTTCCTCTGCCGATAGTCATGTTGCACAGTTTGCACACTGCCTTTCTGTTATCGTCTTTTAGTAATATGAAATGCAATCATACCATGCTCTTACTGCTCCTGACATCGCTCATTTAGCTAGTGTCACTACCAGTACCAGTACCAGCACCTCTGTGTTTGGCCCATACTAGCCTTTTTGGTTTGGATGTGCTGCTTCAGGTTTTCTCCAGGCACCACTGGTGCCACTGCACTGGCTCCACTTTGCTGTTCAGGCAGGGATGAAGCCTACTGAACAAAGAGCTGAAGAGTAGACTGCTGACTTTTATAGGGGGAGGGAGCATTATCCTTCTTTCCTCTGTCAGTGCAGGTTTGAAAGTTGATTTTTTTTTTTTGCCACCCAGCTTTCTTGCTTTATGCCTTTCAAGGTACTATCCATACTCTGCCACTTCATCAAAGCTACTTAGGTTAGCTTTTGGGCAATTCTTCTAAAAGTACTCAGGCCTGGATGAGTGTCCCTCCTCATCTGCACTCCAAGCTTCTTCAGCATGGGAGACAGGCCAAGAAGTGTCACAGTAGGAGTGGGCACAATACTGGAAATAGCTGTGCAACTGGTGGGCTCCAAAGTGCTTGTAGGAGCTGATGTCACCACAGCAGTACTGGTGGTAACCATGGTTACAGTGGTAGGACTGGTCTGGGTCATAATGCCTGTAGTGGTCTTGGTCACTGTGGCAGGAGTGGTCTGGATCACAGTGGCAGGAGCTGTATGGGTCACACTGGTGGTAGTGGCTGGCATGGCCTCTGTTGTAACAGAAGTTTGGATAAGAGTAGTTGCAGTGGATGAATAGCGGATTACAGCAGTAGTGACTATTAAGGATGAAGTTATGCTGGTAATGGTGGCATTAGCAAGGGACGAGAAGGACACATTCACATTCGTGGTATCAGTGGCAGTTAATATCCTCCTAGGAGCACTACCAACAGTTCTGGTACTGTTTTCCCTGGTGTCAGGCACTGCTGTAATACTGCTGGAGACAGCAGTCTTTGATGGGGTAAAATATAATTGTATGTGGTAGATGCACTCTGTGCATTGCTCTGCAGTGTCCTCTCACTAATGTGATGATGGCTGATATCAACCTACTGGAGCTTTGCTGGGGCTGCCAGACCAACTAAATTATCTGGTATGTCCTCTGTCTTCCATGGTACCTCACAGTAAGATGAAATGAAATTTAAATTATATTATTATGAAATAATACAGTTAGTGCTCAGTGTCACTACTGTCATAATGCCAGTGAGCCAACAAGTCTCACTGTCACTTGTCAAGCCTGACAAATGAATACATTTAGATGAAAAAAATGTGTTTTAAATTTCTTCTTAGGCATGAAGCCACCAACTTACAAGAATGTCTTCTTGAGTGTGAACAATGCACAAACACACACACACACACACACACACACACACATATTAAAATGCCAGCTAGTAGCTGCCCAGCAGTGGTGGGAGTCAATCAACTAGTCCCACTCTACCCGTTAACAAAAAAAGTAGTGCACTCACATTGGCAGAAATGGCTGTGTAGGGGCCTGAGCCTGGTTTTCTCATGGAAAGATGTTAAGTCAGAAAGATAAACAGAGTGGGTGATTTGATACCTTTTATTGAACCAACAACAGATTTACTAAACACACCCTTTCAGACTACACAGAACCTTCATCAGGCAATGGTAGTCCCCCCACCAAAAAAAAAACAAATACATTGGGTAGAACCCATAAAATGAACATTTACACATGAGTGTGACAAATCTATTGATAACTAAATAACTAACTGGATATGTGCAGAGACAAAAATAAAATAAAACAGTCTTTAAAATCCTAGGTGGTTATAAATCAGATTATAGATGTAAACTCCTCTCTATGGATGGAATGTGACAGCAGGATGCCTATAAATTGTTAAATGTGTATGTTCTAAGGGACTTCCTAAAGACAGACCATAGAGGGAGAAAACCAGAAACACTTATGCATATATCTATGCTGCAAAAACACACATATCCACAAGCACGCAGTAGACACACAGTGTGATCAAACAGATAAATAAAACCATTTTAATGTAAGACTCACTAAAATATATATCAAATGTAAATGATAAAGTAAAAGTATATAAATATATGCACATGGAATGCACATGCACCTGAAGCAAGAGAAAGGCAGTTGTCAGTTTAAATTTTGTAATGGGTCATGAAACCAAGGTCTGTATTCAGTCTATTATTTTTAGAGTCAAGAAGATAAATAAGCCTGAGCTCATAAGCCTGCCTTTCTTGTGTATTTCTGAAGTGTCCTTTGAGAACCAGGACAGAGAGAGAGGTCAGAAATGGCATGATTAGATTAAAAGAAATGTAGTCCCACTGTTTTTTCAGTCTTTTTCTCCTTTATGTCTTGCCAGTGTGAGTTAATTCAGGTTCAAAAGGGTTGACTGGTTTCCTCTATATAGCCTGTATGTAGATACCTCTTGCTAAATGTAATAGATACATTTTGGGATCCACATGTGTAACTCCTGTATCTTGAATTGCTTGTTTTGGGGGTGCTGATAAAGTCTGAAGTGGAAATTGCTCACATGTTTTACATTTAGCAGTATTGCTGGGTTTAGTGCCCTTGTGTTCTGTTGGTTTGGTCAGGTATACCTGTAAGTTTGCTCCTGATAATCAGGTTGGATAAGGTAGGTGGTTGTTTGGAAGACAGTAATGGTGCTTCCTAAAAATATATTTCTAGGTGTCATCCTCACTGAGTAATGGCACTGTAGTAGGTCAGTGACCCCCTTGAATATTTTCTATGCTCCCACGTATCGCTTTAAAAATCCCTGGAGAAGTGCTGGTTTGGTATGCAAGATTTCTTTTGATAATGGGGCTGTAAATACATTCCAAAAATCTGTTGCAACAGTAATCCTTTCCTCTTTGTCTGTACTTTCTCTGTCAATCTTTTCATACTTTGTTTCCTTACCATAGGGTGGCCTCCTATGTGTAGTCCTTCTCTTACTGTTTTCTATTTCCTTTCCTCTTGTATTTATGTCCCATGCCATTAAGAAACTCTGTTTTGTTCAAGAAAAGTCATTTTTTTTCAGTGAACTGCACAATCGTGCACAAGTTCGCACTGCACGACTGTGCAAATGTGCGACTGTGCGAACGTCCGAATGTACGCATATGCCTAAATCACACCATAATGCTACATTTGGCTAAAATAAAGAAATTCAAGCAGTTCTTGCTTCCTGGCTAGCGCTAGCAATTCTAGAAAGAAGAACACTTTCAGTTCATTTTTAGAAGGCTATGAGTAAAATGACTGCAGTTGTAAGCCCTACTCATGAATTTCTGTGCAAGGCAGCATCTTGCTGTTTTTTAAGTGCAGCCATTATGTCCAGCTGTTTAGATAGGGTTACAAGGAGAGATACATGGCAATTATAACTTAGCTTATCACATCTAAACTCACATTATCTCACTGTAGTTGCTGCAGCAATGGTTTAAATGCTTGTAGTGCTGAATTATGTGTGCAGATAATATTACTGTTGGGTTTAAATGTGAAAGATAAATCTTACTTCATAGCAATTGTGTGTTCAGCAGTTTCCCAGACCCTTCCCTCAGCTCTCCATTTTTGCTATAGAGCCGGCCGACCCCCTCTACACCCTTATTATAATTAATGCTGATGGGAGGAGCCCAGGCTACTCGGAAATATTGAAAATAAAAGATATAAGGGTATTTTTTTGTTTGTTCTGAAGCTGATTATAATTTAAACAACTAAAGAATGTTTACATTAATTCTGAATTTTCATTCAAAGCTGTATAAATAATATATTCTAGTTTATCTTCTGTTAGGAAGGAGCTTAAACCTGTCATGTGTTCCACATTCTGTAAATAAAGGAAGGATTTAAGCTGAATTATTCAGTGTGTGGTAGGAAGCTGTACCTGCCAGATGCCTAGCTTGGTTCTAGGTATGATGTCTTCAGTGATGCTGACTGCTGAAATATTTTAATTTATGTACTTCTTTTATTTTCCGTGCTAAGTCCGTTTATGTTTACCTGCTTAAAGGAATAAATTTTATTTTGACTTCTTCACATCCTGACTGCTTTCTGGACTCTTTTGTTCCCACATGCACATTTGGTGTTAGAAGTGGGATAAAGGAAGGTGAGCCAACCTCCGAGTGGATATTGTCAAGTAACAAGCATGGAAATACCTAAGAAGTGAGGAAGACGGACACACCCATGCCTGAAGGTGCCTGACCCTGACTATGGTCGATAAGTTTCAGCTTCCATTGGTTACTGGCTTGGGTGATGTTAGATGGAAGAAGACTGTGAGACAACTGAAAACAGAGGGCGCCTTCAGGGGTGAGGACACCTGTTCCACAGAGGAAGAAAAAGGTGCTATGGGAAAAGGAGACACCAATGTGATGGAAGAAGAAGAAGAAGAAGAAGAAGACACACCTCCTAATGAGATGCAAGACCTGCTCTGATGGTTGTGCTTGAAGCAAATAGATCTTGAAAGACAGAGAGAAAGAGACCGAATTCAGTATGAGACAAGATGGGCAGAAACCCTTAAAGCCATACAAGCCATAGGGACAGTCAGATCCATCCCAACTGATGGAGGGCCAAGGGACATTAAATTATCAAAATTGATGGACAGTGATGATTTTGAAGCCTATATCACCACATTTGAAAGGGTGGCAACTGCCTGTGGGTGGCCCAGAGACCAATGGGTGATACGATTGGCTCCATACCTCACTGGCAAGGCACAGCTAGCATACAGCCATGTGGAGACCCAGAATGCTACCAATTATGATCATGTGAAACAAGCAATTCTGAAAAGATACGACATCAGTGCAGAGACATATAGGCAACGCTTCCGGACATTCAGATATCATACTGATGATTCCCCCAAGAAGCTTACGTCCGACTGCAAGACCTCGGCATGAAGTGGCTCCAACCTACAACACGAACTATAAATCAAGTAATAGAAGTAATAGTACTTGAACAATTCATTAAGATATTACCACATGAGGTCCAACTCTGGGTTCAAGAACACAGGCCAGAAACTGTCGAAAAAGCTATCAGTCTAGCAGAGGATTTTATAACAGCACATCCACAACATCAGAAAGGATTTCATGGGCCTTTCTCCACCACCAGCCCTATGGTAAGACATTTTACTGCTACTTCTACTACTACCACTGCTAGTGTAACTGAGAAATGTGTGCCTCTTCCTTACAACCCTCACATAATTTTCTCCCCAGTAATTTCTTTGACCCTCCCCCACCCTACCTCCCCTGTCCTCCAACACCCCGCTTATATATGTAGGGCATCTGCTCAAGAAGCCAGACACCTCCTCATTAAAGCATTAAACAGCAATAGTCCCGGCAGTGACTCCATGGACCCCTGTATTCTCTGGCTGGTGCTGGATGAAGTCCTTGCCCCACTCACCAGCCTACTCAACCGATACCTCTGCCTGGGGCAATTCCCCACTGTATAGAGAATGGCCATAGTCACACCTATTCATAAAGGGGGCAACAGGTCCTCTGCCGGGAATTACTGACCAATCTCCATTCCCCCCCCCCAAAGCCCTGGAAAAAATGGTGGCGATTCAAATCACTGAATATCTGACCAAGCATAACATCTTATGCCCAGAGCAGCATGGCTTCCATGCTGGTCACAGTACTGGCACTGCACTAATTGAGTTCTCTAATTTCCTATACTCCTCCCTGGACACCAGTTCCCTAGCTGGTGCAGTGTTCATTGACCTCTCAAAGGCTTTTGACACTGTCTCCCACCCTCTTCTGCTGGATGCTCTCTGCCACACTGGTTTCTCTGCTGGCCCTCTCACCTGGTGTACAAGCTATTGATCTACTCACTCCCAATGTGTAAAAATCAATGGGACACTCTCCAAAACTCTTCCCATCCGCTCAGGGGTACCCCGGGGCTCCATCTTGGGCCCCCTACTCTTCTCACTCTATCTAAACACCCTTCCCAGTGCATGCTCTGGTAAAATTCTTCTGTATGCAGACGATGCTGTCATTTTTGCCAACCATCGCAATCCCACCTCCCTCCAGAACACCCTGCAATAATCCTACAATGATGCCGAAGCCTGGTTTAAAGAGCAAAGACTTGTCATTAACCTCAAAAAAAACAAAACAATGCTTTTTGCCCACCCCCAAAACAAAGCCAGCAACTTCCCACTCCAATCATATCAGATGACCTAAAGGTGGGCAAGCAATGTGAGAGGGCAGCAAGGAGGGCTGGGGGATACTGGGATGCATAGGGAGAGGCATCACCAGTAGAAAACAGGAAGTTATTATCCCTCTGTACAGACAACTGGTGAGACCCCATCTGGAGTACTCCATGCAGTTCTGGAGTCCCAGTCTCCACAAAGACATAGACAGGATGGAAGCTGTCCAGAGGAGGGCAACTAAAATGGTGCAAGGTCTGCACCGGAAGACATATGAAGTGAGACTTAAGGAGCTTAATATGTATAGCCTCGAGGAAAGGAAGGAGAGGGGGGACATGATAGAAACTTTCAAGTACCTCAAGAGAATCAACAAAGTCCAAGAGGGTAGCATCTTTCAAAAAAAGAGGTGTGCAAGAACAAGGGGGCACAATTTGAAGATAGAGGGGTGGCTCAGAGGTAATCTAAGGAAGTATTTTTTCACAGAGAGGGTTGTGGATGCATGGAACGGCCTTCCGGAGGAGGTTGTGGAGTCAAAAACAGTGGTGGAATTCAAGCATGCATGGGACAGTCATAAGGCAATTCTAGGGGTGGGGGTAGGAAAAAGTAGGCTGCTGGTTAACTAGGATCTGCAGCTTATCCATTAGGTAGGGAAATGGGCAGACTGGGTGGGCCAAGCAGTCCTTATCTGCCGTCAAATTCTATGTTTCTATGTTTCAGATCCTCCCCAGTGCCAAACAACTGCTTGAACAAGTCTGCTCCTACAAATATCTTGGGGTTTCTTTCGACTCAGCACTCACCTACCACACCCACATTGATGCCCTTGCATCCGCCATGAACACAAGGCTTGGCATCCTCTTCTGCTATTAAAACTGCCTCCCCGATGCTCTCTGACTTGCAGTCACATCTTCAGTACTGTCTCTAGTTGACTGTGGCCTGCTGGTCTATGGTACTGCTGACACTACCGCCCTCAACAAAAGTAGGCTTACCCTAAATAAGGCCTGCAGGCTGATTACTGGTGCCCCCAGGCTCACACACACTTGTCAACTTTATGACAAGGCAAAGCTGCTTAACCTAGATGAATGGCTATGCTATCAAACCTGCCTCATCACAAAAATCTACTCAGACTATCCTCCCGGGTGACAGCCCCATCCCCACACCCAACCCACTATAGCAACCAACCTCTGACAAGACCACTCTACTGGTTCCCAGATCCAAGACCACTCATGGTCAGAGGTCCTTCTGCTACAGAGCTCCATCTTGGTTTAACTCTCCCCTGCTCCCATCTCCAGTGCCCCCACAATCTCCAACTTCAAAACCACCCTTTGGAGCCAGCTATTTAGCACTTGCAGCTGCTCCTGTCTCTAAATATGGCCTTGATCTCTCCACACTTGACAACACCTACTGGACAACACTCCACCTCACCCCCCACAACTCTCCCCATTGCATTTTGCCTCTGTTAATACTAACATGTGCTCAGCTATGTCAATGTAATTGCAACTAAATTGTATCAATGTAATTACGACTAAATTGTATAAATGTATGAAACACTCTGTATATCTCTAAAGACATGACTTTTGTGCTGTAACCTAAATGTTTATGCTGAAACCTAAATTTGTTCTGTCTGTCCTCTATGTGGCGAGGTACCTTTGGAAATAAGCCTCTGGCTCAAAGGTTGTAAACTGATGTATAAATAAATAAATAAATAAATAATTTGACGGGAATGTCAAACAAAAGGACACATTGTTCAAATTTGTCCCAAAAAGAAATCTGACTCTTCTCATTTGGCCTTAATGAATTGAGGGCAGTATACTGTGACCATCAGCATAGCAGGAAAGGAAGTACTGGCCCTAATAGACTCTGGGAGTAAACAAACCCTAGTACATGCTGAAGTGATGAGGGGGATTCCCCAGAGTATGAATCTTGGACAGACAACAGTGACCTGTGTACATTGGGACAACCATGTGTATCCCCTGCAAGAAGCTACATCATAGTTCATAACATGGAACAAAAGATGAGAGTGGGTGTGGTACCTTGATTGCCTGTACCTGTAATTTTGGGACATGATTTCCCTTGGTTTAACAAGTTACTGACACATGCTTCCACCATTTGCGCAGTATCAACCTGGGCTCAGATCCAACAAGAACAGTTAAACCCAGGAAATCCAAGAGGCAAAAAAGACTGGAGAAATGGTCTTGGAATAAGACGAGGGACTCATGTACTGATGAACTGTTACATAATACTAGTGTTATACAATCATTTGCAATTGACCAGAAAAATGATGAAACACTAACACCCTTGTATTTACAGGTTGTTCCAGAAGGGAGTAGTACACCTCCTATGTATAAGATCCAACATGAAAAGCTATACAGGGTGTGTATAAATCCCAAAACAGGAGAATGAGTAGATCAACTAGTGGTCCCACAGAAATATAGAGACCAACTTATTTTTTTGGCCCATGATGTTCCTTGTGGGGGTCATGCAGGAAGAGATAGAATATTGTAGCGACTCCTGTACAGATACTTTTGGCCAGGAATTCATAAGCAAGTGGCTGAGTACTGCAGGAGTTGCAATGAGTGTCAAATGGTAGCCCCAGTGACAAAAGGATAAAGTCCCCTGCAACCTTTACCATTAGTTACTGCACCTTTGAACACATAGCAATGGATATCATAGGACACCTCCCAAATGTTCCAAAGGAAATAGATTTGCTCTTATCATATGTGATTACACTACCAAATACCCAGAAGCTATTCCTCTGCGCACTGTAACTGCTGATAAAATAGCAGAAGAATTGCTGAAAGTATTTGGTAGAGTAGGTATCCCAAAGAATATACTTACAGATAGAGGAACCAGTTTTTGCTCTACTTTGTTAAGGCATCTCTACCAGGCTCTGGGGGTAGAAGCTGTGTACACCTCACCTTATCATCCACAAACTGATGGCTTGGTCGAACGTTTTAACAAGACCTTAAAGAAAATGATTCAAAAGTTTGTAGAGGATGAAGGAAAACAATGGGATTTGTATCTACCATTGCTTCTTTTTGCCTATCGGGAGGTCCCTCAGGCATCAACTGGATTCTCACCATTTGAGTTACTCTACTGTAAAAATCCTAGAGGCCTTTTAGACATGGTTAAAGAACAATGGGAAGATACCACTGTGTGGAAAAATTCAACTACCCTTGAATATGTCACTCAACTGTGAGAAAGGGTAGCTAGGTATTCCCAGTTAGCCCATGAACAAAATCTAGCAAAACAATTTTTAAAAAAAGAACAATATGATACAGGGGTTAGAAACAAACAGTTTGAGGTTGGAAACCATGTGTTGCTTTTATTGCCGTCGACCGACAATAAACTGACTATGAAATGGCAAGGTCCTTATGTTATCCAAAATCGAACAGGTCCTGTTACCTATCTGGTAGAAATACCAGCTAGAAGAAATAAGATGCAAATCTACCATGCTAATCTATTAAGAAAATGGAATGAACATCCCAATAATGCTATGTATGTATGCCCTACTACAATTGAAGATGAGTTAGATGTAGCATACACCTGCTTAGAAGGTGATCATGCACCTACTGAATTAGTAATAAATCCTATGTTAACAGAAGACCAAAAACAGGACCTAGCTCAAGTGATAAGCCAATTTCAATATACATTTACAAATAAACCTGGTAAAACCTCTGCCATAACTCATCAAATCCAGGTTCTCCAAACTGCTCCCATTAGGGTGAAGCCTTATCGAATCCCTGAGAAAGTAAAAACTGAAGTTATAAGGGAGATAGAAAAAATGAAAGAAATGGGAGTCATAGAAGAAGCAATTAGTGAATGGGGTTTTCCAATGGTTATAGTTTCCAAGAAGGAGGGCAGAGTGCGTATTTGTCTAGACTTCCGCAAACTAAATGCCATCTCCAAGTTCGGGTACCCATGCCCGAGTGGATGACATACAGTAATAGACCAGCTTGGACAAGCCCAGTATGTCAAATACATTTGATCTGACAAAAGGTTATTGGCAGATCCACTACAGGAAGCAGCCAAACAGAAAACAGCCTTTTGTACCCCTAGGATCATTTCAGTTTACGCGATGCCTTTCGGACTTCATGGTGCCCAGCGACATTTCAAAGATTAATGGATAAATTATTACTTACACTTGGGCTACAGCACAGCATACTTAGACGATGTTATCATTTACAGTTCTTCCTGGACAGAACATATAAAACATCTAACCCAAGTACTGAATACTATTACACAAGTTGGACTTACAGTCAACCCAGTAAAATGCTCCATTGCTATGAAGGAAGCAAGATACTTAGGTTTTTGATTGGAGATGGTCAGGTAAAACCTGAAATAGGAAAGCTAGATGCAGTGGCAAACAGTCCCTGCCCTACTACCAAAAATATGTGTTCTTTTTAGGACTGGTGGGGTATTATAGGTGCTTTGTACCCCAGTTTGCTACCCTAGCCAGTCCTTTGATTGAATTGACGAAAAGAACAAATCCACTAAAGTTATCTGGACCCCTGAATGTGAAGAGTGTTTTCTTGTGATAAAAGCTGCACTCTGTTCATCTCCAGTATTAAAAAGTCCTAATTTTGACAAACCATGTATTGTACAGACAGATGCATCCAATGTGGGTATAGGAGCAGTGTTATCTCAAATTCAGGATGGAGAGGAACACCCTGTACCTTTTATTAGCAGAAAACTTCATGCCAGAGAGACTAAATATTCAACAACAGAAAAGAATGCTTGGCCTTGAAGTGGGCAATAGAGTCACTCACGATATTACTTATGGGGACATCAGTTTGAAGTATGGACTGACCACAATCCTTTATGTTGGATACACAACATGAAAGACAGTAACCTAAGAGTTAACAGGGTGGTACCTAACACTACAACCATACAAATTCACTGTGAAGCATAGAGCAGGGACAGCTAATAGTAATGCTGATTATATGTCCTGTTTTGGGGCAGTCATAATGACAGGGACAGGAGTAGACCTCGGGGTATTTTTATGATTATAGTATTTGAGGGCATATTTTGTCTCCTCAGATGTCTAAATTTTTATTTCGTAAGGGACCCCAAGGTGGAGCTTTGGAAGTGGGTGGGCTGAAGCTCCATCTGTCTCTTGTAGAGAGATCTACATATCCTGTCTCTGGTTCTTCTGATGGTAAGTAAACCTATTAAGCGAATCTTTATTTTGGAAAACCTATGGTTTTCTCTAGAGTGGGGAGGACTATAGTAGGGTCAGTGACCCCCCCCTTTAATATATTCTATGCTCCTGGGTATCATTTAAAAATCCCTGGAGAAGTGCTGGTTTGGTATGCTGAGATTTCTTTTTGATAATGGGGCTGTAAATACATTCCAAAAATCTGTTGCAACAGTAATCCTTTCCTCTTTGTCTGTACTTTCTCTATCAATCTTTTCATACTTTGTTTCCCCTGCCATAGGGTGGCCTTCTATATGTAGTCCTTCTCTTACTGTTTTCTATTTCCTTTCCTCTTGTATTTATGTCCCATGTCATTAAGAAACTCTGTTTTGTTCAAGAAAAGTCATTTTTTCAGTGAACTGCACAATCGTGCACACGTTTGCACTGCGTGACTGTGCAAATGTGTGACTGTGCGAACGTGCAATCGTGCGAATGTGCACATATGCGTAAATGGCAACATAATGCTACATTCAGCTAAAATAAAGAAATTCAAGCAGTTCTTGCTTCCTCTGGCTAGCGCTAGCAATTCTAGAAAGAAGAACACTTTCAGTTCATTTTTAGAAGGCTATGAGTAAAATGACTGCAGTTGTAAGCCCTACTCATGAATTTCTGTGCAAGGCAGCATCTTGCTGTTTTTTAAGTGCAGCCATTATGTCCAGCTGTTTAGATAGGGTTACAAGGAGAGATACATGGCAATTATAACTTAGCTTATCACATCTAAACTCACATTATCTCACTGTAGTTGCTGCAGCAATGGTTTAAATGCTTGTAGTGCTGAATTATGTGCAGATAATATTACTGTTGGGTTTAAATGTGAAAGATAAATCTTACTTCATAGCAATTGTGTGTTCAGCAGTTTCCCAGACCCTTCTCTCAGCTCTCCATTTTGCTATAAGAGTCAGACCCCCTCTACACCTTATTATAATTAATGCTGATGGGAGGAGCCCAAGTTACTCAGAAATATTGAAAATAAAAGATATAAGGGTATTTTTTGTTTGTTCTGCAGCTGATTATAATTTAAACAACTAAAGAATGTTTACATTAATTCTGAATTTTCATTTAAAGCTGTATAAACAATATATTCTAGTTTATCTTCTGTTAGGGAGGAGCTTAAACCTGTCATGTGTTCCACATTCAAGTATATAAAGGAAGGATTTAAGCTGAATTATTCAGTGTGTGGTAGGAAGCTGTACCTGCCAGATGCCTAGCTTGGTTCTAGGTATGATGTCTTCAGTGATGTAATACTGGAATATTTTAATTTATGTACTTTTTAGTTTCCATTCTAAGTCCGTTTATGTTTATCTGCTTAAAGGAATACATTTTATTTTGACTTCTTCACATCCTGACTGCTTTCTGGACTCCTTTTTGTTCCCACATGCACAGGCCCCTATGTACTAATGGCTGTAAGTTATATGCAAAAAGTGCATATAACTCACTCGTGCAACTCCGCACCTGTGGACAGACTGCGCAGCAACTTTATTCACTAATGGCTTCCACCTGTTTGTGGCTCCACCCCAGTGCAGGTCCACACAGAGCAGCTGTGGGCAGAGTCATGGACCCAGCCAGACACCCAATCAGATCCCCGGCATGGGTCCCACAGTGGATCCCTTGCACTACAGTGCTGGTCCAGGTGCGTGAATGCCTACCGCAGGTACCCGAACCCATGCAACATGGACTCATCATCCTGTGGACCCCCTGCACCAGCCTTCACTGTAAGTTGTCCTCCTGGAGCACACATGGACCACTGGCAGTGTAACCCCACCCCATCCCTCAGGCTGCCCCCCAGCACAGTTGTACCTGGACTGCTCAGTTGCATCCCCAAGACCCTGACCCCGTACCTGGTGCACCCAAGCCCCAGTGTTGGTTTTGTCCTCCCCACGTGCATACAGGTGCCCCACTCCAAAGAGGCCATGTTCTGCCCCCAGTGCCCTCACTCCCACATTGGTGGCCAGTGTACCCACCCACCCACCATGGCACCGACAACTTCCTCCCTTCCCCCATACCATCCCATCAGTGCCACAGCCAGGAATGGCCAGCAGTGCAGCTCTTCTCACACCTTCTTGGCCAATGGCCATTCAAGTGATACCAGGAGCATGCTGCCCTGGTTATAGGGGTGCACTTCCATCATCACATGGACAGTCGGTAGCCAAGAAGTTGTGGGGAGGCGTGCCGCTGGCCATTGCTGGCTGTGGCACCAATGGGATGGTACAAGGGCTGGGCGGGAGGTTGTGGGTGCTGCTGTGTGGGTGGGGGTACACGGTCCACCAATGTGGGGTGGGGGTACTGGGGCAGACTGTGGCCTCTTAGGTGTGGGGCACCTGTGTGGGGGGATGAGCAGACCCAATGACTGGGTCCAGGACTCTGCTGTGGGTGGTCCCATGATGCAGATCCAGTGGGGTGCCATATGTTGTGGTAGGGGGCACTGAACTATATGGGGGTAGGGTGACATGTGTTAGTGGGGGAGGTATTTGACAGGTCAGGGACTGGGAGGATGGGTGCACCACCTGGGTATGGATCCATGATGGCAGACCATGTGTGCCATGTTGTGCAGGCACTCTCCCAATTAGCTGCCTCAGCCCTCCCTATCTGTCTTGTATCTGGGGCTGCATGGAGGGCTGCTTCCCGGTCCAGCTGCATCTGGCAGATGGAGTCTGTGAGAGCACGCAGTGGGTTATGGCAGGGTCCCCGCTGTTATAACCTGCTCTACACTATGCCCCCCTGTGGACAGCACTGCACACATTTGTGATTGGCTCATAGTACCAGCCTATCCCTGGCATGCTCCTGCCCACCCTCAGCACATTGCTGTATGTGCAGCCATGGGATCGGCCATGTATCTGTCTTGCTTCCTGGTTTGTGAATGTTGCATGGGGTCCATGGGAGTCCACTAGGTGGCATTTGGATGTAGCGATGCCAACACGCCCAGATTATGCACTGCGTTGGCATCGTGCATAGGGCCCATTGGTTGTAGGTCCTTAATATTTTTTCTAGGGCTTCAGATCAGGGTTGTATATACCAGCCAAGGGTGTTCTGTTGGTGGTGATCTTTTCTTTATAATGTAGTAGTTGTTCTCTTGCTATAAGCATGGCACGTTCCACAGTTCTGTCAATTTCTCCAGAAGAATGTCCTCCTTTGGTAAATGTTTTTGTCAGTGTGACAAGGTGTTTATCTATTTTCCTCCTCAATCAAAAATATTTGGTGATATTGAAGCGCTTGGCTGTACATTACAGACTTTTTAGTATGCCTAGGGTGACTGCTGTTTTTGTGTAGTATCTCAGTCTGTTGGTTTCCTGTAGATACAGGTCTATAAGGTTCTATCTTAGATGGTAACTATGGTGTCAAGGAAATTGATGCTGATGTCATAGTACTCTGGGGAAAGTTTAATGGATAGGTGGAGAATGTTAAGTTCCTTTAAGTGTATAACTACCTTTTGTACAAATTATAAATATATCATCAATATATCAGAAGTATACATGTGGTTTGATTTTGCACAGTTTCAGGAAATACTCTCCCAAATTGACCATGAAAAGGATGGCATATTGTAGCACCATCCCAGTGCCCATTGCTGTTTCCATAGTTTGATCATAATGTTTACTATTGAAACTGAAGTTGTTATGGGTCAGAATAAATTCAATAAGTCTAGCAATGAATTTGGGGTAGATGTCAAGGTGCTGTCCTTTCTCTTGTATATACTTACAACAAGCTGAAATTCCATCAGTGTGGGGGATATTAGTGCAGATGGAGTTCATATACATTGTGCCAAAGAGGGTATTAGGCGGTAAATCTCTAAAAGCAGTAAGTTTACACAAAAAGTGTATAGTGTCCTGAATATAACTGTCTCTTGCTATAACAAGTGGTGTTAAAATGGTTTCTATAAATCTGGGGATCCCTTCTGTCAGGGTACCATTGACAGATATTATTGGTCTCCCTGGATTCAAAGGTTTATGGCTCTTGGGTAGCATGTAGAATGTACCTGGCTTAGGTTCACAAGGGATGAGATCAGTTATTTTATCTTGGATGTGCTTAGAAAATTATTTAATAATGCCCCATAGTTCATTGGTATATTGTGCAGTCTGATCCTTAGCCAGTTCCCTGTAGTAAATGTGATCTGCTAGTTGCCTGTTTGCTTCATTAACATAATATTCATGGTTTAAGATCACAAGTGCAGAGCCTTTGTCAGCTTTCTTAATAACAATGTTATGGATGGATTTCAGTGACTGTAATGAGGAGACATTCTAGCTGATCATTTTTTCTTTGTTAAGGATCTGGCAGTTGATTAAAACTTTGTATACAAGTGTCCAGTTTAGCACTGCTTCCACTGGGGGTAGTGAAATCAAATCATTTTGTTTCCTTTTCTGATGGAGTACATCATGTCTGGAGTTTCTTCTTTGTTGTGAAAATTAATTTTACTCACAGTCAACAAAAGTATTCTTCTAGTTCCCCACAGAACTATATTTTGTCAAGGTCCTTTGCTGAGAAGAATGAAAGTCATTTAGTACAGATAATCCCACAGTGGTTAGTGTGTGGCTGAATAAATTAACAACAGAGGGATATTCAACTGCATTACCTTGCTGTTTTATGTTTTTATTGTCTTCCTCTGTTCTGCTGCTGTAATCTCTGGCTTGTTGGAGGGTTTTTAGCTTCTTGTTCTTGTGGAATATAGCTCTGTTTAATGTTTTATGGTAGTAGTTGAATCAGTCACGCACTACAACAGTGCCAGTGAGCTGACAAGTCTCTCTCTAGGAAAGATTCAAGCCTGACTAAAATTATTTTTTTTCGCTCTTCTTTGACACGAAGCCATGAACAATACAAAAAACTAAAAGGTCCCTAACAGCTGATCGGAGTGCACTGCACAGTACTGTGAACAGTATTGTATGACTGCACACAAACACAGAGCAAATGGCAGCTGCCCAGAAGCAGTGGTGGTAAGAGTCAGCTGACTCTGTCCTCACCCCAAAAAAAACAATCATTTGTCAATGCCGAATGTTTGCTTGCTGGCATTGGTACTGGTAGTGTAGGAGTTACAGAGCTGCATAATAGGAATGGCAGTGAAGTATTAAACTGAAGCCAACCCCATCACCACCCTGCAGATAGTGACAGGCATTGGGGTGTGCCTTTGGGTCATCAGGCATAACTGCCATGCGATTTCACTACACTCTACCCTGCAGACATTGACAAGTGTCACGGTGTGCCTTGGGGTCTTTTGCCCTTATGCTCACCCCATTCCATCAGGAAATACAGTGAGATGGGTCCTGTATAGGAGAATGGGGTGAGCTTTGGGCGAAGAGTCCAAGGCACACCCTGATGCCTCTCACTGGCTGCAGGGTGTGGAATGGTATGAGCATTACAGGCGAGAATCCCAAGTCACACCCCTGATGCCTGTCAATCTCTACAGGGTGGGGCATTATGGTCGGAAACCCTAACACCTCAGGCGTTCATTGGCAGTTTCACTCCAAATTTTCAACATGGGCTTTTTGTGACCCCCACCTTATGAACAGTGGCAATATCAGTTCATTAGCCGAAAGCTGATTTCGCATGACTATGTAATTTGGCACCACAGGTGCAAAAACACATTTTGAACAGGATGTGAAAAATGACAGCTGTACTGTTCATGGGGAAGTGCAAAAAATGGCAATTTTGAAAATCTGCAGTGAAAATATAAAAAAAAACTGGTGAAGTCACAAGTGTGTGTAGAAAATGCGCAACGCATACCTATAATGCAATTAGTTTGGGGATTTTTTTACAGCAGATTGTCAACACAGGGATTTTGGAACCTCCACTCATGAACAGTGTCACTGTGATTTTCTTAATCTGTCCCAAACAGTGATTTCCCACAACGACCACGCATTTCTGAGCTGGAAGTGCGAAAACACATTTCGGCCATAGTGTGAAAAATGACAGCTGTACTGTTCATAAGGAAGTGTGGAAAAATGCCAGTGGTGAAAATCTGGACTGAAAATATTAGAAATCCATGAACTTACGAGGGTGCGTGGAAACTGCGCAATGGTCGCTCATAACACAGTCATTTTATGGACTTTTTTCACCAAATTATTAACATAGCCATTTTAACACCTCTGCTCATGAACACTGTCACTGTGATTTTCTTAATCTGTCCCGAACATTGATTTTTCACACCAACTGTGCAATTGAGCGCTACATGCGCAGAAACACATTTTGGGTGAGATGTGAGAAATGACAGCTGTACTGGTCATAAGGAGGTGTGGTAAAATGTCAATGTTGAAAATCTGGAGAAAACATACTGAAAATTCATGAACTGATGACCGTGCATAGGAACAGCACAGCGCATGCTCGTAAAACAATCATTTTTGGGAATTTTTTCACCAAATGTTCAACATAGGGTTTTTGGGGGCCTACTTCTTGAACTGTGACACTGTAGTTTCGTAAATCAGCCCCAAAAGGTGGTTCCACGCAGTGACCGCGAAATCAACTTCGGCCCGATTAACAAAATGTCAGTGACAGAATTCATGGGGTCCCAAAACCACATGTTGAAAATTTGGTGAAAAATTCCCAAAATGCCTGAGATATGCATCAAAGTTGAAAAACCCTATTTATTCCATTATACAGCTTACCGCATTTCTTCAGTTCGCAGTCGGCTTTGAAGAGTGCAGATATGTTCCTGGTCCACTAAAGATCATTGCACTGAGCTCTGGAGGTAAGTATGGGGTGAGGGGTGTGGGAGGCAGGGTGCACAGAGGGTGGGTGCGGGTGTGGGGAGGGTCAGGACAGTTAGCGAGGAAGGTTTTTCTTTCAGGTATTTTTTTTCCTTAGGCAGCGTGGGACTTGTGCCACACTGGGGTGGGCTCCCAGCGTGGCAGCTGGAAGGCTGTTTTGGGGTGCAGTGGAGCCGACTGTGGACTGGGCACTCCCGTCGGCCATACAGAATGTTGCCATGCTGGGGTGGGCTCCCAGAGTGGCACCCAATAATCTCTTGGGGGGGAAACAGTGGAGCTGACGGGGGATTGGGCACCCCCGTCGGGCATACAAACTGTTGCCATGCTGGGGTGGGCTCCCAGCGTGGCACCTGGAACTCTGTTGGGTGGGGGGGGAGTGCAGCAGAGCCAATGGGGGATTGGGCACCCCCATTGGCCATGCAGTGTGTGCATGGGGGGAAGCATGAGCATGTAATATCTTATCAGTTTCTCACTGAAGCGTAGCTCTCCCTTTGAACTGTACAGCACTGCATTTTCAACTGCTGTCATAGACAGCTATAGCATTCATTGGCAAACTGTGTCTGTGCCTGCAAACACACTGACTGAATTGGAAGACAGGGTGCCACACCTCCGAAAACTTGGATGATGGCACTATGTTTCTTGCACATGCATGCAAGCAAACATAAAAAGAACACATCCTAATCACAGTACAACTTACTCTGACCATGACACCCCTAATAGAGATTATGGATCTGAGGAAGGATTCATTTTTCATGTTCCCGAATGGGACACAAAATCCTTTTTCATGAAATGAACTTTGTGTTTTGAAGGGCAGGGGAAATAACAGGGACTTTTAATGGGTTCTAGCTTATCTCCGTATTCAGGGTAGTGGTAAATTTTAAGCATGGTGATGGTGTGACAATAATTGCAAACACTAAAATGGAATAATATTGCATGTGGGTTGCTAAGATGAAACCTACGCCCTTTAACAAAAAGGAACTAGTTCCTATTAGGCAGTCACTTAAAAGAATGTACACCCCCCCCAAAAAAAAAATATATGGTTCATATTTAAGGTGATCGCATATCCAAGAAAAAACCTCTTGACACAGTGGCAAGAAATGGTTAGATATTTCTATTTCTTCCATAGGGTAGAAATTAAATTTCACTATTTTTATTGTGCTTATGATTGTATCTCAACACTACTATAAACCTATATATTTTCATTCAAAAATACATAATTCAGTACTCTATTTTATATTCAGTACAGGGGAGGAAGGTTGATTATTTGGTTTTTAAAGTGGCTACACTATATAATGTAATGCTTAAGTGCCTTTCCCAATCAGAACTTAATACTTTTTGTGCATGAAAATAGCCAAATAATTGCCTATTACACTTTGACTGGTTAATAAATAGAGAATAATGGATGGGGAAGGGTTTGATATGAGAATTTAATGCACACCTGAGTTGTGGGATGCTATAAACCCCGAGGGCAGAAGCCGGAAGGTTTATCAAAAGCATCAGCAAGGTGACATTAAACCTCCATACCCTCCCCATCTTTATTTTTTATAATAACAGACCAGCAATTTTTTCTCCAGCAGTTTGTGAGACTGTTTGTCCCCGCCCACATATAGAATGTTGGCCAATGAGGCAGCAGCATAGTTTGACTGGCATGGCTCATGAATGTCATAACAACCAGCCGGTTGTTATGGAAAATATCAACCTGGTCAGTACATTGAGAGAAATTGCTGACCAATTATTATAGAATACATAAAGTCTGCGAGGCAGGAGTGGAGATGCATTTTATGTTTTCAACTTGCTGGCTTATTCAGAATAATGTGGGGCTTGTTGGGCACAGGGTGGCGGGAGGATGAGGGGCTGGGGGTGTTATTCTTTACAGTTTTATCTTACTGTATATTTTGGAATGCTCCCCATTCCTGGGTGTGACCTTGAGGGTTGGGATGTTTTAAATTAACTAAATTTAAAGGCTGGGATATAGTAATTTGAAAGGACAACCACAGTAAAACTTATATCAAATAAGAATGAGCACAACATGGGACAGTGTCTTACAGTAAATTTAACACAAGCCTACCCCAAAATATAGTCATGTTTGTGTGCAGCAAGTTCATAACACCAAATCCATCTCTCCTCTTGCAGCACAGTAGCGGGTATCGAATTTGATCAGAGGCTCTTGAGCAGTAATTGATAATATGGAATCCTTGAAAAATAGTAAAATCTCTCTCTCTCTGTCTCTCTCCCTCCCACCCTCACTTCCAAATTGTTGAAAAAAAGTAGAGTTCGGTACTGTGCTGTCTGAAACATAAGTATCCTTAAAAAATCCTTAACAGTGCTATAGAAGGAATTTGATTGACTAGGGGAATACCATTAATATATGGCCATAGGATGATCAAGCAGAAATCAAGTACATATCACACATTTCATTTCTGCATGGCAAGCATCAGTTGTTACTACCATTTGTATTGACCCCATCATCAAACAAAATAAATAAAGGGATTTATGTCAAAAGTGATTTTGTTTCATTTAGATAAAAAAAAGAAAGAAAACTAAAATTCTTAGTTTACTTAGTGTTTTTACATCTGTACTTACATGTGCTTAGTGGGTGTGTGTATGCGTGGGTGAGGGGGGGGATGGCTTCATGAATGCTGATTTCTAGCATGAGTCCAAATGAATGATATTTATACAATAAAAAAAAAAGAAAAAGGATTCACATATAATTTAGAATGTAAATTGCAGGTTGCAAATAAAGGCAACTATGATATAAACTTAATTAAAAAAAATCTTTTGAAAGTGTTGTATAGTTCCTCAATTATCCATTTATTTAACGACCGCATAAATACTGTTTTTTTAGTAGAATTAGTTGCTGTTTGAATGAATGGCATATCTCACCTATTTTTTAAACTGTGTACTTTTGATCTAAAATGGCATAAAGAACACGTACTATGAAAATAAATGCAATATCAGTTACAGCAAATAGAATAACAGTTCAGGGTAAAAGTTCTGTAATCACACACTGGTGGCAGTCAGAACACAAGATGCCTGTATTTCATTTTTCTGACTTTATTTTCATTTGGGCTACAAAGCCCATTGGGCTCACCCGACAAAATACCCCACAGGAGTTTGAAGCAGATCGTCGGTGGCACAGTAAACTCCATACCTAAGCAGCAGTTTGAAGCCAGACTGTTTAAGAGCAGCATTTGGAGCAGAATTGGCCAAGCTGCAACATTTGTGGAGAATAAGAGAGAGAGAAATAGAGAGAGAGAGAGATCAGGATGTCTCTCTCTCTCTCTCTCTCGCTCTCTTTCATTCTCGCTCTCCCTCCCTCCCTGTATTAGCTGAAACATGTTGTAATAGCTATGGAATTAATGAATGGAGCAGCAGTTCATTAATTAAATACAACTAGCAACACATATACAAAGGAGTGCGATAGAAAGCAATTAAAATAGATGCCGATGTACCCATTTTTCCATACATGCTATACTTTAAATCAAAAGCTACAGTTATGATATTTTGCACAGAATGTATATGTCTCTGGCACTAGTTGTACTGCATGATGATATCTGCATTGTGCAAAACAAACTAGCAACTTGTAAAAGCAAGAGACATTTTAATATCATTGCATGCATGAAGTCAAGTATTAGGGTCCAAATTGAAGAACAAAAAATGGGAATTTACATTATCGTACACTGACACAGCTATGGCAGGACAGTAATGAAAGTAATTTGAGTGAAAAGAACTGTTATATCAATGACTCACTAAGCACATTCCAGGATCAACAGTGATTGTAGACAGTCACTAACTCCCCCAAAGACACACACACACACACACACACACACACACACACACACACACACACTGAGAATCCATATAGCATGGCCGTAAGGTTAATGCTACAGCATACTTGCTGAGTAAACAGTACAGTAATTACAAGGAAAGTAAAGTGAAACAGCAACTGAAGTATCTCTATACATCTTACCCAGGACTACCAGGAAAATCAACTAATTGTCTGACTTCACCACTGATATCAAAATCATCTGTAGTAAAATGTGAACTACAAATCACCGAATGATTGGACGCAGTAAAATTTACTCTGAGACAGTTCACAAATGAAATCCATTTGTCACGTACAGACTGCTCTTTTGGGAAAAGATGCAGAGAAACTGAAGTAGAAGAGATGTTTCTGCATCCATAAACTACACAGCGTTTTGGCATAATGATCATGAGTGAGAATACAGTTAAAAGTAAAAAATGTACACTGCGGAAAAATCCAGTCTGACTAACTGTGACTCTGATGTACCAAAATATGCATAAATCATTCAAATTAACTAATTAATGATACATCTGTACTGCCTGTTTCAAGATTACAACAGTCAAATCGGAACCATTGAAGTTCAGATTCTTTTTTTCTATGTCAGCAACACTGTTTTTTTTTTTTTTACAAACAGACCCATTACGCCCGATGTGTGTGTGTGGGAGGAGCGCATGAGCATGTGATATTTTATCACTGCTCACTGAAGCACAGCTCTCCTTTGAACTGTACGGCACTGCATTTTCAACTGCTGTCATAGATAGCTACAGCATTCATTGGCGAACTGTGGCCGTGCCTGCAAACACACTGACTGAATTGGAAGACAGGGTGCCACACCTCTGAAAATTCGGATGATGGCACTATGTTTCTTGCACGTGCGTGCAAGCAAACATAAAAAAAAATGTATTCAGCACATTTCTGCCCTTCACTGCATTTCAGTTAAACTACTGAAAATAAATGCTGCTGGTGCTTATTTTTTGTGTCTTGTACTTTGTTTCAGACAAGTTTAACTAAGTAAATTTTCTAAATAAACCCCCACAGCATTTCCCTTGCTCCCTTAAACTTTAAACACTATAGCTTGTTTTCTTTACTTGTCACACACACACACACACACACACACACACACACACACTATCTTGTCTGCTGGGCTGGGGGCCCTGCTGATTGTTTCTTTCAGCAAGTAGCACTTCTTTAATTTCACTTTCTTCTCATTAGGAATTCTGATAACAAAATACTAATTTTCAAACTACAGTTTTAAAGAAATCGATCCTCCAAGCTTCAGATTTAGAAAGGGAACACACACTGTCAGTATTTCTGCTATTTGGCTCATTTTAACGAGTGGAGGAAATAGATTGCTATTCAGAGCAGTTCAAATGTCTTCCTCTATTACCTGTAGCATCTCTGAGTGCTGGACAACATGATCTACCTTCAGTGAGCTTCCAAACTGGCCTCTGATTGGACAGAAAGTGTCAGGAAATCTTGAACTTGCACTGCATAACAAACATTGAATAGCCCCAAATAGTGTTGATTATTTGTTTGCCTTTCTGAGAAAACAATACACTATTATTTGTGGCATTTGGGAGTCACTCACACCTAGTATAGAGTATTGAGCTGGAACTGTCTTTACTACCATTCCTATCAGTTCCATATTTGATTGAGACCTCCTTTAGCCTGCCACTTAGGGGTGTGCAGTACCTGTCAATGCAAAACTGCTCCAACATATCAGAACATAACGTTCTCAGTTTTAGTAAGATCTCATCCAAACTCAACTGGAATGGTTTGGCTACAGACCAATTTTTTTATACACAAAATGCCCTGCCCAGCCAATGGTGATCATGATGAAACACAGCTGAGATGGTGGGTGCTGACAGAAGCAGGCTGAGGCACACAAGCAGGTCCTCCTGGTAGGATTCACTCAGTGGCTAGTCAGTGCACATTTCCCCTGTTACAGGGTGATTATTGTTAGTGCCATGCCAAGAGGGTGGCAGCTATGACAAACTCACCTGTCACAAAGTAAATACAGGAACAAGTGTATGGGTGGGTGTGCACACGGGCATTGGTGCACTGTGCAGCTGCATGTGTCAGACTCATGGCTTAAACTTGCTCAGTTTGTTTATTGTTTTTTGTTTTCTGCAGTCCAATCTGCTGCATTGAGTGAGCTTCAACATAATCAAATGTTTAGAAGAGACTATGAGAAAGATGAGAGTGAGGTTGCCAGACAAACTGGACCATTTATTTCTTGGCCATGGCAGTACCTTCTATGGCCATCTTCCCTCTCACAGTATGACTGATGGCAATAAAATGACCTCACTTGCCATAACTGACATGATTTCTAAGGCTGCTATGTGAAGTACATCACAATTGATCCCTGGTGAGGTGGGCCAAAACTGCATTATTATCTTGAGCAGGAGGATGAAGGAGCTGTGGGATACAGAAGTCAACAGGAAATAAAGGGAACTTGAGTGCAGAAGAAAACAAAAAAGAGCTCAGTGAATAGAAGAACCGAGAAGTACTGTAAGAAAAGCAAGAAAGCAAACAAGATGACAGAGAGAAACTGAAAAAATACAGTATTAAAGAAAAGTAAACCAGGCCAGCAGACAGCAGAAGGAGCTTTAATTATATATTTGGGTGATAGACATGAAAGGAAAAAAGATCAGAAGTCAGAAAAAAGACAGAGCATGGCAAACAAGTTCTGGTAAGAGCCACAATGGTTACTAATATATTAATGTGGTGAGAAACTTATTTATTTATGTCTGTCTGTATGTATGTATGTATTTCAAAGGTTTTACTAGGAAAGACATACTGAACTGGTTGCAGCTCAGTTTCACTTCCAAAGGTAGATTGCAAATCCTCAGGAAAGAGATGATGCAGGTAAGGAGCAGCCAGCCAAAAACACACAAAAAGTCAGCGAAAACCTGCACTCGAAGACAATCAAGGCATTGACTTTTTATCAGTTTCAAATGCTTTATTGCAGAAATATAACAAATGAAGGTGCACAAATGTATCCGCTGGCCATTAGTTGCCCCGGCACTTTGGGTATGAAACGCTTCATGACCCACCCAGGTCATGTCACATGAATCTAATAGATTTCTTTGACTGGGTGACCAAAGTAGTGGATCAGGGAGGGGCTGTGGACATGGCCTACCTAGACTTTAGCAAGGCATTTGACACAGCCCCACATAAAACATTAATAAACAAATTAGCCAGCCTGGGAGTAGGTCCCAGGGTGGTAGCCTGGGTAACAAACTGGCTGGACAACAGGACACAGAGCATAACAGTAAACGGAGTCCACTCTGAAGAAAGGGGGGGTTACTAGCAGGGTACCGCAGGGTTCAGTACTGGGTCTGGTACTTTTTAATGTCTTTATAAGTGATATTGCAGAGGGACTGGAAGGAAAAGTATGCCTCTTTGCAGACGACACAAAGATCTGCAAAACGGTTGATACACAAGTGGGGTGGAAAGGATGAGAAGGAACTTGACAAGGTTGGAGGAATGGTAAAAAATATGGCAGCTCAGATTCAATGCAAAGAAGTGCAAAATAATGCATCTGGGAAACAACAGCCCATGGGAAGAGTACACAGTGGGGGGGGGGCAGTATTAACAACAACAAAAATGGAAAGGGACCTGGGGGTAGTCATATCAAATGACCTAAAGGTAAGCAACCAATGTGAGAAGGCAGTAAGGATTGTTGGGAGGATACTGGGATCTATAAGGAGAGGCATCACCAGTAGAAAACAGGAAGTTGTTATCCCTCTGTACGGACAGTTGGTGAAACGCCATCTGGAGTACTGCATGCAGTTCTGGAGACCCCATCTCTGCAAGGACATAGACAGGATGGAGGCAGTCCAGAGGAGGGCAACTAAAATGGTGCAGGGTCTGCAACAGAAGCCATATGAAAAGAGACTAAAGGAGCTTAATATGTATACCCTTGAGGAAGGGGGGGGACATGTGTAAGGTTTGCGTTGTGTTTGCAAAAGAATTTCACTCGTGCCTTCAGATTACTTCTAAGTTTATTGTGGTTATCCATCTTCACATACAAGGTCATTTCATTTCATCAATAGTGGTGCTACTTATTCAGTTTACATGCAGTGGTTATATATGAAACCAATCAGAAGACAAATAACATGTCTATTTTAAGCCGTGATGTACCTTTTTCTTCAAAAACAGGTTATTTATAGACTGTGTAACTTGAAAACATGTTATTCATTAATGTGGTTTCATAACAGACAATTTATATCCAAAATAGGTTATTTATAGACTGTGTTGCACAACATTCTCTTTGTTACTCACCTTCCTAATAAGATTTATTACAGGATATTTGGTGTTAAATGTTGTGAAATGTTATACTACACCTTTAATGTTACAGTACAATTAAATGTTACACTACAATTAAATGTTACACTACAAGCCTCCCTTTGTGACTCTCTATCCTTGGAGATCACACAAGACATTGTTGCCATTGTAACATTTGTATTTGTTTGAACATCTGTCTTATCTTATGATACAAGAACACCTGTACCATAATGAGGAAACAGATTACTGCAATACCGCATATTACCACTATTAGGGTTGGACGACTACCCAGAACAGCTGAGCCCCAATCCCACCAGGATATAATAGGCATATAAGACAACTGCTTCTCTACCTCTACAGCAGAGGACGTTTGTGAGAAAATAAGTCCTTCAGTTTGTTGATGATACAACAAGGCACCAAGTGTCAATTTATTCATTTTGGGTAATGCGAAATGAGACGGAGTTGCCAAATCAGTGAGTAAATCTAAGGCCATACTGGAACCATTAATATGGGTAACATTTGTTCAGCTATAGGCAGGATGTTCCTGGAGGGTCCAATTTGCTACCCATCAGGTCTCGTCACTACACCCCCCCATACAGTCCAAGGTTGACCTGCAATTACACACCATGATTGGTTCCATCTCATAGCTTGGCGGTATTGATTTGCAGATGTTAGGGTAAATTTACATTGTTCAGGAAACCATGGGGCAGTTGATGTCTCTTCCCCACATATTAAGGTTTCATGTTCTTGTACACACTGTTGCTTGGGTAAGACAACATATTCATTGTGTACTGTGATAATAGTATCACCTGGTATTTGGAGTCTCATGATCTGGTCATGTATTAATACTCCCAAATTACTGATTTGCCACAATATTTTTGTGGTTCAAAACATACAGATATTATCACTAGTATGGGAATCACATGTTGCAGCACTTGTGCATACTGATTTGGTGAGTTCCACACTTTAAATATAGCGAAGGGTGATAAAATTTCAGTGATCCAATAATCTAGTCACATTGGTTTTATCAATTCCTAAAGGTAAGCTATTTGTTTCAATTCTATTTAATTCATTGACTAGATAAACATGTGCTTCAGCAGCTAATTGTGAGCAAGCCAATTCTATACAGCTGTCTTTAAACATATTATAAAGTGAGTTATTTAAAAGCCTTACTATTTTAGCAATAATTCAAAAATTCTGAAAGGTTTCTCTAAATACAAACCTACCAATTTCTTCATTATCAGCCGCTAATTTCACAGTAGTTGATAATGGTCAAGTAGCCATATCTTTTAAAGTCCTTTCTAAAGAACGAATATGACCCTTTAAACTATAGAATCAATACCATTAGCAATTGCTAATCCTGAGCCTAACCAGCCCCACACATCCCTTTTACGATGAGAGAAGCCTGGTGATGCTTCTACAGGAATTTGAAATGACCACATTATGTGTCTATTATGGTATTGATTTAAAGTATTATTATAATACTGTTGCCACACTATTACTGAAGCTTGATCTCTGCATTGAGGCATTAATCATGGAAAAGGCTAATGTAGGAAAACATTATAATACTCCAATTTACATGGATAATATAGAGGATATACATTTTGTGTCAAAATAATACCATCTGAAGGGGCAAGAATTTTTGCCCTGATATTCTTTGTTTCTGATACACTATACTCCATACAGCAAAATTGTGCCATGCTGTTTGATTAACATTATATGCCATACCAGGCCATCGTGCACTGCTAGTATAAGTTAACAAAGAATATTTATTTGGTAATGGCAATACTGCGAAAAATTGCTTTAACAGTACTGTATAGTTTGCCACAATAGTTGTATTATTTAAAAAATGCCACATATTACGCCTTGAACCAATATAAGATGCATTTAACAATGTAATATTAGGTAGATAGTGGAACATGTCCTTTAGTTTCATTTAAAAGAAATCTTTTTCTTCTTTCAAGTACCGCAAGGGAATCAACAAAGTCCAAGAGGGTAGCATATTTCAGAAAAAGAGATGTGCCAGAACAAGGGCACAATTTGAAGATAAAGGGGGGACGGCTCAGGGGCAATGTGAGGAAGTATTTTTTCACAGAGAGGGTGGTGGATGCATGGAACAGCCTTTCTGAGGAGGTTGTGGGGTCACAAACAGTGGGGGAATTCAAGAATGCATGAGATAGACATAAGGCAATTTTGGTGGGGGGTAGGAAGATGTAGGCTGTTGGTTAACTAAGATATGCAGCTTATCCAATAGGTATGGAAATGGGCGGACTAGGTGGGCCAAGTGGTCCTTATCTGCTGTCAAAGTCTATGTTTCTATACAGGGTGTAGTTAGCAGGAGAGAAGTGATGTCAATTTATACAAGCATCTCATGAATAAACATGACATTAATTAGAAAATAAATTTACATATATACTCAAATGAAAAAAAAGGGAAAACATGAGAAAATACAGAAAAACTATGCCAGTCAAAATATCATCCAGACCATACAGTCATAACATTTCCAAGATCATTGTTTTAAAAATAAAATTAATTATCATTTTCTCATGTTTTTCCCTATTTTGTATTTCTGTGCGTATGTATGACCTGGGTCACTGGCATTGCAATCGGTAACCCTACCGCTGCTCCAGCTGGTTGACTGCACCACTTTATTTGATCCAGCCACTCACAATGAGGGAAAGAGGCACCCGAGCCTTAGAAGAGGGGCAAAAGCCAAAGAGACATGGGAGTGGTGTGTGCTCTTCTCAACTGTCAACCTCAAATTTACTACCTCCCTTTTCACCTTAGTCCAACCCATGAGAATGCTGGGATTGCACAACCAGGAAGCCTTATGCACCATGTGTGTGACCTCTTGGACTATGATGTCCCCCCCCCCCAAGGCAGAAATCCTCTTAGACTATTTCTGTATTTTCTGAATGAAAAATAGTAGAGATGTTAACAAATATTCTTTCATTGACTTGTTCCTTCTTCTGTCTGACTCTGCATTACTAAATACATTTTAGCCTGCATAATGCTCCACTTTTTAAAAATAATTTTTACTAATAATTCCATGTTATCACACATTCTAATGTGTTTTTTTTTGTTTAATTCTGAGTGATTTTACAAAGGTCACAATGCTAACTTTGTGAGAACAGAATGTGTTCTCTGCAAACATTCATTGCACAAGGTAGACTACCTTGACTGTTATTATGAAATGCAGAGTAGTCTCCATAAAATGTCCACAAAATGACATTCTTTCATGTTACAGTTTTAATGGGCATGTAGCTGAAAGACTAGTTTTGACTTGCCATCTGTCTTTGCATAGTGCACGACCATCTGCACGCCATAAGCTTATAAATACATTTAAATATTCTTAGCCATTTTAAGAATTAAGCAAAAGGAATGAAAAGTACTCATTCTGTTCCACTGCATAAAGCTAGGTAAATAGGACACTGTCTACTGTGTGTGTCTACCATAGTTAGTGTTCGTATGCTAAAGTAGTGTAACAGACTGCAGTATTCCATGGCGCTGCCCTGGGGCCCTCTAGGGACATGACCCCATACACCAAGGAGGATGCCCTGGATATCTGTGTATGAATACACGTTAAACAGCAACTCTGCACTGCAATATGTGTTTTCATAAATAAAATGTTTCACCTGCTACAATTTACTAGAGAATATATTTTTTCATTTTCAATGTCCTTTTTAAAGATTTACAGTACACCTTGGTAGTCCATCTAAAAAGTCTGTATAGAAAACATTTAAAAACATTTCGCTCTCCCCTGTTTACCTCACAGTGCCTTTGTTTATGACATCACAGTGCTCACCATAGCAACAGACTGTGATGTCACAAACAGCAACTGTTTAGTTAGCAGGGGAGAGTCAGACACACTTTAAAAGATTCAGTGAAGTAATTGATGCATTATTTACAACATATAATGGACCAACAGTAGGGAAAAGTAAAAACAAATAAAAATAACTAGAAAACAATAAAGTTCAAACTTACCTGTTGTAATTCTGGTGTTTTTTAAGCTTTTTACTATAATGGAGAGTTGCTCTTTAAGAAAATGGTTCTTTAGCATGGGGCTTCCACCTAGGGTGGTCCCTTGCAGTGCAACTCTTGCATACAGGTATGCCACCCCCTGGAAAAGTATGATGTAGTGGGTTTAAGGGAATAAGGGCCCTACTTGCAGTCCAACAATTCACACCACTTTCTCCAACCTTCAGTAAAGAATGATGCTTTAAATGTGCAGAAAGTGCAATGGATCTTTACTACAGTTCTTCTGGTACAGGTAATTTCCAAGCACATGCAAGGGTCTCAGAGAGTTCAAGCCCTTGGCTATGGTTGCATACAGCTCCAACTCCAAGTTTCCACTATTTTCTTGACTAACACTCATTCTGGCGAATGGTTCAGGGGTCAGGGTTTTCCTCTACTCTTTCAAGTTCTAGCTATAGTTTGAGTGAATCCTCCAGTACCCACACTTGACTCTCACCCACAGATGAGAGACTACAATTGCAACAGGGGCTGCATTGCAGTCACAGCCCTAAGGCCTGTGGGACAATGAAACCCTGCTTTTCCCTACTTCACTGTCTCAAGGATCTTTCCCAATGGATCCCATGACTGTCAATCTCATACCCACTCTTCAGGTAAGGAACCTCTTTTGGAACCTACTCTAAGTCTGCAAGCAATCAGGGAGCTCCCTTTCAGGGGAGTTATTCTCGGGGTCCTCCAACTGTAGGCCTCAGCTCATCATCAGCAGGCCTCCCCTTCCTCTCCTCACTGCTGAAATGACCCCTTAGCTGCCCCGTATATTCTCCAATGCTTCTGCAACCTAGCTTGCTTTCCACAAGCTGGCTTTGATGCTATTGGCTAGATTGTATCCTCGCAAAGGGATCCTCCTGACTCCCTGAAGGCTAGTAACAATAGACTTCCCTTGGCTAAAGGTGTGGGTAGTGCAGTAGTCTGAGTTTATATATATGCACATATAAACAAATCATGTCAGAGTCCTCCGTATGTATACCAGAGATTTGTTTCCAGAATACTATAATGATATTATTTATCTGCACAGACTGTTATTTTTCATGAACAGAATAGATTAAATGCTAAATATACAGTAGGTTTGTATGCAGGCAGCAGATCAACAACAAAATCCAACACAAGACTCCACGGCTCAAGTAGAAAACTGTATTCGCTAAGTTAAGGTGTATGTAACCCTCACCACCCCCACTGGTGGGGCTTTCTGTAAGTGTCTCCTGCCGCCTTGCCGCCACCAGTCCAGGTCCTGTAATGATGCTCTGCGTTGCTCCTGCTGGCCTCCAGTGTAATTCCTGTAAAGGGGGACTGGAGGATTGAAGATTTAAGACTGCCAGATCAGTGTATGAAAAGTGTCATGTAGTTCTTCTAGTGTGCATGTTTGAGCTGCTTGCTTGAACTTGTGAACTGCCTGCTCAAACGTGCGACCTGACGACTCGAACATGTGAGCTGCTGGCTCTCCCCTTTCACACTCTGCATAGCGCTACAGCACGTTAACCTGAAGCAGCTCCTGAGGGGCTTTACTTGTTTTCCCTCTGTGTGCATGGGCTTCAGGGATGCTGTTTGGGATCCAGAGATGCCCAGAAGGGGGGGAGAAGAGGGAACTTTACACTTTTAAAAATAGACAAAAGGTGCCTGTACCTTTAAATGATGCCAAGGCTGCCAACAGTAGAGAACCTGCCTGCTGCCTTGGGGCATTGTATATCAGCAGCAGCAACAGGCAACACCAGATGATGGGGGAGTGCCAGCTACTAAACCCTGGGGGCCATGAACTTTAAAACTGTGCCAAAGCCCCATCAATAGGACCTAAAGTTGGAACATTAAATAAAATGTGTGTCAAGTAACCATCTTTGAGAACCCTGATCCCAAGCCTAGCCAATCAGTGCTCAAGGAGTCTAAGGACCTGCTGCTATGGCTCCTGGGTGGGGGGGGTGAACAATGTATTGGCGTTAGCACAGGCAACCAATCAGATATTGAGTGGACTTGATGCATATTAATTTTACAGATGGATAGTGCTGTCAGCCAATCAGGTGCTGTCATGATCTTGTGAAACTGAGAGGACAGATTCAGCTTGAATCAGTTCTGCTGGAGCCCCCCCTACGGGGGGGGGGCTCTGGCTGTTGTTCCCAAGAGTGTGAAGGAGGCTTGCCTGAGGTTTTGCACAGCCACCAGTCCAGAAGGCATTCTGTATTGCCTTCAAATGGCTGGAAGGAGTTGGTACCAGAATGAACGTGATGTTTGTTGACTTTTGCCAAGAAAATTGTCTGGGAGTTTCCACATGGATAATGAAACTCTACTGAGATCTCTGGAGGACATTTGGAGGCTTGCTTGGGGCTTTCATAGCCAGACAGCCAAGGGAAGCCAGCCTAATGTTTCTAATAGCAGGAAGGATAGTGACAAGATGAACTCCATCTTCTCTTTAAGTCTGAGCTTTTAAAGTGAGAAGATCCATCTTCTGTTGAAGTCTGAGCTCTTAAAGTGAGATCCATCTTCTGTTTAAGGCTGAGCATTTATAGTGAGAAGATTTGTCTTCTGTTCAAGTCTAAACCTTTAAATCTGAAGCCGATAGACTGTTTCCTGCAAGCATTTAGCGGGAAATCCAAAGACTATGTTCTAATCGAGGGAGAACCACTGCTGTCAGCTGGCAGTCTGGCTCAAGCCATCTACAGATGGAGTTTCCTGAATACCAGAAAGAGAGTAACTGCCACCTGTGGAAAGTCTGGGGAATCAGCCAGGTAGCATTACCACTAGGCGCTACCCATCATGTCCTCTGAGGCATGTGGACCTGGTCCCTGGCCCAGGTTTGTTCCAGCCCGGTGACAATACAGAGAGAAGATGACACACTGCAAAAGAAGCTGAGAGGTACTGTATTCCACCTGCTCAAGCTGCAAGAGCCTGTGGCTGAGAAAGTTCAAGCTGCAAGAGATGCAGAGAAAAGGTCAAGCTGCAAGAGACCGCTGCTTATCTCAGCCATCCAAGTTTCCAAGTTTCTAATGGTTTTAAGCACCCCAGATCCACAGTCTGAAAACCATCAGCTCAACAAAATGGAAGAGGTTTTTATTTGGTGTGGGTCCAAAGAGATTTATCCTACTCCAGTAGAGATCCCAGATGTCCTGATTACCTCACATACCTCCACTCTCAGGGGTTGAAACACATCCCTGAAGTGCATCTGGCATCAATCTCTGCCTATAGTTCTGCTGGGAGAGGTATCTCCCTGGCATCCAGCCCATTTTCAAGAAGTTCTTTGAAGGTCTGTGCCATTTGCACCCACCTATTAGGGAACAGGTTCCAGTATGGGACCTGAACATATGCATTGCTCAGCTTATGAAATCTCCTTTTTAGCCTATGTTCTCTGCACATTTAAAATATGTTACCTACAAAAGTGTTTTTCTGGTTGCAGTTACTTCAGCTAGAAGAATCCATGAATTTCAAAGGACTGTTTTTCCTTCCCTAACGACTAAGTGGTGCTGAGGACAAACAGGACATTCCTCCCCGAGGTGGTTTCTGATTTTCACTTAAACCAGTCCATTACATTGCCAGTTTTCTTCACTGAACTTACTAGTTCAGGTGAGCGTAGAACCCCATAGTCTGGATGTCAAAATGGTATTAAGTTACTACATGACCCACACCAGGGATCACAGACATGACAAACAACAGCTATTCCTTACCTATGGGGATATAGGTAAGGGCACCCCAGCTTTTAAGAGGTCAGCCTCTCGCTGGATAGTCCAATGTATTCAGTTTTGCTATTCGAAAGTTGGCAAGGAACCCCCAGCAGGGCTGAGGGCTCATTCAACCATGGGGGAGATATTTCTCTAGTGGAAATCTGTAAAGCAGCTACTTGGAGGACTGTGCACACATTTACTAAACACTACAGTTTGGACACACTGTCCAGAAGTGATGCCAGGTTTGGCACAGCAGTCCTGAAGTGCCTCTTTCCTAAGTAGGTCCTCTGCCTGCCTCCAAAGGTACTGCTTTGAAGTCTGCAGAGAGAGTTAGGAATACATAAGAATACCTGGGGTTAGGAGAAAAAATTACTTACCTTAGCAATCTTGTTTCTTCCAAGGTATTCTTCTATTTTCATAACTCTCACACACTGCCTCCCCTTCCAGAACCACAGCCTTTCCACTCCTGACCAGGCATTTTAATGGAAAGTCCCAAACACTGGCATGCATAGTTTTTAGCCATAGTGGGATATATTTAATTCCCTTCTTTTTCCAGGTGTTTCTGGCATTCAGTTAGGTTTAGGATTACAATAATATTAAGGGTGTTTCTAGCTGTCATGGACAGCCTAGTTGTGTCACATTTAGATGAGTATATTAGATAGTCTTAGTATAGGTTGCCTTGTAGGCTGCTTAGAAATCTGATATGTTGGTGGAACGTTGCAGCTATGAAGGGCAGCAGTTTGAATATGTGGCACAAGCCAGCGATAGTTCTATCATTATCATATAGTTCCATTATCTCCGGGCAGCTCTGCTCAAGAGGCGGACTACAGAGAGTTGTGAATATAGAAGAATACCTTTGGAAGAAACAAGATTATTAAGGTGAGTAATATTTTCTTACTACGCTAACTTTCAAATACAAAGTATACGTTTTTCCTTTTGCTAAATATTAGATAAAGAAAAAGATGTTCAGATCTGATGTTGCGAAACAAATTTTGTGCAAGGAAACAAGTTTGCAAGACAAAATGGAAAACACATTAAATGTGATTATTGCTGTCTATGTAACATAAAAAGACAGAAGTATATTTATTTTGCCGCTTGGAACTTAGACATTTTGAGTGACAGACAAACTACTCAACATCTTGCTCAGAAACAGATACCTCTGAATACATCAGAACAATGAAGGCAATGTTTATGTAATCAATAAGTTTCACTTAGAAGGCTTTGCAGGGAAACAATGATCACATTGAAAGTGAATTGGTTACCATACTAGGAGGGGCATTATTTCACTATGAGACCTGCTGGTTATAGGACACTTGACTGTGTGTTGTCAGCTGTTTCCCAATGAAAGAAACAACAAAAATTAAACAAACACATGCACACGAAAAAAATACAAAGACAGAGGCAGCACAGTACTTGAAATGTCAAGGCTGTATGGTCGACAATAATTTTCTTTAGATGTAAGCACTGATGCTGCAGCATCTCTCTACTCACTAAGGGTGTTGCCTCACAATTCTTTTGAGTAAGACATTATTGAAGTGAAGATAAGTAGTTCTGAAACCATAAGGAAGCAAGAGGAGACACTTTTTTTCCTTTTCTTTATATAGCTTTTTCTCTGGTCTCTAGCAGCTGCTACCTTCTACCTCACTCATCTACCTCCATTACTCCCCATCTCAGGAAGTTACTTAGAGGAGATGTCCCAAAGACCCCTCACTCCCGTGGCACAATCCAAATACTCCCCAGGGCGCTGTAGGCAGTGTGGGGTCTGCAGTGATCGGGACATGTCCCGACAGACCTCGCTTGATCTAACGTGCTTCTTAGGGCAAGTCCAGCTCCCTGGCCCACTGCAGGAGTCACCATAGGGGTAGAACCCAACAACATCCTTCCATAACATGGAGCACTGCCATGTGTCAGTTCCTCCCTAGCCCTCAAGGCTGCCCGACCAGCTTCCTGGGCTCATTTCTGAACTCAGGTCACTGATGTGGGAATGCGCAATGCTACCCGCTGGGCAAACGGGGAGGCCCTAAAAAGAGACGCTCTTAACTAGTGAAGATGTTGCTGGTATTCATATTATTTTACAAGTTGTTTGATTCATTAAAAAGAAATAAATACATGTACACACATGTTAATAAATGTAAATACAAATTTAAAACAAACTGAAGAGAAACGAATACCTCAATCTCTTGACAAGCTGGAATAATCCACTTTTTTAAAGCTTGTGTATGAGGCCCTTATGTGATTTTGAGGTCCTCACACCCAAGAAAATCTCAGTGGTGATTGGTTGAATTGGTGCCAGCAATTAAAACTAAAATTAGCAAACATGTTTAAAAAAGCTGGTTTTACACTAAGATAGGTGGCACTTACAAAATGAGCTTCAACATTCTGAGTATGTATTTCACTGCCTACGGTACTGATAATTCTGTGTGTTTTGTCTACCTGTTATTTATTTCAGTGGTTATAAGCATGAAAAGAAAAAAATACCTTGGTAATCTTGCTTCTTCCAAGGTATTCTTCAACATTCATAACTCTTGTAGTCAGCCTGTAGAGTTGAACTGCCCGGAGATCGGAATGTGTGTAAATGATGGAACACATCATAGCTCGTGCCACCATTCAAATGCTGCCTTCACTAACTGCTAACTTCTAGAACGCTCAGATTCATTGGAGCCTGCCAGGAAAGACCCCTTCTAATCTAATCTTTCAAATGTTAACGTAATTACAGATTACCCAAACAAACAACAGCACCTCCTGTAGAAGGTACCCCCCCCCAGAAATGACAGATATGACCTTAAGACGGGGAAAAACAACACCTAGCAGGGTTCAAAAAAATGGAAATTATGTACCTACCGTAATTCTTGATCTTCTTGGACGGCGTCTCCACCACTCATTCACACTAATGGGAGTACGCCAGAGGCACTAGGACCCAGTGGGAGCATACTTTTTCAGCAGGGCCAGCGCCTGAGATGGAGCCGCGAGGAAGCGGCACCTGAAAGCCCGGCGTATGAGGTAATGACTATCTCGGCGTCAACCCTCCAACCGCCTCAGGGGAGGTGCAGCATAACTAACCTAGAAGGACTAACCTAAAAATCGGACATAAGATAGTCTGAATGACCCATGTAAGAAGGGTCAACAACAAAGTCTTCACAGCTTAGCCATTGAGGGAATGAATACCATAAACAGAGAAGTGAGCTCGGGGGATGGTGGGTGGGCGTGTGAATGAGTGGTGGAAACTCCATCCAAGAAGATCAAGAATTATGGTAGGTACGTAATTTCCATATCTTCCTGGGCATAAGGTCTCAACCACTCATTCACACTAATGGGAGAGTACTAAGCTAAATAATCCCCCGAGACGGACGGCAGGAGATAAAGAGCTCACATACTTAGGACAGAAGTCCGTTAAGAATTGTCCTGCCAAATGACTAATGTCATCTGGCATGGACATCCAAGGCATAGTACTTAATGAATGTATGCATGGCGCTCCAGGTAGCTGCATTGCAAATATCTGCAATGGGCACATTATGGGTTTCCGCCAGAGATGCCGCAACTATTCTGGTAGAGTGAGTGCACACTCTGCCTTTCAGCTTAACTTGTGCCATAGAATTGCAGTGGTGAAGGCATGCCATCAGCCACGCTGAAATGCACCTGATAGCAACAGGATGACCCAGCCGGGTTGCGCTGAAGGAAACAAACAGTTGTTGAGCCTTGCGAATTTCCTTCGTTCAATCTAGCTAGAATTATAATGCTCTCTTTACATCCAGTGAAAGAAGGGTATGCTCCCCTTCATTCTGGAAGTTCGCAAAGTAGGTAGGAAGGACTAAAGGTTGGTTTAGATGGAATTCTGAGACAACATTAGGCAGAAACTTAGGATGAGTCCTAAGAACTACTTTGTCCTTGTGAAATACAGTGTCTGTGACCAGGGCGTGTATTTCAGAGACTCTACGAGCCAAAGTAATGGCCACCAGGAAGTTTGTTTTCCAAGTGAGGAACTTCAACTCGCAAGTAGCTAGAGGCTCGAAAGGTTTACGAGTGAGCATATCTAGCACAATGTTAATGTCCCAGACTGCAACTGGACATCTAATAGGAGGTCTAGTATGCAAAATACCTTTAAGAAACCTCTGAACTACAGGCAACGGAGCCAGTGACATGGAAAGTACTGGCTCATGATATGCCGAAATGGCACTAAGATGAACTTTGACTGTGGAGTACTGCAGACCTGTGCTTGATAGGTCTAAAAGATACTCCAAGACTTTATTCGGTGGGCAGGAAGAACAGGTTACTCACCTGTAACAGTAGATCTAGGAGTGGCATATATTGTTCATCCACACTTACTGGCATGTCCCTTTCCCCTTTAAGAATCCCCGGATGTCTTCCAGCTGGCTCCTCCCACCCACCCGGGTAGTATGTACCTCGGCTCCACCCCATGACGCCAGATCTTAGCCCACTGGAAGCCAGGTGATGTGCGTCTGCAGCCAGAGAGATCGGGTGGGTCCGTGTGGATGAACAACATATACCACTCCTAGAACTACTGTTACAGGTGAGTAACCTGTATAAATGTAGGCGCCGCTCGCAAGCGGCAGTTCTGTGTTTTTCCTCCTCATATTTTGCTGAGAGCGCTGCTCGTTGCAGCTGTGAATTGTATGTATCTGGACTGCTGGCTAA
The DNA here is from genome assembly GCA_016271365.2 of Neoceratodus forsteri. NCBI lineage: Eukaryota > Metazoa > Chordata > Ceratodontiformes > Ceratodontidae > Neoceratodus > Neoceratodus forsteri. The sequence goes on from CM057456.1 coordinate 501,917,070, forward strand.
TATTCTCGTTTGGACTGCATTTTATCTCTGATTGCCTGCCCACTAAACCCTACATGCCAAACACAGCGTGAAAGGCTGTGTGTTAATTCTACTAAATCGTTGCCAGCTGGAGCTGGAGCTGTGAGAGGGGGGCTGCCGGCTGTTGGTGTGTGGGAGTGGGGAGGCACTGTATAAACGTAGGCGCCGCTCGCAAGCGGCAGTTCTGTGTTTTTCCTCCTCGTATTTTGCTGAGAGCGCTGCTCGTTGCAGCTGTGAATGGTCAAATGTATGTATCTGGACTGCTGGCTAATATCCTCGTTTGGACTGCACTTTATCTCTGACTGCCTGCCCACTAAACCCTACGTGCCAAACACAGCGTGAGAGGCTGTGTGTTAATTCTACTAAATCGTTGCCAGCTGGAGCTGGAGCTGTGAGGGGGCTGCCGGCTGTTGGTGTGTGGGAGTGGGGAGGCACTGTATAAACGTAGGCGCCGCTCGCAAGCGGCAGTTCTGTGTTTTTCCTCCTCATATTTTGCTGAGAGCGCTGCTCGTTGCAGCTGTGAATTGTATGTATCTGGACTGCTGGCTAATATTCTCGTTTGGACTGCATTTTATCTCTGATTGCCTGCCCACTAAACCCTACATGCCAAACACAGCGTGAAAGGCTGTGTTAATTCACTAAATGCTGCCAGCTGGAGCTGGAGCTGTGAGAGGGCTGCCGCTGTCTGGTGTGGGAGTGGGAGGCACTGTACAACGTACGCCGCTTCGCAAGCGGCAATTCAGTGTTTTTCCTCCTCGTATTTTGCTGAGAGCGCTGCTCGTTGCAGCTGTGAATTGTATGTATCTGGACTGCTGGCTAATATCCTCGTTTGGACTGCACTTTATCTCTGACTGCCTGCCCACTAAACCCTACGTGTCAAACACAGTGTGAGAGGCTGTGTGTTAATTCTACTAAATCGTTGCCAGCTGGAGCTGTGAGAGGGGGGCTGCCGGCTGTTGGTGTGTGGGAGTGGGGAGGCACTGTATAAACGTAGGCGCCGCTCGCAAGCGGCAGTTCTGTGTTTTTCCTCCTCGTATTTTGCTGAGAGCGCTGCTCGTTGCAGCTGTGAATTGTATGTATCTGGACTGCTGGCTAATATCCTCGTTTGGACTGCACTTTATCTCTGATTGCCTGCCCACTAAACCCTACGTTGCAAACACAGCGTGAGAGGCTGTGTGTTAATTCTACTAAATCGTTGCCAGCTGGAGCTGGAGCTGTGAGAGGGGGGCTGCCGGCTGTTGGTGTGTGGGAGTGGGGAGGCACTGTATAAACGTAGGCGCCGCTAACAAGCGGCAGTTCTGTGTTTTTCCTCCTCGTATTTTGCTGCGAGCGCTGCTCGTTGCAGCTGTGAATTGTATGTATCTGGACTGCTGGCTAATATCCTCGTTTAGACTGCACTTTATCTCTGATTGCCTGCCCATTAAACCCTACGTGCCAAACACAGCGTGAGAGGCTGTGTGTTAATTCTACTAAATCGTTGCCAGCTGGAGCTGGAGCTGTGAGAGGGGGGCTGCCGGCTGTTGGTGTGTGGGAGTGGGGAGGCACTGTATAAACGTAGGCGCCGCTTGCAAGCGCGAGCGCCACTCGGAGTTGAAATTTTGCCTGGTCTGGATGAGAGGTGGGAATTAGACTATGGTATAACTGTTCATGTATGTCAACTAGTTTTATTGTAAAGTAGAGTTTTTATGTGTATTGCTTGCATGAGTTATATGTGCCATTTGGCTTATTTAATTAGTTATGTGTAGGAGTTCTGTTAGACGAGTTTTGGGGCCTAGGATTGTTTATGGGAATTCGCAGCTGCATGCGCTGCGTCCTTTCATCCCCCTCCCTGTATCTGATATTACTATCAGACGTTGTAGGGAAGTGGGGATTGTGGGGATTGTTCTCATGGACGCTGTGGGATGACCAGGAGCGGGTTGATCAAAGGATAGAGGTGGTTAAGTCCAGGAGACGCCCTGGAATAAATAGAGCATCTAGGAGAAGCTAGACGTGGTTGGTGCCTATTTCAAGGGGGGCCACCAGGCCAAGTGGCCAGGTGACCTCTAGGGCTGCATCACCCTCAATACCTCTGACGGCAGTGCTATGCAATGCCAGGTCGATCAGAAACAAGACAGCTATTATTGCTGCTCTGATTTCATTGGTCGACCTGGCGTGCATTACAGAGACCTGGGTGGGAGATGATGCTGGCCCTGTTTTTGAGGCTGCAGTCCCCAGGATACACTGTGGTACTGCCCAGAGAAAATCGTAGGGGAGGCGGTGTAGCTATTTGTTTTAAATCAAACCTGACTTCACTGCACCCGTGGGAACCCCAGGTTCATTTGAGTGTGTGGCGTTGTGGAGGACTCGGCATGGGCTGCAGGATCCTCCTCATCTATCGCCCTCCTGGTCCGATGGGGGGTTCCTGCAGGAATTCGCCGAGTTTGTTGCCGGCGAAACATTGGATTCCCCAAGATGTATCTTTCTTGGGGACTTCAATGTTTGGGCCGAGGATAGAAGTCAAAAGTGCACCGATGAGTTACTGCAGAGTATGTCCCTTTTGGGGCTGGTGCAGTCTGTCGGCGTGCCTACTCATCAGGATGGCCACACATTGGACCTGGTGTTCTCACTGGGACTCAAGATCGTTGATCTTGATATTGATCCAGTAGCTTGGTCTGATCATTGCACGGTGAAGTTCACGTTTAGTGCTCCCGTCATAAACTCTTCCCCTTCTGAGATATTTCGCTGCCGCCTGTTAAAGATCTTACCCTGAGGGTTTTTGCGGCAGTTGATTTATCAAGGGTGGGTGATGCATGCGTCGGAGCGGTAGATGCCTATAATAAGGTGCTGTCTGGCCGCCGACTCCCTCGCACCTGTTGGGTATGCGACCCAGAACCTCATACCTGAGGTCGCCTTGGTATGACAGCGATCTCAGGGAAATGAAGAAGCTGGGTCGGAGATTAGAGCGTCGCTGGAGGAAATCCCGTCTGGGGGCTGACAAACTGGTCCTGTGTGCGCATTATTGCGCATATCAGGAGGCAATCAACCAAAAGAAGGCAATATTTCTGTCTCGAGAGATTGCTGCTGGGAGAAGCCGACCAGCCTCACTCTTCCAGACTGTTGATAGACTTCTTCATCCATTCTGTCTTCAGCCCGAAGAGTTTCCTCAAATGAGGATTGTGAGGAATTTGCTTGTTTTTTCTCGGACAGGCGCCTGTGATCCGGAGCGGAGGTTTCCTCAGCCAGTAATATCATTGCTGTCAGTAGTCGTCAGTTGTGTTCTGAGAGCACTCTTTCTGGTTGGGGGAGTTTAGGCTAGTGGAGGTTCGTGAGGTCATAGAGATAGCGCCAACTTGAAGTATACCTTTGTGAACTGGATCCGTACAACATGCTTCTGATGGAGATGCATTGACACTGTTAGCCGGTGTTTGCCCTGATTGTCCGGTGCTCCTTGAGTCAGGGTGTCTTTCCAGATGCCTTGAAGGAGGCTCTGGTGAGACCCCTTTAAAGAAAGCTTCTCTGGACCCGGAGATTAGGGCACCATCGTCCTATCTCCAATCTTCCATTTTTGGAAAGGTTGTTGAGAAGGTGGTATCACTTCAGTTGTGGGAACATCTCATGACCCACTGAGTTGTATGATCCCTTCCAGTCAGCTTTTCGGCCAGACATAGCACTGAAACTGCATTAGTTCGGTGCAAATGACCTCCTCAGGGCTAGAGATCAGGGGACAAGACAATTTTGTTCTCCTTGATCTCTCCTCAGCATTGATACTGTGGACCATTGTGTGTTGCTTTTCCGCCTGAGGGAGTTATGCGGACTCACTGGTATTGTCATCAAATGGTTTGAGTCATTCTTACTAACAGGAGGCAGCGGTTGTGATGGGCAATTTCTCATCCGTACCCTGCCTCCTTTTTCGTGTAAGTCCTCAGGGTTCGGTATTGGCCCCAGTGTTTTTCGCAGTATACATGCTGCCCTTGGGGGGGATCATTAGGAGGTATGGTTTGAGTTTTCATTGCTATGCTGATGATACTCAACTATACCTATCCTTTGCCCCAGGAACATCAAATGCAGTGGAAGTGATGAATATCTGTCTGGCTGAGATAAATGACTGGATGTCTTCCAGCTGGCTGCGACTGAACCCTAACAAGACTGAGGTACTGGTAGTGGAGTCGAACAGAGCTCGTGATGGGATGGCCTCTGATTCTGCGACTGGCATTGTGCTAGGAGCTGTGTCATCGATGGCCTCTCCCCATGGGTGCCAATCTTGGTGTGATCTTTGACAGGAACCTGTCCATGGAGGCTCAGATATCCTCTGTGGTTCGTTCTGTGTTTTCCATCTTAAATATATCATGGATTAGCCCTTGTTCCGCTCTGGACCTCCCTACTTTGATACATGCCTTAGTCACCTCTAGGCTTGACTACTGTAATGCCCTCTATCTCGGGGTCTCTGGAACTTCTCTTCGCAGACTGCAGCTAGTGCAAAACGCTGCTGCCCGGCTTTTGACCGGACAAAGTAAGTTTTGTCATATTACTCCAGTATTACGTGAATTGCACTGGCTGCCTGTCAGGTGGAGAGTATTGTTCAAGGTGGGTTTTCTCACCTATAAGACCCTACATGGACAGGGCCCTGGTTACCTATCTGATCTCCTGGTACCGTCCACCTCTGTCCGAGATCTCCGCTCCTCTAGTGGTGGCCTCCTTAAGTTCAGAGCAAGGCTGAAATCAGCAGGATCTACATTTGGAGTTGCTGCTCAGCTTTTGGAACTCAAGCAGTTGCTTCGATGAGAGAGGCTCCCACTATAGAGGCTTTTAAGAGTCGTCTGAAGACCTTTTATTTATGCAGGCTTTTGGTGATTAAGTTTTTATGCGTATTATATTGTAATGTAATGTATATGGTATGACATACTGTACAGATTTTGTGCGGCGCCTAGAGCCTTTGGGATTGGGCGTCTTTTTAAATAAATTTGATTTGATTTGATAACCTGTTCTAGGATCGTGGATATATTGTTTATCCACACTTACTGGCAGATTCCTAGCAGTCCTCCGGGAGGAGGGAGGCAAGGCGCACACCACCTACTTAGGGAACAGAGATTGGAGAACTGAGGCCCCCAAACCAGCATCCCGGCGTGACTCAAGGTCAATGTGGTAGTGTGTAATGAAGGTGTTTGCTGACTTCCAGGTAGCAGCCCGACAGATCTTCTGGATAGGGATGTCCCTGGAAGCAGCCACTGATGCAGCTGTATGGCGGGTAGAATGAGTTCTTATCATAGATACATAGACAGTGTCAGCAGATAAGGGCCTGTGGCCCACCCAGTCAGCCCATTTGAGCTTGTAAGTTCAGTTTATGTTTTCCTAGAAGTCTGTTGCCCTTACCCTGACCTCCAGAATTCCTTTATGTATATCCCATGCATTCTTAAATCCTGTGATTGTTTTAGCCCGACCACTTCCTCTGGCAGGGTATTCCACTTGTCCACCACCCGTTCTGTGAAGAAATCCTTCCTCACGCTTCCTCTGAATCCTCCTCCTCCAACTTCATCCCATGCCCTCTAGTCCTGGAACATCTTTTTCGCTTAAAATAGTGTATTCCTGCACCCTGTTCCTCCCTGTAAGATACTTGTATGTCTCTATCATATCCCCTCTCTCCCTCCTCTCCTCCAGGGAGTACATGTTCAGTTCCTTCAACCTGTCCTCATAGGACTTGTGATGCAATCCATGTACCATCTTTGTTGCCCTCCTCTGAACCTTCTCTACCTTGTCTATGTCCTTACGTAGGTAAGGTCTCCAGAACTGTACACTGTACTCCAGGTGGGGCCTCACTAGTGTCTTGTATAGTGGAATTATGACCTCCCTTTTCCTGCTGGTGATGCCCCTGCCTATGCATCCCAGCATCCTATTTGCTTTACCTGCTGCCTTGTCACACTGTTTCCCTACCTTGAGGTCATCAGAGATGATAACCCCAAGATCCCTTTCCTGCTTGGTGCATGCTATATCCTCACCCCCGAACTGATATATTATGCCAGGGTTTTGTGCCCATATGCATTATCTTGCACTTCTTTGCATTGAATTTCAACTGCTAAACCCTGACCATTCTTCAAGTTTCTGCAGGTCCTTCTCATTCTGTCTACACCCTCTGGTGTGTCTACTCTGTTACAGAGCTTTGTGTCATCAGCGAACAGTGAAATTCTGCCTTCTAGGTCCTGCACAATGTCACTGATGAAGATGTTGAATAGACCGGTCCCAGCACTGATCCTGTGGTACCCCCACTTGTCACTCTTCCTCTGTGGAGTGACAGCCATTTACCACCACCCTCTGTGTCCTGCCGCCCAGCCAGTTACCTACCCACCACACTACTGTCCTGCCCACACCCATATTCCCCAGTTTGTGTAATAGTCTTCTATGTGGCACAGTGTCAAAGGCCTTGCTGAAGTCCAGATAGGCCATGTCCACTGCCCTCCCCTGATCCACCCTCCTAGTCACCCAGTCAAAAAATTCAACGAGGTTGGTCTGACATGACCTCCCCTGGTGAAACCATGCTGCCTTGGGTCCTGTAGTCCATTGACAACCAGATGTTCCACCAGTCTCTCCTTCAGTAGTGCTTCCATGATCTTCCCCCACTACTGAGGTGAGGCTGACTGGTCTGTAGTTTCCGCTTCCTCTTTGTTCCCACTTTTGTATAAGGGGACTACATCTGCTGTCCTCCAGTCTTTGCGTAACTCCCCTGTTTCCAGTGATTGGCTAAACAGGATAGTCAGAGGTTCAGCCACCACCTCTCTTAGCTCTTTAAGGACCCTGGGGTGCACCCCATCTGGCCCCATTGCTCTGGGAGGCTCCTTGCCCGCCAACTCATAGCACAGACCTATGCATGATGTAATCCATCTTGCAGTAGTCTGCTTCGCTGCAGGTCTGCCAGAAGCGGCTTCAGCGTCGGTGACAAACAGCTGGCAAACCTCTCCCTGAATTTCCGCCATCCTCTCATAGGAGAGAGCATGTTTCTGGTTTCATAGATTATACAAGCTACTAGATATTCATCCTTAATGCTTGCCTTGAACTCCCATGTTATACTATAACATATCTGTTTTTATAGAAGTTGTCCAGCCTAATCTTAAAAGTGTCCATGGTTTTACTTCCAACCACATCCTTAGGCAAACTGTTCCACAGTGTTAACCCCCTCTGACTAAACCAGTTCTTTCTTTTTAGTGTTCTCCACTTATCCATTTTTAATTGCTGCCCATGTCTCCTACTTCCATAACCATATTTGTTTTTGATTATGAGGCCCATATTGCTACTCAGTTTATCTTGCAACACCCTGTAAATCATGCACATATCTCCCCTAGTCTGTCTATACTGTAATGTAAATAAACCCAAATCTTGAAGTCTCTGCTCGTATCCTTTATTTTCCATACCACTAATTATTTTTGTTGCTCTTCTCTGCACTCCCTCCAACATCCCAATATCTGACTTAAGTATGAAGACCACACCTGTGAACAATATTCCATACATGGACTTACCAATGCCTGATAGAGTGGTAAAATTACCTCTCTGTTTCTGCTTGCAATATGTCTAAATATACAATTTAATACCTGGTTAGCCTTTTTAACCATAGGTCCACATTGTGTACTGAAACTTAAATCATTTGTTACCATCACCCCCAAATCTCTCTACAATAGTGCTATGTAGTACCTTTCCTCCTAATTTGTATTCTGTATTAGTATTTGCTTTCCGTAAGTGCATTACTGCACATTTTCAGTATTTAATAGTAATTAAGCCAATCAGTCCAATGATCCAATCTATCCAGAGCTAGTTGTACATTTCTTTGTTGTTTGGGATTGTTTACTATGCCCCTATTCTGCAATCATCTGTAAACTTAATCATCCAGATGTTTAAAGAATTACACTCAATTGAGGAGATGTACAAATTAAATAAACAAGGCCCCAATACAGATCCCTGAGGAACTCCACTGGTGACATTCTCCCAGTCAGATTTTATTCCATTAACAACAACCCTCTGTCTTCTGTTATTCAACCAGGCCTCAACCCAATTTATTATGTTGTTTGGTATTTCACATCAATCATAACCTCAATCAGCTCTTTGTGTGGAAGTTTGTTGAAAGTCTTAGAAAAATCCCAAAAATAATGTCTACTGCATTACCTGAATCAACGGCTTTATTTACTTTCTCATAAAAGGTCAACATATTAGTTTGGCATGATCTGGTTTTTGTGAACCCATGTTGCATTACTCTGAAATCGAGGACGATTCTTTGTCCAGGATCCCATAATTTGAAACACCTTCCAACAAAGTGGAACACTACAGTCAGGACAGTAGTAGCGACTCTCAGATGTCCCACCACATGATCCTCTCTTATGTTTAGATCCACTGGCTGTCAAGGAATGTGAAGCCGTGGCAGAGCAAACCCTGCAAAGTCTGGTAGGGTTCTTCTTTTTTGGCGTGGGAGGGATTTTAGCAGGAAAGTGTCTACCAGTAAAGCGTACCTCTGTCTCTGCACTCGAGACATATCTTACCTTTGCAGTAGCACTACACAGGCAGGCTTCTGCAAGCTGTTTTATGAGCTTAGCAACATATTGATAGTGAGTGCCTTTACCACCCTTATGCTTGTAGATCATAAATGAGTTGAAAACTGAGATATCCACTAAGTGGAAAAACATTTTTTTGTACCATTTTCTTGCTTTTCTGACACATGCATAATTTTTGAGCATCTGGTCACTAACATCAAGGAGGCAGTATAGCGCAGTGGCTTAAGGCTCTGAGCTGCAAATCTGGTGACATCCAGCAGACCAGACACACAGTTTCCACTTACATACTGTGTGACCCTGAGCAAATCACTTAATTTCCCAGTGCTCCCAGGTCACTCCTGTAAAAAAAGCTTTCAGCTTAGTGTGCTACTCCTGGTTAAACAACTAAATAAAATAAAAAAAAATCCACCCCTCCCATCTCACTATTGTACTGCAGTACAGCATCAGGTCTGATCTTTGGGATCCCATTATGCTTGTTGCCACACAACACCATGGCCCCTTATGCACAGTGGTCAACATTGTGCACAGTCTGTGTTTTCTTGGGCCTTGCATGCCACATGATGGCTCTCATTTTGGGACAGTCCTCAGAAACGAAGTGAACTACTATCTCCTACATCCAGCTGTGCCTCTCGAAACTGTTGTGACAGTCCTAATCGGGCTTTGTTGACAGTTCCACAGAACTCAGTTGGAAGTCGTGCAAAATGACACTCAACTCAGATAAGTGCCACATTGTACATTTTGGTAAAACAACCCTAGGCAGACTTATTTTTGAACAGCGTGGCCTCCATGTGTCACCATTAGAGCGTGATCTCGGGTGAACCATTAATAATACTATCCTCTAGTGATCATTTCAGGATGATAGCTAGGAAGTCTAACGCCTTGCTCACTTCGAATCAACGTTCATTTGTGTCTAGGACACAGGAATGCATAATCCACTTGTATAGAGCTTATGTCAGGCCCCATCTGGACTATGGATCCCCCTACTGGAGCCCTACCTGGTGCAGGACATCGGGGGTTGAGAGGGTGCAGAGAAGAGCCACAAGAATGGTTCCTTATTTATCCAAACTTGATTACTAAGAGAGATTAAGAGTTACAGGGTTACACCTACTACGCACAAGACGACTAGAGGTGACCTTCTCCTATTGTACAAAATCAAGAATTCTCAGGAGTTAATGCGCAACTGTGGCTTACATTTCTCTTCCAGCTGGACTACCTCACGGTATCACAACAACCAGATATTTGCATCTAAAGCTAAACAAACTAAGAGGTTAAACTACTTTACTGTAAGAACCCCCAGACTGTGGAATCTCCTCCACAAGACTTAGTAAACAGTAGCTCTAATACAGTCTTCAAAAGGGGCTGGATAGCTGGCTCAAGTCCTACAACTTCAGGGTGTAATTGTCCCACCAATGTGGTGGGGACAATCTCGATGGGCAGCCTTCTTTGTCCTTTGAAACCGAGTAAACCGAGTAAGTGTCAAACAAGCTTAGAGCTGGAGTAGAACCTGTCTGTGAACAGTATATACCCCGATCAGCAAGTTCTCCTAATAACTGATTACAAGGTCATGTGTTGTTTGCCCTATCATTGTAGTCTATGCAGTATTCCTGACCTCTGCTGTTACATCAAGATTATTACAAGAAAGTGGATGACATTCAGTTCAAAATGTTCTATAGTATTGTGTGTCTGCGATGGTCTGGTCAACTGTGACATCTTATGCTTTTATCGGCATACCACCATGACATTCCACACATACCTTCCCATCCCACCATTATCTGAGTAGCTGTCACACAATTCATAATGCTTTATGCTAAATCATGACCGCTTTAAGAGTATATATTGTTTGAATCCAGATGGCCTTTGAATAATAGAAACGATTCATCAATGCTGATGTATCGGTCAGGGTATATGCTGTCATAAACCTGTCTGTAAATAATGTAATACACTCCGTGATTTTCCTTGGCTTGTTTGGTGGTTCAATGCATATATCATTATCCACAAAATGTAGGAATTTTAGTATGTTCAAGAACCTGTCCTGCTCATGAGTGAATGCACAATAATTGTGGAGAGGAAAAATTACTCACCATAGCAAAGTTGCTACTTCTAATGGAGTCTTGCTGTATTCGGACTATATTTTGACTATATGCAGTTAGCCCCAGCACTTGAACTGCTCCAGAGAGTAAAGGGTTAACTCTATGCAAGCAAGCAAAGAATGTTGAGCGCGAGCTCGTTTTCAAACCTCTGTCTGTGGTACTCTGAAATGTAACCGTCAGATTCTTATGAGCACTAAACTAACTAACTCAGAGAAGAAATTGTTTCCAAAATTTTGTGCCAAATGGCAAAACAAGGTTTTACGGTTAGAAGACTCAAGTCGAGAGAACCCAAAAATAACCCAATAGGTAGTAATTTACCAAAAGAAAAAATTACTCACCTTAGTAATTGTGTTTCTTCTAATGGAGTCTTGCTGTATTCTGACAATCTGCAGTTAGCTCCAGCCTTTAAACTGCCCCAGAGAGTATAGGGTTATTTTTCTACGCAGTGCATAGAACGTTGAGCTCGAGCTCAGTTGAGGTCTCTGTCTGCAGCCCTTTGAAACCCAATCGTCAGATTCTTACAAGCAAACACTCACTAACTATACCATGTGGAAACTGTAAAATGTTTAACTAGCCAACTGGCAACAAAAGTTTTGAATTCCCAAAGGAAGACTCAAGTCAGGAAACCCAAATCCAAAACCCTATTCAAATGAAGACTATAATATAAGCACCCAAGTAAAAGGAGGGTGTGCTGAAGATACCCCTGGGGTGCAACACTGCACCTGCCCACCCACTTCCCAAAAACAGGTTCTGAGAGGGGAGGCAGGAAGGGAGGTCAGAATACAGCAAGACTCCATTAGAAGAAACCTAATTACTATGGTGAGTAATTTTTTCTTCAAACAACATGAAGTCTTGCTGTATTCTGACAATCTGCAGACTTCCAAGCAGTACCTCCATGGAGGAGGGAAGAGAACCTACTTTGGGAATAGGCTCTAAAGTACTGCTGTGCCAAACCGAGCATCACTCCTAGCCTGGATATCCAGAGAGTAATGCTTGGTAAAGGTATGGACTGTTTTCCAGGTGGCTGCTTGACAAATTTCTAAGCGAGGAATATCCCTGGCAGTAGCCAGGGAAGCAGCTGTACCTCTTGTAGAGTGAGTCCTCAGGCCTGAGGGTGGAATTTTTCCCAGTTTCTCACAGCAGAGTTGTATACAAGACACAATCCACCTGGCAATAGTTCTCTTGGTGGCAGGTTTGCCCTTTCCCACTTCCCCATAAGTGAGGAACTGGAGGGAATCAAACCTGAGACGCTTGGTATGCTCTATGTAGTAGCTAAGGGCTCTTTTAACATCTAGACTATGTAGCCTCCTCTCTCCTGAGGAAGAATGATCAGTGAAGAAGACAGGGAGAGACAGACTGATTCAAGTAGAAGTCTGAAACCACTTTGGGCAAGAACCTCCTACTGGTTCTAAGGACCACTTTATCTCTATGGAAGGAGATAAAATCAGGTTCCACTGACAGGGCTTGCAATTCACTGATACGTCTGGCAGAGGTAATGGCTACCAAAAACACAGTTTTCCAAGTCAAGTACTTAAGCTCTGCTGAGGACATAGGCTCAAAAGGAGGTTGCATAAGTTGAGCAATGCAAACATTAAAGTCCCAAGCAGGGACAGGATCCCTAAAGGCAGGATTGGTATGAAGCAATCCTTCGAAAAATTTACAGAACACAGGATGAGATGATAGTGAGGAAGGCTTCCCCACAGACAGAAAAGCAGAAACAGCTGACAAGTGTACTTTGAGAGTAGCTGGTCTGAGGCCTAGGCCATTAAGATGGACCATATAATCCAGAACCGTAGGCAATTCAGCAGTGTCTGGAGAGATGTTTTGGAACACCAATGCTGAATGTTTTCCATTTGGAGTCGACGTTTTTCTGGTGGAGGGCTTTCAAGAGGCTTTTGACAATATCCAGAACCCCTGAGACAGATGCAATCTGCATACTCTAACTCTTCAAGAGCCATGCCTTGAGACTGAGAGACCGAAGATTGGGATACCAAATCCTCCCCTGAGAGGAGGTTAACAGGTTGTAATTCCTGGGAAGAGACAGAGGAAGATGGACTGCTAGAGACAGCAACAGAGGGTACCAAGGCTGTCTGGCCCAGTCTGGAGCAATCAGAATCACTTTGCGAGGTTGTGACCTTACCTTGACTAGAACCCTGAACAGTAGAGAAAAAGGAGGGAAGGCATACAGAAATTTCCATTCTCAGTTCAAAATCAGAGCATCCAGAGGAAGTTGGTGATTGTCTGGGGCTGCAAAGAGATTATCTCTGGAGTGCCCCATCTTGAAAAAATCACTTTCAACACCAGGGGGTCCAGGGACCATTCGTGATGGCCCTGGGAGATCCTGCTCAGTGCATCTGCCAGCACGTTGTCCTTTCCTGGAAGGTGGACTGCTATCAGAGAGGTCTGCAGGGAATAAATCAGGGACCACAATTTCATGACTTCCATGCACGAGGCCGTAGACCAAGTGCCTTCCTGCTTGTTGATGTACCACATGGTAGTGGCGTTGTCTGTTCTGACCTGAACCACCTTGTTCTGCACAGACGGAGAGAAGGCTTGCAGGGCCAGGAAAAACTGCCCTGAGTTCCAGGAGATTGATATGGAGAAGGGACTCCTGAGGGGACCACAGTCCCTGGGCTGTGAGAGCCCCCAGATGAGCTCCCCACCCCAAAAGGGAAGCATCCATGGTAAGGACCACCGAATGAGACTGAGTGACAAATGGGACCCCTTGCCTTAAATTGTCCTGATCCTGCCACCGCTGAAGAGCTTGGATCAGTGTCCGAGTCACTGGCATCAGTTTGGTAAGAGGGTCCTTCCTTTGGGACCAAAAGGCCCTCAGATGGAACTGAATGTCCTTCATCTGAAATCTTGCTCCTTGGACCACTGCTGTAGAAGCTGCCATGTGGCCCAACAGCTGAAGGAAGTGCCTTGCTGGTCGGGACACCTGAAGGCTAAAGGAAGAAGCCAGTTCTATAAGAACTCTTGCCCTTTTCAGGGGAAGAAAGGCTCTTGCTTTGAAAGTGTCTAGCTCTGCCCCTATAAAGGTAAGAAGCTGCACTGATTCGAGAACTGATTTGGGGAGGTTGAGAAGAAATCCCAGGGAAGTGAGCACTTGCTGGGTGACTTGCAGGTCTCACTTGACTTGGCCTGGAGAATGACCCACTATGAGCCAGTCGTCCAGATATGGAAAAATGGAAATCCTTTGCCTTCTTAAAAAGGCCACTACTACTGCCAGGCATTTTGTAAAAATCCTTGGAGCTGATGTTAGGCCAAAGGTCATTGCTTTGAACTGGTAATGGCCTGAGGGCAACTTGAACTTGAGATACGTTCTGTGGGAGCACCTGATGGGGATGTGAAAATAGGCATCTTTGAGGTCCAGGGAGGCTAGCCAGTCCCCTGGCCGTAGAGAGGGAAGAATTATTCCCAGAGTCACCATCTTGAACCTTGGTTTTAAAAGTTGTTTGTTCAGGTATCTCAGATCTAGGATAGGTCGCCACTCCCCTGTCTTTTTTGGGGTAAGGAAGTACCTGGAGTACAGACCTCTGCCCCAGTGTATGGTAGGAACTCTCTCTATGGCTTCTAAGGCCAGAAGAGATGAAACCTCTGCCTCTAGGGCAAGGGTTTCGGAGAGACTTGCAGGTGGAAAAGATCTGGCTCTCATGTTTGGAAATTTTTTGAAGCTGAGAACCAGTCCCTGGCTTACTACTTCTAGGACCCACTTGTCTGAGGTAACAGACACCCAGTCCTGGACGAAGTAAGCCAGCCTGCCCCCTACAGGGATAGGAGAGTTGACCCGGGCAGGCCCATCAGGGTGTCTGCTTGGCAGGGGCCTTAGGCTGAGGAGTGGATGCAGCCCTGCTCATCCCCCTTCTGCCTCTCCCTCTGAAGATCCCCCTCTGGAAAAAGGGAGAAGAGGCCTGTGCTTGGTAGAAAGGCCTATGAAAAGGCCTGCCCTTGCCCCTAGATTGCTGCCTGCCTCTCCTTGGCCTGTGCACTCCTATAAGTGGTCCTATTTTCCTCCATCTTCTTCATGTAATTCTCTGTCTGCTCACCAAACAGAGAATTACCTTTCGCAGGGAAATCCGTGTCCTGTGAGAGGCTAGTACATCTGAGCCAAGCCGAGGCAGTATAGTGTAGTGGTTTAAGGCTCTGAACTGCAAATCTGGTGATATCCAGCAGACCAGACCAGACCTGGGTTTGAATCCCACAGCTTCCACTCGCATACTATGTGACCCTGCGCAAGTCACTTAACTTCCCTGTGCTCCCAGGTCGCTCCTGTAAAAAAAGCTTTCAGCTTAGTGTGCTACTCCTGGTTAAACTAAAAAAAAAAAGCCATTCTCCTAAGAGCCAAAGATGTAGCCATGACACATCATTGGAATCCACAGCAGCAAGAAACTGTACCTTAGATGCCTCAATCCCATCCGCAGCCACCTCCTCCAGCTCCTTGGCCAGCTGGGGGGAGGCCTGTTTAACCAGTGTCAGTACAATGTCCCACCAGAACTTCTGGTATCTGGCTACACAGGCCATATAATTAGCCTTGCTGAGTCCCAAAGAGGATGCCATGTATTGCTTCTTTTGCCAAGAAGCATCCTTATCTAGGTTAGAGGTGAAGCCAAGGGAACATTAATTGTCACAGGCTGCAGCCTCTTATGACCTAACATGGCTGCATTGCTGGTAGAAAACTCTGTGTCTGAGCCAGATAAAGTATACCTCTTGTCCATTCTTCTATCAACAGGAAGTACAGAATTACAGACTAACATTTTTGTGTCCATTTCCCAAAAGATTTGTGTAGGGAATAGAGAGCCTCCTGGACTCTGGGATGTTCATCATTTCAACAAAATCAGGCTCCTCTTGATCCTCTGTAGCTTCCTCCATAGGGAGTTGGAGAGTTTCAGCCACTTTCCTGTAGAACAGATAGTGGGAAGGGGACTCAGAGAGCCTAGGGAGGGAAACACCAGAAGGTCTGTCTGGGGAGATGTCCGTTCAATGGGCACACCCAGGCTTTCTGCTCCATTGTAGTCATCATCTTGTTCATAACCCTCCTCCTCAAATTCCGTTCATAAAATCTTCAGGGGCGAATCCTGAACCGTGGAACCGATCAACTGAACCCCTAGCTAAAGGAGCTGGATGGGACGGAACCGGGCGAGCGATTCAACAATCCGAATCGCTCGGGCAATCTCATCAGCGGTCAGAGCATGAACCTCCAGATCCAACTGACTGATTTATCTTTCTTTTCCTTTTCATAGGAACCAATCCCTCAGGATCGGCTCTCCTCTTGCCGAAGAAGTATCGCCTGGTCAGAGGGCACTCCTTCTGGTTCGGTCGGAACTGAACTGGGCTGGTCATCTGGGTCAGCAGACTTCTCGGCCTTTTTTCCTTAAGTCTACCTAACCTCTTCTCCAGGGTAGACTTAAGAAAATTTTACAAATTTGGCAGTCTGCGCCGAGGTGTTCAAACCCCAGACAATAAACACAGGTGGTGATGGGATCGGCCTTAGCAAAGACTACCCCACACTCCCTACAGTATTGAAACCCAGTGGGCCAGTTTTTTCTTGGGTTTCTTGACATGGCCAATCTAACCAAACTTAGCCTTTTTCGGCAAATCATAGGAGAAGACTTTATCAGTTCCTAACCGTGTCATTGGTATTGGAAAAACGCTTAAACATCGCTTTTTTGGAACCGATAAGGACCGTAACCACACTCTAAAGCTACAAGAATTCAATATAAAGGATCAGTTCAGCCAAACCAAATGAACAAGCTTACAATTTCCACAAAGTAAATCAGAAAAACTATCTAGTACTCATGGTACCGCAGACAGAGCCTGAACCGACAATGCGGAATAATTTTAGCTTAAAACAGACACTTTAACCGACACTCCAACTTTCTGAACCGAGCTGAAGGAGAAATCTCCGGAGCGAATGTTCAGTGAGGTACAGTAAAGAATCTGACGGTTGGGTTTCAAAGGGCTGCACAAGAGACCTCAACCGAGCTCGAGCTCAATGTTCTATGCACTGCATAGAAAATTAACCCTATACTCTCCGGGGCAGTTTAAAAGCTGGAGCTAACTGCAGATTGTCAGAATATAGCAAGACTTCATGTTGTTTGAAATGGTTAATAAACAAACTAAAAGACAGTGATGTAGCCAGAAATTTCCGCTTTTGTACACAGTCTCCAACAATTACACCCCCCATAAACAAAAGTACACATCCTCTCCAAATGGTACCCCTTCCAAACAAGTCAGATTGTCGTCAGATGATTCCTCTAATCTCTAAAGAGGCTATACATGTATCGGTCTCCTAAACAACAGAAGTTTAAACAGAGATACTCCTCAGTGGCCTATATTAACCCAAATACTACAGATTAGAATGAAAATGTTAACAGAAAGGTATATGGTTTGTGACAGGCACTCAACAAAACTGTACACAAATGTGTACAGTGAGTATGCCTGCCTACACCCTTGCTTAAAGAAACCCCCTAAGAGATGGAGGCATTTCCAGTATACCTCTAGGGTGCAGCACTGTGCGTGCCCCACCACATCCCAAAACTACTAGGTTCCATGAGGGGAGACACGGAGGGAGGTCAGAATACATGAAGACTCTATTAGAAGAAACAACATTACTATGGTGAGTAATTTTTTCTTCAAACAAAATGAAGTCTTGCTGTATACTGACTATATGCAGACTACCAAGCAGTACCCCCTTGGAGGAGGGAGTTATGGAACCTATTTTGTGAACAAGCTCTGCAGCATAGCCGTACCAAACCTACCATCACTTCGTGACTGGATGTCCAAAGAGTAATGCTTGGTAAAGGTGTGAACAGATTTCCAAGTATTTTTTTGTACATGTCCACTAAGGGTATATCTCTAGCTGCTGCGACCGAAGCAGCTGTATCTCTGGTAGAATGAGCCCTCAGGCCTGAGGGAGGTTCCTTCCCAAGTTTAGAATAGCGGAATTGAATACAAGAGACAATTCACCTGGTAATAGACCTCTTGGTAGCAGGTTTGCCCTTTCCCACTTCACCATAAGTGAGAAACAACTGAGAGCAGTCCTTCCTATGGGCCTTAGCATGCTCAATATAGAAACTAAGAGCCCGTTTTACATCAAGACTGTGTAACGTCCTCTCCCCAGAGGAGGAATGATCAGTGAAAAACACAGGCAATGACAGACTGGTTCAGATGAACATCTGATACCACCTTGGGAAGAAACTTTCTATTGGTGCGGAGGATCACCTTATCCCTATGAAATGAAATTAGGTTCCACTGATAAGGCCTGTAATTCACGGATTCTCCTGGCAGAGGTAATGGCCACCAGGAACACTGTTTTCCCAAGTCAAGTATTTCAGCTTTGCTGAAGATAAAGGTTCAAATGGGTGCTGCAAAAGCTGAGCAATACAGATGTTCAGATCCCAAGGAGGGGGTAGGCTCCCTAAAGGGAGGACTGACATGAACCAAACCTTTGAAGAATTTCTTTAAAACTGGATGGGAAGCTAGGGAGGAGCCCTTACCAGCAGAAAGGAAGGCAGACACAGCTGCCAAATGTACCTTGAGAGTAGTAGGCCAGAGGCCTAAACTGTTAAGATGCACTAAATAGTCCAATGCAGTGGCAATATCGGCCAGTTCTGGCTTAGTATGCCTCCTGGAACACCAAAACCCAAACCTTTTCCATTTGGAGTTGTAAGTCTTCCTAGTAGCAGGTTTTCTGCTAACTTTTAAAATATCCAGGACTGATTGGGAGACACACAAACTTGCATATTCTTCCAAGAGCCAGGCCTTGAGCCTGAGAGTCTGAAGGTTGGGATACAGAATCCTCTCCTGAGAGGAGGTGAGAGATTGTGTTGTTTGGGAAGACACAAGGGCAGTGTTACTGACAGTGACAACAGTAGAGGATACCAAGGCTGTCTGGCCCAATCTGGAGCCACAGGATCACCTTGCAAAGTTGAGACCTGATTTTTATCAGGACCCTGAATATCAGAGGAAAAGGAGGAAATGCATACAGAAACATGCTTGTCCAATTCAGTAGAAGAGCATCCTGAGGGACAGGACTCAGAAGGGGTGGTCTGCAACAATAAAGAGGAAGTTGATGATTGTCCAGGGCTGCAAAGATCTCTCTGGAGTGCCCCATCTCCTGAAAATGACTAGAAGAACTAGAGGGTTCACCATCCATTCGTGATGGTCTGGAGAAATCCTGCTGAGAGTATCTGCAAGAATCTTGTCCTTCCCCGGGAGATGCACAGCCATCAGTGAAGCCTGAAGGGAATACGCTAGAGACCATACTTTCATGGCCTCTGTCCACAAGGCAGAGGACCGAGTGCCTCCTTGCTTGCTGATGTACCACATGGTTGTGGTATTGTCTGTCCTGATCTGCACCACTTTCCCCTGAACCACAATTGAGAATGTCTGAAGTGCTAGAAAGACAGCTCTCAATTCGAGAAGATTTATGTGTAGAAGGGACTCCTGGTGTGACCAGGTTCCCTGAGCTGTAAGATGAAAAAATTACTCACCATAGTAATGCTGTTTCTTCTAATGGAGTCTTGCTGTATTCTGACATAATGCAGTTAGCCCCAGCACTTGAACTGCCCCAGAGAGGAAAGAGTTAACTCTATGCAGAAGCATAGAATGTTGAGCTCGAGCTCGGTTTTCAAACCTGGGTCTGTGGTACTTCCTAGTGTAACCGTCAGATTCTTACGAGCAAACTAAATACCATAGTATGGAAATTGTTCAACATATAGCCAAAGGGCAAAGACTTTTTGGGCCCAAAAGACTCATGTCGAGAACCCAAGAAGGAAAGGTAGTGACAATATTTAACTATAAAACACCAGAAAAAAAAATAGCTACCCCACCCAAAAGGGAGGGTACAAGGTATACCCCTGAGGTGCAACACTGTACCTGCCAGCCCACTTCCCAAAAACTAGGTTCTGAGAGGGGAGGCGGGGGGGGGCGGTGGTCAGAACACAGCAAGATTCCATTAGAAGAAATAACATTACTATGGTGAGCAATTTTTTCTTCAAACAACATGAAGTCTTGCTGTATTCTGACATAATGCAGACTTCCAAGCAGTTCCCTGGAGGAGAGAATGCATAACCTATTTTGGGAAGAGGCTCTGTAAAACTACTGTGCTAAACCTAGCATCACTCCTAGCCTGGATGTCTAGGGAGTAATGTTTGGTGAATGTATGTACTGTTTTCCAGGTGGCTGCTTTACAGATCTCTAACAAGGGTATATCTCTGGCCGCAGCTAGAGTAGCAGCTGTACCCATAGTCGAGTGAGCCCTCAGGCCTGAAGGGGGGTGTTCTACCCATTTGTCATAGCAGAATTGTATACAAGAAACAATCCACCTGGCAATAGTTCTTTAGTGGCAGGCTTATCTTTCCTATTCACCATAAGTGAGAAACAGTTGAAGACAGTCATTTATGTGTGCCTTAGTATGCTCTACGTAGTAGCTAAGGGCCCTCTTGACATCCAAACTGTGCAACCTTCTTTCTTCCGAAGAAGAATGGTCAGTGAAAAACACAGGGAGAGATACAGACTGGTTCAGATGAAAATCCGATGCCACTTTGGGCAGGAACCTCCTATTGGTTCTTAGGAGATTAAGTAAGGTTCAACTGACAGGGCCTGTAATTCACTAATCCGCCTGGCAGAAGTAATAGCTACCAGGAACACAGTTTTCCAGGTCAAGTACTTCAATTCGGCTGAAGCCAGAGGTTCAAAGGGTGGCTGCATAAGCTGAGCAATGCAAACATTACGATGCCAAGGTGGAGTGGGCTCCCTAAAGGGAGGGTTAATGTGAACCGGACCTTTGAAAAACTTTCTGAAAACAGGATGAGAAGCCAGTAAGAGCCCTTCCTGCTGAAATTAATGCAGAGACAGCAGCTAGATGAACCTTCAGCGTGGAAGGCCTAAGTCCTAGGCTATTCAGATGAACTAGATAATCTAAGATTGTAGAAATGTCTGCAGAATCAGGCACGATGCCTTTCTGAGAGCACCAAATACTGAACCTCGTCCATTTGGAATTGTAAGTTTTCCTAGTGGAACGCTTTCCTGACACCTTCAGAATATCCAGAACTCCCCTGAGAGATGTAGTGCTGCATATTCTAACTCTTCAAGAGCCAGGCCTTGAGATTGATAGACTGGAGATTGGGGTACCAGACCCGCCTCCTGGGAGGAGGACAGGAGATTGTATGCCCTGGGCAGAGGCAGGGGATGTGACACTGACAAGTACAGTAGTAGGATACCAAGGCTGTCTGGCCCAATCTGAGTCACTAGCATCATTGTGCAGGGCTGAGTCCTGATCTTGATCAAAACCTGAACAGCAGAGGGCAGGGAGGGAAGGCATAAAGAAACCTGTCCTTCCAGTCCAAAATGAGAGCATCCTGGGGAACCGCCGCCAGACTGGAGGTCTGCAACAAAATAGAGGAAGTTGATGATTGCCCGGTGCTGCAAAGAGATCCATCTGTGGAGTGCCCCACCTGGAGAAGATGGCTTCAGGATGGAGGATCCAAGGACCATTCGTGATGTCCCTGTGAAATTCTGCTCAGAGCATCTGCTAGTACATTGTCCTTCCCTGGAAGGTGAACTGCTACCAGAGAAGTCTGAAGAGAACAGGCCAGAGACCACAGCTTCATGGCTTCTGTGCACAAGGCCGAAGACCGAGTGCCTCCCTGCTTGCTAATGTACCACATTGTGGTGGTGTTGTCTGTTCTGACTTGGACCACCTTGCCCTTGACTGAATCTGAGACGCTCTGAAGGGCTAGGAAAACTGCCCTGAGCTCCAGGAGATTGATATGAAGGAGAGACTTCTGTGGATACCAAACCCCTTGAGCTGTCAGGACTCCCAGGCGGGCTCCCCAACCTAGGAGAGAAGAATCCATAGTTAGAACTACTTATGGGACTTGAGGGAGAAATGGAACCCCTTGTCTGAGGTTGTCCTGGTCCAGCCACCACTGGAGAGCTTGGACCAGAGTCTGAGTCACTGGAATCAGTCTGGTAAGTGAATCTTCTTTGGGACCAGAACGACCTTAGGTGAAACTGAATGTCCTCATCTGGAACCTTGCCCTGCACCACTGCAGTGAAGCTGCCATGTGGGCCCAAAGCTGGAGGAACTGTCTTGCTGGACGGAGACCAGAGGCTCTAAAGGATGAAGCGAGATCCACTAGGCCTTCACCCTTGCCATGGGAAGGAAAGCTTTGCTTGTACAGTGTCCAACTCTATGCCTATAAAGGTGAGGAGTTGAACTGGTTCGAGGACAGACTTTGAAGACTGGAGAAGAAACCCAGGAACTGAGTAGGTCCTGGTAGTTTGTAGAGCTGACTTGACCTATAGAGATGACTGACCCACTGATGAGCCAGTCGTCCAGATATGGGAAGATGGTGATACCTGTCTTCTGAGGTAAGCCACCACTACTGCAAGGCACTTTGTGAACACCCTTGAGCTGATGTTAGGCCGATTGGCATGGCTCTGAATTGGTAATGGCCTGAAGGCAACTCGAACCTGAGGTATTTTCTGTGGGAGCACCTGATAGGAATATGGAGGTATGCATCCTTGAGGTCCAGAGATGCTAACCGATCTCCTGGCCTTAGAGAGGGAAGGATTATTCCCAGAGTCACCATTATGAACTTTGGTTGTGTCAAATGTTTGTTCATGTACCTTAAATCCAAGATGGGTTGCCACTCCCCTGTCTTTTTTTGGGGTTAGGAAGTATCTGGAATACAGTCCTTTTCCCCTGTGACAAAAATGTACCTTCTCTATTGCTTGCAAAGGCAGAAGAAAGGAGACTTCTGCCTCTAAGGCCTTTGTCTCCAAGGGAGAGGCAGGACTGAAGGATCTTACTCTCATTCTTGGGAACCTTCTGAAACTGAGAGCAAGTCCCTGGCTCACTACTTACAGGAGCCATTTGTCTAAAGTAATAGACTCCCGGGATTGGGCAGGCGAACCTGACTGACACCAGAGTGTCTGCTTGGTAGGGGCTTAAACGGAGTAGCTGATGGGGTCCCTCCTCACCCCACGCTCACCTCTTCCCCAAAGAACCCCTCTGCTGGAAAGAAGAGAAGGAGGCCTGAGCTTGTCAAAAGGCTCTGTGAAAAAGTCTGCCACTGCCCCTAAACTGCTGCCTCTGAGGAGTAGTCTGTTTTTCTTTGCTGCAGCACTCCTATAGGTGGTCCTGTATTAGTCCATTTGTTTCATATAATTCTCTGTTTGATCCCCAGAGAATTACCAGTCACAGGAAAATCCATGGCCTTAGCCTGTATCTTGTGAGAGGCTGTACACCTAAGCTAAGAAAATCTTCTCATGGAGATAGACAAGCCATGACCATGGAATGGACATCATTAGAATCAACAGCAGAGTGGAACTGCACTTAGATGCCTCTATACCTTTGCAGCCACCTGCTCCAGCTCCTTGAGCTGGGAGGGGGTATACTAGCTAGCTCCAGAACCATATCCACATAGATTTCTGTACCTAGCTGTATATGCCATGTAGTTAGATTGTGTGAACCCCAAAGAGGATGCCAAGTACTGTTTTTGCCATGGCATCCACTTTCCTGGAATCCTTGTCTGGAGGGTGAGATGCCAGGGGAATGTTAGCCTTGTCACAGGCTGCAGCTTGTACCACCCCAACATGACTGCTATGATTGGTAAGGAATTCCATCCCAGGACCTGACAGGGTATACTCCTGTCCATTCTCTTTCCACAGAGGGTATGGATGCAGGAAATTGTAATTTGTTTGTGTCTCTTCCCCAAGGATTTGTGTAAGGGACAGACACCTTTTTGACTCTAGTACATCCATCATTTCTAAATAGTCAGGTTCTTCCTGATCCTGTTCAGCTTCTTCCAGAGGAAGCTGAAGAGTCTCAGCCACTTTCTTGTAAGATGAGAAATGGGAAGGGGAAACAGCCTGGGAGGAAAAACCTGAGAGGGCCTGTCTGGGGAGATGTCAGGCTCTACCGGCCCATCTAGGCCCTCATCCTCTTCTTCATCATAATCTTCCTAGGACTAGAGGGCATGGGATGAAGTTGGAGGGAAGATGATTCAGAGGAAACGTGAGGAAGAATTTCTTCACAGAACGGGTGGTGGACAAGTGGAACACCCTGCCAGAGGAAGTGGGGGCTGAAACAATCACGGATTTAAGAATGCATGGATAAACAAAGGAATTCTGGAGGTCAGGGTAAGGGCCAACAGACTTCTAGGAAAACATAAACTGAACTTACAAGCTCAAATGGCAGACTGGGTGGCCATAGGCCCTTATCTGCCAACAGTGTCTATGTATCTATGTATCCTCCTCCCAATCGCCCTCATAGTAAGCTTCAGGATCTATGAAGCAGAAATTTCTGACTGAACCGGTCTGCTTTGAACCGAAAGAAAAAATTACTCACCTTAGTAATGTTGTTTCTTCTAATGGAGTCTTGCTATATTATGACATATGCAGTTTGTCCCAGCCTTAGAACTGCTCCGGAGGTGAAAGAGTTAACTTTCCATGCCAGGCATGGAATCTTGAGTGCGAGTCGGTTGAAAACTCTGTCTGTTGTTCACTAAACTGTCAGATCTTTACGAGCAAAACTCACTAAGATTCTGTGTGGAAGCTGTAAACCTACACTAGCCAACTGGCTACTAAATATTAACACATTTTTTGGTCCCAAAACAAAGACTCAAGTCAGGGATCCAAAAATAAAATAAAATAAAATAATACCCAAACACCCCAAAAGGAGGGGTGAAAACACAAGGTGGGCATCACTAAATGCCGAACACTGCACTGCCCATCCACATCCCAAGAGCAGAGGTTCTGGAGAGGGCAGGCATTGGGGAGGTCATAATATAGTAAGACTCCATTAGAAGAAACAACATTACTAAGGTGAGTAATTTTTCTTCAAACAACATGAAGTCTTGCTATATTATGACATATGCAGACTACACAGCAGTACCTCCATGGAGGAGGAACAGAACCTACTTAGAAATAGGCTCTGAAGCACAGTTGTGTTAGAAACCGAGCATCACTCCCAGCCTGGATGTCCAGGGAGTAATGCTTGGTGAAACTGTGTACTGTTTTCCAGGTAGCTGCTTGACATATCTCTAAGATAGGATGTCCCTGGCCGCAGCTAGGGACGCAGCTGTACCTCTGATAGAGTGAGCCCTCAGGCCTGAAGGGGAACCTTACCCAGTTTTGATAACAAAATTGATACAAGAGACAATCCACCTGGCAATGGATCTTTTAGTGGCAGGTTCTCACCAACCTCACCATAAGTTAGGAACAGTTGGAGGTAGTCAAACCGTGACCCTTGGTACGCCTCATGTAGTAACTAAGGGCTCTCTTAACATCTAAACTGTGCAGCCTCCTCTCGCCAGAGGAGGAATGATCAGTGAAGTACACTGGAAGAGATATATATTGATTAAGGTGGAAGTCTGAAACCACCTTAGGCAAGAACTTCCTGTTAGTCCTGAGGACTACCTTATCTCTGTGAAAGGAGATAAAATCAGGCTCCACTGACAAAGCTTGTAATTCACTTATGCGCCTGGCAGAAGTGATGGCTACTAGAAACACAGTTTTCCAAGTCAAGTACTTAAGCTCTGCTGAAGACAAAGGCTCAAAGGGGGTTGCATTAGCTGAGCAATGCAAACATTAAGATCCCAGGCAGGAGCAGGGTCCCTGAATGGAGGGTTGGTGTGAAGCAATCCCTTGAAAAACTTGGAGAATACAGGGTGAGCAGAAAGAGAAGAGGGCTTTCCTGCTGAAATAAAAGCAGAGACAGCTGCCAAATGCACTTTCAGGGTAGCTGGCCTCAGCCCCAAAGTATTTAGATGGACCATATAATCCAGGACTGTGGGCAAATCAGCAGATTCTGGGGAAATATGCTTACTAGAGCACCATATGGAAAACCTTTTCCATTTAGAATTATAAGTAGTCTTGGTGGAAGGCTTCCTAGAAGCTTAATATATCGAGTACACCTTGAGAAAGGTGTAGGTCAGCAACTCTAACTCTTCAAGAGCCAGGCCTTGAGGTTGAGGGATTTGAGATTCGGATACCAAACTCTCCCCTGGGCACAGGTTAACAGATTGTGATTCCTGGGAAGACATAGGGGAAGGTGGACTGCTAAGGACAGAAGGAGTGGATACCAGGACTGTCTGGCCCAATCTGGAGCAATCAGAATCATCTTGCAAGGTTGAGATCTGATTTTGACTAGCACCTTGAACAAGAGAGGGAAGGGGGGAAGTCATAGAGGAACTTCCCTTCCCAGTCGAGAAGGAAGGCATCCAGAGGGACTGAGCCCAACACTGGGGGCCTGCAACAAAAAAGCGAAAGTTGGTGATTGTCTGGGGCTGCAAAAAGATCTATCTGAGGGGTGCCCCACCTGGCAAATACTAACTCCAGTACTAGGGGATCCAGTGACCATTCGTGATGGCCCTGGGAAATCCTGCTGAGAGCATCTGCCAGGACATTGTCCTTGCCTGGGAGGTGAACTGCCATGAGGGAAGTGTTCAGGAATAAGCCAGAGACCACAACTCATTGCCTCGTGCACAAGGTCAAGACCGAGTGCCCCTTGCTTGCTGATGTACCACATTGTAGTGGTGTTGTCTGTTCTGACCTGTACCACTTTGTTCTGAACAGATGCAGAAAAACCTGAAGTGCTAGAAAACAGCTCTGAGTTCCAACAGATTGATGTGGAGCAGAGATTCCTGAGGGGACCACAATCCCTGGGTGGTGAGGTCGCCCATGTGAGCTCCCCATCCCAAGAGGGACGCATCTGTAGTAAGGGTCAAGGAGTGAGATTGAGGGATGAAAGGAACCCCCTGTCTCAGATTGCTCTGATCCTGTCACTACTGCAGGGCCTGGATCAGGGTTCGAGTTACTGGGATCAATTTGGTTAGAGGATCTCTCCTTTGAGACCAGAAGGCTCTCAAATGGAACTGGATGTCCCTCATCTGAAATCTTGCTCCTTGCACTACAGCTGTGGAAGCAGCCATGTGGCCAAGGAGCTGTAGAAAGTGCCTTGCTGGTCGAGAGACCTGCAGAGTGAAGGAGGAGGCCAGAGCCACCAGGGTCTTTACTCTTTCTAGAGGAAAGAAAGCTCTGGCCTGCTTTGTGTCCAGTTCTGCGCCTATGAAGGTGAGTAGCTGAACAGGCTCTAGAACTGACTTTGGAAGATTGAGAAGAAAACCTAGAGATGTAAGCAGCTGCTGGGTAACCTGAAGGTGTAATTTGACTTGGTCTGGAGACTGACCCACTATGAGCCAGTCGTCCAGGTAAGGAAAGATGGCAATCTTTGCCTTCTTAGTGAGCAACTGCTACTGCCAGGCATTTTGTGAATACCCTTGGGGCAGAGGTGAGGTCAAGGGCATTGCTCTGAACTGGTAATGGCCTGAGGGCAGTTCAATCTGAGTGTACTTTCGTGGGAGCTTCTGATGAGAACATGGAAGTAGGCATCCTGAGGTCCAGGGATGCTAGCCAGTCCCTGGCCTTAGGGAGGGTAAAAATAATTCCAGAGTCACCATTTTGAATTTTGGTTTTAAAAGGTGCTTGTTTAGGTATCTGAGATCCAGGATGGGCCGCCATTCTCCTGTCTTTTTTGGGGTAAGGAAGTAACTGGAGTACAGTCCTTTGCCCTGGTGTAGGGAAGGAACCCTTTCTACAGCTCTGAGAGCCAGGAGAGTTGAGACTTCTGTTTCAAAAGCGAGAGCCTCTAATGGATTTGCAGGTGGAAAGGATCAGGTTCTCATCTTTGGAAATTTTTTGAAGCTGAGAACTAGTCCCTGGCTTACTACTTCCAGGACCCACTTGCCTGATGACTCCCAGTCCTGGACGAAGTAAGCCAGCCTGCCCTTACAGGTAATGGAGAATCGGCGCTGGGCATCCCATCAGGGTGCCTGTTTGGCAGGGGCTTTAGGCTGAGGGGTGGGAGCAGGCCTGTCGGCATCTGCCTGCTCTCCTCTGAAGAACCCCTCTGGGCATAAGCTGAAGAGGAGGCCTGGGTTGGTAAAAGGCCTGTGAAAAGGCCTGCCCCTGCCCCTGAAAGCTGCCTCTGAGGAGTGGCTTGCTCTCCTTGGCCTGTGCACTCCATAAGTGGTCCTATACTCATCCATTTTTTCATGTAATTCTCTGTCTGCTCCCCAAACAGAGAATTACCCACAACAGGAAAAATCCATGGCCTTAGCCTGGGTATCCTGTGACAGGCTAGTACACCTGAGCCAAGCCATTCTGCGAAAAGCCACAGATGTAGCCATGACTCTTGAAGATACATCATTAGAGTCCACTGCAGCATGGAATTGCACCTTGGATGCCTCAATACCATCAGCAGCCACCTGCTCCAGCTCCTTGGCAAGCTGGCCAGGGACCTGTTTCGCTAAAGCCATAACAGTATCCCATCTGGATTTCTGGTATCTTGCAACATAGGCCATATAATTTGCCTGTCTGAGTCCCAAGGATGCTGCCATGTATTGTTTCTTTGCCATGGCATCAATCCTCCTGGAGTCCTTGTCAGGGGGGGTGTGAAGCCAAGGGAATATTTGCCTTATCACAGGCTGCAGCCTGCACTACCCCAACATGGCTGTATTGTTGTGAAAGGAACTCCGTATCAGAGCCTGACAATGTGTACCTCTTGTCCATTTTTTTATCCACAGGAGGTATAGTGTTAGGAGCTTTTAAAATTTTTATTGTCTGTTTCCTAAAAGATTTATGTAAAGGAATAGACAATCTCCTGGACTCTGGGATATCCATCATTTCCACATAGTCAGGCTCCTCCTGTTCATCCACAGCTTCTTCCAAAGGGAGCTGGAGGGTTTCAGCAACTTTTTTATAAAACATAAAATGAGAAGGGGACTCAGAAAGCTTTAGGGGAGACACTCCTGAAGGTCTGTCTGGGGAGATGTCCGTTCAATGGGCACATCCAGACTTTCAAAATCACATTCACTCTCTTCATAATCCTCCTCCTCCTCCGGTTCATAAAATTCTCTATATCATATTCTTGAACCGATGGAACCGAATCGAACCGACCGCTTACCTGATGGTGCCGTTTGGTCGGAACCGGGAAAGCGACTGGACAATTTGGATCGCTTTGGTATCTCTGCAGCGGTTGGAGAAGGAAATTTTGGCTCCACACCTGCTGATTTTCTAGTCCTCTTTGCTGGAACTGGCTCCTCCGAGTCAGCTCTTCGCTTGCCCGAGGAAGTCTCGCCTGGTCAGAGGGGCACTCCTCCGTTCGGCTGGCACCGAACCGGCTGGCTATCCGGTCAGCGGACTTTTTGCTCTCGCCCCTGGAGCCTACCAACTCTCTTATCCAGGGTAGCTGCAGGAAACTCTTGTAAATCTGGCAGTCTGCATTGAGGTGGTCAAACCCAGACAATAAACACATGGTGTGTGGGTCAGCCTTGGCAAAGGCTTCCCCACAGACACTACAGTGCTGAAACCCAGTGGGCCCGGTTTTTCTTTTGGGTTTCTCAGACATAATGCCAGCCTAACCAAAAACTTGCCCTTTTACGGCAAATCGCCAAGCAAGACACCCTTATCGGTTCCCAACCGTGTCATGGGTCGTGGAAAAAAACGTAATGAAATCCATTTTTTTTAGAACCGATAAGAACTGGGAACCGCACTCTAAATGCAATTTAATTAAGTTTAACAACAACCTGATCGGTTCAAACCGAACCGATAATAATGTTTGCAAGTTCCACACAGAGAAAATGTAAAACCTATCTATTACTTACGATACCACAGATAGAGCTTGAACCGACCGGTTGCGGTTAAAATAAGACAAATGCGGTTTAAAAAACCGAGAAATTACACTTTTCAACCGACAAAATGAACCGAGCAGAAGGAGAAATCTCCGGAGCGACTGTTCAGTGAGGCAGAGTAAAGAATCTGACAGTTTGGTTTTGAAGAACAACAGACAGAGTTTTCAACCGAGCTCGTGCTCAAGATTCCATGCCTGGCATGGAAAGTTAACTCTTTCACCTCCGAGCAGTTCTAAGGCTGGGACAAACTGCATATGTCATAATATAGCAAGACTTCATGTTGTTTGAACCAGTTCGTTTGGAACTGGACAAAGCATTTGAACTATGGAAATTGCTTTCGCTATCTCCTCAGGGGTCGGACCATAGGAAGCCAGATCCGTACCGGCTGATTTTCTTTTTCTTTCACTCAGAACCAATTCCACAGAATCGGCTCTCCATTTGCCCAAAGAAGTATCACCCAGGTCAGTGGGCACCTCCTCAGGTTCGGTCGCAACCAAACCGGACTGGCCATCCGAGTCAGCGGACTTCTTGGCCTCCCTCTCCTTAACCTACTCAAACGCTTATCCAGAGTGGCTTTGGGAAAGTTTCTGCATATTTGGCAGTCTTTATTGAGATGGTCAAAGCCCAGACAGTACACACATATGAGGTGAGGGTCAACCTTGGCAAAGGCCTCCTTACACTTGGTACAGTGCTGAAACCCAGTGGGTCCGGTTTTCTTTTTGGACTTCTCAGACATGCCTTAAACTTAAACTCACCCAAAACAGTGGTTAAACCAGGCCACTACAAACTTATCGGTTCCAACCATGTGACGGGTCGGTTAAAAAAAAAATCCCAAAAGTCAAATTTCTTTAGGAACCAATAAGTACCGGAAAAAAAAAAAACAAAAAAAAAAAACACACAATCAACAAATTATTACAGAAACAGAATAGGTTTCCGTTCCACACCGGACCAACCGGTAAGAAACCGAAAATAAAACAATTCCTTGAAGAAAAACACCACTACCTACAATTGCCACTTACTGGTACCGAGACAGAGGAAAGAATACTGATATTCTTGAAGGAATGGTTTGAAAATCCAACCGATTTGTACTGTAACCGAACCAAAGCACTGGAGGGATCTCCAGAGCGACTTCACAGTTAGGCGGAGTAAAGAATCTGACGGTTACACTTCACAGTACCACAGACAGAGGTTTGAAAACCAAGCTCGAGCTCAACGTTCTATGCCTTTGCATAGAGTTAACCCTTTACTCTCCAGAGCAGTTCAAGTGCTGGGGCTAACTACATATAGTCAGAATATAGTCTGAATACAAGACTTCACGTTGTTTGAAGAATGGGTTAGTGGACCAGTAATCAGATAGTTGTGGTTTCATCAGCCCAGTCAACATGAAAATTACTAAGGACACATACATCTCAGAATGACTGACTGGTTTCCAGGAAGAAGAACAAGAGAATTCAAACTAATTTTCATTCATCAGAAATTGTTCAGCATATCAGTTTGTTTCTATACAGATTAAACGTATAATGTCGTCATTACCATCAATGTCCAACTCTGAGAAGATGATTTTAAAATACTCCAGTGGTACAGGGTAATCAGACAAAGGGACATTAATACCCGGTTGTCCTGTGAACTCAAAAGGTTCTACCTGCTGTTCACTTTCATGCCACATAATTTCAGCTGCACTTCTCTGATTAGCCCCTGAAGTATTTGTAGCTAAATTTCTCTGGGTTTGTTCACTGCCTCTCCCTCTGCCTCTTCCTTTCCCTCGGATACTTATTGCACTCCTAGTCTTGTTTCCTGCTACCTCATCCCTCCTCTCTACTGAGACGGACTCCTTCACTTGTTAGTCCCGTATTCATTCACTCTCTGAGCATTCTTCTTTGTCACTGTCTGTGCTTTCTTCTCTAACAGTTTGCATATCAATATCTAAAAATGTTACTTCTGCTGGTTCCCTTGATGGACAACCGCCAAATGCAATTTGTTGATCTATGCCACGTACTGTGCCTCACCCTCTTACATTGTTTTGACTGCCTTGTCCCCTGTCGCTTTCAGTACTGCTCAAATGTTTAGTCAGCCTGCCTCTACCTCTTATAGCTGGGTTTGTTTTATCTTTATTTTGCCTGCCTTGACATGTTGCACTTTTTGCAACATTCTCATTATTTCCCCTACCTTTCCCTCTTCCACTTCTAACAACAGTGTTATTTTTGCATACCCTGCCTCGTTCTCTTACATCTGGCCTGCCTTGTACTTTTACATTTTTGCTGAATTTATTGGCCCTGCCTTGTCCAGTTGTGCAGTTCTCTGGTAGCCCAGATTCAGTGTCTGAGTCTGATGAGCATGACTCTGAGTCATTGTCAGGACCCCAGTGGAGTCACTGTCCACAAATATTTCATCTAACGCATGACTCACAATGAACCTTTTTCTTGACATGGCAGACTCAGTTTTACACAGATTTTTCTAACAATCGAGATGGACTGCAAATGAACAGTACTGCTGACTCCCTTGTGTTTACAACCAAGTGCTTTAGCTGAGAGAAAGTGCCACTAACAGCTCAGCCAGCTGAGGTTCATCACCATACGCATGAGATGGTAGGAATGGGGAAGTGTTCAATATATACTGATTAGCTTACAGCAAAAATTAAAACATCTGGATAGATGTTTGCTATAGGACCCAATTTATTTCAAGTAGTTTGGGACAGTTTTGTCAAGTGACTTTTCACAAATAGTGACAGTTTTTCCTGTCAGAAATGCAAGCTATAAATAGTGCT
Source organism: Neoceratodus forsteri (assembly GCA_016271365.2). Lineage (NCBI taxonomy): Eukaryota > Metazoa > Chordata > Ceratodontiformes > Ceratodontidae > Neoceratodus > Neoceratodus forsteri. The sequence goes on from CM057456.1 coordinate 501,949,153, forward strand.
GTGACTACTGGCTAATGCCAACAAGGTAAACACCAGACTAGACATTTATTTGCTCCGAGTGACTTTGTAAGAATAGACACTTTTCCCTGTCTGAAGTAAAATCTGCATATAGTGCTGTGTCTACTGGCTTATGCCAATAAGATAAACATCAGACTATATATTTACTTGCTCCGAGTGACTTTATGCAAATGGAGACAGTTTTTCCTGTCATAAATGCAAGCTGCAAGCTTGAAATTGGAGATTTTTACCAGGCGTTATAAAAAGGGTCTGAGAAATGGAGCTTTCTCATTGGCTGCAAACATTCTAACAGCCTTATGTTAATCTTTTATTAACATACATGTAGAGCTTAATCATATGCTGAACAAGGTTTAACACTGTTTAAAAACATTTTTTTATTATAATAGCAATAAGGCACTCCCAGGGATTATGTTAATGGTCAATCACCCTCTAGGGGCATGTGGCACTCGGCTACACCTCGTGCCACAGTACACCCCTAGAAGGTGATAACAGACCATTAACATAACCCTTGGTCATGCCCTATTGCTTAAATAACAAAGCCTTTGCCTTGCTCTGACAGTATCCCACACAGAACACAAAACAAGATGAAATACTGCTGTTTCCTAGTGATCCTGACTAAAGTCTGTTAGGAAAATACACAAAAGCCTATTCCTTTTATTATTTATGCTGCAGGGTGTCATTTTATTTTGTGGAAAACAATCCAAAAGGCACTAACAAAGCCTATGCCTTACTCTGACAGTATCCAACTGAAAACCGAGTCACTTTCAATTGAAAGTAAACATGGTAAAACGCAGCCAGATGAAAAACAGCTGTTTCCTTGTGATCCTGACTAAAGTCTGTCAGGAAAATACAGAAAAGGCTATTCCCTTGTTATCATTTATGCTGCAGGATGTAAACAAACAAATAGGCAACTGCAGCAAGGAAGCAAGAGGAACAGCAGACAGACACCTAGTGATTCTGACTCTAGTCTTACAGGATTAGACAGAACCCTTCCCCCCCCTCCAAACTGCTTTTATTTACATGCTCTCCCTTAGCGTGACTGAATTATGCAGGCTGACTGAACACTACTCAGAAATCCACAGACACTGCAAGGATTTCATCCAGTAGTGTATTAGCAATCCAACAAGAACATTCACCTTAACAGAAGAACCTGAAGTTCTGGCTGTCGTCTGACAGAGAACTGTTTTCTGTTCTGCTTATTTTAGTGAAATAGTGTTATTTATAGTTATTTTATACCGGCATGGCTAAATCGAGTGTTTTACACTCTCAGGATCGCGATCAATACTGCCGCATGGAGTGCCAAATAAAGCGCAGAGACAAACCGTGGAGAAAACTGGTGTGACAGCCTAATACCTATGCCTTTTGTAGACATCACTACAAAGGCTAGGTTGCACGACACATGGCCAAATGACATGACTGACAGGTCACATGTGGTCATGTGTCACACTAAGGCTGTCACTACAGAAAAAGGCACCAAACTCACAGCATTCAACAGTTCCTTTTAAACACGAGTAAGCTCGGCAACTGCGGTAGTGCTAAACCGCGAGTGCCCAGAGTATACTCGGCACCCACGGGCAAGGGGTTAAACTAGCAGAAAATCCAATTCATAGCATCAAACAAAAGATTAATGAATTTTTGGAAGATGTTGGCATTGGTTTGGTTACACATGTGGGAAGTAGAGATGCTACGGAAAGACTCCCCTAGGAACCCTATCTTTTATTCTTTACCTAAGATCCATAAGAGTATAAAAATTGATTCGATCCTAGAGCCACTATCCAAGTATGTCGATTTTTATATACAACCACTAATTCTACAAATTCCTACTTACATTCGGATACATCTCATGTCTTAGACATGATTAAGGACCTGAACACAAATTTAAACATGAGAGATTTGACACTGGTCACTATCAATGTGAAGGACCTGTATATATCGATCCTGCACAATGAGGGTGTGGCATCATTAGGAACCCTACTTGACACCAGACAGGCAGGTCAGAGGCCTAAAACAGCATTACTGAAAACATTGGCATAATAGTGTTTGAAAATAACTATTTTAAGTGTGAGGAGCAATATTTTGACCAGCTCAAGGGCACTGTAATGGGGAGTACAATGGCACTGGAGTATATGAATGTGTACATGCATTCATTTGAACAAAGATATGTATTCCATACAGCAGAAGAGGGGAATGTTTACAAAGAACACAGTGTTCTAGAAATGTTTCATTGATGATATTTTGCTTTTATGGCAAAGTGATGACAAAACTTTGGACAAATTCCTAGACTACATTAATAATTAGAATGTTAATCTTAAATTTATAGCAATACATAGTAAAGAAAGCATTGATTTCCTGGACATTACTGTAATTAAGCAGTAGTTAGAAACTAGATTATTTCGGAAAGAGACAGGAATACCACTCTACACAGCAACAGTTTTCACCCAGATAAGTTGAAGGACAGCATACCATATTCACAACTTCTAAGGCCAAAACGTAATTGCAGTACAAAAGCATATTATGACAAAGAGCAAAAAAAAAAAAAAAAACACCACACAGGTTTAAGCAGAGGGATTATAAGAATCAGACACTAAAAGTAGCAGAAACTAGGGTGTCACAAATAACTAGGACAGAAGCACTGACAAAGAAACAAAAAGATCAAGGACAAGGCAGAAAGTTAACATTCAGCCCCACATACTGTACAGAGATGCCGGTACTAAGGAAAATACTCCTAAAAAACTGGCAAATACTTGAAGCTGAGCCAACAACAAAAGATATATTTAGAAACAAACCCTCTGTTACTTCAAAAAAGGCCCTTACAATCAAGGACAAATTGGTGAAGACAGAACACAAGCTAGAAAACCCTACACACGGTTAACTATTATTAGGGCCACTTAGAGGTGGCATGCATCTCTGCAACAGATGTGTCGCTTGCGGTAATGCATCAAAGAAAGATATTTTCAGACACCCCTACATGGGTAAGGAGTATACCATCAAGGAACACAGATAGCAACTCCATGGGTGGTGGTTACTTATTGCAGTGCCCATGTAACGACCTATACATAGAGAAAACATTACAGGAGCTTAAAAACTTATTTTCTGAACACAAGAGCAAAATAAGGCTTAAGGATTATAATTCATCAGTAGCATGACATTTTAATAGTAGGGGACACACTGTGATACAGCTCAGATTCTGGGGACTTGAACAAGTGCAGGAACCTGCCAGAGGTTGTGACGTAAAAAAATTACTAGAGAAGAGAGACCTGGTGGATATATTACATGGGTACAGTTGCAGCTCCATGGGACCTGAACGAAGAAATCAACTGGCAGGTCTGCTGGGAGAAGAGCGTAATTATAGATATGTTCAAAGGAATACAAGCATATAGAGCATAAATACCCTGACTTTCTGACCCCACCCCAACCCCGTACTTGATACAGTTAGGAGTAAATTAGAGAGAGGCAGACTCGGGTCCTGGAGCCTATAGAGGGGAAACGAGTTTTCTTATTTCAATATATTAAGCAGGAAGAATAGAATTCACAAATGAGAAAATATTTAACACAATAAATATGCTAGCCTGCAGTAACGGTCCATTTTGACACCGTGACAGCAAAGCAGAGCAGTAACAGGATCCGTGAGAAACTTGAAGAAATAATTAAAATGAAGTTAAATATGTTGGAAACTAAAGAAAAAAATTGAAACAGCATGTCTGAGGATTATGTGCCTGTTTGCTGCCTCTGGCTCAGGTGTCCACGTGGAAAGTGGCTTCTACGGCAACAGCATTGCTAAGGCAATGCTTGTCTACATGCTCAGCACGTGATTCCACGCAGGTACAAGAGGGGAGGACTTATACCCCTCTCTTGCTGCCACACCAAAAGGAAAATCCGCAGAGAGTGGAATGGAGACTTCAGGCCTCAGTAAGCTAAAAACTTTATACTTCTATCTAACTGTGCCACATACTAAGCCATATATAAATTAGATAAAGATAAGTAAATTACACAACTTGTCACCCCATGTGGATGTGCACGGATGAAATGCATCTATAAAAAAAGAACAGAAGCAGGTGCTCCAACTGTAAGTAAACTCCATCTTGTTTATAAACTTTTTAAGCTGCATATCGTGAGATATACATGAGAGACTAAAAGGTTAACATATGAAAACTACGTACCTACCATAATTCTTGACCTTCTCTTGTATCTTCACCATTCATCACTGTTGGGTGTAAGCCGGATGCTCGCACCCGCTATGGGAGCTTGCTTTATTTATTTATTTATTTATTATTTTTTTTTGAGGTGCTGCGCAAACGGCACTGCCCACGAGTGTGACGCACTGCATGGTGCACGAGGGGCGGCCGTTAGACACTGCAGACTCCTCCTCCATCCCAGTTCTGTATAGCCAGAGGGACAAATGGAAGGGTTAGAAAAGATAAGAGTGAGGCAAGATAGCCAAGGGATAGAAGACAGAATGGAAACAAACTGAAAAAGGAGTAAGTCAGAGAGACAACAGGAAAGAAGGAGAATCCCACCCTTAAGGGACTCAGAGGGCCTCACCTGGCAGCTCTGAGGGCAGATCAGATAAAGGGAGAAGGAAGAGAGGAGGAGGAAGAAGAAGAAAAGATAGCAGGAGGAGGGGAACAATCTGCCACAACTATTGGCTGAAATTGGCTTGAAGTTTACTGGCCCAGGGTTTGAAGACAAGGAGCAAGGATCTGTTTAGATAAAACTGTTCTAGATGGTTCAACTGAACCCTCTTCACAGCTTGGTATGAGAGAGGCAGATTTCCCTACTCACCCCGCTATCCAATTACCCACAACTCAAGGTGAGAGCTCACAGGTTGCCCCAAGGGAAAAAATATCCGTTCTGAAGAGGCAAGAGCCCCAACTAGGTGTAGGGGAAAAAAAAAAAAACACACCAGTACACAGCCATACAATCGACTACTAGAAAAATGGGGCCCTAATAAGGCGCAACCTATTTTTCGGAAAATAGACAGATAGGAAGGAAACTCCTTCTGACTCCCTGGACTGATAAGGCAGGGTCAAAATTGTACTAGTCCACCAGCCAATGCTGGCAGATTTCAAACCTGGCTAGTAAATTTTCCTCTAACTAGCCCTTAGGCTTGTACTTGAAGGCAATGTTTCAAAGAACACCAGCTAGGCCAGTGGAAAGACTGAGGGGCTAGAGGGCTTTCCCAGACACTAGCCCTGCTGGCTGGTGGCTTCAAAACCAAATTCGACCTCTGAAGAGAGTCCCAAAATAGGGGACACCACCGAAACAGAGTATTAGAAAGAGTTCCCTCAGAAGGTAAGGTGAAGCTCTACTCACCCTTCTCTCAGATTGAACCCTCTGTGGCTTCAGAAAAGGAACAGAAGGTCCTGAGGTACCAGGGGGACTCAGCCTCCAATTGGCATTCAGGGGGGAGGGCGAGCAGGGTGGGGGAGACCCCCAAGAAATGAGGCCCATGAGGGGAAGGTGGGCGGGATTCAGTAATGAATGGTGAAGATACAAGAGAAGATCAAGAATTACAGTAGGTACATCATTTTCATATCTTCTCTTGTAAATCTTCACCATTCATTACTGTTGGGTGAGTACCAGGCCCCCTGAAGGGGGGGGGTTTAGCACAGCCCTGAGGGAACAGTACCCTCATCCTCCTGCTGGTGGAAAACAGGAGGAAGAGACCCTAGCCATACTAGTCTAACAAGTCTAAGGCTGAGCAGAGCTAGAAGGTGTCCCCTGAAGACGAGGGGACGGAGGAAGTCCCTGAAGAAGACTCCTAGCCCTGCTGGAAAAAAGGCGGGTTCCTTGGAAGGTGGAGCGGAACACCCTACGCCGGGCCAGGTTTGACAACCTTGATAGATGAAGCCACGCCATTGGTCTAATACAGATCGCTGTCCCTGCAAGCCTGGAAGCCACCTCATTGGTGTCATAAGAGAAAAAAAATTACTCACCTTAGTAATTATGTTTCTTCTAATCGTGTCTTTCTGTATTCTGACTATTACAGTTAGCCCCAGCCTTTAAACTGCCCTGGAGAACAAAGGGTTAACTTTCTATGCAGCGCATACAATACTGAGCTCAAGCTCGGTTGAGGTCTCTGTCTGGAGCCCTTTGAAATCCAACAGTCAGATTCTTACAAGCAAAAACTCACTAACTATCCTATGTGGAAATTGTAACATTTTTACTAGCCAACTGGCAACAAAAAGTTTTGGATTCCCAAAGGAAGACTCAAGTCAGGAAACCCAAACCAAAAATCAATCCAAATAAGAATAATGATAAAACAAACACCCATACAAAAAGAAGAGGGTGTAAAAGGAGCACCCCAGAGATGCAACACTGCACCTGCCCACCTACTTCCCAAAAACAGGGAGGGGAGGCAGGTCAGAATACAGCAAGACTCCATTAGAAGAAACATAATTACTAAGGTGAGTAATTTTTTCTTCAAACAACATGAAGTCTTGCTGTATTCTGACTATTGCAGACTACCAAGCAGTACCTCCATGGAGGAGGGACAGAACCTACTTTGGGAATAGGCTCTGAAGTACTGTTGTAGCGAACTCGAGCATCACTCTAGCCTGGATATCCAGAGAGTAATGCTTGGTAAGGTATGGACTGTTTTCTAGGTGGCTGCTTGACAAATTTCTAAGAGAGGAATATCCTGGTAGCAGCCAGGGAAGCAGCTGTACCTCTGGCAGAGTGACCCCTCAGGCCTGAGGGTGGAATTTTTCCTAGTTTCTCATAGCAGAATTGTATACAAGACACAATCCACCTGGCAATAGTTCTCTTGGTGGCCGGTTTGCCCTTCCCTACTTCTCCATAAGCGAGGAACAGCTGGAGGGAATCAATCCTGTGACCCTTGGTACGCTCTATATAGTAACTAAGTGCCCTTTTAACATCTAAAGTGTGTAGCCTCCTCTCTCCTGAAGAGGAATGATCAGTGAAGAAAATAGGAAGAGACAGACTGGTTCAGGTGAAAATCTGAAACCACTTTGGGCAAGAACCTTCTATTGGTTCTAAGGACCACTTTATCCCTATGAAAGGAGATAAAATCAGGTTCCACTGACAGGGCTTGCAGTTCACTGATAGGTCTGGCAGAGGTATGGCTACTAAAACACAGTTTTCCAAGTCAAGTACTTAAGCTCTACTGAGGACATAGGCTCAAAAGGAGGTTGTATCAATTGAGCAATACAAACATTTAAATCCCAAGAAGGGCAGGGTCTCTGAATGTTGGATTGGTATGAAGCAATCCTATGAAAAATTTACAGAACACAGATGAGATGATAGTGAGGAAGACTTCCCCACTGACAGAAAAGCACAGACAGCTGACAAGTGTACTTTGAGAGTAGCTGGTCTGAGGCCTAGGCCATTAAGATGGATCATATAATCCAGAACTGTAGGCAATTCAGCAGTGTCTGGGGAAATATGCTGCTTAGAACAGCAAATGCTGAATCTCTTCCATTTGGAGTTATAGGTCTTTCTAGTGGTGGGCTTTCGAGGGGCTTTGAGGATGTCCAGAACCCCTGAGACAGATGCAAATCTGCATACTCTAACTCTTCAAGAGCCATGCCTTGAGATTGAGAGACTGAAGATCAGGGGTACCAAATCCTCCCCTGAGAGAAGGTTACCCGGCTGTAATTCCTGGGAAGAGACAGGGGATGATGGACTGCTAGGGACAGTAACAGGGGGTACCAAGGCTGTCTGGCCCAATCTGGAGCAATCAGAATCACTTTACAAGGTTGTGCCTTTATCTCGACTTAAACTTTGAACAGTAGAGGAAAGGGAGGGAAAGCATACAGAAATTTCCCTTCCCAGTTCAGAATCAGAGCATCCAGAGGGACTGAGCCCAAGACTGGGGGTCTGCAACAAAAGAGAGGAAGTTGGTGATTGTCTGGGGCTGCAATGAGATCTATCTCTGGAGTGCCCCACCTTGAAAAAATCACCTTCAAGACCAGAGGGTCCAGGGACCATTCGTGATGGCCCTGTGAAATCCTGCTCAGTGCATCTGCTAGCACATTGTCCTTCCCTGGAGGGTGGACTGCTATCAGAGAGGTTTGCAGGGAATAAGCCAGGGACCACAACTTCATGGCTTCTCTGCACAAGGCCGTAGACCGCATGCCTCCCTGCTTGTTGATGTATCACATGGTGGTGGTGTTGTCTGTTCTGACTTGAACCACCGTGTTCTGCACTGACTGAGAGAAAGCTTGCAGGACCAGGAAAAACTGCCCTGAGATCTAGGAGATTGGTATGGAGAAGGAATTCCTGAGGGGACCACAGTCCCTGGGCAGTGAGGGTCCCCAGATGGGCTCCCCAGCCCAGGAGGGAAGCATCTGTGGTAAGGACCACTGAATGAGACTGAGTGGCAAATGGGACCCCTTGCCTTAAATTAAGGGAATCCTTCCTCTGGGACCAAAAGGCCCTCAGATGGACCTGAATGTCCCTCATCTGGAATCTTGCCCCTGGGACCACTGCTGTAGAGGCTGCCATGTGGCCCAAGAGCTGGAGGAAATGTCTTGCTGGTTGAGACACCTGATGGCTGAAGGAAGAAGCCAGTTAAATAAGAACTCATGCCCTTTCCAGGGTAAGAAAGGCTCTTGCTTAGCAGTATCCAGCTCTGCCCCTATAAAGGTAAGGAGCTGCACTGGCTCGAGAACTGACTTGGGAAGGCTGAGAAGAAGTCCCAGGAAGTAAGCACTTGCTGGGTCACTTGCAGGTCTGATTGACTTTAGTCTGGGGACTGGCCCACTATGAGCCAGTCGTCCAGATATGGAAAAATGGAAATCTTTGCCTCCTTAGAAGGCAACTACTACTGCCAGGCACTTTGTGAAGACCCTTGGGGCTGAAGTTAGCCAAAGGGCATTGCTCTGAACAGATACTGGCCTGAGGGCAACTCGAACCTGAGGTACTTTCTGTGGGAGCACCTGATGGGGATGTGAAAATAGGCATCTTTGAGGTCCAAGGAGGCTATCCAGTCCCTGGCCTTAGAGAGGGAAGGATTATTCCCAGAGTTAACATCTTGAACTTTGGTTTTAAAAGATGTTTGTTTAGGTATCTTAGGTCTAGGATGGGTCCCCATTCTCCTGTCTTTTTGGGAAAGGAAGTACCTGGAGTACAGACCTTGCCCCAGTGTAGGGAGATACTCTCTATGGCTCTTAAAGCCAAAAGAGATGAAACCTCTGTCTCTAGGGCAAGGGTTTCTGAGAGACCTGCAGGTGGAAAGATCTGGCTCTCATCTTCGAAATTTTTGAAGCTGAGAACCAGTCCCTGGCCTACTACTTCCAGGACCCACTTGTCTGATGTAATAGACATCCAGTCCTGGATGAAGTAAGTCAGCCTGCCCCCTACTGGAATAGGAGAGTCGACCTGGGCAGGCCCATCAGGGGGTCTGCTTTGCAGGGGCTTTAGGCTGAGGAGTGGATGCAGCCCTGCTCATCCCTCTTCTGCCTCTCCCTCTGAAGAACCCGCTCCGTGAAAAGGAAGAAGAGGCCTGTGGCTGGTAAAAAGGCCTATGAAAAGGCCTGCCCCTGCCCCTAGACTGCTGCCTTTGAGGAGTTGCCTGCCTCTCTTTGGCCTGAGCACTCCTGTAAGTGGTCCTGTACTCATCCATTTTCTTCATGTAATTCTCTATCTGCTCCCCAAACAGAGAATTACCCACTACAGAAAAATCCATGGCCTTAGCCTGGGTATCCTGCAAAGGCTAGTACATCTGAGCCAAGCCATTCTCCGAAGAGCCACAGATGCAGCCATGACTCTTGATGACACATCATTAGAGTCTACAACAGCATGAAACTGAACTTTTGATGCCTCAATCCCATCTGCAGCCACCTCCTCCAGCTCCTTGGCTAGCTGGGGGGAGGCCTGTTTAGCCAGTGCCAGTACAGTGTCACTGCTGGACTTCTGGTACCTGGCTGTATAGGCCATATAATTCGCCTGCCTGAGTCCCAAGGAAGATGCCATGTACTGTTTTTTTGCCATGGCATCAATCTTCCTGGAGTCTTTGTCTGGGGGGTGTGAAGCCAAGGGAATGTTTGGTTTGTCACAGGCAGCAGCCTGCACTACCCCAACATGGCTGCATTGCTGGTATAAAAACTCCGTATCTGATCCTGATAGTGTGTACCTCTTGTCCGTCATTCTGTCAACAGGGGGTACAGAATTGGGAGACTTTAGGATTTTTTGTGTCTGTTTCCCAAAAGATTTGTGGAGGGGAACAGACAGTCTCCTGGACTCTGGGATGTCCATTATCTCTACATAATCAGGCTTCTTAATCTTCCACAGCCTCCTCCGTAGGATGCTGAGGGTTTCAGCCACCTTTCTGTAGAACATAAAGTGAGAAGGGAACTCAGAACGCCTAGGAGGGGAACACCTGAAGGTCTGTCTGGGGAGATGTCCGTTCTGCAGCACATCCAGACCCTCACTTCCATCATCATCCTCAAATTCCCTTCCTCTTCAAATTCCGGTTCATAAAAATCTTGAGGTATAATCTTGAACTGGGAGCCAACCGAACCGAACCCTGCCAGAAGGAGCCGGATCTGTAGGGACCAGGCAAGGCGATTCCACAATCTGAATCGCTGGCTATCTCTTAGCTGATCGAACATGAACCTCTGGGATCCGAACCAGTCGAATTGCCTTTTTGCGTTCTTTTTGTCAGAACCGATCCTCGAATCGGGTTTCCTTTTGCCCAAAGAAGTATCACCCTGGTTAGAGGGCACTCCTTCTGGTTCGGTTGAAACCGAACTGGGCTGGCCATCCAGGTCAGCAGACATCTCGGCCTCCTTTTCCCTCAGTCTACCTAATCTCTTCTCAAGGGTAGATTTGGGAAAGTTTTCACATATTTCGCAGTCTGAATCGAGGTGGTCAAACCCCAGACAAACACAGGTGGTGTGGGATCGCCTTAGCAAAGATCTCCCACACTCACTGCAGTGTTGAAACCCAGTGGGCCCGGTTTTTTCTTGGTTTTCAGACATGGCCAACCTAACCAACTTACCCTTTTATGGCAAACCACCAGGCAAGACTCCTTTATCGGTTCCTAACCATGTAACGGGTATTGGAAAAAGTACTAAAACACGTTTTTAGAACCAGTAAGAACCGGTAACCACATACTAAGTAAAACAACACAAAACACAATATTTCACTATCAAATGGCCGGTTCAGCCGCACTTTTACAAGTTCCACACAGAAAAAAACAGAATAATTCCTATCTAGTACTCACGGCACCACAGACAGAGACTGAACCGACTATGCGGATACTTTTTCGGTTTAAAAAAATGACGAAAACTGAAACGTAACCGACTTTCGAACCGAGCTGAAGAAGAACTCTCCAGAGCAACCGTTTAGTGAGGCGGAGTAAAGAATTTGATGGTTTAAGTTTGAAATACTCCGGACAGAGACTTCAATCGAGCTCGAGCTCAGCATTCTATGCCCTGTAAAGAAAGTTAACTCTTTGTTCTCTGGGGCAGTTCAAAGGTTGGGAATTGCTGCAATTGCCAGAATACAGCAAGACTTCATGTTGTTTGAAAAGGTTTTATCCCCCTTCTTAACCGAGCTGGCTATCTTTTCCTTGGTTTGGGCCTTTGCTATTCTGACTGCCTTCCCCACTTCCTTCTGCTTTAACTGGTATAGTTCTCTGTCCTGCTCCTTCTGTGTTTCCTTATACTTCCTGAATGCTATCTTTTTCTCTCTTACCTTCCCCGCCACTTCTTTTGAGAACCATAGTATTTTTTTCTTTCATTTTGATTTATTTGCTTCACACAAAGGCTTGTTGCCTCTGTGACGGCAGTTCTGATGTTTCCCCATTGTTGCTCCACCCCACCTTCTTGTCTGTTTGCTAATGTTTTTCTGAGGCACTCTCCCATTTTGACAAAATCAGCCCTCCTGAAGTCCAGTACCTTCACTTTTGTGTGGCTTGACTCTACAGCTAAGTTTATCGTGAACCACACTGTTTGGTGCTCGCTTGTTCCCAGATGGCTACCCACTTCAAGATCAGAGATCCTCTCTCCGTCCCCATTTGAGAGTACCAGGTCTAAGGTTGCTCCCTCCAGAGTGGGTTCCAAAATTAGCTGTCTGAGGCATGCCCCCGTAGAGCATTGAGAATAGCCCTGTTTTTGGATGTGGCTGCTTCAAAGGTGCTCCAGTTAATATCTGGCATATTCAGGTCCCCCATCAGCAATACCTCCCCTTTCTCTGCCATCCCAAGGATGCCTTCTATCATTTCCTTGTCCATTTCCTCCCCCTGAGATGGGGGTCTGTATACAACCCCTATGCGGACTGTGGAGCCATTTCCAGTCTCCAGGGTGACCCACAGTGCCTCCTCTCCTCCGTTTACCCTTTTTTTCTGTTGCTTTGATCCCTTCCCTTACATAGAGAGCTACTCCTCCTTCTTCCCTCCCAGTCCCTCCTGTAGATTGTATACCCTGGTATGTTGACATCCTAGTCATGGTTCTCTGTGTACCATGTTTCTGTGACTGCCACGATATCCAGGCATCCCTCTTCCATCAAGGCCACCATTTAGGGGAGCTTTTTACCTAGACTATGGGCATTGGTACTCATTACCCTCCATTTTTCATGGCCTTATCCCTTTTTGCCCCATCCCTGTCCTTACTGCCTTTATCTTTTTCTCCATTTACCCCTGCCTTTCTCCCTATCAACTTCTCTGTCTTGGTGTTTACCTCACTAACTACCCTGATTTTTTTTTGGGGGGGGGGTGCTAGGATTTCCCTTCTCCTTTTCAATGCCTCCTCCTTTGGCTAGTTTAAATGCTAGCCAATGAAGCATTTAAACCTATCACCTAGGATCCTGGTTCCCCTCCTGGATAGATGCAGACCATCATGCCTGTATAGGCCTGCATCCCTCAAGGTGGCGCCCCAGTCCCCAATGAAGCCAAATCCCAGAGCTCTGCACCAGTTTTTCAACCAGTCTTTGAATCCCATAGTGTGGAGTACCCTAGCCTCACTCATGCCATAGACAGGTAGCACTTCTGAGAAAGTTACCGTGTGTGCTACTTGTCTAAGGCCCTTCCCCCAACTCCACAAACTCCTGTTGCACTGCTCTGATCCCATTCTCAGCCAGGTCATTCGTCCCTAGGTGGATAATGACATCCGGCTCACGCCCCCTTGCAGCTGCTCCCACGATCCTGAGGATTTGTTTCTTGTCCCTCCAAGCCATGGCGCCAGGCAGGCACCTTACCTCCCTTTCCCCTCCCTCCCCCGGTTCTATCCACTAACAATTAAGTCCCCCACCAGGAGTTGTTTCCTTCCCCTGTGGGGTCCTGTGCCACCCTCCTGTGGGTCTCCATTGTGGAGGTTCCCAGCATCCTCCTTGGACTCCACTGCAGGTGCCTCCATAGAGGAACCATGCTCCGCCAGAGTGATGAATGAATTGTGGAGAGGCACAACTGTCAGGATGCACCTCTGTTCCACCACCCTCACCTTTCCTGAGCCCACCGTGGTACAACCACTCCTCTTTCTTGGCAACCTCTGAGGTAGTGGCGGTTGCCTGGGTGGTCCCTGGGTGGGGGAGCAGGTCTCCTGAATACCTGCCAGGTCAGCATGGAGATGAGCAACCTCCTCCCTCAGACCAAAGAGGTGCCTACAAATAGGGCAGCAACGCAGTTTCCAGAATGTCTCCCAGAAGACTGCTGCTCCACAGCCAGTGCATTGCACCACTCCCCACGTCTGTGTCCCTTCCTGTTACAGATGGTTTTCTTTTGTTTTTTTTTTGTTCTTGTTTTAGTGCATGCAAGCTTGTGAGTGTCTCCACCCCTATTCAGTGTGCTGTGCCTTTAAGGATATGAACAGGTGTATGTTGTTAGCAGTTTTGGGGAAGTGATGTCAGAACCCCTGCTATACAGGAAGTTATGCGCTTGGGGCAGGTGGGGAGAAGGGAAGGGTGGGAGGGAGTAAACCTATGCCGTCCAGAAACAATCAACTACAACTCTGGCCCTCCACCCCCAGGGAGTGCCTTCCTTCCTTTCAAATACCTATTTCACAATACACATCAATGCACGAAGAGGAGAAAACTCTCTGCCCCATCGGTCGAATGTGGAGAATCTGAATCCGGTGGTCGGTCATGCGCCTGCACCAACACCCAGAAGGAGTATCTAGGGACGTCAAGCCTGAAGGAGGGTGAGAGACAGAACCTAGAGACTCACGTTTGGCACAATACCTCCTCCTGCAGTCTGCCGGGGCTGGAGAAGGGTCGGCTGGAGACTACCAGATGCAAAAGAAAGAGGGTGTGCACAAGGTAATGTGGTGCTCTCAAACAAATCAATCGAAGCAAAACACCACAGTTTGGGCACTCACCACCACATATTACGTTGAACACCAAAAGTTAGGTAAAAAAAGGATTTTATTCCATAAATAACATGCCTAACACGTTTCTGGTCTATAACGCAAACCTTTCTCAAAGACTTACATTTCAAACACTAAAAACAAACACATCTTACAGGGTTTAGTACCAGTGATGTCATAATTGTAACATCTAATTGATTAATTACCAAGTGTTACATACTTTACATGCAGCATCTTAAAAGTAAAAGAAAGATCCAAAGAAGGAGGGGGGGAATTAAAAATAAAAGAACAGTGCATAGATAACAATACAATATAAAATACAGTTCAATCTCATTCATACCAAACATATTATTTAAAAGGAACATTTCAGAGAGCAATTATCTTTCTTCTAAAAAAGGTTTAATTTCAAAACCATTATTAAGACCTTGAGGGCTGTTAGCCTGCCAGGTGCGGACAGATGTTTCCTGGAAGGGAATAGGCCAGGTTTGGTACCACCAGGTGGTAGGCACTGAACTCACAGAGGAATTCATGTGTCTTGTCGCTCGGTATGGTCTCTTCTGACGTAGGAGATACAGAGATCCCAAACCATCCTCGAAAGTAAGTGCTGATAGTCAGTGAAATCAGCATCGGAAGAAAAGTGAATATTGGGTCCCTCTCCCTCCAAAGAGGGAGTCGAGGAGGACGAGGAACTCAACTGTCCAGAAGACTACTGTGGCAGAGGGGTCAGGTGAAAGACCCGTTCGTTTATGGCCCTGACGTATGACGGGAAGGCCGCCACAGTGGCTCTGGACATTTCTCAGGTTAAGGGCCCTTAAGACCCACATGGCCTGGGGGGGGGGGGTGGCTGCAGAGGGATGGGAGAAGGGCACCTGAAGGGAAGTGCCTGACCTCTGCCAGGGCTCTGGAAACCAGGGAATGGAGGCTGAACTGCAGGGATCCCAGAGATCATACCGGATTGCAGAGAGGAAATACGAAGATGCAAACTCTGAAACAGCCCAGATGGGGAATCTCCTCTGTGACGTGCCTGGGGTTGCATGTGTCCAGAAGGGCAACCCTCACCACTACCACCAGAGGGTACCCTGGAACCCGAGGAGGAAAAACGAGGCTCAGCACTGCATCTCCTCCCTACACCCCATAGGGTGGCAGTGGACAGCCACCACCCCTTGTCTCAACCCCTCACAACATGCACTCCTCCTCGACCCAGGTGAAGAAGTCCCCTGATCCATAGTCCCCCCGAGGGAGGCCACAGAGGCAAGAGTCTCCAGTGCCCCTCGGGAGGGAGCAGCAGCACTAACACTGCCTGCTGCCGCAGCCACTCTAGAGGAGAACCCGCCCCCAGTCTCTGACCCATCACCCCCAAGAGACCCCTGGCCACCCCAGGCCGAGGGATCCTCGGAAGCAGACTGCTCCGGAGACTCAGGAATGGGAGCACTGGGCCGCCTGATACCACGCCTCAGAGAGACTTCCGATCCTGAAGAATCTGGCAGCCAGTCCAGATCCAAATCTTAGTCACCCCCCCCCCCCACTGAAGAGGTGTCAACCAGAAGGACCTCAATACTGGCCACCCCCGGAGTTTCTCTAGAGACGGCACCGTGAACGGCACCATCCCGGGACGCGGCACCATTGGCGGTGCCAGTCAGCCCCACTGCACCTTCCAAAGCCCCAGAACCCAGGGCCAACCCGCCCATGGCCAGTCCCCGGCATTGCACACTGTGCTGGAACCCAAAACGATGCCACCAGCAGAGTCGCACCAGGCACTGGCGCTGAAGCTCGACAGGTGCCGCACACAATGTCATGTCGATCACTGGCACCGCAAACAGCACCAGGATCTGAAACAGTGCCGCGAGGTGGCATTGAGGATGCCCCAGTGCCAGACCCAGCCACCGTGGGCCTTGACACTGGGGGAGGTGGGTGACTGCCGAGGTGGTGTTGAAGACGCAACTCGGGAGGAGCCGCCGTCCTCAACACTGCAAAGAGGCCTCCTCCTCGGCAAGGCTAGAAGATGAGGAAGCCTTCTCCTCACCGGACCATATAGGCCTGGGAGGGGACCCAGAGGAAGGGTCTAAAGATCTGGCCTGGGAGGCCAGAAAGTGACGTCTTCTGAAAGTTGGCGGGGCCCTGCCAAGTTCGAATGTGCAGATTTCGAGAACATGACGGTCCATGGAGAAACATGCATTGCATCTATCCATGTCATGGTTAGGTTCCAGGCACTGCAGACAAACATCATGCCGGTCAGTAACGGAAAAAAGCTGGCCACAGAAACACAATAAAAGATCCCAGCGCCATTAGAAAAAACAAGGAATGGACTTACCGCTTTCAACGGCGTCCAGGATGGGGAACTGGGACGAAGGAGAAAATAGTGGCGTCAAAATTCGAATACTGAATGATGACGCAGATAAAATGAAGAGCAGCTTGTAGCAGTTGCAGCCTCAACGGCGGGAGAAACACAACTGGGATGGAGGCGGAGGAGTCTGCAGTGCCTAACGGGTGCACCATGCAGTGCGTCATTCTCATGGGCGGCACCATCAGTGCAGACTCCTCAAAAAAAAAAAAAAACTCCCATAGCAGGTGTGCACATCCGGCTTACACCCAACAGTACTGAATGGTGAAGACTGACAAGAGAAGATTAAGGGAATGAGTAATTTTGTACTGCATTGTCTCTCTAGGAATAACAGGAGCATTTTTCAAAATAGAAAAGAAAGTAGGAGTGGGAGCTCCATTCCAAAGTAAGCACAGAAACAAAAAGTTTGTTGGGTGTTACCAGTGTTTAGGACACATGACGCCAAGACATAAGACACATTTCTATGTTAAACTGATAAGAAATTTTCACAAACAATGTTGATTAATGCAAGGATATTCTTAAGTTTGCTGCAGTGATTTGATATCATTTAAAAGCAAAAAGTATGTATATGATAAAGAAGGGGTATAACAATACGAAACTAACTAAATGTTATAAGTTTTTGAGAAGTGTTAAGAGAATGGGTGTGCTTAGGCATGGCATGTAAAAACAGGTTACTCACCTGTAACAGTAGTTCTAGAAGTGGTGTATGTTGTTCATCCACATTCTTTGGCATGTGCCCTTCCGCTTTAAATCTCACTGGAAGTCTTCAAGCTGGCTCCTCCCATCCACCAGGGTGGTATATACCTCGGCTCTGCCCCATGACACCAGATCTTAGCCTGCTGAAAGCCAGGTTATGTGCATCCGCAGCCGGGAAGGTCAGGTGGGTCTGTGTGGATGAACAACATATACCACTCCTAGAAAGATCAGTTCATGAAGACTTTTGGCGCATCAGTAGATCTTCTAGGAATGTCTCTTGCAGTAAGTCATTACTTCTGGGAGTTTCCCTTAGGTGGCGCTCTCATATGGCAGTTTTCTCCAGTAGTCTCCACAGAGACCACCACACAACCTCACTTCCTGGGCTGTGCCTATAAAGTGGGTGGTCTAGTAGTCTCCGTTCCCTTGGTTTCAGCTCGTGAAGGCGGGGACCCGAGGGGAACCGAGTGCCAGCCTCCAAACCCCACATCGTTTTCCGTGTTACAAGATGGCAGGGGGTCAGAGGGAGTAGCTACTTACTGCAAGAGACATTCCTAGAAGATCTATTGTTATAGCAAAAGTCTTTGCATAACTCATCTATCTTCCACAGAATGGTCTCTTGCAATAAGATCATTACTTCTGGGAGATTCCCAAGCAGTTATATTGCAGTGAGTGGCCAGATATTGGCATTCTGCCTTACATTTAGTGTGGTCTAAGGATCGCTAGGAGGTGAGAGTAGTATATTGGCATATAAAGAGAATTTTGTATTTTATCTGTAAGTACTCCATTATAATATTCAGTTATAGGGTTTTGGCTGAAAAGGCGAGCCAGACTGGCTATTACTGGGCATTGTCAGATGAGTTAAGCAGATGTAAACCCGGTCAGGGTATGGCATATCAGATACTGTAATAAATCAGAAGAAATTCAGCCATATAATGGAGTAATTGGTTGTTTTCAGTGGCATGCACTGGAAAAGACAGTATATGACAAAGCCTATTGGGTTCTAAGTTTTGAACAGTAACCCAAATAATACAATGTTACTATTTTGTAATGCTACAATGTAGCAGGGTAGTATAGTGTTTTGCCATGTCTGGCAAGTCGTTAGGAAAACGCATCCATTTGGGAAAAATAGGCTACATAAGCAGCAAACAATGATTAAATGAAACAATGTATCTATTTCATAATGAAATCCAGTGGCTCTTAGAGTCAGTAGTATTGTTGTAGTCAGTACTGTACCTTGTTTAGAGTAAAAGACATGGAATACAACAGAGTGATGTGATCAGTTCCATCGTGCCTTAGTAATCTGATTTGCAAGGAGGTCCCAAGTATCAAGCTAGGACCTGTCTTTTTTAGGTGTAAACCTGAAATGTTAGTATAGTGGGCCTTTATTTATGCTGTCTGGTGAACAGAAGTTTAAATAATGATCTGATAATTGCAATTATGAGCCGTTAGATCTCATCTTTGAGATTTCAAACATGTTAATCTGAGAAAAATCATAACATTTCTGACATGCACACATTTTGTTTTGTTTTTGTCCAAGTAAGCGTGGATCAAAAATTGAGAAGTCTTACAGAGTTTATAAAGTTTATAATATATATGTACTGCCACTGTTTCTGTGGCCTTTATCTATAGCTAGGTGAAGACTGCATGTAGCAGTAAAGTTTGGGAAGAATATTATGATCTATATTATAATATTATCAGGATATATAGATTGTTTCTCCACATGTGAGTAGTAGTAGGCACTGTTTGTGGGACGGACATGAGGATCCGGTGCACAACAGGTCAAGGGCATCCTGATGAAATTACTCAATGGTGTAACAGTGATACCTCGAAAGTGGCTAGATGTATAAAGCCTCATGGGAAGGCCTCAGTATAATTTCAAATCGAAGCCCCAGAAAAAGTCTCCGAGGCTTAGAAGGAGACTGGGGCATAGTCTGAAGTTTTCATGAGAGGAAGGGCACCCAGCCATCCTAAAAGAAAAAATTACTCACCTAAGTAATTATGTTTCTTCTATTGAGTCTTGCAGTATTCTGACAAAGCGCAGTTAGCTCAGCCTTTAAACTGCCCTGGAGAACAAAGGTTAACCTTTCTATGCAGAGCATAAAATGCTGAGCTCGAGCTCGGTTGATGTCTCTGTCTGTTTGCCTTTGAAAGCTAACCATCAGATTCTTACGAGCAACTCTAATAGTATTCTATGTGGAAATTGTAAAACAAAATTTTTAATAGCCAACTGGCAACAAAAAGTTTTGGACTACTAAAAGGAGACTCAACTCAGGAAACCCAAAACTCAAACCAAACAGGAATATAACAAAATAAACACCGACACAAGAAGAGGGTGTAAAAAGAGCACCCTAGTGCAACACTGCACCTGCCCACCCACTTCCCAAACCAGGTTCTGAGAAGGAGGCAGGCAGAGGTCAGAATATACCAAGACTCAGTAGAAGAAACATAATTACTAAGGTGAGTATTTTTTCTTCAAACAACTTGAAGTCTTGCTGTATTCTGACAAGTGCAGACTACAGTAGTACCTCCATCGAGGAGGACAGAACCTACATTGGGAATAGGCTCTGAAGTACTGTTGTAAAGAACCGAGCATCACTCCTAGCCTGATATCCAGAGAGTAATGCTTGGTAAAGGTATGGACTATTTTCCAGATGGCTGCTTGACAAATTTCTAAGAGAGGATATCCCTGGCAGCAGCTGTACCTCTTGTGGAATGAGCCCTCAGGCCTGAGGGAGGAGTATTTCCCAGATTTTCATAGCAGAATTGTATACAAGACACAATCCACCTGGCAACAGATCTCTTGGTGGCAGGTTTGCCCTTTCCCACTTCTCCATAAATGAGGAACAACTGGAGGGAGTCAAACCTGTGACCCTTGGCATCCTCTATGAAGTAACTAAGGGCTCTTTTAACATCTAAACTGTGTAGCCTCCTCTCTCCTGAGGAAGAATGATCAGTGAAGAAGACAGGAAGAGACACAGACTGGTTTAAATGGAAATCTGAAACCACTTTGGTAAGAACCTTCTATTGGTTCTAAGGACCACTTTATCCCTATGAATGGAGATAAAATCAGGTTCCACTGACAGGGCTTGCAATTCACTGATATGCCTGGCAGAGGTAATGGCTACCAAGAACACAGTTTTCCAAGTCAAGTACTTAAGCTCTGCTGAAGACATAGGCTCAAAAGGGGGTTGCACAAGTTAAGCAAGGCAAACATTCAAATCCCAGGCAGGGGCAGGGTCTCTAAAAGGAGGATTAGTGTGAAGCAATCCTCTAAAAATTTACAGAACACAGGATGAGAAGATAACGAGGAAGACTTCCCCACAGACAGAAAGCTAGAAACAGCTGACACTGTACATTAAGAGTAGCTGGTCTGAGGCCTAAGCCATTAAGATGGACCATATAATCCAGAACCATAGGCAATCCAGCAGTATCTGGAGAAACATGCTTCTTAGAACACCAAATGCTGAATCTCTTCCATTTGGAGTTACAAGACTTTCTGGTGGTGGGCTTTCAAGAAGCTTTGAGAATATCCAGAACCCCCTGGGAAAGATGCAGATCTGCAAACTCTAACTCTTCAAGAGCCACACCTTGAGATTGAAGATCGGGGTACCAAATCTTCCCCTGAATAGATGTTAACAGGCTGTAATTCCTGGGAAGAGACAGGGGAAGATGGACTGCTAGGGACAGCAACCGGGGGTACCAGGGCTGTCTGGCCCAATCTGGAGCAATCAGAATCACTTTGCAAGGTTGAGACCTTATTTTGACTAAAACTTTGAACAGGAGTGGGAAGGGAGGGAAGGCACACAGAAACTTCCCTTCCCAATTCAGAATCAGGGCATCCAGGGGGACTGAGCCCAAGACTGGATGTCTGCAACAAAAGAAAGGGAGTTGGTGATTGTCTGGGGCTGCAAAGAGATCTATCTCTGGAGTGCTCCACCTGGAAAAAATCACTTTCAACACCTGAGGGTCCAGGGACCATTCATGATGGCCCTGAGAGATCCTGCTCAGTGCAACTGCTAGCACATTGTCCTTCCCTGGAAAGTGAACTGCTACCAGAGAGGTTTGCACGGAAAAAGCCAGGGACCACAATTTCATGGCTTCCGTGCACAAGGCCATGGACAGAGTGCCTCACTGCTTGTTGATGTACCACATGGTGGTAGTGTTGTCCATTCTGACCTGAACCACCTTGTTCTGTACTGACAGAGAAAGCTTTCAGGGCCAGAAAAACTGCCCTGAGCTCTAGGAGATTGATATGGAGAAGGGATTTTTGGGGGGCACCACAGCCCCTGGGCAGTGAGGGCCCCCAGATGGGCTCCCCATCCCAGAAGAGAAGCATCCATGGTAAGGACCACTGAACAAAGCTTAAATTGTCCTGATCCTGCCACCATTGGAGGGCTTGGATCAAGGTCAGAGTCACTGGGATCAGTTTGGTAAGGGAATCCTTCCTCTGAGACCAAAAAGCGCTCAGATGGAACTGAATATCCCTCATCTGGAATCTTGCCCCTTGGACCACTGCTGTTGAAACTGCCATGTGGCCCAAGAGCTGGAGGAAATGCCTTGCTGGTCAAGATACCCGAAGGCTGAAGGAAGAGGCTAGTTCCATAAGAACCCTTGCCCTTTCTAGAGGAAGAAAGGCTCTTGCTCTGACTGTGTCCAGTTCTACCCCCATAAAGGTAAGAAGCTGGACTGGTTCGAGAACTGACTTGGGAAGGTTGAGAAGAAATCCTAGAGAAGTGAGCACTTGCTGGGTCACTTGCAGGTGAGACCTGACTTGGTCTGGAGACTGGCCCACTATTAGCCAATCGTCCACATATGGAAAAATGGAAATCTTATGCCTTCTTAGAAAGGCAACTACTACTGCAAGGCACTTTGTGAAAACCCTTGGGGCTCAGGTAAGGCCAAAGGGCACTGCTCTGAACTGATAGTGGCCTGAGGGCAACTCGAACCTGAAGTACTTTCTGTGGGAGCACCTGACGGGAATGTGAAAGTAGGCATCTTTGAGGTCCAGGGAGGTTAACCAGTCCCCTGGCCTTAGAGAGGGAAGGATTATTCCGAGTTACCATCTTGAACTTTGGTTTTAAAAGATGTTTGTTTAGATAGCTTAGGTCTAGGATGGGTCGCCACTCCCCTGTCTTTTTTGGGGTCAGGAAGTACCTGGCATACAGCCCTTTGCCCCAGTGTAGGGTAGGTACTCTCTCTATGGCTCTTAAGGCCAGAAGAGAAGAAACCTCTGCCTCTAGGGCAAGAGTTTCCTAGAGATTTGCAGGTGGAAAAGATCTGGTTCTCATCTTGGAAATTTCTGAAGCTGGGAACCAATCCTGGCCTACTACTTCCAGGACCCACTTGTCTGATGTAATAGACATCCAGTCCTGGACAAAGTAAGCCAGCCTGCCCCCTACTGGAATAGGAGAGTCGACCAGGGCAGGCCCATCAGGCTGTCTGCTTGGCAGGGGCTTTAGGCTGAGGAGTGGATGCAGCCCTGCTCATCCCCCTTCTGCCTCTCCCTCTGAAGAACCCCCTCTGTGAAAAGGAAGAAGAGGACTGCTTGGTAAAAGGCCTGCCCCTGCCCGTAGACTGCTGCCTTTGAGGAGTTGCCTGCCTCTCCTTGGCCTGAGCACTCCTGTAGGTGGTCCTGTACTCATCCAATTTCTTCATGTAATTCTCTGTCTGCTCCCTAAACAGGGAATTACCCACTACAGGAAAATCCATGGCCTTAGCCTGGGTATCCTGCGAGAGGCTAGTACATCTGAGCCAAGCCATTCTCTGAAGAGCCACAGATGTAGCCATGACTCTTGATGACACATCATTAGAGTCCACAGCATGAAACTGAACTTTAGATGCCTCGTCCCATCTGCAGCCACTGCCTCCAGCCCCTTGGCTAGCTGGGGAGGCCTGTAGCCAGTGCCTGTACAGTGTCCCACCTGGACTTCTGGTACCTAGCTGTATAGGCCATATAATCCACCTGTCTGAGTCCCAGGAAGATGCCATGTACAGCTTTTTGCCATGGCATCAACCTTCCTAGAGTCTTTGTCGGGAAGCCAAGGAATGCTTGCCTTATCACAGGCAGCAGCCTGCACAACCCCAACATGGCTGCATTGGTGATATAAAACTCAGTTTCTGAGCCTGAGGTGTATACCTCTTGTCCATTCTTCTGTCCACAGGAGGTATAGAATTAGGAGACTTCAGAATTTTTGTGTCCGTTTCCCAAAAGATTTGTGGAGGAACAGACAGTCTCCTGGACTCTGGGATGTCCATCATTTCTACATAATCAGGCTCCTCCTGATCCTCCATTGCCTCTTCCATAGGAAGCTGGAGGTCTCAGCCACCTTTCTGTAGAACATAAAGTGGAAGCGGACTCAGAAAGCCTAGGAGGATACACCTGAAGGTCTGTCTGGGGAGATGTCCAGTTCCACAGGCACATCTAGACTTTCACCATCACCATCATCTTCAAACTCCCCTTCCTCTCAAACTCCGGTTCATAAAATTCTTCCAAAGTATAATCATGAACCAGGGGAACCAACCGAACCGAGCCCCTGCCAAAAGGTGCCGGATCGGTCAGAACTGGGCGAAGCAATTCCACAATCCGAATCACTCTGGCTATTTCTTCGGCGGTCGAAACATGGACTTGTGGATCCAAACCGGACGATTTTTCTTTGCGCTTTCTTTTAGTCGGAACCGACCTCTCGGGATCGGCTCTCTTTTCGCAAGAAGCGAAGAAGCATCGCCCTGGTCAGAGGGCACTCCTTCTGGTTTGGTCGGAACCGAACCGGGCTGGCCATCCGGGTCAGCGGACTTCTCGGCCTCCTTTTCCCTCAGTCTACCTAATCTGTTTTCAAGGGTAGATTTGGGAAAATGTCTGCAAATTTGGCAGTCTGAATCAAGGTGGTCAAACCCCAGACAATAAACACAGGTGGTGTGGGGACTGGCCTTAGCAAAGACCTCCGCACACTCACTGCAGTGTTGAAACCCAGTGGGCCCATTTTTCTTGGGTTTCTCAGACATGGCCAACCCTAACCAAACTTACCTTTTTCGGCAACCATGAGCAAGACTCTTATCGGTTCCTAACTGTGTCACAGGTCTTGGAAAAAAGGTTTCAAACACGTCTTTTATGACCGATAAGAACCGGTAACCACACACTAAAGTTACACAAGAATTAAACAAATGATCGGTTCGCCAAACCGATCCACACTTTTTACAAGTTCCACACAGAAACACAGTACAAAACCTATCTAGTACTCACAGTACCACAGACAGAGACTGAACTGACTATGTGGGAAACTTTTTCGGTTAGAAACCGACGAAAAAAACGACACTTAAACTGATTTCCGAACCGAGCTGCAGGAGAAATCTCCGGAGCGACTGTTCAGTGAGGTGGAGTAAAGAATCTGACGGTTAGCTTTCAAAGGGAAACAGACAGAGATAACAACCGAGCTCGAGCTCAGCATTCTATGCTCTGCATAGAAAGGTTAACCCTTTGTTCTCCGGGGCAGTTTAAAGGCTAGGGCTAACTGCACTTGCCAGAATACAGCAAGACTTCAAGTTGTTTGAAGGCAGTCACGGTTGGTTTATATGTGTTCCTTGTCATTCGTTCTTTGCCTCTGAAGTTTCTTTTTGGTTATAGTAATTTCCAGTTTTGTATGAATAATTATACTGAGGCGTGGTTTGTGGTACATATATTGTACTGTTTTTAATTCTCTGCCTAAGGCTTGTAGGTTGTCCAGTATTGTTTGTGCCCCTGGGCCAACTAAATGGTCACCAGAAAAAGGGGCATTAGCCACTTCTTGATGAATATCAGGTGCTAGCCCTGAGTGTCAGAGCCATGCCTGACGGTGTATAAGAATACCGACTGCAGCAGCTCTAGCCAAAGTGTCGGCAATGTCGTATCCTAATCTTAATAAATGTTGAGAGAAGAAAATGTAGTAGTAGGCTCTGTTCGTGGGAAGGACACAAGGGTCTGGCACACAACAGGCTGAGAGGCATCCCGATGAAGTGACCGTAATGGCCTGTAACAATGGTACCTCTATTATATATATATATATATATATATATATATATATATATATGTATATGAACATGATAAACATGTTACCTTCTGCCCTGAGGTGTGCCTCTATAATATTGGCGAGGTTATCCGCAAGGCATAGGCGATAGTATAATACATTCTTAGTCAGTTCTGGGTCCCAAGACGCCAAAGAATCTGATATGTTGATTGTAGTAAAATATGAAGTTGATGTTGACGAAATAAGCCCTCTGAATAGTAGGGGTATGCCATATATTTTGTTGGTAAATAGTATCATAGTGATATACATTGGCGTCGTCGACTGGAGGGTTTTTTGCTCCATAAATGAGTGTGAAAAAGCCCTGTACCCTCGTTGATAGAGGAGGCAGCCAAGAGACATCCGTCAAAGAGGTACACCCTGTTGATGAGAATATGTAATCATGTTAATGTTCAGTTGATGGAAAATGTCTCCCATTAATAATATATATATATACATCATTGTAAGGCACGGTCTGTGGGCGGTGGAATGTTGGCCACTGATGGGATCATCCCAGTCAATGGTGTAGAAGAATACCATGCCCGTAGATGGTGGAATGAAAGCAGTCTATGATGATTAGTAGAAATCCATGCTCCGTCGATGGTGGGTCACCAACCGTCAACAATGAAAGAAGGGGGTATGTTCGTCGATGGTGGAATGTGTCTCATCGACAACAGATGAAGATATGTGCTCATTGATGGGGGTGTTATGCCCGTCTGATGAGACAGGCTTGTTCTTATACGAAGCCACCGTTGATGATGGTCTTGGAGGGCTCATCGGTGGGGCGAATGACCCTCCGTTGACGAGAAAATATGTAGGAGGCCTCCGTCGACAGGGCATGAGTGGTTAAATCGATGATAATCAGGAGGCCTCTATCGACAATGGATGAAGTGTCAGTCGATGGGATTTATGCAGGAGGCCTCCGTCGGCAGAGAATGAACCCCCATCGACAGTATTTAGGAAGGCCTTCCATCGGGAATGAATTCCGTCAATGAGAAATGTGTAGGAGTCTCTCTGTCGATGGGGATGGCATCCGTCGACGGGAACACAGTGTGTGAGCCTCCTGTAGAGTGTTGTTGGAGGCCTCCTCGATGGGAATATAGTGTAATCCTCAGTAGTCTGTTCTGTGATGATGATGATGTAGAAATGCCTGCCTTCGACGGGGTATTTGGCTTCCGTTTGTGACACTTCGGCAGCTGGTTCTGATAACTCTATGATTTTTCTAATATAAAAATGTAGTGGGATTGTCTGTCATGAAAAATCCTGTGCCTGGGATGACAAAATCCCACCCCCCAGGTATCAGTTCAAAAGAGAGGATATAAAACCAGCAGATCTCTGAATGCAATTAATTTGTCAGTTTGCTTTGAAGCCAGGAACTAATATATCCATTTATAATGTCCTCAGGAAAGTTAGGACCGACAACCCAGCACACCCGATGCCAGTTGGGGGTGTGAACGGAAAGGTCAAGGAGAGCTTTCAACCATAACACTGAATTTCCTCGCTTTTGTCACTGTGGAACAACCTAACTAATGCATTAAAGAGTTTTTGCCTCTAATTTCCCTTCTTTCTGAGAATGATAATGAGAAATAGTAGATATGTATGCGGTGGCGGAGCGCAGGGCCTCCCCCGCCACGTGATGTCTTGTCACTTAGTAACACGGTGCCTGCAAACGCAAAATGGTAATGCGATGGTGACGGAAAGTGGAACACAAAGATAAACAGTACTGTAGACACAAATGGTTAAAAATAACACAAGCATAAGTGCAGATGAAAACACAAGCGTACGCACATGGTGCCGTGAGACGGAACAGCAAGGAACGGGTACGAACCGCAAGAAGAAGCGGTAAGGGTAACAGTAATGCAAGTGCACAGGCTGGTTTTCCCCAAAAGCTGCATAGAGAAAGACAGTGAGTACAAAGAATGTATGCATAATAATAGGTCTCTGAGCAGAAAATGAGGAGTTAGAATACTAAATTGCTTATATCTCAGGAACCGTACGACGTAGAAAAAAAACATTTAAAAGTCATATGATTTATGACTTTCCTGGCTAGTTTTGTACTTAGCCCCTTTAGGGAGCAAAGCATTTTTCCTAATAAAAGTCTGTATCTTGCACCGTTTCCAAGATACAGGCCCAGCAGCGAACACCGTAATGTTATCCTATGGGGAAAAAAGAGAAGTTTGGAGTACCATAACTTTGGCTCCCTGTAATATTTGTTTACCAAACCACTAAAAAGGCACATCTGTGGGATGTTGGCTTTCTTCCCTCTAAATTTCAGCCCAAAAGACCAAACCGTTATTTTGCAGCAGGGCGGCAAAGGATTCTTGTAATGCGGTGGATGCCGTAATGTTTTCCTATGGGAAAAAGCGTCAACTTTGGAGTGCCGTAACTTTGCCGCCCTGTAATATCTTTTCACCAAAATACAGAAAGGCACATCTGTGAGATGTTGGCTGCATTCTCTCTATATTTCAGCCCAAAAGACCAAACCATTCTTTTGCAGCAGGGTGGCAAAGAACTGCTGTCATTTTCCCACAGCCTGAAAAGTACTGGTTTAACTTATGTAAAGCTTTCACAAATTATGCAACATTGTCAAAGAACTTAAAAGTATTTATGCAAGTACTTTTTCCAGAAATGTAAAAAACATATTTCTGGGGTGTTTTACCCCAAAATAAAGACATGCCTAGCATCCTCAGGGTCCAACTAGGTGAATACAAAAAGAATTAGGTTGCTAGAGGGTCCCAAATCTAAATGCCAAGCATTTTTCTGATGACAAACTGACAACAAAATGCTGGATTTGTGACAGTAAAAGGGCCATTTGCGAAAGTAAAAACTGCATTTGCGACACTGTCAAACTTTTTGTTAACTTTTCTCATTGGCTTATAATGGGAACTTGTTTTCTGAATAACTTTTGAACCATTTAATATTTTTCATGAAATCTTCAAAAGGTACATTGGGGACCTCGACACGCGTTCCCTGAAGATTTCAGACTGTCCAGCTAAACCGTGCAACCTGCAGAGGCGAGCAAAGAATTTCAAAAAGTGTAAACGCACACGCAGATCACGCTTAATAACTCCCCAGCGGTACATCCGAACAGTACGAAAGTTGGCAGATCCCAAGATGTATGGTTCTTGATCGTGTATTCCAAATTTCAGGTAAATCCGCTGAACGGTTGCAAAGTTATTAAGGTGCAAAATTTTAGGTTTAACATGTAAATGGCTCTTCAACCCTAACTATGGTAGTACTACCGTGCTACCATAATATGTATATATGTGTGTGTATATATATATATATATACATATATATACACACACCATGATATGTATATCTGTGTGTGTGTGTGTGTGTATATATATGTATATATTTTTTTTATATATCCTGAAAGGAGGAGCTTGATGATGAAATCATGAAGAGGAATGAAACACAGCATTTTTAAACTGTAGTCTGTTTTCCACTGACACATTCATATACTTGGACTGAGAGAGGAACATCTAAGAGCACTTAAAGATTATAAAAAATACCTTAGATAAATAAGTCTAATGGTTGGTAGGAATTTTGCACTTTTAAACCTGTTTTGTTTTTAACATTGTATCTGTTGGGAATATTTTGTTCTGTATTTACTGTTTACCTTTTTTTTTATCTATCTTAAAGTAAAGATGCATATTTTAAAACAGAAACTGCCTGGTGTGCCTTGAAACTTCTTTTTTTTGTAACTGAAGCTTAGACGGTTAAAGTTGACACTGTGCTAAAGCTTATATGGTAATACCAAATTGGGAAATAAGAATAATCTGAGGTCTTTATTAGAGTTTTTAAGGGTTCATTTTGTACACCTGGTTAGGTGACTGTAGGAGAAAGATATCTGGCTGCCCGAAGAGAATTATCTGAGCCTGTACATTGGGTACACTAATAAGAGGTTCACAGTTTGAATCCCTCCAGAACTGAGACCAAAGGTTGATTTGAACACACAAAACAGACAGGAGGGTTACCCTGTTTCTGTTTCCTGTTCTAAGATTGTGCTTGGAGGTTGGCACTGTGGGAGCAGAGGGCCTGACCTGCTGAGTTGGTTTGTGACACCGTCGACAAAGAAAGGCTCTTTGATAATATATGTTTAGCTACATGTCCATTGAAAGGCGGTCAGGCAGGACTTATGGTGAAGGTATGCCTTCCACTCCGAGCTTCTTGAAAAGGACTCAATGTTGTTGGAGCATGTTAACAGAGCACCTTGAGTCATCTATCCTTAAAATTCTTGTTTGAGTATAGGAATATGGTGCTGTGTTAAGCCCAGGCACCCCAAGCTATAGAGTTCAATCCCGTCAGTAGATCACTTAGCAGGAGAGTAGTCTAGCTGCTGTGAGAGCTGAAGCCAGCAGAGAAAATGAATGGAGGCCACCAGGACCACCCACTTTTATAGGCACAGCCCAGGAAGCGAGGTCGTGGTGGTCCCTGGTGTAGACACTGCTGGAGAAAACTGCCGTGTGAGAGCACCACCTGGGAAACTCCCAGAAGTAATGACTTACTGCAAGAGAACATTCCGTGGAAGATCTACTATTACAGGTGAGTAACCTGTTTTCCTAGGGCGTGGATATGTTGTTCATCCATACTCTTTGGCAGACTCCTAGCAGTTCTCCGGAAGGAGGAGGAGGCAAAGCACACACACCCTACTTAGGGAACAGAAATTGGAGAACCGAGGCCCAAAATCAGCATCCAGGCAGTGACTCAAGGTCAATGTGGTAGTGGGGATGAAGGTGTTTGCTGATTTCAGGTAGCAGCCCGACAGAATTCCTGGATAGGGATGTCCTGGAAGCAACCACCGATGCAACATGTATTGCTGGTAGAAGGAGCTCACCATCTCTGAGAGCACTCCTTCCCCACCAACTCGTGGCACAAACCTATGCATGATGTGATCCATCTTGCAATAGTCTGCTTCGCTGCAGGTCTGCCAGAAGTGGCTTCAGCGATGGTGACAAACAGCTGGTGAACCTCTCTCCGAATTTCCACCGTTTTCTCCTTGTAATAGGAGAGAGCATGTCTCGGGTCCAAAGTATGGAGCCTGTACTCGGCCTCCGAGGTGCAGTTAGGGTAGTACACCAGCAGAGTTAACACCTGGTTAAGGTGAAACTCTGACACCACCTTCGGAAGGAATTTCGGCTGGGGGCGTAGGACAACCTTGTCCCTGAGGAAGACCAGATAAGGAGAGTCCACTGAAAGCGCCTGGAGCTCCCCTGTCCTTCTGGCAGATGTGACAGCCACCAGGAAGGCCATCTTCAACATCAAGTGTGACAAGCCACACTTGTGCATTGGTTCGAATGGCTTGCCCATGAGCTTTGCCAGTACCGGCAGAAGATCCCATGGAGGTGGAGGTTCACGCACTGGAGGGGATATGTGATCCAGGCCTTTGGAAAAAAAAAAATGCCCAACCACTGTCTCCTGCACCACCGCTGGCTGACCGGCTTGTGCCCTGTAAACAGAGATGGCTGCCAGGTGCACCATAAGGACTGATGACCGAAGACCCCCTTTGGAGAGAGACCAAAGGGAGCCAAGAATGTTATCCACTGGACAGGAAAGAGGGTCCAGGCCCTTGCCCTGACACCAAATGGAAAACCTTTTCCATTTGAAGGCATAACAGTTCCTGGTTGATTCCTTCCTGGATGCCTCCACCACAGTGTAGACATCTTCAGAAAGACCCAAAGTCTGGAACTCTAGCTGCTCAGGTACCAGGCTGTGATGTGCAGGGATTGAAGGTCCAGATAGAATACCTTCTCCTGACTGAGTGATATCAGGTACGGTCGTGTGCAAACCCGCTCCGGGGGCCTGCAGCTGAGGCTGAGGATATCTGGATACCAGAACTGGCACGGCCAGTCTGGGGCTACCAGGATCACCTTCACCTTGTCCCTCCTCACCTTGAGGAGCACCTTGTGGATCAAGGGAAATGGAGGGAAGGTGTAGAGGAGGTCTGGGGTCCACGGCCTTGAGAAGGCATCCCCCTGCAGCGAGCTCTGCTGAGGGGGGTGGGCATGAAACAGCTTCAGCTTGGTGTTTTCCCAAGAGGCAAACAGATCCACCATCAGTTTGCCCCAATGGAAGTACAGGCTGTAAGCTACCTCTGGATAGAGAGACCACTCATGGGATGTCTGGCCGAAGAGGCTGAGAGCATCCGGCAGTTGATTTGAGGCTACTGCCACATGGATGTCTAGGAAATCCACCTCCAACCAGCTCACGAGGGCACAGATGCAGAGCGCCTCCTTGCACAGCAAACGGGAGTGCGTATGCCGTTTGTTGATGTAGTACATGGTCGTGGTATTGTCCGTCTGGACTTGAACTACTTGACCCCAGAGCTGAGGAGCAAAAGCCGACAGTGCTAGTCTGACTGCTCTGAGCTCCAACAGGTTGATGTGACATCGGGACTCCTCAGGGGGTCCTTTCGTCCCCCAAGTGGGCTCCCAGCCCATGAGAGAGGCATTGGTCATGAGGATGACCATCGGCTCGGGGGCAGACAAATGGGATCCCTTCCTGCAACTGGTCTGGGGCGGTCCACTATTGGAGAGTGTCCCACATCTTCTGAGTTAGTGACCAGCTGGTCGAAATGACCATGGCGCTGAGTCCACTGGGCAGCCAGCTCCCACTGGAGGTGTGCATGTGCAGCCAGACTAGCGGACCACTGAGGGTGCACGCCACCATGTAACCGTGGCATAAAGTTCCAGGCAGGCACAATTGCCCAACCAGAAATGATTGGGCAAAAGGAGTAAAGAATTCTCGCCTGTCCGCTGGGAGCTGAGCTCTGGCTTGACAAGAGTCGAGCTCTGCCCCGATAAGCCCATCACCTGAGATGGCACGAGTTCCGACTTGGCTAGTTGATCAGGAGGCCAAGTTGGAAGCTTAGTCTGGAGGGCCAGGTCCTGGACCTCTCCACCTCCTGTTGGGTGGATCCTGCTAGGAGCCAATCGTCGAGGTAAGGATAAATCCTGACCCCCCGACACCCGAGATGGGCCACCACCACTGCAGTGCATTTGGTGAAGGCCCGTGGGGTCGATGACAGGCCAAATGGCATGGCTCTGAACTCATACAGGGTCCCTTCAACCCAGAAGCAGAGGAACCACTGATGGGACGGACGGATTGGGTCGTGAAAGAACACGTTCTGCAAATTCAGTGAACAGAACCACATGTTTTGCTCCAAGGATGGTATAATCTGGACAGAGGGACCATCCAAAACGTGTGTGACCTGAGGTATTGATTCAGGTTGTGCAGATCTAGAAGGGGGCACCAACCCCCGGTCCGCTTGGGCACCAGGAAGTACCTGGAGACAAAGCCTGGGTCTGCTGGAGGATCTGCCACTGGAGCTACTGCCTTCTTGAGGAGGAGCTGAGTGATGTCGTCTCTTAGAGCCGATTGGGTCTGAGTGGATACTCTTTCCTCCCAAGGGGCACGGGCTCGGCTCGAAGAGTACTAATCGAATTCCAGAGGCAGTCCTTGCCCAACCACACCTAGAACCCACCTGTCCGAAGTGACAATGGACTAGGCGGAAAGGAAGTAGCAGAGCCAGCCCCTCCATGGGAAGTCCCAGAGCTGACGTGATGGGAGAGGGGTTGACAGCCCCGCCTCGTCACTGAGCAGGCTTGGAGGAGGAGGCTCCAAGACCTGAACCTCAGCCTCCTTTATGGGCTTGTTGGGGTCCGGGTTTGGGCCGAGGGCACCAAGCTTGAGCCTGCTGCTG
The DNA here is from genome assembly GCA_016271365.2 of Neoceratodus forsteri. Classification (NCBI taxonomy): domain Eukaryota; kingdom Metazoa; phylum Chordata; order Ceratodontiformes; family Ceratodontidae; genus Neoceratodus; species Neoceratodus forsteri. The sequence continues at coordinate 501,982,213 of CM057456.1, forward strand.
ATGCTGTTGCTGCTGTCCACCTTGAAAGGAGGACTGCTGAGCCACACGGAAGAATGTCGAAAAAGGCTTCTTTTTCTTCTGCTGGTTCTTGCCCGAAGAATCCTTGGCAGGAGTAGGGTCCAAGGTGGCACTGGACTGCTCAATGCGCTGAAGGTGACCAGCCACTCCTGGGTCGAACAAGTCAGTACAGAGGAAGGGCATGTCAGCTAGTTTGTGCTGGGTACCACCAGAAAGGAAGAGAGCCTCAGCCAAACCCTGTGATGAGAGGCAACTACGGCAGCCATCGAGCTGGCAAAAGAATCCCCAATGTCCAGGGCCATCTGAAGCTGCTGCTTGGCAACAGCTCAGCCCTGATCTGGGACCTGCTTGACCATGGTCTGCATGTCCGCAGGGAGATGTGGGAGGAGTTCATCTAGCGACGCTAGGAAGGCGTGAGAGAAGTGTGCCATGATGACGGCCCGAACTTGCCTGATGAAAGTCTAAGGAGGAAGCTGCACAGACCTTCCTAGCAGGAATGGTCCAAAAGCTTGGACTCTATCAGGAGGTCTGTCAGTGTCAGCAGAACTGCCAGTACATCTGAACACACAGGCGGTCACCAGGCTCTCAGCCGAAGGGTGCTCTGTGAACCCTGAAATGGACCCATTGGCACCGCATACTTGCGGGCCATGTAGGCAGACGGCACTGGACAAGCGGCAGGGTGCTGCCAAAGTTCTAGGGCTGGGCCGACAATAGCCTCAGCCACAGAAAAGGCCTCCGTTGGGGTATCCCTTCTCTTAAGGATGTCCGTAAGAGGGACATCCTAGAGACACAGAGAGAGGGAAAGCAGCCAGAGATTCCTTAAATCAAGGAGGTTATTTTCTAGACTACACTGAACTGAATTATTACTTTTTGGACCTGTGTAAGTAACTAGTATTGTTTATGAGGTTGACTTGTCTTAGTTTTAACTTTAATTTACCAGGGAGTAACTGTAGCTGGGAGATATTTGCAGTGATTTGTGACTATACCTGGTACGTAGCCTTTGTGAAATAGGTGTCTGAAAGGAAGGAAGGCACTCCCTGGGGTGGAGGGTCAGAGTTGTAGCTCATTGTTTCTGGATGGCATAGGTTACCCCTCCCACCCTTCCCTCACCGCACCCGCCCTAAGCACATAACTTCCTTTATAGCAAGGGATCTGACATCACTTCCCAAAACTGCTAACAACATACATCTGTTCATATCCTTAAAGGCACAGCACACTGAATAGGGGGTAGAGACAATCACAAGCTTGCACACACTAAAACAAGAACAAAAAAACAACAAAAGAAAAGCATCTGTAACAGGAAGGGACACAGACATGTGGGGAGTGGTGCAATGTACTGGCTGTGGAGCAGCAGTCTTCTGGGAGACATTCTGGAAACTGTGTTGCTGCCCTATTTGAAGGCACCTCTCTGGTATGAGGGAGGAGGTTGCTCGTCTCCATGCTGACCTGGCAATGATTCGGAAAGCCTGCTCCCCCACCCAGGGATCACCCAGGCCACTGCCACTACCTCAGAGGTTGCAAAGAAAGAGTGGTTGGACCACGGTGGGCTCAGGGAGGGTGATGGTGGCGGAACAGAGGCTCCAGTTGTGCCTCTCCACAATTCATTTGCCACTCTGGTGGAGCATGGTTCCTCTATGGAGGCACCCGCAGTGGAGACCAAGGAGGATGCAGGGAACCTCCACAATGGAGACCCACAGGACGTGGCACAGGACCCCTCAGGGGATGGAAACAACTCCTGGTGGGAGACTCGATTGTTAGGGGGGTAGAACTGAGGGAGGGAAGGGAAAGGGAAGTAAGGTGCCTGCCCGGTGCCATGGCTTCGAGGGACAGGAAATGAATCCTCAGGATCGTGGGAGCAGCTGCAAGGGGGAGTGAGCTGGATGTCAATATCCACCTAGGGATGAATGACCTGGCTGAGAATGGGATCAGAGCAGTGCAAGGAGTTTGTGGAAATGGGCCTTAGACAAGTAGCACACAAGGTAACTTTCTTGGAAGTGCTACCTGTCTATGGGATGGATGAGGCTAGGGTATTCCACACCATGGGATTCAATGACTGGTTGAAAAAAAAAATTACTCACCTTAGTAATTACGTTTCTTCTAATGGAGACTTGCTGTATTCTGACTATTGCAGTTAGTCCTAGCCTTTAAACTGCCAGGGAGAACAAAGGGTTAACTTTCTATGCAGAGTATAGAATGCCGAGCTCAAGCTCGGCTGAGAGTTCTGTCTGCAGCCCTTTGAAATCCAACCATCAGAGTCTTACAGTAAAAACTCACTGACTATCCTATGTGGAAATTGTAAAATTTTTACTAGCCAACTTATAAACAAGAGTTTTGAATTCTACTTGAAGACCAAAACGAAAACCAATCCAAATAAGAATAATAATAAAACAAACACCCAAACAAAAAGAGAAGGGTGTTAAAGAAACACCCCTGAGGTACAACACTGCACCTGCCCACCCACTTCCCAAAAACAGGTTCTGAGAGGGAAGGCAGGGAGGGAGGTCAGAATACAGCAAGACTCCATTAGAAGAAACATAATTACTAAGGAGAGTAATTTTTTTCTTCAAACAACATGAAGTCTTCCTATATTCTGACTATTGCAGACTACCAAGCAGTATCTCCATGGAGGAGGAACAGAACCTACTATGGGAATAGGCTCTGAAGTACTGCTGTGCCAAACCGAGCATCACTTCTAGCCTGGATATCCAGACAGTAATGCTTGGTAAAGGTATGGTCTGTTTTCCAGGTGGCTGCTTGACAAATTTCTAAGAGCGGAATATCCCTGCCAGCAGCCAGGGAAGCAGCTGTACCTCTGGTGGAGTGAGCCCTCAGGCCTGAGGGTGGAATCATTCCTAGTTTCTCATAGCAGAACTGTATACAAGACACAATCCACCTGGCAATAGTTCTCTTGGTGGCAGGTTTGCCCTTTCCCACTTCTCCACAAGTGAGGAACAACTGGAGGGAATCCAACCTGTGACCCTTGGTACGCTCTATGTAGTAGCTAAGGGCCCTTTTAACATCTAAACTGTGTAGCCTCCTCTCTCCTGAAGAAGAATGATCAATGAAGACGACAGGAAGACAGGAAGAGCCACAGACTGATTCAAGTGGAAATCTGAAACCACTTTAGGTAAGAACCTTCCATTGGTTCTAAGGACCACTTTATCCTTTGAAAGGAGATAAAATCAGGTTCCACTGACAGGGCTTGCAATTCAGTGATACGTCTGGCAGATATAATGGCGATTAAAACACAGTTTTCCAAGTCAAGTACTTAAAGCTCTGCTGAGGACATAGGTTCAAAGGGAGGTTGCATAAGTTGAGCAATGCAAACATTTAAGTCCCAGGCAGGAGCAGGGTCTCTAAAGGGAGGACTGGTATAAAGCAATTCCTAAAATTTACAGAACACAGGATGAGATGATAGTGAGTAAGACTTCCCACTGACAAGCAGAAACAGCTGACAAGTGTACCTTGAGAGTCACTGGTTTGAGGCCTAAGCCATTCAAATGGACCATATAATCCAGAACTGTAGGCCATCGGCCTTTGCTGTGTCAGTGGCCTATCTATTCATAGTCATTTGTATTGCTCCCTTATGCCTATCCCATGCCTGTTTGAAGCCCTGCACTGTATTCATAGCCACCACTTCTTGTGGTAAGCCATTCCATGCATCCACCACCCTTTCTGTGAAAAAGAATTTCCTCACATTCCCCCTTAATCGACCCCCCTCTAATCTCATGCTGTGTCCTCTTGTCCTGCTATTTTTCTTATATTTAAACATGTTAGACTCTTTCACCTTGTTAATGCCCTTAAGATGTTTGAATGCCTCTATCATATCACCTCTCTCCCTCCTTTGCTCAAGGGTATACATATTGAGCTCTGTTAATCTGTCCTCATATGTCTTCTGATGCAGTCCCTGCACCATTTTGGTTGCCCTTCTCTGGACTGCCTCAATTTGGTTAATGTCCTTGTGAAGGTGTGGCCTCCAATACTGTCATGAGTACTCAGATGGGAGCCCTAACCAGTGTCTTGTGAAGAGTTATTACCTCCCTCTTCGACTTGTGATACCTCTACTATTACACCCTAACACCCCCTTAACCTTACCTACTGCTTTAGAGGTCTGCTTGGATGATTTCAGGTCATCAGTGATGATGATGCCCAAGTCTCTTTCTTCCTTTGTGACTGCTAGCAACTCCTCCCAGCCTATAGGTGGCTTCACGGTTTTCTTCCTATGTGCATGATTTTGCACTTCTTTGCATTAAATCCCAGTTGCCACTCTTCTGACCATTTTGCTAGTTTATCAGATCTCTTTTCATTCTGCCCACCCCATCTGGATCATCTACTCTGTTGCAGATCTTGGTGTCATCTGCAAACAGAGAAGCCTTAACCTCTAGTCCATCTGCAAGGTCATTAATGAAGATGTTGAAGAGGACTGGCCCCAGGACTGATCCTGGTACCCCACTTGTGACTTGCATCTCTTCTGACTGTATACCATTTACCACCACTCTCTGTTTTCTGCCCGTCAACCAGTTTGCCACCCAGTTGACCAACTTCTGACCCACGAGCCTACCCAGCTTATTTATCAATCTTCTATGTGGAACAGTGTCAAAAGCTTTGCTGAAGTCAAGGTAGGCGACATCAACTGCTCCCCTTGGTCCACCACTCTGGTTACCCAGTCAAAGAAATCTATGAGATTAATTTGACAGGACCTTCCTTTGTAAACCCATGCTGTCTTGGATCCTGTGCCCCTATGGATTCCAGGTGTTGCACTATCCTTTCCTTAAAGTGCCTCCATAATCTTGCCCACTACTGAGGTAAGACTGACTGGTCTGTAGTTCCCGCCTCCTCCTGCTACCACTCTTGTGGAGCGGGATCACATAAACCCTTCTCCAGTCTTCTGGGACCTCTCCTGTGCTCAGAGACTCACTAAACAGTTCTGCTAATGGCTCTGCTATTTCCACCTTTAGCTCCTTAAGTACCCTAGGATGTATGCCATCAGGTCCCATTGCCTTATCCACGTGAGCTTAGCAAGCTCTTGTAGGATCCTTTCTTTGTGAAGGGAGTAGTGCTCACCTCCCTCCCCTGTGTCCATGATGCTGAGCTGCGGGCCCTGCCTACCTTCTCTTCAGTAAATACTGAGCAAAAGTATCTATTTAGGATAGATGCCTTTACAGGGTCCTCCTCCTCACATGCTCCCTTTTCTCCATTAAGCTTAGCAATACCCCTCTGGACTTTCTCCTTTCACTAATGTATCTATAGAAAGTCTTGTCACCTTCTTTTACTGTTCGTGCTAGTGTTTCCTCAGTTTGGGACTTTGCCTGCCTTTCCTGCTTCCCTTAGGGCAGTTTGGTATGCCTCCCTATCTTCATCCCGCTATGTTCCCTTATATTTCCTGAAGGCCAGCCTTTTGGCTCTGACCTTTTCTGCTACTGTATTTGAGAACCAAAGTGGTTTCCTTCTTCTTTTGCACTTCCTTTTCTGTCTAACACAATGGGATGTTGCTTCAAGTATTGCATCATAATGCTTGCCCACTTTGCCTGTACACCTCACCTGTGTTTCTTTTGCCAGGGCTAGCTTAACTCTGTTGGCCATCTTATCAAAGTCAGCTCCTCTGAAGTCCCATATTTTGCCTTGGAATGGGATGATTTAGATGTAGTAGCCAAATTGAACCATACCATGTGATAGTCACTGGCCCCCAGGTGACCTTCTACCTGGAGATCTGTGATCCTTCCTTGTTAGTCAGTACTAGATCTAGGATAGCCCTGTCTCTTGCGGGTTGCTGTACCAGTTGTTTGAGGCCCTCCTGCAGGAATCCACTATGTGTCTAGTTCTGGCAGATGTTCCTGCTGGTATTGACCAATCTGTATCCGGCATGTTGAAGTCTCCCATTATCAGAACCTCCCTTTAGCTGTCATGTTTTGTATATCTTCTAACAGTAATGTGTCTATGTCCTCCCCTGGTCTGGGGGCCTGTAGACAACCCAGTTCTTATGGCTGTCCCATTTCCTGTTTCAGGGTGACCCACAGTTCTTCTGGCTCCTTATATGTATTCTGAATTTCTGTAGCTTTGATATTTTCATTGACATACAGAGCCCTCCTCCCCTTTTTGCACCTCGGTCTCTTCTGAACAATACATAGCCAGGTACTGAAGTCTCCCAAGTGTGGTTACTGGTAAACCACGTCTCACTAATTGCTACTATGTCCAGTTTAGCCTCTGATATTATTGCCTGCAGGTCTGGGATCTTATTTCCCAGGCTGTGAGCATTTGTGTACATGATTTTCCATTGGCCAGATTTTGGTGTGTTAGTTGTTGGGTGAGGTTTGGCATTACCCCTGTGCATCGTATGGGGTGACAAACCTTTTTTTCTTACCTGGTGATGCAAGTGAACTGCAAACATGCTGAATCCCTGTTTGACCACTAGCTGAGGGGGGAGGGGTGTTCTTCCCATTTGACGTATGGGGTGCTGCCCCCTCTCCCCATTTGCTAGTTTAAATATTCTGCAAAGAAGTCAAACTTCTGCCCCAATGCACTGACTCCCTCCTTAGTCAGATGCAGTCCATCAAATTTAAAGAACTTTCGCTCCCAGAACTGTTGCCAGTTCCCTACAAATCTGTGTCCTTTTTCCTGGCACCAGCCCTTCAGCCACGTGTTCAGCTCCCCTATCTCCCCTTCTCTGACCTTCCGTCCATCTGCTCCCCTCTCCCAGACTGGCAGGATCTCAGAGAAGGAGATGCCGGACGAAATAGATGATAGTTTGTCACCCAGCCTGATCAGGTGTTCCTTGGTTCCACAACTGACCGGCTGGCGAGATCATTAGTCCCTATGTGTACTAGGACATCAATGTTTTCTCCTGCTTTGTGAACAATTTTAGCAATGTGGTCAGTGTCTCTCCATGCTGATGTACCTGGAGACATCTGACCATTATCCCTGCTGGAGATGGGTATCAACTCCTGAATCATGGAGTCTCCTATGATCAGAAGTTTTTGGATTTCCTTTTGCTTTTTTGTTTTGGTTCCTGATTTGGGTGAGTTTTGTTACGTAGCTCCTGTGCACAGATGTCCTGCTCTGCAGTGTCTTCTGCCTCTTTGTTTGATTTCAGAGATAGAGGCAGAAACCTGTTGTAGTGTTTATATGGTTTTGGAGGTAATATGTTGGAGAGCAGAGAGTGATGGGGCACCTGAGTTGCCTCTAACCACCTGCCAACCTCCTGGACCAACTACCCTCTGTGGTCGAGGGTTTTCTGTTGGATGCTGGGGAAATGGCGGGTGGTTCTTATAATGTATTTCCTCTTGAATATGAAATTTGAGGCGCGCAATCTCTGCCCATGCTGCCCGGAGCTGAGCTCTAAGATCTCCAAAGGCCCAACATGTAGGACAGTGTCCTAAATCCTGTAAGACTGTCCTTCTGAAAATTGTTCCACAGTACCTGCAGTTAATGATATCTATTTCAGATAAGTTGCTGGGTTTATAACCTAGTCAGAGTAATTAGAAGGAAAAAAAAAAATGCAAGTAATGGTTTGATTGTGTTTTGTTTACCTTGTTATAACAAGTTAAATTACTAGTGCCCCTGTAAATGAGCTCACCTTGTGGAGGCCCCAATGATCCACCTTCCTGCTCTGCCACAGGAAATGTCACAACAACAAGTACCTATAAAAAGGAGTGTATTGTGGGTGGTTGGGCCTTCCCTGCTGAAAAAGAAGAACCACAGACGAAAGAACAAGGAGGTAGAGCAGAAACAATCAGTCAACAACAAATGCAGTAACCCTGAAAGCTTATCCTAATGTTAGATAAAACTGTAAAACCTGTAAAGCACCACCTGTAATAATTTCAGAAAGATATACGCTGTAAAAACACTTTGCTACGAGAAAAAATAAAGCAATGAAATGTTAGCAACAAACAGTAGCAATCCCTGTGAGTAAAAATAAAACACCACACAGTAAATCTGCTTAGCCAAAATAAGTCTTAATCCTTTTCCCTTGCTCTGGTAAGTTTCTCTACTCTGCCTTTCAAGCAGTCTTAGAAGGAAAGAGCTCAGGTGAAGCTAGGTGCCTTGGCCAGCAAACCAAGTCTTCTACCTCCCAAATGATGGGAATGTGAAAATAGGCATCTTTGAGGTCAAGGAAGCTAGACAGTCCTCTGGCCTTAAAGAGGAAGAATTATTCCACAGTTACCATCTTGAACTTTGGTTTAAAAGATGTTTGTTCAGGTATCATAGGTCTAGGATGGTTCGCCACTCCCTGTCTTTTCTGGGGTAAGAAAGTACCTGGGTACAGAGCTTTGCCCCAGTGTGGGGTAGAAAACTCTCTATGGCTCTTAAGGCCAGAGGTGAAACCTCTGCCTCTAGGGCAAGGAATTTTGAGAGACCTGCAGGTGGAAAGATCTGGCTCTCATCTTCAGAAATATTTTGAAGCTGAGAACCAGTCCCTGACTACTACTTCCAGGACCCACTTGTCTGAGGTAATAGCTATCTAGTCCTAGACAAAGGAGGCAGTATAGTGCAGTGGTTTAAGGCTCTGAGCTGCAAATCTGGTGACATCCAGCAGACAAGACCTGGGTTTAATCCCAAAGCTTCCACTTACATACTGTGTGACCCTGAGCAAGTCACTTACCTTCCCTGTGCTCCCAGGATGTTCCTGTAAAAAAGCTTTCAGCTTAGTGTGCTACTCCTAGTTAAAAAAAAAAAAAAAATAAGCCAGCCTGCCCCCTACTGGAATAGGACAGTCGACCCGGGCAGGCCCATCAGTGTGTCTGCTAGGTAGATGCCTTAGGCTGAGGATTGGATGCAGCCCTGCTCATCCCTCTTTTGTCTCTCCCTCTGAAGAACCCCCTCTGTGAAAAGGGAGAAGTGGCCTGTGCTTGGTAAAAAGGCCTCTGAAAAGGCCTGCCCCTGCCCCTAGACTGCTGCCTATGAGGAGTTGCCTGCCTCCCCTTGGCCTGAGCACTCCTGTAAGTGGTCCTGTACTGTCCATTTTCTTCATGTAATTCTCTGTCTGCTCCCAAACAGAGAATTACCCACTACAGGAAAATCCATGTCCTTGGTCTGGGTGTCCTGTGAGAGGCTAGCACATCTGAGCCAAGCCATTCTCCTAAGAGCCACAGATATAGCCATGACTCTTGATGACACATCATTAGAGTCCAAAGCAGCATGAAACTGTACTTTTGATGCCTCAATCCCATCAGCAGCCACCTCCTCCAGCTCCTTGGCTAACTGGGGGGAAGCCTGTTTAGGCAATGCCAGTACAGTGTCCCACCTGGACTTCTGGTACCTGGCTATATAGGCCATATAGTTCGCCTGCCTGAGTCCCAAGGAAGATGCCATGTACTGCTTTTTTGCCATGGCATCAATCTCGCCTGGATTCTTTGTCTGGGGTGTGTGTGAAGCCAGGAATATTTGCCTTGTCACAGGCAGCAGCCTGCACTACCCTAACAAGCTGCACTGCTGGTACAAAACTTCCGTATCTGAGCCTGATAGCGCGTACCTCTTGTCCATCCTTCTGTCAACAGGAGGTACAGTATTGGAGACTAAGATTTTGAGTGTCTGCTTCCCAAAGGATTTGTGGCGGGAACAGACAGTCTCCTGGACTCTGGGATGTCCATCATTTCTACATAATCAGGCTCCTCTTGATCCTCCATGGCCTCCTCCATAGGAAGCTGGAGGTTTCAGCCACCTTCTGTAAAACAGAAAGTGGGAGGGACTCAGAAAGCCTAGGACGGGAAACACCAGAAGGTCTGTCTGGGGAGATGTCCGGTTCCACAGGCACATCCAGACTTTCACCATCATCCTCGAACTCTCCCTCCTCCTCAAACTCCGGTTCATAAAAATCTTCAGGGGATAATCTTGAACCGGGGAACCGACTGAACGAGCCCCTGCCAAATGGTGCGGATTGATCGGAACTGGCGACGATTCCACAATCCAATACGCCTGGTTATTTCTTTGCGTCGAACATGAACCTCTGGATCCGAACGATCGATTTCTCTTTGCATTTCCTTTTTGTAGGAACCAACCCCTCAGGATTGGCTCTCCTTTTGCCTGAAGAAGTATCACCCTGGTCAGAGGGCACTCTTTCTGGTTCAGTCGGAACCGAACCAGGCTGGCCATCCGGGTCAGTGGACTTCTCGGCCTCCTTTTCCCTCAGTCTACCTAATCTCTCTTCAAGGGTAGATTTAGGAAATTGTTTACAAATTTGGCAGTCTGTATCGAGGTGTTCAAACCCCAGACAGTAAACATAGGTGGTGTGGGGATCGGCCTTAGCAAAGACCTCCCCACACTCACTGCAGTGTTAAAACCCAGTGGGCCCAGTTTTCTTCTTGGGTTTCTCAGACATGGCCAACCTAACCACACTTACCCTTTTTATGGCAACCGCCAGGCAAAAGTCCCTTATCGGCTCCTAACCGTGTCATGGGTGTTGGAAAAAAACGTTCAAAACACGGTTTTTGTAGAACCGCTAAGGACTGGTAACCACACTCTAAAGTAAAAGACAGAAATTCACTAAAAGTGATCTGTTCAGCCGAACCGATCAAACAGGTTTACAATTTCCACACAGAAATATATAAAACCTATCTAGTTCTCACGGTACCGCAGACAGAGGCTGAACCGACTAAGTGGAACACATTTGGCTTAAAACTGACACTTTAACCGATTTTTCGAACCGAGCTGAAGAAGAAATCTCCGGAGCGACTGTTCAGTGAGGTGGAGTACGGACTCTGAAGGTTGGATTTCAAAGGGCTGTAGACAGAGACCTCAACCGAGCTCGAGCTCAGCATTCAATGCTCTGCATAGAAAGTTAACCCTTTGTTCTCCGGGGCAGTTTAAAGGCTGGGGCTAACTGCAATAATCAGAATATAGCAAGACTTCATGTTGTTTGAAACTAGTGCAGAGCTCAGGGATTTGGCTTCACTGGGGACTGGGGATACACCTGGAGGGATGCAGGCCTATAGCCAGCGGTGGTCTGCATCTATCCTGGAGGAGACCAGGATCCTAGGTGATAGGTTTAAATGCTTCACTGGCAAGCATTTAAACTAGCCAAGGGGGGAGGTACTGAAAAGGAGAAGGGAAATCCTAGCCCCACCCCCAAAAAAAAAGTCAAGGTAGTTAGTGAGGTAAACACCAAGATAGAGTAGTCGACAGGGATAAGGGCAGGGGTAAATGGAGAAAAAGACAAAGGCAGTAAGGACAGGGATGGGGCAAAAAGAAATAAAGCCAGAAAAAATGGAGGGTAATGAGTACCAATACTCGTAGTCTAGGTAAAAAGCTCCCTGAAATGGTGGCCATAATGGAAGAGGGATGCCTGGATATCGTGGCAGTCACAGAAAATGAAAATTATGTACCTACCGTAATTCTTGATCTTCTCTTGTATCTTCACCATTCATTACTCATTGGGTTGTGCTGGAGAGTGCGCTTTTAAAGAATTTTTTTGAGTCGGCACCAGCAGGCGCCGGCCCCGACAGCAACGCACTGTGTCATGCGTGAGGTGTGGCCGTTAGGTGCGGAGACTCCTCCACCATCTCAGTTCTGGTAGCCGGAGAGGCGGAAAAAAAAAAAGGCATAAGGAAAAGGAGAGCGAGGCAAAAGAGCCGAGGGACAGCAAAAGAAAGGATATAAAGTGAAAAAGGAATAAGCCGGTAGAGGACAGAACGAAAGAGAGAGAATGCCTACCCTAAGGGACCACAGGGCCTCCCTTCTGGGGCGGCTCCAAGGGAGGAACAGATAAAGAGAAAGGGAAGAAGAAGAAAGGGAAGAAAACAAGGGATGTTGAGAGGGGATAACACTGCCCATAGATATACTGGTTGAGAGGCTTATAAGCTCGGACCCAAAAACAATGGAGCAAGAATCCCTCCTGATAGGTCTAAGAGTAGGTTCAACTGAACCGCTTGTACAGACTGGACACAAAGGGCAGATTCTCTAACCTCCCGTCATCCCAACCCCCTACACTCTAGCTGAGAGCTCACAGACTGCCCAGGCAGAAATTCTGTTCCAGAAAGACAGCGCCCAGCTAGGAAGGGGAATAAGCCCCTTAGCACCTTGTTAAGTGCTAACACAGATGTATGTGGGGAGGGGGTAAGCCCTGCAGAAGGCAGCTTTGTGTAAAAGGATGGAGTGGGAACTCAATCGGACTCCCTGAAGCCAAGGCAAGAACAACAGCTCCAGGTAAATGAAGTGCTAGAGGCACCAACCAATAGAAGCTGACACAATATTAATTAATACCTGCCAGAAGGGACCTGAAAATTGGGGCCGAGCCATAGAGGGATGGTCTCTTCATCTGTGAACTGAACAACATGGCTAAGAAGCCAAGAGGTCACCCCTAGGGGCAATCAGAAAGAGTTCCCTCGGGATAGAATAAATCCTACTCGTTCCCCTTTACCTTGAGGAAAAAGGATCCGTCCAGAGAAGAGCGGAAAATCAAGATGGGTTTTTTTTTTTTTTGGCTTAAAGGCCAACGAGGAAAGGAGAGGAACGAGTAGGGAGGAGGAAGACGCCGCAGTAGGAGGCCACTGAGGGGAAGGTGGGCAGGTATCAGTAATGAATGGTGAAGATACAAGAGAAGATCAAGAATTACGGTAGGTATGTAATTTTCATATCTTCCATTGTCAATCTGCATCATTTATTACTGCTTGAGTGATTACCAAGCCCCCCCCCGGGGGGGGGATAATAGAAACCCTGAGGGAACAAGACCCTCAGACTCCAGCTGGTGGGAAACAGAAGTGGAAGACCCTAGGCTAATCAGACTAGAAGCCTATGGTGGAGGAGAGCTAGGAGGTGTCCCCTGGGGACGGGGAGACTGAGGAAGCCCCTGCAGAAGCCTCCTAGCCCTGGAGGAAAAAAGCGGGTCCCTCGGAAAGCGGAGCGAGTCACCCTACAGCCGGGCCAGGGGTGATAACCTTGATAGACCAAGCCATGCCATCCATCTAATACAGATCGCTGTACCTGGAAGCCACCTCACTGGCATCGTAAGATGCCCTTGCTTGGTGTCTTGCCAGTTCCAGGCCTATAGCAGAGAGGGCAATGGCCTGTCTAGATTGCTCCAAATCAGGCACTGATGCTAGAAGCTGGGATAGCATCGACCATAAATGCCTACCGTAGGCAGCATGGTGCGCCTGATGAGGAGCAATGCCCAGCATCACTACGAAAAGAAGAATACCTTTCTCCTCCACGGTCAAACTATAAGGAATCTGAATCCGGTGGGTGGTCGAAATGCCAGGCAAGCCGGCACCCAGAGGGAGTTTCTAGCAATGCCAATCCCGAAGGTAGGTTGGGAAGAGAACCTAAAGACTCCAATGGGGCACAATACCTTCTCCTGCAGTCTGCCGAGGATGGAACAGGGACGGCTGGCGACTGCCAGGAATGGACAGACACCTCCTGGAAAGGAATAGGCCAGGACAGTACCACCAAATGCTGGGCACTGAATTCACTGAGGAATTCCGCGTCTGCCGCTCGGTATTGTCTCGCCTAATAAAGGAGGTACGAAGATCCCTAACCATCCTCGAAAGGAATCGCTGATATTCAGTGAAATCAGCAACGGAGGAGAGATGAGCAGGGGGGTCCTCTTCCTCCGAGGAGGGAGACAAGGATGATGGGGAGCTCGAATGTCCAGAGGACTCCTGCGGTGGTGGGGATAGGCGAAACCCCCGTTCATGCATATATCTAACATATGAGGGGAAGGCTGCCGCAGAGCCTCTAAACTTCTCCTAGGATAACGAGCCCGTAGGACCGACATGGCCTGGAAAAGAGGGGGGTGGCTGCAGAGGAACGGCAGAGGGACACCTATGATGAGGCAACTGTCCTCTGCTGAGGCTCTGAAATATGGAAAATGGAGCCGAGATGGCGGGATCCCAGACAAACTAGGTCATGAACGGAACCCTGGGTCATGGTAGCACTACCGCGTTACCATAATATTATGGTAGCATGGTAGTGCTACCACAGTTAGGTTGAGGAGCCATTTCATGTTAAACCCAAAACCTTGCACCTTAATAACTTTGCAACCATTTGATGGATTTGCCTGAAATTTGAATTTATGATCAAGAACCATAGGCCTTGGGATCTGCCAAGGTTTGTACTGGTCAGATATATGGCTGCTGGAGTTATTATGTGATGTGCGCCGCTTATGCTTTTCTGAATTCTGTGGTCGCACTCACAGGTCGTACGGTTTATGGATCGGCCGAAATCTTCAGGAACATGCAGCCAGGGTCCCATGTGCCTTTGAAGATTTCGAAAAAATATTAAACGGTTCAAAAGTTATTCAAAAACAGTTTCCCATTATAAGTCAATGGAAAAGTTAACAAAAGTTCAACACTTTCAAGAATGCATTTTTACTTTCGCAAATGGGCCTGTTACTTTCGCAAATCGGCCATTTTGTTTTCAGTTGGTGATCAGAAAAATGGTTGGCATTTAAATTTGGGACCCTCTAGCAACCTAATTTTTTTTGTATTCACCTAGTCGGGCCCTGAGGATGCTTGCCATGTCTTTATTTTGTGGTAAAACACCCCAGAAATATGTTTTTCAAATTTCTGGAAAAAGTACTTTCGCAAATTACTTTCGTGCTCATGAAAGTGTCGCAAATTTTTGCGAAAGCTTTCGCAAATTGCGACAGTAATTTTCTAGTCTGTGGGAAAATGACAGCAATTCTTTGGCACTGCACTGCAAAATAACCGTTGGGAGTTTTGGGCTGAAATTTGAAGGGAACACAGCCAACATCTCACAGATGTGCCTTTCAGTGTTGTATTGAAAAATATTACATGGCGGCAAAGTTATGGCACCTTAGGATAACATTACGGGCTTCGAAGCATTACAGGAATCCTTTGGCACCCTGCTGCAAAATAATGGTTTGGTCATTTTCCTGAAATTTGAGGAAGACAGCCAACAGTACACAGATGTGCCTTTCAGTAGTTTGGTGAAAAATATCACATGGCGGCAAAGTTACAGCACTCAAAATTGACAGTTTTTCCCATAGGATAACATTACGGTGCCCGACACTTAACAGAAATCATTTGGAGCCCTGCTGCAAAATAACGGTTTGGTCTTTTTCCTGAAATTTGGAGGAAGACAGCCAACAGCCCACAGATGTGCCTTTCAGTAGTTGGTGAAAAACACTAGGGAGGCAAAGTTATGGCGCTCGAACTTTTCTTTTTCCCCATAGGATAACATTCTGCGTTCGCTTCCAGGCCATTCGTATCCGGAAACGGTAAGCAGATACGGACTTTCATCGGAAAACTTCTTAGCCCCTTAATGGGGCTAAGATTCAAATTAGCCAGGACAGTTGTAAATAATATGACTTTTAAATTTTTTTTCTACGTCGTACGGTTCCTGAGATATAATGTATTTAGTATTCCAAGATCTCATTTTCTGCTGGCCATGCAACTACTAAGTGTGGTACGTTGTGTGCAGCTGCAATCAGGGATGTGTACGTTTGGTGTACATGGCCTCAGTTTTGCTGTTGATCTCCACTGAGCATGAGTACCTGGTCAGGTGGGTGGGGATGTCTCGTAGTACATTTAGACAATTGTTTGTTATTTCTGTCACCTGCTGCTGGATGTCTGTCATTGGTTGTGTTGACTTGGTCCTCCCCCATACTTGCATGTGTGTGTGTGTGTCTGTGTGTGTGTGGTGCTGGGGGGGGTGAATTCGGAGTTAGGGTTTTCAACCCTAACAGCGAATTTCCTCACTTTGTCACTGTGGAACAACCCTAACTAATGCATTAAACTGAGTTTTGCCTCTAATATATATATATATATATAACATTCATGGCAAAACTCCAGTTCAGACATCATCGGATAAGAGTTGTTCCACATGCGACAAAGCCAGTTTGCAGAGCCTCACTCCCTCATTCGCCCCAACTGGCATCGGGCGGGCGCATTGAGTCATCGCCCTAACTCTCACCCCATCACATGTAAACAAGCAGAGGTATAGAAGAATGGGGTGAGAGTTAGGATTGAAGACCCCAATGCACACCCCGATGTTGGTTGGGCGAGCAGGCTGTGGGGTGCAAGGGGGGCTCTCAACCCTAACACCGAATTTCCTCATTTTTGTCACTGTGGAACAATTCTAACTGATGCATTAAACTGAGTTTTTTGCCATGAATTTCCCTTATTTTTGAGAATGAGGACTAAAATAATGAATGGAATGTGGTGGTGGTAGAGCGGGCCCTTCAGGCCCCGCACTCCCACCATGTGATTTTTTCTGGCATAGTAATGGTAAGTGGAATGGAAATGCAAGCTCTAACGGTTACACACAAGGTGATGGAAATGTAAATGGTAAACCAAACATTAATAGAAATGCAAGCGCAAAGTGATGCCAAAGCAAACAATAACGCAAACGGAGATGCAAACACATACGTAAATGCAACTGATAATGTGCACAGTCACGGTACCACTATTGTCAGTGCAAATGGCAACTGTAAAAGCAACAATAACGCCAAAGGAAACAGACATGGAAACTCAAACGCAAGCGCATACAGAAACGCATAGCGTAATGTGCACGGTCACGGTACAGCAACTGCAAATGCAAATGGTAACAGCAAAAAAAATTCCAAAGGAAACAGAAACAAAAATGCAAACACAAGTGCATCTGGAAACGCAAACCATAACGCGCATGGTCATGGTACCACAATTGGAAACGCAAATGGTAATGGCATCAGCAAAAATAACACCAAAGGAAACAGAAACATTTTTTTTTTTTTTAGTTGTTTTACCAGGTATAGCATACTAAGCTGAAAGCTTTTTTACAGGAGCGACCTGGGAGCACAAGGAGGTTAAGTGACTTGCTCAGGGACACACAGTATGCAAGTGGAAGCTGTGGGATTCAAACCCAGGTCAGGTCTGCTGGATGTCACCAAATTTGCAGCTCAGAGCCTTAGACCACTGCGCTATACTGCCTCCAAAACAAAAACAAAAACAAAAACAAAAACAGAAACATGAATGAAAGCATGTATGGAAACGTAAACTGTAATGCACACGATCACGGCACCGCAATTTTAAATGCAAATGGTAACAGTAACAGCAACAAAAACGCCAAAGGAAACAGAAACGCAAAGGCAAATGCAAGTGCATATGGGAACGCAAACCAAGCGGGCATGGGAACGTAATTGGCAATGCAAATGGCAATGGTAACAACAACAATGATGCAAAGAAAGACAAACACAAGCGCAAAGAAACAGAAACGAAATCGCGGCCGCAAACAGAAATGGTAATGCACATGATGACGCAAAGCGAAACACAAACAGTAGCGGAGACACAAATGGTAACAGTAAGGCAAACACAAGTGCAAATGGAAATGCAAAGGGTAATGCATACGGTGGCATACACAGGAACGCTAACGAAAATGGGTACAGAAACACAAGTGGAAACGTTACGTGTGACAGTGACTGGAGCGCACACCCTGGTTTTCCCCAACAGCTGCATAGAGAAACACAGTGACAACAAAGAATGTATGCATAATAATGGGCCTCTGACCAAAAAATGAGGTCTTGGAATACTAAATTGCTTGTATCTCAGGAACCGTACCACGTAGAGAAAAAATTAAAATTTTGCATGATTCATGACTTTCCTGGCTACGTTTGTACTGAACGCTTAGCCCCTTATGGGGCTCAGAATTTTTCTGATGAAAAGTCCGTATCTTGCACCATTTACGAGATACGGGCACGAAAGGCACGGCGGATGCCGTAATGTTAGTCTATGGGGAAATGCGTCAACTTCGGAGTACCGTAACTTTGCATCCCTGCAATATTTTTTCACCAAACCACCAAAAGGCATATCTGTGAGATGTTGGCTTTCCTCCTTCCAAATTTCAGACCAAAACACAAAACTTTTGTTTTGCAGCAGGGTGGCAAACAATTCCTGTCATTTTAGCCATAGTGTCGTGATTTGCAACACTTTCCCAAAAAAATCATGAAAGTGTCGCAGGTGCGACACTACTTTGCGACACTACTTTTCCCAAAAATTTCAAAAACATATTTCTGGGGTGTTTAAACCAAAATAAAGACATGCCTAGCATCCTCAGGGCTCGACTAGGTAAACCCATTAAATAATTCTGTCCTTAGATGGTCCCAATTTTAAATGCCAAGCATTTCTGTGATCAGTAACTAAAAAAAAATGGCTGACTCACGACACTACAGGGGTCATTTGCGACACTAAAAACTGCATTTGCAACACTGTCAAACTTTTTGTTAACTTTTCCCATTGACTATAATGGGAAACTTGTTTTTTTAATAACTTTTGAACCATTCAATATTTCTTCACGAAATCTTCAAAAGGCACATCAGGGACCCCGACCACACATTCCCTGAAGATTCAGGACTGGTCACGCAAACCATGCGACCTGTAGGCACGAGCAAAGAATGCGCAAAGAAAGTAAATGCGCTCCGGAATAATAACTCTGCAGCCGTATATCCGACCAGTACGAAGGTTGGCAGATCCCAAGATATATGGTTATGCCCTGTGCCTGCCATATTTCAGGCAAATCTGTTGAACGGCGGCAAAGTTATTAAGGTGCAAAGTTTCACCATTTAACCTTAAATGGGTACTCAACCTAATATATATATATATATATATATATATATATATATATATATATATATACACATCATTTTTATTTTTTTTGTGGTCAGTTCAGGGACCTGTAAAGATTCCGATAATGAACCAAGGATTCAACAAATCCGAACCGGGTCAGCAGTTGCAGAAACCGGGTTAGCGGTTCACAGAAACCGGTTCAATGGTTTCAAAACAAATTTAATTTAAAAGTAAATGACTTTAATAAATGAACTGAATAGCAGAAAATATAACAGAAAAAATTCCGCAAAGGTTACAAAAGCCCCGGTTCCCCCAACGGTTATACCAAAGCGTGAGGAATTGAGGTATAAAACTAAAATTACTCTAAGAAACTAAACTAAACTAGCATATGAGGTAAAATTAAGTAAATAAAGACAGCAGTAAGAATAAAAATATAAGAATACTTATATTCTGTGATGAACCGCAAGGAACGACTAATTTGGGAAGTCTCCTGGGTGTCTTGACTTGTCAGGTAGAGAAAGAAATCTGATACTTTGATGGAACATTGCAGCAGATAAGGGCAGCAGTTTGAATATGTGTCAAGAGCCAATGATAGTTATATCAGTTGCATATAGGTCCATTTCTCTGTGCAGCTCTACTTAGGAGGCTGACTGCAGAGAGGTAGGAATATAGAAGAATACCTGGGGTTAGAAGCCGTTATTTCTCAGACAGCCATTATGAAACTGTACTCTAAGGGCCAGATATTCAAATGTGCACCAGGCAATGGCGCAAGTGGGTACACAGTGCAATTGAGGTGTGTTGGAGCAACCAAGCAATATATTCAAAAGAGATAAGCCATGACGCATCTCTTCTGAATATTACAAATAATGCACACTGCTCAAATACAGTGTGCTGGCGCATCCCCCAGACAGGGCTGAACACCAGGAATGGGAATTGCGTCAGCACATAAGGGATATGCTGTGTGCAAATTCCTGATATTCAGCCAACAATATGCAAATGGAGCCATAATGCATGCAAGGTGCAAATCGGGCCATTTGCATGTCATTAAGGCCCCATTTGCATGAGTTGTGTAGGTCTGCCTGGTGAAATGCGCCTGCACACCATGCAGTGCTGGCTGTGGAGGTCCACCGGTACCCAACCCCCTATCCCGTAGTCCAGTGGTACCCCCACCCCTCCCATAGTGGCGATCACTGTACGCATATAACAGTAGCCTTCCTGGTAGTCTAGAAGTATCTCCTCCCCTCCCAGCCCTCTGATCCTCATCCTATACCCAATAGAAATATCCCTGGTGTACCAGTGGTACCCCCCACCATGCTCATACCTCCGATCACTGGTGACATCATGATGTACACTGCACTGGTGTCCAGTAGTACACCCTCCCCTCCTGATTCCCTGATCACCACCGTAGTATCAAATGCCAAATCCCTGGTGGTCCAGTGGTGCCCCCACCCCCCAATGACACAGAACCCCAGCCCACCCAGCCACCCTCGGTCATTGGCACACAGTACACCCACCCACATACCACTGCGGCTGCACGCCAAATGACAGTGTACAGTAGGAGTTGCAAACTCATTGGTTCACATCATGGACTTCATTCATAAAGTTGTGAATTTTTACAGTATGCATTGTAAGACCGTTGGTCCACAGTGTGGACCAATGAGCTTGCAACTCCTACTGTACACTGTCATTCGGTGCGCAGCCGTGGTGGTATGAGGGTGGGCATGCTGCCCGCCAATGTCTGGAAGGGTGCTTGGAGGGCTCCAGGTCCCGTGTGGATGGTAGGGTGGGCCTTACCACTGGACCACCAGGGATTTGGCATTTGATACTATGACAACGATCAGGGAGTCAGGAGGTGGGTACCACTGCACCACCAAGGCAGTGTACATTGCGATTTCAACGATGATCGGAGGTATGGGTAGGATGGGTGGGATCAACTGTACCAGCAGGGCAATTCATTTATGCATACTACAGTGCTCGGAGGTATGGGCAGGTGGGGGGTACCACTGGACCACCAGGGCCTAATATGTGTGCTTATGCACGGTGTTGGGGGGGTTGCCACCCACAGCTAGCGGCCTCTATGTTACGCACTACAATACAGCAGTCCACCAGTGGGTTTCCTGTGCTTGATTCATTTTCTACATGCTCAAATCTGAGCCCAGGTATGTGGCACATCTCAGGGCTGTGCCAGCAGATGTGCTGCACATCCTGGGCTGAATATCGGGATGCACCACATACGCATGGGCACACCCCTGGAGTTGTGCTGCATACATTATCTTTGTGCCCTGGTGCATTGGGAATTGCACTGTGGTATTACCATTTTTGAATATTGCCCTGGGGCACAATTCTGAGGTTGCACTAGCACAATACTGTTGTGCCAGGCACAACCCCTTTCAATATCTAGCCCCAAGCAAACAATAATACCTGACAGAGTGCACAGTGTTGTACAATACCACACCACCTAGGAGTGTAATGAGGCCCGACACCACAGGTGAAGCACCTTATTTGATTTATTTTTTATTTATGTCTTTGATTACCGGGTAAGTGCACTGATCTGAGGGACTGTTTTCACACAAGACCGGGCCATAAAAGATGTCACGGAAAACAAAGTACAAACTTGGAACAATAGGGTATACAGGAACACTGGAAACAGTTGATTACAGTACAGAAACATTGGTATACAAAGCAGTAGAGCCAACGGATTTACCACATAGCAGATTGCAAGTGGATATACAGGTAGAGGCTGAATAATATTCCTGGTAGGCTAACAGGTTCAACAGAAGATGCAAACAAACAGTCCTACCCCCCCCCGGTCCAACATTTCTTCAGGAGATGTGGAAGGATAGAAACATAGAATTTGATGGCAAATAAGGACCGCTTGGCCCACCTAGTCTGCCCATTTCTCTACCTAATGCATAGGCTGCAGATCCTAGTTAACCAACAGCCTACTTCCTCCTACTCCCCCACTAGAATCGCCTTATGTCTGTCCCATGCATTCTTGAATTCCCCCACTGTTTTTGAATCCACTACCTCCTCAGGAAGGCTGTTCCATGTATCCACAACCCTCTCCATGAAAAAATACTTCCTCACATTACCTTTGAGCCATCCCCCCATCTTCAAATTGTGCTCCCTTGTTCTTGCACATCTCTTTTTCTGAAAGATGCTACCCTCATGTCCCCACTCTCCCTCCTCTCCTCGCGTGTATACATATTAAGCCTCTTTACTCTCTCTTCGTATGTCTTCTGGTGCAGACCCTGACCATTTAATTGCCCTCCTCTGGACAGCTTCCATCCTGTCCATGTCCTTACAGAGATGAGGTGAAGGAAAGAAGAGAGGACAGGGCCAAGACAGTGAGAGTGGATTGAAAAACCCCACCAAGAGTCAAGAAGTGCAGTGGTATATTAACTATGAGCGAGAATGAGGTGCTACCCGGGTGCGCAGGATCAGTGAGTACTGTCCATCAGCCAGGATTTAAAAAGGGATTTGTAGGCTGTATGAGTGCTCAGTGAGCAGAGGAGTGCAGGGATCCTGTTCCACAGAGAGGGGGCTGCGACTGATAAGGCTTTCCCTCCCATGTTGATGGAGATCCTGGGTACTTCAAGTGGTGGGACAGTGGACAAGCGCAGTCTCCTGGATAGTGTTCTGGCCCAGAGTAAGGAAGTGAAAGGAGACATGTTACTGCCTCTGATGGTGCTGTCCACCAAGCAGCTGAGAGAATAGCCAAAGCAGCCTTGGAGGGGTAACCAGCCAAGGGTACTTTAGAGGTCATAGTGATGGGTTGAAAAAGGTGCCAAGAGAGCAATGTGGCAAGCACTATTGTATACGGACATGAGCCTGGTTTTCAGAGCAGAGGATGCACGTGCATAGATGGGGGAGCAGTAATCAGTGATTGGGAGTAGGTTACTCTGAGCTACTGCTAAACAGGCCTCCAGAGTTAGTAAATTGCGTTGCCAGTAGGTGACCCCTAGCTTTTGATTTACCCTGCAAACCACATTGTTGATGTGATTGGAGAAGGTTAGTGCAGGGTCAAGTGTTACCCCAAGGTATTTGAACGAGGGAACATCATCAAGGACCATACTGTAACCCCCCTGCAAATGGGGGTTCCCAAAAGACTTCCAGGAGCTTGCTTGAATGCTCCAAGCCTGAATGGTGTTTGGCATTTAAGCCATTTATCAGTGAGTGTTTTTAGAGCCTCTGGTACTGTCTCTTTAAGAGCTGTCTGCTTGCAGACATAATTAGTTTGTATGGGGGACTGTGTGCTTCTCTGAGTACCCACTGAGCTGCTGCCAATTCACTTCATTTTGCAGTCACTAGGGTGCAAAGGGAACCTATCTGAAAGATGTAACTGTTTGCCAGAAATTATTTAGAGTAATAATGAAATTACAGTTTGTCTAACCTGCTTTCTTTGCAGTCAGAACTGTGTCGCTAGTTCCCCATTCTAGTTTTGAACTGCTGAACTGGACCAATCAGTGTGGGGTAAGCTAGCTCTAAAATGATGCCTTGGACGAATCAGAACTTGGACTCATAATCTGAGCCAGCCACAAGAGGATTGTATGGGCAGTGACTCTGGGAGATGTAGTTTAGACTTCAGTGCCTTTTGGACCAACAGCAGCAGTCTATTGAGTGACAGCCAATCCAGTCAAGAACTGGGAGGAACTCAAAGGAAGTGCCGGTTTCGTCAGTTGGAGTTCAGTTGAGCTTTGGCAGTGAAGAAGGAAGGAGCCCTGTGCTTTTCAGTGTGCAGTTTTAGTCAAAAACGTGTGTAAGGCCCAGAGTTCCGGTCTGCAGCTTGTGTAACAGCTTGTTAGGACTGAATCCGTCCTGTGAAAAGAATCAAAGGATCTCTGAAGAGTAGAAACCAAGGCTCACCCTGTAGAAGACTGGAAGAATTGCTGAAAATTGCACTCGGTCTGTCAGGAACTGAATCTGCTGTGTGTTCTCCCGGGTATTGTGCAGTAATTGCGATCGGGATACAGATGCAGCCTGCCTGGTATAGTACTTTCTTTATATGGATGTGTGAAGAGGTTTGTGTACCTCAAGTGAGCCCTGCTGACATTGAAGGACCCTATCTTATTTGGAGGTCGTGAGTACTAATTCAGGGTTGCTCCCTGTTGAATTGCCACATTAAATCCAAATGGAATTACTGTACTGTTGACTGTTTAATTCTCCTTTTCTCTGTGTGGAAGGGCCCCTACCAGCTGCCACAGTTTGGACTAGCCACTAGGGCTTGGGTACCCAGGACAGTAACTGATAGGGATAGGCCTGTGCACAGAGCCATAGGTAGATTATTAGAGTGATAAGCTAATTAACCTGATTTCCCCCTGTCCTTGTTATATCCCCCTAAATAAATCAGAGCTGCTTGTTTCAGCAAAGTTATACTGCCTGAGGTATTTGTCTATGTTAAAGTACTGTACTGTGATTGTTGCACTGTATCTCATTTCACAGGAGGTCCCAGTGCCGGAACCAGACCTGGGGGTAAGTGTATACTGTGAAGGTAATTCTGATATATTGTGTGGGCCACTAGTGGGAAGAAAGGGGTTGCAGTGTCCCAGAGGGCTGTGACCAAGTTAGTTTAACTATTGCAAACCCTGACCTCTGGGTGGAGGCACGCCATTGGATCCAGGCCCCTCAACCTGTTAGTGGCAAATCAGGCAGGGGTAGTAGCCCCTGGGATAGCGCCATCTAGGGGTTACATCTTGAGAGCTCACCGCTGGGATTGTGTGTCCTCTAGTGGCCATATTCTGAACCACTGTTAAGAAAAAATGGGTACCCGACAGAAGTGGCTGTGCACCGGCTGGTGGAGTGGTGTACTGGGAGAGATCGACCCCAAAATGCTATGCTTATCCTGGACATCCCCTGGGTATCAATACGGACACTGTGCAGGGAGTACTTTCCAAGGTGGAAGGTTTACAAAACCCTGTGGTGGTGGGTCGGCATGCTAATCTGCTCACCCACACTTTCCTGGCCCTAGTAGAGTTTAAGGATCCCATAGATAGCTCCAAAGTGCCACAGACCATTACCCCAGAGGAGCCCTCACTGCTTGGAGTGATAACTAAGGACAGTAAAGACCCGGGGAATCAGCCCCCACCACTATCTGAAACTTTTGAGGAGAAATTTGCTGAATGGTTGCTGGGAGAGGGGAAAACTGTGGAGGACTTGAAGAAACTATTCTTGCCACCTGGGGGTGTTCCTCCTCCAACACCCTCTCCTGCTCCAGTGCCCGTAATGGTGGCTGAACCAATGCAGACTCCTATTTCTGCACCTGCCATTAGTCACGACTCTTACCGAAGGTTGAGGATCTTCTCTGGCACCCTCCCAACCCCCCAAGGGGAGGATGACTGGGAGACCTGGATAGACTATGTTGCCCCACAAGTGCTAGAATGGCAATGCTCGGAAGGTGAAAAGCGAAAGGGTTGAGTGAGAGCCTCGAGTCCTGCCCTGGCTACCATCCGTGCTAAACGGGCCAGTAACCCTGACGACTGCACAGGCCTATCTTGAGGCCTTGAGAATGTGTAAGGAGCCCAGATTCTGATGAGGACCTATGGTGGAGAGTAAGAGATGCACAACAGTACCAAGGGAGTTGTTGTCTGTGTATGTATCTCGGCTGGAAAAATTGTTGCAAGAATGCCTCAGAAAAGGTAGTTTGCCAGCGATTGAACTGGACCGAACAGGCTGGACAGGATCCTTAAGTCTGCCCCTTCTCAGAACTGCTGTTGCTTCAGTTACACCTGGCAGATCGACTGGAATCCCACCCTCCTATGATGAGTTAATGAGAGAAATTGAGGAGCTGAGAAAAGAGCGACCTCGGGAGGGACCTGCACCAATAGCTGCAGCTCGACCCGAGTGACTGAGGGTGACCCATCAAGTGAAGTTCAGGGGCAGAGGCTGGCAGTCAATGAGTGCTCTGACAAGGAAAAAGATATGTCACAATGGGGCGAACTGTTGAGAGAGATCGGAATTCAAAAACAGTCCTTTATGAAGGCCACGCCTGCAAGTACGGCCCTGACCTATATCCGACTGCATCTGCTATGGGGTGGGGTACCCACCATGTATCTCCTGCTGATAACAGCTCCGAACTCGATTCCTTGACCATGGAAGTGGAGAAACTGACGAGATGTCTCCAAATGCTTATCATCCGCAGACAGAGATGGCACCAAGGTTTCCAGTTAGTAATACCCCGCCTCTGGCTCCCAGTGTGGCCTCGGCCAGCTCAAACTCCAGGAAGTATGTTTTGCTATAATTGTGGGAAAGATGGGCACATGAAAGGAATGCCAGTCCCAAAAGACACTGACAAAGTTGCATATAGGCTACAAGGAGAGCTTGGAGAAGAAATCAGTGGTTAAGAGGTGCTGACATGATCCCAGTGAGGGCACCAAAATGCTAATTCACGTCCTTTTGTGGCAAGGTCAGTTGCCCAGGCCCCACTACCGCCTCTCCAGACTGGTCCAGAATAGTGGGTCCCTCCATGGAGACCACTGTAAAGGTGAGCAGGTGTCTACAAAACTATATTAGAACAGTGGCTCCCAAGTGACAATTATGTTCAAGATTGGTATCAGAAGCATTTGTCAGACGTACCCTTACAACCATTAGAAGGACTGCATATGGGGTTAAGTGAGAAGGCCTACCCTATTCGGGTATATCCAATTTGGCTGTCTTTCCCCACCTCCCGTGGCTGGAGTGGCCGAACAAGTAGAGACCCTAGCCTTAGTGTGTCCCCCACTGGACTGTATGATGGTGTCCCTTTGTTGATTGGAACAAATGCTCATATGTTGGAAGGCTGGCACAGTTGTGTTATGAAAACAGGGTCAAAGACTAGTAGAGCTTTAAGAGTTCGGCTTTAATTAAGAAGGCCTATGAGGCACAGAGAGATGCTGAAAAAACAGAACCAGAGGAACGGTGGAATTGTATGGAAGAAGGATCCTGAGTCTCTGATCCTGGCCAAATGCCCAGTGTACCTTACGAGGAGAGGTCCGTATCAGAAGGATGTTAGAATAAAATATTAATGTTGGATGCACCAGGCGTGGAAAAGTACCCAGGGACTGCTGGTCAAGCCTATATTTTGCCCGCTAGGCCCATGCTTATGCCAGAAGGGTAATGGTCCAAGTTCATAATGTGTCTGAAAGAGACATTCGAGTAAACAGAGGTTGCATCCTGGCTAATGTGCATTGTGCAGACACTGCAGTGCTACCCAGCAACAAGTTCAAGGAAGAATGACAGAGTAACGCCTGACTTGTTTGATTTCGACGACTCCCGCTGCCAGCTGAATGGAAAGTGAAGATCAGTGAGAAGCTTGCCCAGAGAGACAGGTGTTTTCTTTAAAGGAATGGGATGTAGGATGCGTGCAAGGAGCTGAGCACAATATCCGACTGCATGACGAAGACCATTTAGTGAGAGGTCTTGACGCCTGGCACCTGCTGACATAGATGATGTGAGACGGCATCTGCAAGAGATGTTAGCTGCTGGTGTAATACAAGAATCCAGAAGCCCTTATGCTTCCCCCATTGTGGTAGTGAGGAAAAGATGGAACAGTAAGGATGTGTGTGGATTATCGCACTGTAACCGGCGGACTATCCTGATCAGTACACAATGCCCGCATTCAGGATGCTTTGGACTGCCTAAGCGGAGCAAGTGGTTCTCTGTGCTGGATCTCCGTGGTGGGTACTATCAGATCCCGATGGCCCCAGAGGACCGTGAAAAGACAGCCTTTATCTGTCCGCTAGCTATGAATTCATGAGGATGCCTCAAAGTTTCAGGTGCCCCAGCCACTTTTCAACGATTGATGGAGCGTGCAGTGGGGACATGAACTTACTAGAGTGCCTGGTATACCTAGATGATGTTATTGTGTTTGGCAGCTCACTGGAGGAACATGAGAGCAGATTATTTAAGGTATTGGACCGACTGGAGGACTTTGGCCTTAAACTGTCCATTGATAAGTGTCAATTTTTCAAACATCAGTAAAGTATGTGGGACACATAGTATCCACCGAGGAATAGAGACCGACCCAAGTAAAGTTGAGGCCTTGACCACCTGGCCTCAGCCAAAAATCTAAAAGAACTGCAAAGATTCCTGGGATTCTGTGGTTATTATCAGGCTTCATCAAGGACTATTCAAGTGATCCGCCCTTTACTTAACCTTACTCAAAGGTATCCCCAACCCACAAAAATACCAAAAGTCAGCATCCTCAAGACTGAAAGAGTGTATTTTCATCCAGTGAAGTATTTGGGGCCCGCTGGACTCTGATTGTGAGACTGCTTTCATGAGATCATATATCAACTTACCCATGCTCCAGTGCTGGCCTATGCCGATCCAAGAAAACCTTCGTCCTGCACACTGATGCTAGCTTGCAAGGGTTGGGGCTGTGTTGTACCAAGAAGCACGAGAATGGCCTGAGACCAGTGGCCTTTGCCAGTAGAAGCCTGACCCATCCGAAAAGAACTATCCTGTACATAAGTTAGAGTTCCTAGCTTTGAAGTGGGCTATTGTTGACCAATTCCATGAGTACTTGTATGGGGCTAAAATACTAGTAAAACTGACAATAATCCTTTGACCTATGTGCAGACCTCAGCTAAGTTGGATGCCACTGGCCATAGGTGGCTTTCTGCATTATCTACATATGACTATGCTCTCGAATACCGAGCAGGTCTGAACCACATAGATGCTGATGCTCTCTCCGGAGGCCTGTTCCCCAGAATGATTGGGTCCGACTGGCAGAACCTGACATTCGAGCACTCTGCGGAAAGTTTGACAGGGAGGAACAAATGTCCCACGGACATGATGGACTGCATGGTGGATTGCTTAGGAGCCTCTGAGAATTGCATACCTGCTGCTTATGCCACTTTTCTGCAATAGACATTGGTGCACTGCCTCAGCTGGACAATGACAGTATGGCGGGCTCAATCCCGCGATCCCATGATCAAAGCAGCTTTAGAAGCCCTCTATGCAGGAAAAGATGTGTCCAAATTACGCTCCACTGATTTGAGAACTGCACTGTTATACAAAGAAGGTCCTAAGTTGAAACTGATCAATAAACTGTTATACAGAGAAACAGTAGACAGAGGGGACAAGTAGACAAACAACAACTAGTGCTGCCCACTGCCTTCGAGACTCAGTATTGAGTCCTTGCACAACCACATGGGGCACCTTGGTATAGACAGAACACTTGACTTGGTGAGATCCAGATTCTATTGGCCTAAGATGGGGGCTGATGTGGAGCAACATTCGAACTTGTAGTCGCTGCTTACAGAGGAAAGCTTTGCCCCAGAGGGCTGCCCCTTGTTAACATAACCACCAGTGCACCCATGGAGCTGGTCTGTATTGATTTTCTAAGTTTGGAGTCAGATCAAAGAAATATCAGTAATGTGCTGGTGGTCACTGACCATTTCACAAGATATGCCCAAGCTTTCCCACCAAAGACCAGAAAGCATCCACTGTAGCCAAAGTACTTGTAGAAAACTTTTTGTTCACTATGGGGCTCCACAAAGAATCCATTCTGATCAAGGAGAGACTTTGAGAGTCGTCTGATCAAAGAGATGCTTTCTCTGTGGAGTCACGAAAGTCCAGAACACTCCTTACCACCCCAGGGGACCCACAGCCTGAACGTTTCAACGCACTTTGCTAGATATGCTAGGCACCCTGCACCCAAAGGACAAGCCTAGATGGAGCCAACAAATTAGCACCCTGGTACATGCTTATAACTGCACAAAAGTGATGCCACTGGATTCTCCCCTACCGCCTGATGTTTGGAAGAGAAGCTCGACTACCAGTAGATGTGTGTTTTAGGGGTCTCTCCTGATGGGGTTCAAGCTGACAACTATTTACAGTATGTGCAAAGTTAAAGGCCCAGCTAACTCATGCGTACCAACTGGCTCAAACCATGGCTGCCAAAGAAATCTGGCCAACAAAGAAAGGTATGATAAAAAGGTGAAAGCACAGGAACTCCAGGAGGAGATCGGGTATTGCTAAGAAATCTGGGACTGCATGGCAAGCACAAGATTGCTGACAGATGGCACCATCTCCCACATTGTAGTGGGCAAACTAGATGATCTGCCAGTGTACAAAGTAAGGCCTGAGAATAATTCAAAGATGTAAAAACAATGCATAGAAATCATTTACTGCCCATTGGACAAATCTTAATTGAGTCTGAGCCCTAGAAGATGCCCCTCTGGACCAGTGACTAGAGCTGCTGCTAAGAAAGATCAAGAAAGTCTGCACCTACAGAAGCAAAGTTAAAGTGTTCCCTCCACAAGTCCCAGTTGAGCATGACTGTCAGTCCATATCGGAAGAGTGAGAGTGACTTTGAATACTATCCTTCTTACGAACTGAGTCAATTGTTTGAGGCAATCCCTAGTCAATACTGGAGACAAAGCTGGGCCTTCTGGACTGTCTAAGCCCCCAGCTTCATCCCTGGAGCCAATGCTCCCAGAAAGTGAAGTGCAAAGCATCAGATCAGATGAAATGGAATCATTGTGCATGGTTGAACTGTTTGAGCTTTCAGGGAGGAAAATGATAGATTGGGGCAGACTGGTGATACACCGAACAAGAAGAGTATTTTGAGTGCCCTGACAGTCCACTGCCAGTGTCCGAAAGCTCTCCTGCAGAGCCAAATGTTGTGGACTCAGAAACTGTAACTCCTGGAGCTGAAAGTGCCCCAAGTTCTAGCCTCTCTACCCCCATGGAGACTCCCCTGACAAGTGAGGACAATGCTGAAAATGAGGCTCAGAGTGCAGAGACTATAACAGTTCCCCTAGAAAGACTGGTCGAGCTGTAAAGCCTGTGGTGCACCTCAGTTATGATTCACTTGGGAGGCCTGTGGACTTGCCTCTCAATGTTGTCCATAAAGGAGTGTATGTGTCCCGAGCTCATTGCCCAAACTGAGCATCAGTGCTAACTCCAAGTTACTTGTGTTGCCCTCTAAGTATGGTTGCCTTGCCCATCCAGCCCCAAGGTAACTGATAGGAAGGGCCCCTCTCTTCAGGTTTCATGTACAAGAGGTAATAACTTGAGTTATGGTACAATGTGTATGTAATACTGTGTAAAGTGACGTACTGCAATGTTTCAGAAATGTGTTCTTGGTAAAATGATATATTGACTGATGATTACATGTGCGAGCCTAATGCAAATGTATATGGTTGCAGTTGAAACTTATGGAGTACTTGCTTGACGGACGTCAAGCTTTCCCAAACCAGGAAGGGTGTAACCCCCTGCAAATGGGGGTTCCCAAAAGACTTCCAGGAGCTTGCTTGAATGCTCCAAGCCTGAATGGTGTTTGGCATTTAAGCCATTTATCAGTGAGTGTTTTAGAGCCTCTGGTACTGTCTCTTTAGAGCTGTCTGCTTGCAGACATAATTGAATTTGTATGGGACTGTGTGCTTCTCTGAGTACCACTCGAGCTGCTGCCAATTCACTTCATTTTTGCAGTCACTAGGAGTGCAAAGGGAACCTATCTGAAAGATGTAACTGTTTGCCAGAAATTATTTAGAGTAATAATGAAATTACAGTTTGTCTAACCTGCTTTCTTTGCAGTCAGAACTGTGTCTGCTAGTTCCCCATTCTAGTTTTGAACTGCTGAACTGGACCAATCAGTGTGGGGTAAGCTAGCTCTAAAATGATGCCTTGGACGAATCAGAACTTGGACTCATAATCTGAGCCAGCCACAAGAGGATTGTATGGGCAGTGACTCTGGGAGATGTAGTTTAGACTTCAGTGCCTTTTTGGACCAACAGCAGCAGTCTATTGTGAGTGACAGCCAATCCAGTCAAGAACTGGGAGGAACTCAAAGGAAGTGCCCGGTTTAGTCAGTTGGAGTTCAGTTGAGCTTTGGCAGTGAAGAAGGAAGGAGCCCTGTGCTTTTTCAGTGTGCAGTTTTAGTCAAAAAACGTGTGTAAGGCCCAGAGTTCCGGTCTGCAGCTTGTGTAACAGCTTGTTAGGACTGAATCCGTCCTGTGAAAAGAATCAAAGGATCTCTGAAGAGTAGAAACCAGGCTCACCCTGTAGAAGACTGGAAGAATTGCTGAAAATTGCACTCGGTCTGTCAGGAACTGAATCTGCTGTGTGTTCTCCCGGGTATTGTGCAGTAATTGCGATCGGGATACAGATGCAGCCTGCCTGGTATAGTACTTTCTTTTATATGGATGTGTGAAGAGGTTTGTGTACCTCAAGTGAGCCCTGCTGACATTGAAGGACCCTATCTTATTTGGAGGTCGTGAGTACTAATTCAGGGTTGCTCCCTGTTGAATTGCCACATTAAATCCAAATGGAATTACTGTACTGTTGACTGTTTAATTCTCCTTTTCTCTGTGTGAAAGGGCCCCTACCAGCTGCCACGGTTTGGACTAGCCACTAGGGCTTGGGTACCCAGGGACAGTAACTGATAGGGATAGGCCTGTACAGAGCCATAAGTAGATTATTAGAGTGATAAGCTAATTAACCTGATTTCCCTGTCCTTGTTATATCCCCCTAAATAAATCAGAGCTGCTTGTTTCAGCAAAGTTATACTGCCTGAGGTATTTGTCTATGTTAAAGTACTGTACTGTGATTGTTGCACTGTATCTCATTTCACAGGAGGTCCCAGTGCGGAACCAGACCTGGGGGTAAGTGTATACTGTGAAGGTAATTCTGATATATTGTGTGGGCCACTAGTGGGAAGGGGTTGCAGTGTCCCAGAGGCTGTGACCAAGTTAGTTTAACTATTGCAAACCCTGACCTCTGGGTGGAGGCACCCGCCATTGGATCCAGGCCCCTCAACCTGTTAGTGGCAAATCAGGCAGGGGTAGTAGCCCCTGGGATAGCGCCATCTAGGGGTTACAATACCATCTGGGGGATGGGATTTGGAGGGAGGAACCTGAGCTAAGAATTCTGGTAAGTTTAGGTTTAGATGTGAATAACATAGATTTGTTTTTTTTAACGTTGACCAACAACAAGTTAGATGTGAACCAGCTATTGGCCCTGCCTTAGCTCTGGGAAAGGATGGAGGAGACCTGTGCAAGGGACTTTTCACTGTGATAGATAACAAGATTGTCTGCATACAGAAGCAATTTGCATTTGATGCTTTCAGCGGGAAGGGAATTAATGAAAATAGGAACGAGTAGTGGGCCCAAGATGGAACCCCGTGGGATGCCAGTAGAGACATGGAGGACTGGGGAGATGGCAGAACCTATGCCCACAGATTGGGAGCAGCCCAAGAGATAGCTCATGAACCAGTCAGAGGTCCCAGAGGAGCAACCAAGTGCGAGCAGCTTGGCAAGGAGGAGTGCATGGTTGACCATGTCAGAGGCCTTAGTAAGGTCCACAAAGATGGCCCCTGTAACCTTCCCTTGATCCATATTGGTGAGGACACAGTCAGTAAAGAGTGCAAGTGCGGAGGCAGTGCTGTGATTTTCTTGGAAACCATGTTGTTGGCTGCACATAAGATTATTTTTGTTGATATGTTCCAGCAACTGGTTGTGGACAACTTTTTCTAGGATTTGGCTAAGATGGGGGAGGGTAGAGATAGGTCTGTAATTATCTGTCGAGTTGGTGTCCCCAGCTTTGAAGATAGGTATCACTTTTACAGATTTCCAAGTATCTGGCATGGAGGAAGTAGACAGGGCCAAGTTAAGAATAAAAGTGAAAGGCTTGGAGATAGCAGGGGAGATGAGTTTGAGCAGGATGAGTGAAAGGCCATTAGAGCCAAGGCTACCCTGGTTCAGGAGATTGCCCATGTAAACTGTAGCACTACCCAAAACACTCACCCTGGAGAGTATTATTGTAGTTTCAAAATAGCAACAGTAATACCTATCTATGTGATCAAAAAAAACATATTAAAAATGTATTTATATTGCAGTGTATACGTCCATATGGTCATGTAGTCACTGGTCCTATTCTGTGCTATCTATTTTCTCACCCCCTCACTCTATTGTCTTGCAGTTCCACCCCTCTCCCACCCCTCCCAACCCTCACCCCATAAAGACACAGAGTTAATAGTTATTCTGTCTACCGCAACATCTTGGCATCTTACATTTGTTTAGAAAATAAATATTCTCTATTTGTCACAGTCACTTTCAGAACACAGATAAAGCAGTTAATTCATGGTCACCCGATAATACCAGACTATAATACGATAACAACAGCCGTGTTAATCAAAAACACATGTATTGAAATCTATCATTGTTGTGCTTGGTTTTCTTTTTGTTTGTGATGTACCAGTTAATTTGTCTTCCAATCGCTTAGGAGCAGGTATGAAAAAATGTGCTGTGCTTGTAGATAGGATTGCAGACAAATGACAAGCACCATCATGCATCACAACAATAATTGTGAGATACACTGGTAGCTGTGAGCCATGGTACAGTGTACAAACAGAACAGAACAGAGCTTGTCATTTTAATATTCGAAAGTAAAAAAATCAGCACAGTTCTTTTCCCCTATTAGAGGGTAACCTGGGGCTCTGGTTAGGCAGCAGTTAACAAAGGAGCATTGGGGCATACTATCTCTCATTAAACAGGAGATGAAAAAATTGTGTACAAATAAGTGCGTTAGCCAATTGCAGAGCAGGTTGGACACTAGCATATTTTTCCAAGTTAGCATGTTCAGAAGTTTAAAGTTTAAGAGAATCTCACTTAAGCAAAAAACGACAACAGACTGTTGGTTATTAGTGGTTGACCCACACAGTGTCTGGTGTATCACAAGGCACAACCAGATGACTTAAACACACAAGAAGTGGGTAAATCACCCAATAAGTCACACCCTACAGTACCTAATTGTGATTACACAGTTAACCCATTCATAAAATAGCCTCACAATCCTTCGAGCAGTATTAACGACAATCACCAACAGAGTGCCCTAGTAGCCTACTAACCATACTTACTGTCTGTTGGCTTAAATGATGTCTACAACATAGAGAACACTGGATGGGCAGCTATGCATAAACAGTTTATTCTGCCAGAGATGGGTTCTGATTCCCTCTAACCTCAAAAGTGAAGCTCAAGAGGTCCATGGCAATCAGAACTCCGAAGTGGCAGAACACACTGATTGTGCATAGAGTTACTCATCCTATAGTTTTAATAGTGTATAGTACTGTGTAAATATGTGTTCATCAATTCTTTTACTCTCCAAATGCAAGTCGCTCACACAGTTTCTTGAGGTTCAAGAATGCTGTCCTACCACAGTATCACAGAATTAGTCAAGGCAAGGCAAATTTTATTTAAGAGAAGCCCATCCCGGAGGCTCTGGGCGCCAAACATTTAAACAAGAATAAATACTATACATTCAAAATAAACCAAAACATAACAATATATCAAAAATAAACACAATAAATATATACAATAACATAGGTAATGGGAACCAGTGCCTAAAAGGCAATACTAGCCTGACAAAATTTCTAAAACAGCAAGGACTATAGTACAGAATCCGGGAAGGCCTTGAGGTGGGCTTTAAAAACCTCCACAGAAGGGGCCTCCCTAACAACTGGTATAAGTGAATTCCACAAGACGGGAGCGGTGACGCTAAATGCTATGTCGCCAGATGTTTTTAACCTCATCCTGGGAATCGCAAAGTGGCCCCTAGAGGAGGAACGGGGGGGGTGGGTCAAGACAGCAGGAATGAGAAGGTCCTTCAGATAGCCAGGGCCCAGGCCATGTAAGGCCTTAAAGATGAGTAAATCCACTTTAAAGAGGACCCGCCATCTAACTGGCAGCCAGTGCAGTTGACACAGGACCGGAGTGATATGACAGTACTTAGACTGTCCAGTCAACAACCTTGCCACTGCGTTCTGCACTAGCTGCAGTAGGCGCAAGGTACCCCCGAGACCACGGGATACAGCGCATTACAGTAGTCCAACCTGGACGTCAGAAAGGCATGTACCAAGGTGGGAAGGTCCTGTGGCGGAATTAGGGGCTTTATCCTGCCGATATTCCTCAGATGATAGAAACTAGTATGGACAGTGGAAGACACCTGAAACTCAAGTATCAATCCACTATCCAGAATAATGCCAAGATCCTGCACCCTAGAAGAGGCCTTCAATGGTACAGAGCCAAGAAAAAGCCCTGTCTCTGCACCAGAGGCTAACCTATCACGTCCTGTGTTCGACTCCACCACCAGTACCTCTGTCTTATCGGGGTTCAGTCACAACCAGCTGGAGGTCATCCAGTCATTAATTTCAGCAAGGCAGTTATTAAGCACTTCCATTGCATGAAATGTTCCAGAGGCAAAGGAAAAGTACAGCTGGGTATCATCTGTATAGCAATGAAAATCCAGACTGTACTTCCTAATGAGCTCTCCCAGGGGCAGCATGTATATGACAAACAACATAGGCGACAAGACCGAACCCTGGGGAACCCCGCACAGGAGGTGGCCAGAGGAAGAAGAAAAATTCCCCATCACCACCCTCTGTCTCCTGTTAGATAAAAAGGACTCAAACCAGCAGATGACCTTGCAGGTGATTCCACAGAATTCCCTTAAGCGGTCAAGCAATACCTGATGGTTGACCATATCAAATGCCGAAGAGAGAGATCAAGGAGAACAAGAATTGTCCCCTCTCCTTGATCTCTAGCCCTAAGGAGGTCATTATGTACTCGAACCAATGCAGTTTCTGGGCTATGCCTTGCACAAAATCCAGACTGGAAAGGTTCGTATAAATCATAGGCCACGAGATGCCCTCCAGCTGAAGTGCCACCACTTTCTCAACAATCTTACCCAAAAATGGCAGATTGGAGATAGGACAGTAATTTGCCTCGATCTCAGAGTCCAATGATGTTTTTTTCAGAAGGGATCTTATCAATGCCTCCTTCAAGACATCGGGAAGACCCCCTCCAACAAGGAGCACTGGACAATCAAGGCAAATACCGGGCCAACAGAGTCAACATATCTCATTAAGAAACGAGTTGGCACTGGGTCCAGTTCACAAAAGGTGTGCCAGAGCTTGGAAGCAATCTCAATGACCTCAACCACCTCCAATGGTCTAAACTCGCCCCAACCAGACAGAGAGCTCTCAGGACACTCATGGTGACCACTGTCGGCCATACTTTGACCCACTGGCAGAGCCCCATGCCTGATGGCTGACACCCTGTCCAAGAAGAACCAAGCAAACTCTTTGCACAATGCATTAGAAAAGGCTACAATCAGCTGTAGACAGGAAGTATGGAGAAGCCTGTCCACTATCCAAAAGAGCATAGTCAGTCGGTTCCTCCTGGCAGCAATCTCCTGAGACAGGAACTCTGTCTTCTTACGGTTGATTGCTCCCTGGTATGCACGGTAGTGCACATGCGGGGCCAGTTTGTCCACCTCCAGGCCGGATTTCCGCCAGCAGCACAATTCCATTACCTTCGGAAGTGTGGTAGTACAGCATTTTTTTAAAGGGGTAAAATTCTATATAGAACAACACTCTACCATGCACTATACTTAAATGCATCTCTCCTAGTTCACTAGTTCCTCCCTCCCTCCCTCACTGTTGATGTGATTGTCTATAAATAACCAACATATCCATTCTTGATAGTGTGCAGGAATGGCACAAACATCAGCTTTGTGTCTCTCCTCAACAGAGAGTGGGACACAGCACAGCTACTAACATAGTATTGAGACTAGCCATGCCACGTGAACACACCAGAAAGTGAGTGGTATACCACATTACCAAACCCCACTGTAGATGCTTATCAATAGTTTAAAGGGGGGGTAAAACATAACCAAAGTACGATATTGATCTTAAATCAACTACAGAAATGTCACACATCAAACAACCCAAAACAAATTATCATTTGATGTTTTACAGAGGAAGAAGATTAGCTGGACGGTGCTGTTGGAGGTGACCAACAGGCCACAGAGGCAGATGTGATGGTTGTGGAACCCTCTGTGGCTCAACCGTCAGCCCCAACAGTGGCTTAGGGACAGGAAACAGTCAAGTCCCACCCGGGACCATCCAGAGAAGCTACAGATCCTGCTAGGCCTCCAACTGGGGAATGTAAGTACCATTATATTAAAGTATCTATCTCTATCTTCACATCAGCTCAAATTTCTCTGTTAGTTTAACCACTGATTCACACTACTGAAAACATAGGGTCGTATTCACAAATGGCAACTCATGACGCAAAACAACTTGCATCAAAAACAATGGTGCAAGTACTTCTTGCATCATGAGTTGCATCATATTGAGATTCAGAAAGGCAGCCTGTAACAAGCAGCAGGCTATCTGCATCTAAGTGAGCCAGTGCATCATAAACCCTTTTCAACATCGCGTAAGGGAGTTTATAGCAGCAGTTGCACCGTATTCAAAAAGGGTGACTGATAAGTCCCCAAATTGGGATTCAGAAACAATCCCTAGTGGGCATCTGTCAAAGAGCATTTACATCACCTATGAGCTGGCGTTAGTGTTCTTTGCCATCCACAGGGGGTTGCCACTATGTCACAACTGATGTACAACATACAGCACTTGTGGTCCACAGCACCCCAACAGCCTTGTTCCCCAAATATGCCACACAACATGCCCATATGGGCTTGCAGAACCCACCCCCCACATGCCCAGATCCCCCACACATGGCCAGATCCCCCAAATGCCCACTTTCACATGCCTGAATCCATTATATCAGGGACAGCCCCTCCGAAACCACAGGGAGCCCATATGGGCTATTGGACCCAACCCCAGCCCCGATCCCTGTAGCATCTCTGAATTCCCCCAGCTCTGATCCCCATAATAAGCAGAAACCCCCAGCCCCAACCCCTTATGATATGAATAATCCCCCATCCATATCCCATCCAGTAAATACCTGGTAGTGTAATGGCTCCCACCCCTCCGGCTGCCAGCCCACCTCTCCTCACCTGCACCCAATGACAGCTGTGGCCCCAGCCCTCCCTATGGATGGCCACTGACTGAGCTGTGCCGAGTGCATATTGTATATAAACACACTCAGTGAATGACAGAACCTGTCATTCACTGAGCTGTAGATGTGCTCCCAGCACAGCTCAGTCGGCGGCTGGCCATGGTGGTGAGAGGAGGGCTGTGTCAGTTTGTTTCTGCATCAGGCACAGGGACCAAGACACAGGGCCTGTTGCTGCAAGCTACCATTGTTGCAGCTTGCGGCAACCTTTTATGAATCCGTGCCATAGTTCCTCAGTAAACACTACACATAACATCTGAAGAGGAAATACACACTGATAATCAAAGAAATAAAGATGATATGTGGAATGGACGGTAGAGGTAATAAGAACAAGCTAACACTCCTCAACATGTACACCTGGAGGATAGAACAGACAAGTAGAACATCATGGACACAGTCAAGTTTCTGAGGGGGAATCAATTGCTAAGTGAAATGCATGTGTTCCAAATACAGTTTACTGTCAATATCGTGCAACCGAAAAAGCGCATGGCAATACAGCACTTATATTTTAGTGCTAGTTCTTAATCACAAGTGTTCAAAATAGCGAGTGCTCAAAAAACAGCGTCAAGATGAAATGTAGCTGATAATACAACCACTGATCAGTTCCAGCAGTATGTCGGTCCAAAAGGGATCATGAAAGCACCTCGCAAAGAGCCTTGTTTTTAATCTTGTTTTGCTGCCATAGAAACAGGAATGTTGTGAGATAAAATGCCCGAGCTAGCAAGCCCTGCAAGTCTGTTTGGGTGCACGCCCAAGCCTGCAGTAAGCCAGTCCTTATCAAATACCCAGCATGCCTGCCCCAACAGCTTGGTGTGTGAGGAGCTGCCTGTCTACAACCATGGGGTCTGCAGAG
Organism: Neoceratodus forsteri; assembly: GCA_016271365.2. NCBI lineage: Eukaryota > Metazoa > Chordata > Ceratodontiformes > Ceratodontidae > Neoceratodus > Neoceratodus forsteri. The sequence goes on from CM057456.1 coordinate 502,021,413, forward strand.
GGAGCTCACACCGTATGGCCACCAACACTGCTGCTCATTTGGTGGGGGTGCGGAGGCCGCCAAGTGGACTGCACTGCAGAAGAGCTGAGGAACCGGCTCCAACAGACTAGGTAAGCATTTAGTTTGGGCTCATGTATGAAGTGTGTGCCTAGTCCATTTATTGAAGGACTGTAGTGCTGGGTATATTGAGGGGGAGTGTGAGGTACAAAAACAGCAGTCATGACAACTTGTCCACTCTGTGGATGTAAGCCTAAGAGGCATGATCCGAAATTAGTATTTTTATAACCCCAGTGAGAAGTGAGTGCTCCACTAGAATTAAATTGGTTTAGAGGGGGTTTAGAAGAAGAGGTAAAATTACGCAGTTATTGTACAAGTGCTGTTCTGTGCAAGCACTTGTAAAGTACGCGCTGAAATGATAGTGCATTAATGACTCATGCTATTTTGCATACACAATTTTAACCGGATCCCTCCAAATATTAATTGTTCTGAGTTCCAGACTCTTCACGGCTGACTAATCCTTTTCTTTTAACCATATCTAAACTATTTTTTACACATAAGTACCAGCCAATCAGATCATATTATTTTTCCATGCCATTTTATAAAACATTATAACACACACCCCCAAGTGCCTCATTGTTCTGTTATGAAATCTGTACTTGTGATCAGTATTTTTCATATCTCCAGAGTTTTTTTAATTGTCTTAAGCGATGTTTCACCAACATGTGGAATTCTTGCCACACTGTTTGTTCTCATGTCCAAACATGTTTCTGAGGTATTCTCACGAATTCCTGTGATACTACCACCAGCCACAGTATAGCATAGCAACAGTGTGTATTGTCAGTGTCTGCAGTTGTCTATGTGCGACAGATATTTCTTGTGGGGTGGGACGCCAAACCTAACAGTATAGTATTAAGTGTTCTTTACCTGGACTTCAACAAGGCCTGCAATTCATCACCTCATGGGCAATTTGGGAGGAAGCAAAGTGGTGTAAAGGCATGGGCAAAAATGACATACTGCATTACAAGTTGACTTAGTGGAAGACTGCAACAGATAGTGGTGAGAGGGGAGCTGTCAACACAAAAGACAGTGATGACCGGTGTGCCACATGCCACTGTACTGGGCCCAGTATTATTTCACCTCTTCATATGAGACATTGCAGACAAGGTGGTTGAGGAAGATAAGTCTGTTCTCAGACTACACTAAAATCAGAGCAGTAGTGGATGGAGAGCACAGATTGGATCAGCCACAGTGGGGACCCAAGCAACCTACGGTAGTAGTCAGAGAGGTGGCAGCTGTGCTTCAGTGCAAAGAAGTAAAAAGATTATGCACTTCAGCATGAACAACCCAAGCATCCAATACTGCCGGGGGGGGAGGGGTCTTAAACTGTGTATCACTGACGAGGAGAAAAACAGAGGTGATCGAAACAGAGTCCATGAACAATACTGGCCAGGTTACAAAACTACCTGCAAAATAAAAAAAAAATGCTTGGGTACATAGCAAGAGGGTTTTCATCCAAGCAAGGAAAAGTTATCTTGCCCCCTCTACAGGCCAATGGCAAGGATGTACTAGGAGTATTGTGTACAAATTTGGAGGACATTCCTGAAGCGTTATATCAGGCCACTGGAGGGGGTGCAGAATAGGGTAACAAAGATATGTAGAATGAAGGGCAGAGATAATAAGAGCAGGCTCACACACCTGAATGATAGAAGGAACAGGGAGGACATGACAGACATATCCAAGTATCGGAGGGGAATCAATAACCATAAGACACACAGGATCGTTAAGCTAATGAGGAAGAGGGACAGGAGGCAGTACAAGCTAAGAATAGAAGGCAGAAGGTTTAGGAGGGCAATGAGGAGACACTATTTCAAGGAGAGGATGGTAACAGAATTGAACACACTACCAAAACAACTACTGTCATGTTAATATGTGAACAGCTTTAAAAGGTCATGGAACAGTGACCAGCACAGAGCAATGGTGGAGGATGTAGCAGACAGCAACTGGGACAGCAAAGGACAAGAGTGGGGCAGTTGCACACTACAAGTGCTAGATGCAGACTCAGCCACAGTTAGATAGATTGGGTGGTCTGTTTCTCCTCACACATTCATATGTTCATATGTTATAATTATAAAGTTTGCACAACTGACCAAATCTTATCTGTCAAATGCACAACATTATGTATTTTACAAAGTATTACATTAGCCCTCTATCTTTTATTGCAACAGATCACTGCATTGTGTGTTCCAGAGGCGTCACTGTTCTAGAAGGTAAAACTTATTCCATCACATTGTTTTCTGTTTAAAAATAAAGTCATAATACCATCCAGGGAGCACAATAGTAACAACCTATCCCGGGATCCTGCAGTAATTTGATAACAGCCCTCAACAAAAAGACACAGGCCCAGATATTCAAAAGGGTTGCACCATGTGCAACAGGGTTGCGCATGCGCAAGTCCAAAAATGCGCCATTCTGCGATATTCAGCAGGAGGCAGTTACGCCACTGACAACAGGTTGCGCAAAAGAGCAATGCAAATGAATGCATGCTCAGCAGGAGGGGAGGAACTACGTACAACCTGGCGCAACCCGATATTCAGTCGGAGTGCCAGCAGAGTTGCATGCCAACCCCAACCCGCCTGCACAACCTGAGCCGAAAGGATCAAGTTGAGGCCACCCACAGGTGAGCTGCTGTATTGCAGGGCGCAACACAGCAGCTGCCACACCTGGCTGGCCCCCAACTCGGTCCTGTGCCCCCTCACCAGCCCGATCGTGACAGAGCGTAAAACAACCCCCGCCCACACATCTCCCAAAGCCCGATTGCGGGCATACAGTAATGCTATGACCCCCACCACACATCTCCCAAAGCCCGATCGTGGGCATACAATAACATACCCCCACATCTCCCAAAGCCCGATCAGCGGGCATACAGTAACATACCCCCACACATCTCCAAAGCCCGATCGCGGGCATACAGTAACATGCCCCCACACACATATCTCCAAGCCCGATCACGGGCATAAGGTGTATCAACCCCCACATCTCCCGGCCCGATCATGGGCATAAGGTGTATCACCCTCCACATCTCCGAGCCCGATCGCGGGCATAACCTGTATGAACCCCCACCAGTGACCCGATCGCGGGCAGAATGTAAAAGCCCCCAACCCGAATATCTCACTGGTGGCCCAGTGGACCATAATCTTGATCGCGGGCAGAATGTCAAGTACACCCCAAACATCTCCCTGGTGTCTGATGTCCCCCACCCACCCACGAAGCCCCTCACCCCTCCTCCCGGCAGCCAGCGGGAGGCAGCATCCACCCGCCTGCTGCCCGCCGCCGCCGACTGACGTCGGTGGGCTGCACGCCTATTGATGTAGCTACAGCTAATGGGTGCGTTTGGCACCGCATATGACAGTCCAGATTTGTGAATGATGTTCTGACTGTCATGTATGGTATGGGCTGCACGCCATTGGCTGTAGCTCTGCACCAATGGTGTGCAGCCCACCGACAGTCAGTCGGGCGGGCGGTGGGCGGCAGGCGTAGTGGATGTTGCCGCCCGCCGCTGCCGGGGAGCGGGTGGACGGGCTTCGTGGGTGGGGGGGACACTAGACACCAGGAGATGTTTGGGGTTGTAACTTGACATTCTGTGTGCTCTCGCGTGACGTGACGGACTCCCTGTCTCAAAAAAAAAACACAAGTTAAGCAGGGGTTGCAGTAGGCAGCATGAACTGTCACAGTGTCTGCATGCACACAGCCGGTAAACACACCGTTACCGTGATTCAATGTCCCGGTAACCTGTTCACTGGATAACACTGGTGACCGGGAAATTGCCGTTAACATACACGCACCCAATGGTGCAGCGCAACCGGGAAAGGGCTGGCTGCAGACCTCAAAACGTCAAATTCCGGCAGTGGTAAAGAAACACACTCAAAACACATTTAGAGACGGTGCATACCTGAGGTAATAAACGCCTCGGTTGAAATCACGGAAGCCTAAATAGCTCAAAAGTCTTCACCTCAAAAAAAAAAAAAACAGGCGGAGGAACTATTTTATTAAAAATTAACACAAACTTTTACATTTTTCACTATTAAATGCTATATATTTAACTTAACACATACCTCTGTATTTTAGGTGGCCATTTCATAAGTGCAATAAGCCACTCCAGAGTGTGTGTTAGACACTTTAACACACGGCTAGGAGGCTGGACTCGTGTCTCACTACGCCTCCTAGCCGTGTGTTAAAGTGTCTAACACACACCCTGGAGTGTCTTATTGCTTACTTATATATGCTGTTTGGTTAAAAACCATGCTGAAAAAACTTGTCTCATTTGCCATGACATTTGAAAGCCTCTCAAGCTACAGTCTGAATGTTTACAATGATGTCATGGCAACTCTGTAAGTTCCACAGAGTCATAATTAACTTAAGTCAATTAATCACCTTCCATGTTCAAGGTAAACCATAATTTCAAGAGGTGCTAGAAATTATTTTTTACAGTGCTTAACAAGTGCACAGACCCAAAAGACAGTTATTGTTCCACACAGAATGCATTAAATCTTCTTGTGCTGCACCAGTGACATACTCAGTGCAGCACAGGAACATCATGACACAGTGCATCAAGCACAGCATAGAGAATACTAGATGGACAACTACTCACAACCAGTGGTTTGTGCCACAGAGGGGTTCTGATTCCCTATGACCTTGAGAATGAAACTGAATAGGTACATGTAAATCAGAACCCCAAGATGGGAAAATACACTGGTTCTGCATAGAGTTGCTCATCCCTGTATTTTCTCATAGTGTATAGTACTGTGTGAATTATGTGTTTGTGACTTGTTTTGCTTTCAAAATCAAACTGACTCATACAGTCTCCACAGTTCCTAGAATGCTGTTCTCCCACAGTAAAGTAGAATCACATTCCATGACCTTTGAACTGTGGCACAACAGTATTTTGAAAGGGATGAAATTCTAAACAGAACAACACTTACACTATGCACTATAACAGTATTCTGAGCATGGATTTACATGCTAAACAACATTCCACCACATGTATGTGTGTATTTAACTGTTATGCATGGAGTATCCACAATGAAAGTATTAACACTATCAATCTTATCATACAAGTAGGTATGTGCCCAGTGAAACTTGAAAAGGTTGGACATCTCCCAATGATATATTAACATAATTTTTTTTTCTTTCTTTCCATAACACCACACTCCATCAAGAAAAAAAAGAACAGCAAGCAATATGTCTGTCATGCAGCAGGAATCTTGCATTGCTATGCTATAGCACTTTTAGCTGTTTTGATAGTGTGCTAAACAGTAGAATTCACTTATTTTATGCATGTCTGTCTTCAAACCTTATACTCTATCCTCTTTCCTCAGACGCACCATAGAGCTTCATTTAAATATACGTTTACAGAACAAAACAGATATGTTTTAACGCTTACTGGCACACTCATCTATATTTTTTTCATATAATTTGCAAAGATTTAATTCAGTACAACATGAAATATGAAGCATGGGCTTTTAAAGATGGCAACAGTCTTAACACATAAAGAATTGACCGCAAAAAGTTGTTATTAATCTAAAAAAAACTAACCTACAATGGTTATACATCACAATAAACACTCTTACATCATTGATGCTGTACATGTGTAACCTATATCCATGCATTACATATGGTGCAGAATGTGACACATAGCTTTCCTATTACTAATTGAAGCACTATACAGGTACAATTTGCATAACTAGACAAATATTATTCCCACCATCCCATTCTCATCATATTATTGGTATGTCAGACTAACCAACATGCAACAGCATACTCCTACAATACCATCAAACCTGTACTGTTGTAAGACTATGCAATACAGGCATCAATGTAATCTGTATCATACACCATTAAAAAAAAGTCTATGGTGATACATCTTAAAGTCTCAGACCTTTTGTATAATGTTTCTTATCTATGCACTGTATTTCACAACATTCTTACCATAACAACAGCACTAGTATGTTCTTCATAATCAACATAGCTTCTCAGTGTTCAACAGTGGAAGTAGTAAACAGCTAACCAATGCAGACATTAAAAGGTCTAAAGTACTGCAATAAAACAACAATACTATTCAACATTTAATTTACATTCTCTTCCTTTTTTTCCTTTCCCTTGCAGACTGTCTAGAACAGCTCAAAAACATGCAGTGCAGTCTCAGCTGGCTGCTCGATCCCATTGAGTATGGCAACTGAGCTGCAGTCCAGCACGGCCATGTCATAGCAGCAAAATGAAAAAAATGCTGGAGAAGCAAGACCAGATCATTGATTTGCTGCAACGACATGGCTGCATTGGACGTGCAGCTATGGTTGCTGTCCGTGGTCTCGAGGGCAGAAACAGAAGCCTCGCTCATGCCATAAATGAATTACATGAGCAGGAAGAGGCCAGTGTTGCTGCCCAAGAAACCACACATGGCCTCATGGTGTGGCTGGCCAAGAACCAGTTGGAGACCATGGAAGCAATACACGTACTCATCCAACAAGACCTGCAGGACTACCAAGGAATGGACCTGGCCCTCCAGCAGCCTCAGCAGCAGGAGCCTCCAGTAAGTGCTCCTCGCAGCACAACACCAGAGGAGGAGGAGGGGAACCAACTCCTGACCGAATACACTCCTCCTGTGGAACCTTCCACTTCCTCCATATCCCCCAAGACACCATCATCATAGGAGGGCTAGCAAATCACAGTCACAGACAGTGCCTCAATTTCTTTATTCTTTTATAAGAGTTATGTTTTTTCAACCTTTTTTCTCCCCCATGTGAAAGAAACACATATTATTTAATTTACCTTTTTTGTATTTGCCTAATTGTCCATATGTAAATCTTCTTAAAAGCAAAGCTTGAATGTTTTTAATTTAATAATTTTATAATGTAAATAGTTCTCATAATTCTGTCATGATAACAACTTTTTTTTATATTTAATGTTTTAAATACATATACAGACTTCTGGTTTCAGTTAAACCTTTCCCATTTTATTGTAATATTTTTCCTTATCACCCTACCCCACCCCATGTGATCATAACACATTTTTTTATTTTGTTTTCTGTATATCTGTATTTTTATATAACTAAATGTATATTTTTTATTAAAAGAAGAGTTTATATTATGTAAAATTCATCAAGCTTTAAATTTTATGAGAAAATAGTTTTCAGCATAAAAACCATGTCTCCTGTCTTTTCTTTCAAAATCTCAGCAAATTAAGCTAAATGGACAGTATCAGCTATGAGAACAGTAGCAATGTGTGAGACAGAGGAACAAAGGCAGTACATGTAAGGCAGGAAGACAAGAAACTGTATGTTGCTGTGTATGACAGGCCCAAGAATAACATCTCTTGGGGGGTAGGAGAAGGGACAGACACCAGGCTGTGCCATGGGGTCATGAGACCCAACTCTCACCCCATTCCATGTGTAAATAGGTTGACATGGCACAGTAAAGGAGAGTGGGATGAGAGTTATGCCTCATGGCCCCATAGCACACCACATCATCTCTCAGTCTGTGGAGGATGAAGGGGGGGTGCTGTAGTGCTGGAAGGTGGTTACAGACTCAACCCTGACATTTCATTTCCCCATTTGTACTGCTTTAACCCTAGTTGAAGCATTAAACTAAGCATTTATCAATGAATTTCTTTACTTTAAAAAAAAAAGTGTACCATAACTAGTAAATCCGAGAGGCAGTGCATGTGATGCCGGAAGACAAGGGCTGTCACACCACAGACATTATTTACTATAAGTAAGCAGGTGTGCAGAAACAGTGTGTGGCTGTGTGTGGGACGTCCAAAGCATGATGTCTCTTGAGGGCTGGGGGAGTACGAGACCTCCACATGAGATGCAATCAACCAAATCCATATCTCACATTCTTCACAAGATATGGGTTCCCCAAAACCAGTGGAAAGGCACCATTGAAACCCTTGTGACACTAATTTGCCAATATCTTAGGAAACTTTAAACCTAGGAAAAAAATTCCACTGCAAGTTTAATCTATAGTTTCCAATCTTCTTTCTATGGCTAAGATCACCTAAAGGTGATCTAAGCCATGAGTAGTGAAAAATCCGTATCTCTCTTCGTTTTCTAGACACTGTCGCCGAAAGTCACAATGGGTGCCACTATGTCATCCTGTGAAAAAAATCTGAACTTTGTGATGGCATATCTATGGAACCACTTAATGCACCAACACCTAAGTAGCATAATTCACATCTCTAGGACATCCTCTTAATACCCTGCAAATTTCAAGTCAAAAGACCAAACCGTTAATTTACAGTGCAGTGGGAAGGCTTTTAAAAGTTTAAACATTCCTAGTTTGTGAGGTAGCAAAATCCCCGACCGTCAGATCAATCCCCTGTTTGTGAGCTGTAAAGATCGCCATCAGTGAGAAATCCTTAACCATCAATATTTTGACTATCTGGTCCGTAAGTGATGGTAAAGAATTTTGTTACCGCATGAAAGAGGATCAGGTGGCACCCCAGGATTTTGATAGCTCATGGATTGCAATTTTGTCAACTCACAAAAGTGGATTCAAAAAACCAATCCCCTTTCGCGAGCTGACAAAATCCCAGTCCGTCACCAGATCCCCTGTCGCGAGGTAGCAAAATCCTTGACTGTCACGAGAATGGCCATCTGGTAACAAAGTGACGGTCAAGGATTTTGCAGCCTCATGAAAGGGGATCAACTGGCATACTGGGATTTTATCAACTCACGAAAGAGGATCATAAGCAAGTCACGGACAAAGAATTTTTTAATCTGAAAAGGCCATTTTTTGAACAAAACAAAGCAAATCAAAGGTATATGTTTGTAGAGGGCATCACCCTGAACAAAACTCATACCTTATTATAATAAGAAGTCAACCATGTAAGAAGCTACGACATTTTGTTTGGTGGACAAAAAGGAAAACAAGATGGCGGACAAGGAATTTTCCTGATGGACGAGGATTTTTTTTTTAAATCCTCCTTTGTGAGCTGACAAAATCCTTGACCATGAGCTCAAACCTTTTTCGCAAAACATACATATAAATCTTGGAGTGAACTGAGCATGTTCAGAACCCAAACATTTAAAATTAAATAACTTTTGAATGGATTAATATTTTTTAACCAAACCAATGCTGGATTGTTCTTTGACCCAAAGTCTTTCTTGTGTTTCAAATGTCAGACAAAAATATTAAATGGTGTGGTCGCATCGAAATGGGCAAAGAACGCATCAACAGTGGTAAAAAATGTATTTTTCAGCGCTTTGCTGTGCAAAAACTGTAAGTCCAACTGAAACACAACATGGTAAATCAAGAGAGCTACCATATGGGACCATGCAATCCAAATCTTGTACAAATCCATTGAATGGTTGCAAAGTTAGTAACGAGCAAAATATGGGGTTTAACATTGCAGTGCCTACTCAACCCTAACTATAGGAACGTGACTGTGCCCTTATTATTTATATATATATATATATATATATATATATATATATATGTAACCCCCCTGTTACCCGGGGTTACTAGAATCTCAATAAGACCTAGTGGTAGGCAGGAAGGCAGCTTGTGAAACTCCAGTTAAATGGATTTCACACTGTCTCACTCTGTTCTCAGTCTCAGCTGAGACTGAGGAATGACATCACCATAGAACTGTTGCAGCTGCATTAGCCACAATGGAATCTGCAGCAGGGAGTTGGAGTAGAATGTTGGGAGGTTTGAACAGTCAGTCTGTGGTCAGTTGGAGTTTGGAGCTTGTAGTGAGAGGAGCACAGCAGCTCTGTGTTAGGCTCTTGGAGCCTCAGCCCTGAAATAGGGCTACAAGTAGGGAAAGGTGTATGTTTCCACCTAAAGAGAGACACAGTGAGCTATTTTAAAGTGGTGGAGACCGCTGAATCGGGTCTCAGTGCCCCATCCCTGAGAGGATGGGGCAGGAAGGTTTTACCTGCATTTCCAGGGGCAACCCCCTGGCTACTGCTAGTGAAGAAGCTGCCTTATTTTGTCCAAGAGTCTGGGAAACAAGAAGATTTCATGATTCGCCTGTGGGGCACCTGCAACCATAGGGTGAGTTCTGCTCTTTCTAAAGGGCTCATGTTTCACCCTGGGACTTGTGTAAAAGTGGGGATTGGACTACTGAAGTAGTGGGAGGCCTAGAGTAATAGGCTTAGCCAAAAGTAAAAGTATGTTCAAGTCCAGCTCATAGGGGAAGTCAAGACATGTAGAGGAGATGTGACATACGTCTACCAAGTAATCTACATTGCCAAGCTTTCAAAAGAATTGTTTAGTTTCCAGAGAAATGGCCGGGTATGGATTGTGGGAGCTGGAGGTGGGAGACCCCCCATCTTTAGTAACCAGGTTCACCTCTACGGATTTGCTCTGTGGATTTCTACTTTGCCTCATGCACTTGGCCAGTGATGAGGGAAGTACCCAAACATGGGATTGGAAGGAAAATTCTGTCTAGGAGTCAAAGGCTCTAAGGTGGTTTGGAGAGCCACCAATTGGAAAACTGGTTCATTCCCATAATGGACCACGGATCAAGTGGCCGGCGGGGGAGCCGGGCCAGTGGGGAAAACCCAAGTAGTGTACAAGTCAGGCTGTGTACCCAAAGCTGCGTGCCTGTCCGGGCTGTGTGCCTGGTGGATTCAGAGCCTGAGGGCTGGAAATGTGAAGAAGTGTTCTGTTGTCTCTAATCTGCATTATCAGGAATGTAGCCCTGTGGGGGTCCGTCTATGCTTTATTTGTTCAGTTTGGATGTGAATAAAAGCCACACTGTAGAATCCCATTCCTGGTTTTGGACATTACAGTTATTGCTTCCTGTGTTCGGATTTACTTGGGTGCCCCTGTGCAGAGTAGCCAAACCTAGGCCCCCCTGTGCTGAGTAACCTCATCCTCCCCGAACCCAGTCCCCACCAGGTACTGCTGTCAGCTTCAACAGCATGCCACCTGTCGCTTTGCTAAAAAGGCAGGGTTGAGGGGTTACATATACACATATATATATATATATATATATATATATATATATATATATATATATATACATTTTACATTTATTTATTTGTGTCTAGGATTACAAAGTATCTTTGAGTCAAGGCTCTCTTACAAAGGTTCCACAGTAACAGACACTAAAACATAAAACAGTTACAGGTACATGGTTTTAGACGGTAACTTTGCTTGACAAAATCAGACTGAGCGATGAGTAACTCAAGAAACAATAGGAGGAAGAGGGCAAGAAGGGGAGAGGGATGAGGGTAGGGGAAGGCATAGGTGTAGAGGGTCAGGGTGAGGCAGCCGAGGGGCCTTGTCAGGACAGATACAGGGCCCACACCATGTGGTCTTTTGGTCTGAAATTTGGAAAGTAGAAAGAGGTTTGGTCAAGGAACAATCCAGCACTGGTTTGGTAAAAACATATTAATCCATTCCAAAGTTATTACATTTTTAATTTTCGGGTTCTGAGCATGCTCAGGTCACTCCAAGATTTACATGGTTATTTTTCAGACAAAGGCTGGGCTCACAGTCAGGGATTTTGCAGCTCACAGACTAGGATCCTGGTCTGCCAGAAAATTCCTTGTCCACGAGCTGCCATCTTGTTTTTCAGTTTTTCATGAAAACAAAATGTTGTAGCTTTCTCCACTGGTGACTTTTTGGCAAAATGAGGCATGGGTTTTGTTCAGGGTGACCCCCTCTACAAGGCCATGCTTTTGGTTTGGCTACTTTGGGTCAAAAAATTGCTTTTTAAAATTTAAAAATTCTTTGACAGTGACTTGCTAACGATCCTAGTCCACAAGCTGTCAGAATTCTAGTCTGTGAGGTCGCGGTCAAGGATTTTGCTACCTCGCAGACTAGGATTTTAAAAACGTTACCATTGCATTGCTAATGAACGGTTTGGTCTTTTTACTTGACATTTTCAGGGTATTGAGGGGATACCCTACAGGTGTGAATTATGCTGTTTAGGTGTTGTGGAATTAAGTGGTTCCATAGATATGCCATCATGAAGTTCAGATTTTCCCCATTGGATTACATTGTGCCACCCATTGCATTTTTCGGTGCCCATAGCTCATAAATGATGCAAGATATGGATTCAGTCAATCTATGTTGTCAGCAGTGCTCATTGTTGTGATTACAATGACACTTGGATTTTGGTTCTAGCTATTGCGGTTCCCAAGATATTGGCAAATTAGTGTTACAAGGGTTCCTTGCCCTATAGGGTTACTGTATGGCTCTGTAGCTATGTGTAAGTGGGACCACAGTGCCCAGAGGGCCCGTGCTCCCAAAGATGCATATTGTTATGCAGAAATGGGCAGCTTGGTGGGAGCATGGGGCCCTTACTACTTATATTACACTTTTCAAAAAGTAAGGAAATTCATGGCAAAAAATTGCATTTAATGCATCAGTTAGGGTTAAAGCAACAAAAGTGAAGAAATGAGATGTTAGAGTTTAACCCCTAACCCCTGGACACCACACACCACCCATCATCCATAGAATGACAGACACCGGGGTGTGCCATGGGGTTGTGAGACCTAACTGTCTCCCCATTCTTCTTTACTGTAACATGTCAACCTATTTACACATGGAATGGGGTAAGACTTGGGCCTCAAAACCCCATGGCACACCCCAGCGTCTGTCACTGTATGGAGGATGGGATGTGTGGTGTGGGTCATTGGAGCTCAACCCTAATGTCTCATTTCCTGACTTTTGTTGCTTTAACCTTAACTGATGCATTAAATGCAATGTTTTTGCCATAAAATAAATATATATATATATATATATTATTTGCAAAAAACTTAATTAATGCATCAGTTAGGGTTGTTTACACAGTGACAAAAGTGTGGAAATTCAACGATAGGGTTACCAACCCACCACCCCACCCCCATGCCCCATCCTCAAAACCCTAACTCCGCATCCCCCCCACACACACACACATGCAAGCAGAGAAGGGCCAAGGCAACACAACCAATCAGAGACAACCAGCATCAGGTAACAGAAGTAACATAAAACTCTCTAAATGTACTACAAGACACATCCATCATCATGGTCCATCAACTGTATGAGTTCTGCTGCCATCAGAGTGCCATGAGGGGGTAGACATGCATTCTGGGCAGCCATGGAAGATGGCACACAGTAAGCATTTTTTCTGTTACAAACATCAATAACAAGATTTAAGCAGATGCCTATATTTCAATTGTTAACAAATGATGAAATACAGAGTATGTTATCTACAGATAGCTGTATTGGAAATAAGAGTTTGGATAACCCTAGCAACAGTCATTGGATGTTTGCCTATTTTTTCTGATAGAGTGAGTCAGTCCTAATAACAAATGGTAGTAGTAATAATAAAAAAGTGATGTTTTTGTAGTATAGTTTACAAGCAACATGTGACAGCAACAGTTGTAACATCCAAAGCTAGCCATAACATGTTGCTAACAAGTATTTCCAGGTAACGCAGCAGTATAACAATATGTAATGGTGCTAGTTTCATACCTGAGCAGTATCTAAAAAGTACTATGTATATGTCAGCACTCTTTCCTGCTACCACATGCCTATGTGGTAGAAGCGATACCTGCAATGAGCCAGTTGTTGAATTATAACACATAAAAAGCAATATTTAGAAAATCTGTGCAGAATAAGTTTCACTGTATGAAAAAGATATGCCAGTTATAATGTGTCATCATACTGTGCTGGCAGTATAGAGTCGATCATACTCTATTTGTTTTTTTATTACATAGTGTTATGTGAAATGAGTACAGTGTTGTGATTATTGTGCTTACAGATGTGATTGACTCGTATAGTGTCTTACAATTTTGCATGTGTCTTGCAAGTGTGTGTGTGGGGGTGGGGGAATGCGGAGTTAGGGTTTTGAGGATGAGGGACATGAGAGTGGGGTGGTGGGGTGGCAACCCTAACAATGAATTTCCACACTTTTGTCACTGTGGAAACAGCCCTAACTGGTGCATTAATGAAGTTTTTTTGCAAGGAATATATACACATATATATATATATATATATATATATATATATATATATATATATACGTATGTATGTATATTCATGGCAAACAAATCTGTTTAATGCATTAATTAGGGTTGTTCCACAGCCACAAAAGTGAGGAAATTTGGTGTTAGGGTTACCACCCCTTGCACCCTTCACCCACCTTGCCCCCACCAACAGGCATCGGAGTGTGCGTTGGGGCCATTGACCCTAACTCTCACCCCATTCCATGGGTAACTAAGCTGAGGTGGTGCAGTATAGGAGAATGGGATGAGAGTTAGGCCCGATGACCCCAACACACACCCCGGTGCCTGTTGATGGGGGCAAGGCAAGTGTGGGGTGCAAGGGGTGGTAACCCTAACACTGAATTTCCTCGCTTTTGACTCTGTGGAACAACCCTAACTGATGAATTAAATGGAGTTTTTTGTCATGAATTTTTCTTCTTTTTGAGAATGTGGTGGAAGCGCAGGGCCCGCCACCATGCTGTCTATGTCTGCGTAATAACCATAACAATAAAGCTAACAGTAACGGTAATGGTGAGTGAAACGCAAACGCTAATGGTAACTGTAACACCAACAGAAATGTTACTTATAACAAACAGTAACTGTTACTGTAATGCAAATGGAAATGCAAACAAAACTGGTAATGCAAATGGTAACACAAATGGTAACAACAAGGTGATGTAAGGCAACAGTAGTGAAAAGTCTGTATCTCGCTTCATTTCCAAGACAACAGCACAAAGGTGATGTGATCCAACATTAGCAAAAAGTCTGTATCTCGCTTCGTTTCTGAGATAACAGCACAAAGGTGATCTGAGCTAACAGTAGCGAAAAGTCTGTATCTCGCTTCATTTCCGAGATAACGGCACAAAGGCGATGTGAGCCAACAGTAGCAAAAAGTCTGTATCTCGTTTTTTTTTCCCAAGATAACGGCACAAAGGTTAATGTGAATCAAACCACTGAAAGGCACCTCCGTATCACTAGGACTACCTATGCTACAAATTTCAAGCCACTAGCACCATGCATAACGCTATGCACAAAACGTTAACTGCATCACGCAATATCTCCGCAGCAAATTATTTTCCCAATATGTAAACAATATAATTCACATCTCCTGAACATCCACTCAACACCCTCCAAATTTTATGCTAAAAGACCAAGCCATTCCAGAGATATTCAACTTTAAAGTTTGTGCACCTTTAAGAAGTCGTCCACCACAAAATGGCAGAACTCGTGGCCGAAAATGCGCTAAAATGGCGGACCTTAGCAGATGAAAAATCTTTAACTGCGAGTGGGGACAACTTCAAATGGCAATAAGTCTTGAAAAGAACAACATTTTTTTCATCAAACAAAAATGGGCATCTTCCTTGAACAAAGGGCTTTCTGCATGCCAAGTTTCAGACCAATAAACCAAACAGTGGCTGCGCTATGCGTCATGCAAGGTAGGGAGAAACAATAGTAAAAACTGATTTTTGGCACTTCACTGCTCAAAAACCACATATACCAGTGGAACAGAAATTGGTAAATAAAGAGATGTACCATGCCACTCCATGTGTACCAAATCTTATCCAAGTCTCTTCATCGGTTACAGAGCAGCACAAGCATAAAACTGCACATGAGTGGCAAAAAATACATTTTCGGCTCATAATTGTGCAAAAATCGTATGCAGATGTCAAACAAAAATTGGTAAATCCACAGAACTACCACAGTAGACCAAGTATTACAAATGTCACACAAACCTGTTAAACAGTTATAAATATATAGAATGTTACGTTTAAGGGCAAATGCAAACAGTAATGCCAATGGTGACACAAACAGAAACAATAATGCAAACGTAACAGAAACACAGGTGCAAATGTAAACGCAAACGGTAACAAAAAAGTAAACATTAATGAAAACGCAAACGGAAGCAAATGGTAACGATAATGGTGACTCGAGCGTAAACAGCAAGACAAATGCTAACAATAATGTAAATGCAAGTACAAAAGCAAACAGTAATGGTAACTTAAACAGAAACGATAAAGGTAATGGTGATGCAAACATTAATGCAAATGCAAACGGAAACACAAACGCAAGTACAAACGCAAATGGTAATGCAAACGGTAATGGAGACGCAAAAGGAAATGGTAACATAAACAGTAACGGAAATGCATGTGCAAATGCTAACGGTAACAGTAACAGAAATGCAAACTCAAATAGTAACGCAAATGCAAATGGTAACAGTTACACAAACGCAAGCGCAAACGCAAATGGTAACGGTAACGCAAAGTGTAATGTAAAAGGAAACAGTAATGCAAACGATAACGCAAATGCAGGCACAAATGCAAATGGTAATGCACACGTTGACGCAAACATAAATGGTAACACAAATGATAACGGAAATGCAAGCAGAAACATAAACGCAAATGCTAACAGTAACAGTGACACAAGCGCACATGCTTTTTATCCCAATGAGGTGCATTCAGAAGCAGAGTGAATAGAAAGAATGTGGCCATAATAATGGCCCTTGTACCAGAAAATGAGCACGTGGAATACTAAATTGCTTATATCTCAGGAACTGTAAGACGTTAGATTTTATTTATGACTTTCCAGGCTAGTTTTGTACTTAGCCCTCTGTTGGGGGGCTAAGCACTTTTCTGATGAAAAGTCCGTATCTCAAACTGTTTTTGAGATATGGGCAGACACCGTAATGTTATACTATGGGACAAATTGTCAACTTCGGAGTGCTGTAACTTTGCAGCCCTGTAATATTTTGCCACCAAAAGGCACATCTGTGGGATCTTGGCTTTCTTCCCTGCAAATTTCAGCCCAAAAGACCAACACATTCTTTTGCAGCAGAGTGGCAAAGATTCCTTATTGTTTTGGGCATAAGGTCGCAAAGTAGTGTTGCAAATCACGTCACTTTCGTAAAACAAATCACAAAAGTGTCGCATTTGCGAAAGTACTTTGCGACATTACTTTTTACCAAAATTTAAAAAATCATATTTCTGGGGTGCTTTACCCCCAAAAAGACATGGCTAGCATCCTCAGGGCTCAACTAGGTGAACACAACAAGAATTGTGTCCCTAGAGGGTCCCAAATTTAAATGCCAAGCATTTTTCTGACCACCAACTGAAAAAAAATGGCTGAATCACGAAAGTAAAAGGGTCATTTGTGACAGTAAAAACTGCATTTGCGACACTTTCAAATATTTTAACTTTTCCCATACACTATAATGGGGAACAGGTTTTTATTTGAATAACTTGTGAACCGTTTAATATTTCTCCACGAAATCTTCTAAAGGCACATCAGGGACCCTGGCTGCATGTTCCTTGAAGGTTTTGGACCAATCACCCAAACCATGCAGGCTGTAGGTGCGAGCAAAGAAATGCACAAAAACCCATAATTTATGCGTTTCTTGGTGCTCTGTAGCTCCACGACCGTACATCAGACTGTAACAAAACTTGGCAGGTCCAGAGATCTATGGCACCAGACCACGTATTCCAAATTTCAGGCAACTCTGTTATACAGTTGCAAAGTTATTAAGCTGCCCAATTTCAGATTAAACCTTAAATGGGGTACTCAACCCTAACTTTAGTGCACTACCATGCCACTATTATATATATATATATATACATATATGTATGTGTATGCATATGTGTGTGTGTATGTGTATATATATATATGAATATAAAATACATGATGGGCAGGAGTGTGATACGAAAAATATTTTCACTCCTGCAATGACCACTGGATACTCATGAGTGCTAAAGGCACGAGTGAGAGTATTACTTGGTATTACTTGGTATGAAAGAACAGAAGAAGGCCAGAGTGCATCGAGACTGTTCCCCATACTATGTGGGACATTATTTATCTATTATCCCTCAACCAAATATCTAATTTGTTTTTAAAGACAGTGGCACTAGTTGCCTCTATCAATTCTTGTGGCAAGGTATTCCATACAATGGATGCTCTTTTTGGAAAAAAGTTTCCCCTTTTGCTGGTTTTATAAGTTTTTACTTCAAGCTGTTTATTATGCAGTCTCAGAACATGTCTCCTTTTGGAGAGTGTTAGACCACATTTTTCCATTAGATCTGGTGAATTTATTAAATTAAAAAACCATAAGCATATCACCTCTTAATCTTCTAGTTTGAAGAGAGAAGAGACCAGTATCTTTTAATCTGTTCTGATAATCCAAGTTTGTTAATCTTGGAATCATTATAGTTACTCTCCTTTGAACCTGTTCAAGAATTGCTATGTCTTTTTTTTGGTTTGGATTCCAGAAAGGGGAGCCATAGTCTAGATACGGTCTAATGCATGCCCTATACAATGGAATAAGGCATTGTTCAGTGCGATTAACAAAAGTGGATTTTATTTGCCTCAAAAGTCTGTTGGTGATGCAAGCAGTTCTAACACAGTGATCATTTGGTGTAAGTTTATTATTAACATATATCCCTAAATCTTTTCACAATTTGATGAGTGAAGTGGTAGTCTGTTTATATGATATATCGTTTTTGGATTATTTACACCGAAATGCACTACTAAACATTTGTCTTGATTAAACTGCATATGATTTACATTTGCCCAAAGTGTTAATTTTTCCAACTCCTTCTTTAATGCAGAAATATTTTTTTGATTATTAACCTTGCACCCCAATTTAGTATCGTCTGCAAATTTAACTATGAAGTTATTTGGCCCTGTTTGTAAATCACTGATAAAGAGGTTAAACTATGTTGGTCCCAAGACTGACCCCTGTGGTACACCACTTGTCACACTACCCGAATCAGACAAGATATCATTAATTCTGACTCTCTGAGAATGATTTGTCAACCAGTTTAAAGTCCAGTTGACAATATCAGGTGACAAACCTAGATTGTGCATTTTAGTAATGAGTTTTTCATGTGAGACTTTATCGAAAGCTCTACTAAAGTCCAAAAGAATTACATCAGTAGGGATACCCACATCTAGTAGAGTACTTATATTATTGTAAAAATATATCAGATTGGTGGTGTAGGAATACTTGGCAGTAAACCTATGCTGATTTGAATCATAAATTCCTAATTTTTTACAATCTTGGTCTATTAGAGACTTCATTACTCGTTCCATTAATTTACCAGCCACTGAGGTCAGGCTAATTGGACGATAATTTTGCACAGAATCTCTATTGCCTTTTTTAAATATGGGAGTAACTATTGCTGAATGCCAATCATTTGGTGCAATGCTTGCTTGTAAGGATTTATTGAAAATAATTAACAAAGGTATAGAAATATTTATAGAGGTTTCGATCAGAAACCATGGATGAATATCGTCTGGGCCCAGACTAGTATTGTTTTTTATCTTTTTGATAGCCTGTATAATGTCAGTTGGATAGAACCTATGATAATCTACGTGGTGAACTTTAAATGTACTAAAAGGTGATTTTTGAGAGAAGACAGAACAAAAGTACTTATTAAAGAGATTCAAGGTTTCTATATCAGATAGAGAAGAGCCATTGGTTATAATGGGACCAACGGTCCTTGATACACCTTTTTTACTATTTATATAGGAGAAAAGAGATTTGTGACAGTCTTTCGTGTGGGCTAGTTTAAATTCTAGCTTATTTTTTTCCAATTTAATAGAATTTTTCAAGTTTTTCACAGATAGTCTGTATTTATGTAATAGAGTAGTTTTAAATGGAACAGAACTATTCTTAAGTTTCCTAAACAGTTTAATTTTATTTTAATCTGATTTTTAATTGTCTTGTTGAACCAAGGAATTTTCCTTTATTATTAAATTCCTCTTAGATGGAATAAAGGTATTTTCAAATAATGTACAATGTTTTAAAAAGTCCCAAGCTTGTTGTGTTGTACAATTAAGAAGTTTAGATTTCCAGTTTATGTTTTGTAAGTATTCATCGATTTTAGAAAAATTTGCTTTGTTATAATTTTTTGCATAGTATAACTTCCTTTGTGTAGTTTTAAACTGTTGAATTTCAAAAAGAATAGATGAATGATCACTGGTCCCAAGTGGATCCCAAATTTGTAAATTGCTAATTTGTTGCTCTGTGTTAGTAAATAATAGATCCAAAATATTAGGACCTCGAGTGGGTTCAGTAACAAGTTGTTGTAATCCAGTACTAACTACCACATCTATTAGTCCTTTCTCGGCATAGGACTGTCCTGAGAATGAGTTCCAGTTAATATGAGGGAGGTTAAAGTCACCAAATATTACAGTATCTTGAGATTCTGAAAAATGTGTAATTTCTTTAAACATATCAGTAGTGTAATCTGAATTTGCAGATGGAGATTGATAGATGGTACCAATAGTTATATACAAACATATGAAATTTGCCAGCAGATAAAGGCCTAGAGGTCTATCAAGTCTGCTCGAATGTGCAGCTAGCACCCCTTATTCTGCAGCTGCCCTTCCCTTCCACCCTTCCCCTTCATTAACCCTCCCCCTTGTCCTGTCCCATCCCCTTTTGAAGCAGTCCACTGTTCTACTGGATACCATTTCTGCAGGTAACGCATTCCACCCAGCCACCACCCTCTCTGTAAAAAAGTGTCTCTCATCTCCTCCTGAACCTTCCTCCCTCCAGTCTCATATCATGGCCCCTGGTGTCCCTCCCTTCCCTTACTTTGAACAGCCCCACTGTACCTGTCTTGTTTATTCCTTTCATGTATTTAAAGGTTTCAATCATGTTCCCCCATCCCTCCTGTCCTCCAGTGAGTACATGTTCAACTCCCTCAACCTCCTCTCGTATGATAAGTCCCACAGCCCCTTGATCATCTTTGTCACCCTGCACTGCACCCCTCCAGTACTAATGTCCCTCTTCAGATATGGGCGCCAGTACTGCACGCAGTACTCCAGGTGTGGTCTAACTAATGACCTATACAGTGGCAGAATCACCTCCTCCCTCCTCGAGGATATACCCCTTGCAATACAACCCAGCATTTTGTTGGCCTTTGCAGCTGCTTTCCTACATTGTGCCGAGTTGTTCATTGACCCTGTAATGAGCAACCCGAGATCATTTCTCCTCCTCTGTCTGGGCCAGCTGCACTCCCCCCAGCTGGTAACTCCTCCTTGGGTTCTTCATCCCAAAATGCAGCACCTTGCACTTTTTGGCATTAAACCCCAGTTGCCAGGTGTCTGACCAGGTTTCAAGCTTTGCCAGATTATCCTGCAACCCCTGCCACCCCCCTAGGTCATCCACCACTGCTCCTACTTTGGCATCATCAGCAAACAGACTGATCTTGTTCTTGATGTCCCATGATATGTCTGCAATGAATATCCCAAACAACACTGGTCCCAACACTGAGCCCTGTGGAACACCGCTCGTCACTACCCTTGGGTGTGAGAGCTCCCCACCCACCACCACCCTCTGTTGCCTTCACTGAAGCCAGTTTTCTACCCATCTCACCAGCTTTGCACCTGCCCCTGTGCCTACTAACTTACTTCCCAGCCTTCCATGCAGCACTGAGTCGAATGCCTTACTGAAGTCCAGGTACAGGACATCCACTGCATGGCCCCTGTCCAGCTGCCTAGCTACCCAGTCATAGAACTCCACCAGGTTGGTTTGGCAGGATCTGCCCTGTATGAAGCCATGCTGTCTGCTGTCCTGTAGTCCTTTGGCCTCTAGGAGGGCCACCAGCCTCTCCTTCAGGATAATCTTCATTAGCTAACCCACGATGGATGTGAGGCTCACTGGTCTGTAGTTTCCCGGTTCATCCTTGGGGCCACTTTTGTGGAGGGGCACCACACGAGCCATCCTCCAGTCCTGAGGTACCCACCCTGAATGTAGTGAGGCATTAAACAGGTCTGACAAAGGTCCTGCAAGGACTTCTGCCAGCTCCTTCAGTACCCTGGGGTGGATGCCATCTGGGCCTGGTGCCCTGTCCACCCTCAGTGCCTTCAAACCCTCCCGAACTCTGCCCTCCATGATTTCCCCATCTGTCACCCCTCCCTCCTGTTTCTGCCATTTCTCCCCTTGGGTGTCACCCCCTCTTCTCTTTAGTAAATACTGAGCAGAAGTACTCATTTAGTGCTTCTGCCTTATCTTGCCCTGCTTCCACCCAACCCCCCTCCTTCCTAATCCTTACTATGTGGTCCTTACAGCTCCTTTTCTCCCTGATGTACCTAAAAAAGTCCTTCTCTCCCTTCTTAATGCCTTGTGCCAGCCTGAGTTCCGTAGATGCTTTGGCTCCCCTTACCACCCTTGTCACCTCCTTCAATTCTGTCAAGTACTCCTCCCTGTCCTCCCCCTCCCTGTTTTCTTGTACTTCCTAAAGGCAGCTCTTTTTCTCCTTACCTTTTACATGACCTCCTTGCTCAACCAGCTCAGTTTCTTAGCCCTAGCCTTCTTGCTCTGGGCCTCGCAGCAGGTTTTGGTTGCCTCCACTGTCCCCAGCTTTATGAGCTCCCACCTCTGGTTAGTGTTCATACTAGATTGAATTCTGGCCAGGTATCCTTTTACCACTTCCCCCATCCTCCCAAAGTCGGCCCTCCCGAAGTCCAGCACTCTTGTCCCTGATTCCACTCCTTCCTTGCCCATATCCAATGTGAGCCATACTGAGTGGTGGTCACTCCCTGACAGCGGTTCCTCCACTGTAAGTTCTCTCACAAAGTCCCTATTTGCCAGCACAAGGTCAAGGGTATTTCCTAACCTGGTTGGTTCACTGACCATTTGCAGCAGGAAGCTGTCCTGGAAGGCATCCAGCAGTACCTGCTCCCTTCTGTTCCTGGTTGTTGGGGTACTCCAGTCCACTCCTGGCATGTTGAAGTCCCCCACAATCACCACACTACCCTTCTCGCAGGTCCTTCTGATCTGTTCTGCTAGCTCCCTGTCTAACTCCTCTGTCTGAGATGGTGACCTGAACACCACTCCCATTCTAAGAATCCTATTCTTGGAATCCTGGATTTGCATCCAAAGTGACTCCGTACTACCCTCCTCCCCTTCCTCCCTTACACACTTCAGTCCTTCCTTCACATATAGTGCCACACCCCCTCCTTTCCCAATCACTCTGTCCCTACGAAATAACCTGTACCCTAGTACAGACAGGTCCCAGTCATTGTATTGGGTGGCCCATGTTTCTGTGATGGCTGCAATGTCCACCTCTCCCTCTGCCATGAGCACCTGTAACTCTGCAGTTTTTCTCCCAAGGCTCCTAGCATTAAGGCTGACCACCTTCCACCCTCCCCCCTCCCATCCTGCCCTCCTTTCCTAGCATCACCAATAGTACTTGCCATTTGTCTTTTGTCACTGTTATGGGGGTAAGCTCATATGGTTTCCCAACCTGTGGTCTCTGCATATCTCTTGCCCAATTGCCACCCCCACTCCTAGTTTAAATTCCCAACTTCCTTTATGTACTCCTCCATCCTCTGTTTCAACACTTTCTTTCCCTCCTCACTCAAGTGTAGTCTGTCCTTGGCATAGAGACTACTGTCTCCCAGGTCCCTCCCCACCCCCCAACAGCCCATACCCTTTAGCACAACACCAGGTTCTTAGCCATCCATTAAATTCCTCTATTCTCAGCTTTCTTGTTGTGCTTGCCTTGGGCACTAGAAATATCTCTGAAAAAGTTATTGATCTTCCTGCCCCCTCACGTAATTGTGCTAGTTCCTCAAACCTCCTCTGGACTATATCTACTGCCTTGTCAGCCAGGTCATTTGTCCCAAGATGTATAATTAAATGAGGCTTGTCCCTACCCCTTCAAGCTTGTCCCTACCCCTTCTAGCATATTTCAGAACAGATAGTCCCATCCTTTCCACTGTCATTCCTGGCATGGCCTCCACCCAGGACTGCTCCTTCAATAAGTATCCAGAGATCACGATGCAGGACTGAAAATTGTATCCATAGCACACAACTGCATATCATGGGCGGGATATTCAGACTGTGCCAGGCTGTGGCGCAAGTCTGGGTGCAGCGCAACATGGATGCTCAGGGGTGTTGACAGGATGATATTCAACAGAGCTGTGCCATGGCACAGCATCATTGAATATCGCTCCTTGGCCACCCACAGTGCGCATGGCACAGTGGCACTGCACCAGCGCAAGCTGCCAGAGTGGAGCAGGGGGATGCGCTAGTGCCATTGCGATAGGCACAACCACGGCAATATTCAAAAGTGCACATGCAAATGGGGCCATAATGCATGCAAGGCACAAATGGGGCCATTTGCATGTTATTATGGCCCCATTTGCATGCAGGTGCGCCTGATCTCGGCGACGCAGCTCTGGCGCCCTGTTGGCTGCAGCCGTCAGGGGACTGACACCCCTGCACATCACGGCAAAGTGCCCCAATGCCCGATCGTAAGAGTGTAAATGTAAGAACACATCCAATATCCCTGGTGGTCCAGTGGACCGCTTGCAGCCTGATCGTGGGCATATGTAGAAAAAAATATTAGTTCTATATCCCTGGTGGTCCAGTGGACCACTTGCAGCCCGATCGTGGGCATATGTGGAAAAAAATATTAGTTCTATATCCCTGGTGGTCCAGTGGACCACTTGCAGCCCGATCGTGGGCATATGTAGAAAAAAATATTAGTTCTATATCCCTGGTGGTCCAGTGGACCACTCGCAGCCTGATCGCGGGCATATGTAGAAAATATTAACAGGCCTACCTCCCTGGTGGTCCACTGGACCGCTCACAGCCCGATCGTGGGCATATGTAGAAATTATTAACAGTCCTATATCCCTGGTGGTCCAGTGGACTGCTCGCAGCCCAATCGTGGGCATCAGTAATATCCCATGATGAACCAATCCAACCCTGGTGGTCCAGCAGTACCCCCCTCCCCACCTGCCCACTGAGACCCACTACACTGCTCCCCCCGGGTCAGCTGCAGGCAGCAGCTCCCCAACCCACTTTCCACCCCGCCGCCTGCTGACTGACTCCATACGGTAGGGCTGTATGTCGATTGGTCCACAGCATGAGCCAATGGGCATGCAGCCCGTTCCGTCTATACTGGCGCCCAGGGATATAGGACTGTTAATAGATTTCTACATATGCCCGGCGATAAAACAGCAATCACTGAATCACTCAAGGATAGGGACTATCCTTTCCTCAGTATGCAAATGATCGGGCATGGGGGGGCGCTGCCATGAAGGTGCAGCTGGAGCTCAGGTGGCCACCCACAGGTGGCAGTTGCCGTGTTGCACCCTGCAATACAGCAGCTCACCTGTGGGTGGCCAGCTGTTGCTCCTTTTTTTTTTGGCTCCCCTGTGTGCAGTGCAGGTAGGGGTTGTGCATGCATGGGCTCAGCACATCCCGAGCTGAATATCGGGATGTGCAGAGTATGCATGGGCATGACACCCTACCTGTGCTGCATACATTACTGATGCACTCCAGCGCATCGGAATTTGTGCAGGCTCAATCCCCCTTTGAATATTGTGCCAGGGCGCATCAATGGGTTGCGCATGGCGCAACTGTGTTGTGCCATGCGCAACCCTTCTGAATATCCCGCCCCATGTGTCCGATTTATACAATAGGGGTTTCCAGAACTTTTTTGTTTTTTATTTCACTTTATCTTGTGGAATAAGCAAAGAAGACACGGGACAAAAAAAAGGAAACTTCTGCTAAAACAAGCTGAAACACTAATCTGCCATTTGGGATGAAGCAGGCTGTATTTATTGGTAATTGAGGTAGTCATGGATGTGGAAGACTTTGCTCTTTTTTGGCTTCCTGTCAATATCAAGCCAGTTGGCTGCTGTTAGCTTGCTTTGGTTTTCTACAGTAACACAATGTGCTTTTCCAGGGCTAGCAGATGAGTTGCAGATGGAACTGATATACTGATTAGTTTCCTAGGCTACTGAGGTTTTGGTGGAGTTCCTGACTGCTGTGTTAGGGAAATGTGCCTAGAGTGATATCTACATCAGCAGAGTCCAGCCAAGTTCTGATTGATCAGGATGACATTAGGATGTCATTAAGAGATCAGGATAGTGATTGTATCAGGCTGTGAGGTAAGTACAATATGTATAAATTTAAAATATTATCACACTGTGATTTTTTTACCAGGAATATTATCACACTGTGATTTTTTTTACCTGGATTTATATCACTGTGTGTAAGATACATGAATTTATCCACTACTCATTTGTCTCACCCCTATTGCATAAATATATATACATAAGCCACAAGTGATCTCATAAGGTCAAACTGCACTCGGGGAAATATCAGTGATATTTTAACTGGGGCCATGGCATATTTCATTTATGTGATGCCTTTTTTCATTTAGTTTTTTTCTTTATTTTTTAAATTTATGTTTTTTGAAGTATTTGCATCCCCGCCTTTTATTTTTTTTATATCCGGCACTAGTAGTAGTATGTAGGGACGCTAGCATGGTTGCTAGGATCCCTATGTGCTTGCATTATCAAATGTGTTAGTTTATTGGTCTCGTTTTATGGTAGACAGGCTGAATCATCTTTTTAAACATTGCGACTCAGCTCCCGCATAGCGAGGGAGCAAGGTTTTGGTTCCATGCATTACTTTTACTTTTTTTATTTTTAAATAAAATGTGTTATATCTGGTTGATCCTGCTTTGTGTTGTTGTCAGACAGTAGAGGACATTGCCAGCTGGTGGAAGAACTGTTCAGCAGAAGAGGTCATTGCCGGTTGGCTGGCAGAAGCAGTGTGTGAGGTATCGAATAGCAGCCATGGGTGGGAAGGTATGGATGTATTAGCTGCCGCATAATTTGAGTTTTGAGCAGGACGTGAGACTGCCTGATGTAAATTTTATGGAAAAAAAAAACTCTCAGTGTAAATGACATTTCCACACTGAGGCGGTTCACAGCTGGGACCAATCTGTTGGGTGACTTTACAACTGTGTGTTAGAGTGGGCTGACTACAGTGTGTGGCTCTTGTGCAGTTAACTGCAGATAGTGCCTCTGGTAGACATACTGTGTGGAGCTATAGTGAGGATAAATGTGATATCCTTACTGTAGGTCAGACCACTCTGGAAATATCAAAAATATTTGCCAGGATTTATCCTCACTGGCATTACATAAACATATATATATATATATATATATATATACAGTATATGAATAGATAACTCCACTTAGGTGTGTGTCACGCTCTGATATACGCACGTCTTGGTGTGAGTTGTACACACGAGGCCGCAGGCCGAGTGCATCAACCACCCAAGGCGTGTGTACATCAGAGCTTGACCGCACATCCTAGAGTGGGTTATCTATCTTATAAAATGGTAAAATAGTTTTTTAGGTGGGGTAAAAGTGCAGGTATGCGGTCACGCTCTGATATATGCATGGTCATGTGATGCTGATGCAATAAAAGAACAGCAATTTCCCCTACCCATTTTATAAATATATATATATATATATATATATATATATATGTGTGTGTGTGTGTATATATATATATATATATATATATATATATATATATATTTAGAGGACTTACTTGGTCATCATCACCATGCTCTGACAAACACCAAGGGCAGTTTTTTGTCAAGTCAATTTTATTTATAAAAAGCTCAATTCCATCACTGATCAAAGCGCTTGTACAAACAGAGTCATTAAAAACATTCAATAAATAAAATACTTAACACCAATAACTAAAATTTAAGCACTACAAAATATGAGCTAATCAGAATCTGGGAAAGCTATATTAAAAAGTTAAGTTTTAAGAGCAGATTTAAAGCTTTCCACGTTCAGGCACTCTCTGATCCAATGAGGTAGAGAGTTCCACAGGGTTGAGGTCTCAAATGCAAAGTATCAGGCACCTGAAGACTTAAGTTAAATCTTAGGAACTTCTAGCAATCCCTCATTGGTGGAACCATGAGGACGGGAGGAGCGGTAGAGGCAAAGAAGATCTTGCAGATAGCATGGTCCCTGATGATGTAGGACTTTATAGGTCAGTAACCCAACCTTGAAGGTGATCTGCCAGTAAACAGGCAGCCAGTGCAGATCACGGAGCACAGGTATGATATGGCTAGATCAAGGTAAGCCAAGCATCAACCTGGCTGCTGCATTCTGCACTAGCTGCAGACAGCAGATATCAAACCACAGTAGCCATACATAGAGGGCACTGCAGTAGTCAAGACGGGAGGTCACAAAGGCATGGACCAAAGTAGGAAGGTCACCGGGGGAACCAGGTGCTTAATCCGGGTGATGTTCTTCAAATGGTAAAAATAGGATTTTACAACAACTGACACTTGAGATTTTAAAGTCAAGCCACTGTCAAAAACAATGCCCAGGTTTCACACCTGGTCTGAGGCAGGTAACTGGTTCCCATCGAGCCAAAGTCCAGATGGTCTACCAGTCACCAACCCTAAATTCCAGTGACCTGGGTCTACCACCAGCACCTTGGTCTTTTCTGGATTTAACCTCAGCCAACTGGCTCTCATCCAGTCCTGGATCTCAGAGAGGCAGCTATTGAAGACTGAGACAGCTCCCACTTGGACGGGCACAAAGGTCATGTAGAGCTGAGCGTCATCTCCATAGCACTGAATGTTCAGCCCGTACCACTTTATAATGTCTCTCAATGGCAGCATGTACTCTTCGAACAACATGATACATGATTTACTACCAGATACATGATTTACATATTACTACATGATACATATTACATATTACTACGATACATGATTTACAGTATTACATGATTTATTGTGTACACTGCACAGTACTACACTCAGCCTCCCTAGGTGCACCAAGCCCTGGCACTGTGACATAGCTACAGTAGCTAGCCTCTCCATTGCAGTTAGTGAAACGGCCTTATGGCTGTGTTAGTCAATAGTCTTAGCCAGGACCACTGGTTGCTAGGTGCCCTGAGCCCTGTCATCCATTAATGACATAGCCGACTATACTCTCTGGTGTCACTGCAGCAGTTGGTAACAGCTGTATTAGGCAATTGTCATAGCCAGTTCCACTGTTAGGTGCATCGAGACCTTTTATTTATAACTGTGACATAGCCAGCTATACTCTGTATAGCAGTTAGTGAAACAAGTAGCCTTTTATGGCTGTATTAAGCAATTATCTTAGGACCACTGTTTGTTAGGTGCCCCCAGCCCTGTCATTTTTTTTACTGTGACATATAAGAAAAAATACTCATTATAGTAATATTGTTTCTTCCAGGGGATCCCTCAGTATGCTTGACTATTGCAGTATTGTCAGCTGGGTTCAGCTGCCTTGGAGACAGAAGTTATGCAAATGATGGCAGTGCATTACCCAATCAAATTGCAGTTGAAGACTGCTGCCTGTAGGTGCTGCTGTTAGTCAGTCAGATTAATTTTGAAACTTAAGGGGAAAAAGGCCCCAATCCCTAACCCTACTCTAGAACTATGAAAAAAATAGAAGGGAAAAAAAGAAACAAAATGAAGAAAATAAAAAAAAATAAACCGCCTATAGGCAAACTATATACACCATGCTTAACTGTGTCATATCACACAGGTTATAGCCCTCCATTAAGAAATTTGGACTGTGTTAAGGACTGCAGAACTGTTTACAGCAAGGTTATGTGAGGGGAGGATGGGTGGGAGGACAAGCATACTGAGGGATCCTCTAGAAGAAACAATATTACTATGGTGAGTATTTTTTTCTTCTCACCCCAGGAATCCCTCAGTATGCTTGAATATTGCATACTACAAAGCAGTATAGTTGGAAGGAGGGAACAAAACCTATTTTGGGGAAAGATTCTGCAGGACTGCAGTGCCACATTTGGCATCTGATCTTGACTGTACATCTAAGCAGTAGTGCTTCATGAAAGTATGTATAGTCTTCCAAGTAGCTGCTTGGTAGATGTCAAGCAAAGGTATGTCTCTTTGTCCTGCTACTGAGGCTGCAGTGCCCCCCCGTGAAGTGGGCACTGAGGCCTTGAGGTGACTGTCTGCCAGCCTTACTGTAACAGAATTGGATACAAGAGACTACCCAGCAAGAGATGGTTCTCTTAGAGGCTGCTACCCTTGCCTACTTTGACACAGGTGAGGAACAGTTAGGTATAAGAGGACCTGAGCTTCTTGGTATGTTATGCGTAGTAGGTCAGTACCCTTTTGACATCCAGACTGTGGAGTCTGCGCTCACCAGTGAATTTGTCTGTAAAAAAGACAGAGAGAGTTATGGATTGGTTGAGGTGAAACTCAGAGACCACTTTGGGTAGGAATTTCCTGTTGGTCCTGAGAACTGCTTTATCCCTGTGGGAGACAATGTAGTTAGTTTCAGTGCAGAGAGCTTGCAGCTCTGATATCCTCCTGGCTGAAGTGATGGCCACTAGGAATACTGTTTTCCAAGTGACATACTTTAGGTCTGCTGCAGCCATAGGTTCAAATGGAGAGTCCATCAACTTGGCTATACATAGGTTTAAGTCCCAGGGGAGAAGGTTTCTTAAGTGGGGGTTGAAGCTGCAGCAGGCCTTTAAAAATTATTTTAAAAATGGGATGAGACATTACAGATTTCTGTTTTCCTGCTGAATTTGCTGCCAGGTGGACTTTCAGGGATGAGGCTGTAAGGCCTGAGGCTTGTAGGTGAACCAGGTAATCAAGTATGGAGTACAGACTAGGTTGCAGGGGATCAATCTGTGCGTTTTAACACCACAGAGAGAACCTCTTCCATTTGGAAGCATCCCTTACTGCCCTGGCCGATTACTCCGCTCGGCCAAAGAGGGGTTGTTAGAGTTCCAAGGGTGAATTTGAAGTCATCTGGTTCAAGAGCTTTTGCTTACGCAGCCCCCACCCTCTGGAATTCTCTACCCCGTCGGTTACAGGAGTGTGCAACTGTGGAGGAATTTATGCAGGGCTTTAAAACCTATCTGTGACAAAAGCTTTTTTAGTTAACTGAAGTTTGTAATTGTTGTATTGGTATCCAATTTTAACTGTATTGAACTGTTATTTGATGTTGTATGATTTGCTTTTATATTGTTAGGCGCCTTGGCAATGGAAAGGTACCATATAAATAAATGTATTATTATTATTATTATTATTATCATTGTAAGTCTTTTTGGTTCTTGTTTTTTTAGCTAGTCTAAGGATTCTCAGGATTTGTTCTGAACACTGAGAGTCAGGGAACTCTAGCTCTTCAAGTACCAGGCTTTGAGGTGAGTAGACTCTATGTTGAAGTATGTCATCCCCATCTAATGTACGGTCAGGAGACTGTGACTCGAGGGCAGGCGAGTGGGCTGCTAGACTGACTGGGCGAAGAGCAAGGAGTACCAAGGTTGTCTTGCCCAGTCCAGATCCACCAGCATCTTTATTGCTGACTGTCTCCAGAGCTTGAGGAGTACTCTGAGGATTAGGGGAAATGGAGGAAAGGTGTACAGGAACCTCCCTGTCCACTTGAGGGACAAGGCATCCACTGGCAGTGATCCCAGTGCTGGAGGCCAGCATCAGTACAGGGGAACCTGATGATTGTGTTTGGAGGCGAAGAGGTTTATCTCTGGAGTGCCCACCTCCTGAAGACTGTAGCCAGCACTTGATTGTTTAGGATCCACTAGTGGTGGCCCTTGCTGATGTGGCTCAGAGAGTCTGAAAGCACGGGGTCCTTGCCTGACAGGTGAATGGTAGATAATTGTATGTCCAGGGAGTAAGCCAGTGACCAGATCTTCATGGCCTTTGTGCAGAGCTTTGAGGATCTTGTGCCCCCTTGCTTGTTGTTGTAAAACATGGTGGTGGATCATGTGATGCACTCAGACTGATCAGGCATCTTTCTCTGAGCTCCCAGATCAGCTGCATTTAAATGCGGCAAAAACCATCAAATTGCACAGATAAAGTTCCAACTAGGACATATTTCATTAGATAAAAAACACCTCTAATGAAATATACCAAAATCTGCATATTTAGAGATGACTGAATCACTCCAAATGGACATCAACTTCACACCCGACTCTCTGGCGCACAGCCAGGCTTCCAAGTGGCCAAAATCAGACTTCCCAGAAGATGCATCTCCAGACCCAAGGCTACAAGACTCCCTGGACAGAAAAATGGACAGATTTCTAATAGAAATTGCCTATGTTCAGCTAACATTATCTGATCTAGCAGCCAATTTCAAATCTGTTAAGCTTGCTCTGGAGATGCTGACCACTCGTGTGGCGGATGCAGATGTCCAGATAACCTCTGTGGAGGACCACCAACAACAGAGTTCAAAAGGAGTGCAAGAACTCAGGAACAAACTCAGCGAAATGGAATCCAGGCTGGAAGACCAAGAGAGCAGACTGAGAAGTAACAACATTGTGGTAGTGGGCATACAAGAAGAAGTGGAAGGGAATAATATCAGGGCTTTTACTCAGAGGCTACTGCAAGAGGTGGCGAGACCACCGGCACATGGCCAGGAGTACCCCATAGAACGAGCCTACAGATCTACTCACCCACAACCCAAACGTGGAGAAAAACCCAGGGCGATCATAATTCGTTGCTCACATCTCAAAGATAAACTGCACGTCATGGCAGAGGCAAGAAACACGGGATCGCTGGCCTGGCAGGGATGGAGATTCTTCATGTTTAGCAATGTCACGCCAGCAGTCAGGGAAAAGCAGCAGGCATACCAGGGCGTCAAACAATCCTTACATCAGGCAAAAATCCCTTTTAGAATAATGTACCCCACCAGGTTAATTGTCACTACCTCAACTGGCCCCAAAGAATTTTCAAGCGCAGACAGCAAACATAACTACCCAAGCTACTGCCACACGCCTCAATGTCATAATAGTGAACGCAAAACAGCAATCGCTATTATGGCGAGTGTATATCACTGAAAAGCAATTCGGCAATATACACATAATGGTGACACTACATCCAAGACAGTACTTATCAATGTTTATGCGGAGGGGCTGTGCACACCCCCCTACTGAAGGATTATCAACTGTAGGGGGGTGCATGTTGGGAAGGGGACGAGAATCCCAAAAAAGGGAAAAAAAACAAGAGTCACAAGCAGCAGAAAAATATTTCTCCCTGTCCCATCCCATAACACAGATCCTCCTATGCTGGAGCCAGCAACCCTCACCACCACACAACATGGGCTGGCTCGGCAGTACCAGGGATACTGCCCCACAGAAACCCTCTATCCTATCCCTCCCCTTCCCCTCGCTATTCCTGCCTTCCAGTCATCCTTCTGAATGGTCACCTTCGACCAGGTCGCTACCCTTGCAGGGTAGCCATTAACCATTTCAGTGAATATGTCTCGCTCATTTGTAGTCACCCGTGATGCCCTCCCACACCTATTCTCTGCCCCACAGAAATGACCAGTCCTGCACAGGGAAACAACTCCTGAAAGCCGGTAAGAAATAACTTTTTTTTCACCCTTAACGCTGAATGCTGTTACGCCTGAACACAAAGAGAAACCTTGTCCCCGTTGCCCCACCACCTCCTTGGAACCCAACACAACACAGGACGGATAATGAAACTTGCTCAACTATGACTGTTACTTTTTTTATTTATTATTATTATTTTCCATTTGTTTTACTCATGTTCCTTACATGGAATCATATAGTAATTAACTGTAACAGACAGTGATGGCGTAAACCAATGCCCTGGGCTCCTTTGTTTACAAAGCACTGGCAATCCTTCCCACCAAAGCACACCTCTGATTTATGGCTGGATGGGTCAAATGGGCAATGACCACATTCCTAACCCCTGCTGCAAAACAAGTCATGCTGACCCTCGCATAGCCAACAGAGAAATACGGCAACAACCACAGATCCCTCTCCTCTGTGACAGCCCAGCAGCGATTGGCACGTAGATGTACTTCATAAGGTGAAAAGTGTCCCTGCACTATAAATTCACCTCTACAACCCCGCTGTTATAAGACATGTCATCCGCCTTATAACTGACTCAGCTGAAACAGCTAGGATGCCATCCCAGGACATACCCTACGAGAATCCTACAGAACACAGAGTTTGGCCAGCACCAGCATCTGCAACAGAATACAGTGTGGTATTCTCTCCCTAGCAATGACACCACACCACCTGCCCAACACATCCAGAAGAGCAGTCATCTTCCCAGCATCCACACATGGGACTGTGGCTCACCCTTACGGACCTCAGGGGTGCATCCTGTCTGTGAACTCAATCCAGGACAAATGGTTTCTTGTGAACATGATACTTAAATTGCTTTGGGAAAATGGTCCTAAGGTATAAGGGCTGAAGCAGGATGGGGCAGTCAGAATGCAACACAGCTGCGGGGGTGGGGGTCAGCTCGGGAACCTGAGTTGCATCCCTAGCAGGTGAACAGAAGGTAAATAAGGTCATATGATGTTGGTCCTGGGGGCCCCGCAGTACCGAGACCCTTGACAAAAACAGAAGGGCCGCGGTAGATATCCACCCTGCCAGCCAAACCCCTGGCTAGTCTTTTTCTTGTCAGATTTCCCTAGCAAGCTGAATTGCCAAGGCCCAAAACACGGGTGCGGGGGGGGGGACCACACATCAAGGGATGGATTACTGGCTTGATCTCCCCCAACAGGAGGGGTGATCCTGAATGCAGCATGATAGCAGGGGAGACCAGGCCCTCTACAATCCGATACTCTCTCCCTATATCTAGGAAGCACCTGGATGATTTCTAGTGCTCCCAACTCCCTAAAACTGGTGCAGGGGCCATGGGAAACACCACGGTACATAGTCCCTTGTGGAGCGCCCTTGTTGTGCATTATGGACACTCGCCATGGGGTGGGGGCCCACAACACAATACAAAAAGAGGCACAGCAACGTAAGGCAGCTCATACACTTCCCTCTTGGGGGGCAGAAGGGCAGGCCAGCAGGCAGAGGTGACAGACAACCTGAACTGAAAATGGAAAAGGATGGGGGATGGAGGTCAGCCCATGAGGAGGGGGGCCAGGGGCACTCATGCCTTTAAGAGGTCGGGCACTTCATGAGGAATAGAAAACCCTTCTCAGTGCAACCCCTCATGGGCTTACTCTGGTTTCACGGAACAACGGAGCCTTCTGGATTCCATAGGAGACATGGCACCCTATGGGGGATCACAGGAAAACTGTACCAAAGTTGCATGGAGAAGGATACATCAATTTGGGCAGCCTTGTGGCTCACACAAAAGGTCCTGCATGGGGGGGGGGAACTGGGGAAAGTGATTGCAGCTAACGACAAGGCACGGACATGTCTCCAAGTAATGACAACAGGACTGATAAAATATATACTGATGTATTTTTCTTTAATGCATAGTCCACTCATGACTGTTCAGGAGCCAGAGGTCAATGGTCATGACAGCCGTTTATGGACGTAGAAATTACAGGACTCGCTCAAGCCATCCCCACTCCGAGTGCACTCAGAGTAGGAGACTAGCCGCAGTGATCCCTTCTCTTTCTTTTTTTTTCTTTTTTCTTTTCCTTTTGCTTCTATTTTATTTCCATTTTTCTTTGCACCTTACTATTTATCAACTACACCCTAGTGTTATCTTGGCATATTAAGGGTAAGTTAGTTATAGTCTTAGAGGTAGCTACATTAGTGCATGTAGATGTTTTATTATTATTATATACCTTTACATACAAGTCCATTTGTCCAACATGCAGCCTAACTTGAGACCCAGAACATTCCGATATGGTGTGAAAACCCAGGTCACGGGTAGAAAGATCTATCAGACACATGTGGTGGGTGGAGCCAGACCCAGGAATAAAGAGGAGTTCAATAATCGGTCCAACACTGAGCCTGGCCCCATGTATCATCTCCACCAGCCCACACTCTTACAACCACATCACACTTGACATGGTTGATTCTAACAGTGACATCATGTCATGGAATGTCAAGGGGGCACAAACACCAGAGCAAAGAATCAGTGTCTTACATCGCCTGAAACAGGAGGGTGCATCCATAGCATTCCTACAGGAAACCCACACCCCTTCCCCAAAAGCCGACCTATGGTGCCAAATGTGGGTAGGACAAGCCTATGCAGCACGCCAGGACAACCGGAGAAGGGGGACAGCAATACTGGTCCACCGCAGTGTCCCATTCCAACTCCACACTCAGGTAGCAGACACTAATGGGCATTTCCTATTACTCCACAGTACCCTGGACAGGACAGAACTTATACTGGCCACCATACATGACCAAAACAAAGAGGACCCGTGGACCTTCACCGCCCTGCTAGCGGAGCTAGCAAAATTCAACATGCTCCCCATCATACTAGTGAGTGATTGGAATGCAGTGTCTGACGCCATGCAAGACAATTCTACCACCCAAAAAAGAGTTCTGTCCTCTAACCAAAGGGCTATTAGGGAGTTGCAAGACACTCTTGGGCATATTGAGCCTTGGAGAGTACTCCTCCCAGGCAATCACAGCTATACATACCAGTCCCCAGTACACAACACCTCCTCCAGACTGGACTACTTCCTAACCACACCAAATATCCTCACTAACACAACTAAATGCGAAATACTGGCGAAGGTGATCTCTGATCACGCCCCAGTGCTCCTCACTTTTGCCAACCCAAACCCACAAGACAACGATCGCACATGGAAATTAAACAACAACATCCTAAAAGACCCTAAAACACTAGAGGGTCTCTGAACCCTTGCCCAAAACTTCTTCACGGAAAACCAAAACTCAGTGCCAAATTACGCAGATTTGGGAGGTTTTCGAATGCACCATTAGAAGGTAGCTTATCCATATAGCAGCCACCAGAAAGAGAAAAAGGGAAAAAGAACTACCAACATTGCTCCAGGACATTCGAACCAAAGAGAAAAAACATAGCAAAGTCTTCCACAGAAGAAGATTGGCTACAGCTCAGCTCCCTTAGGGCAAAATATGAGGAGCTTATAAGAGAGCAAGTGGAATTCATGATTTTTCTGAGCGAAAACCAACTACATCGATCACAGAGAGAAGGCAAGCAGACTACTAACCCTTATGTTAAAACAAAGAGAATCCCTCAAGCACATGAAAGGCATTAGACCCCCACCCTACGACAAGCTCTTAACCAACCCTGGGGAATAGCATCTGCCTTCACCAACTACTTTGAATCTCTATATGAAGCAGATACAGCAGCCCCAGACAATGAGATAAACAAGTTCCTGGAGGTGGTAAACCTCCCCACAATCTCCCCAGAGCTGGCAAACAGGCTGGGGGCACAAATCTCTTTGCAGGAGATACACACGGCGATCTCCAATGTCCCATCTGACAAGGCCCCAAGCCCAGATGGTTTCTCTACAAATTTCTACAAAGCACTCAGAGACCCCCTAGCAGAACCCTTGAGAAAATTATTTTTTCTCACACACTCCCAAGAAACTTTAGAACCCTCGCTCCAACAAGCTACCATCACCTTACTACCCAAACCAGATAAAAACCCAGAACGAATGGAAAGCTACCGCCCCATATCTTTCCTCAATATGGACATGAAAATTCTAACCAAAACACTAGCACAGAGGCTAAGCACAATCTGGAATTTGCTGATTGGCCCAGAACAGGTGGGTTTCATGTAGGGACACCTCCCCTCAGATCACCTATGCAAACTCTCATATCTAATGGCGGCAGCCAGGGAGACAGAACAACCGGCAGTCCTAATGTCCTTGGATGCCAAGAAGGTTTTTGATAGGGTCTCGTGTCGGTTCCTGCACCTCACTCTCCAGAAATTTGGCTTCCCCCTCAACTTCCTAGAATGGATCAAACTACTTCAGTCCCACCCATCAGCCAGTATTAGGTGTAACTGGGTCAACTCTGAGCCCTTCCGTCTACACAAGGGAACAAGACATGGTTGCCCTCTGTCCCCGCTCTTACTCAATCTATACCTGGAGCGACTGACCAGGAGAATAATACAATGTCCTGAAATAAAAGGAATCCAGGTGGGTTAATGTTAGTACAAAATATCAACGTATGCTGATGACATCCTCTGGCATCTGGAGGACCCCCACCAGTCCATTCCACCACCATTGACCTCCTACAAGAATACAGCTTGATCTTGGGCTATAAAATTAACCTCGAAAAACATATACCATGCCCCTAAACCACTGAACAAGCAACCAACTCCTCCAATGGGGGGCACATGGGCCCCGGAAGGCATGAAATACCTGGGCACACACATAACCCTCAGTCCAAAGAAGATGTTCATAAAGAACCCTGATGCCCTCCTAACATCTATCAACCATGACCTCAGTCACTGTCTGACCCTTCCACTAACCCTTTAGGCTAGAGTAAATATAATCAAAATGAACATCCTACCATGGTTGCTCTACCCATGAACATGGTCAACCTCCAAATACCCATTTCATGGTTTGGAAAGCTAAAATCAACCCTTTCTGCCTTTCTATGGGAAAACAAAACACCTCACATGGTGTATCAAAATCTCACCCCTCTCAAAAGACAGGGTGGTTTACAGCTCCCGGACCCTTATCTTTACTACCTAGCAATCCGTGCCGGGAAATTCCTTAGATGGAAGACATAAGAAGACTTGGCTATAACAGACTCCTACTCACCTCACTGGCTGCAAATCGAGAAAGATATTTGCCAGCAAGCCAAAATAAACATGAGCTCACTTCGGCACATACCACAAACAAAACTCCCCAAAGCTCTACGAGGAACGCCGGTAGAAATGTCCCTACTAGTGATAAAAAAACTACATAGGAGACTCAAAACCAGGCCCCTATGCGACCTACATCAACCTATTGCTAACAATCCGAACATCAAAATTCAAAATAAACCTATCCCTCACAACTGCCTTGTAGCAACCCCAACATTTTTCCTGGGTCACGTTATACAAAGCAACACATATATCTCATACACTGACTTCACCAAAGCCCACTCAGATGTCCACATATTCCCCTATGAATTCCTCCTGCTTCACCACTCAATAACAATCATGCTAGGACCCAAACCATGCACATTCTCAGAACCCCACCAATGGACAGAGCTTGCTCAACTCACCATGAGATGACACTCCACATCCCCATTATACAAATACCTTCTGGCTGAAACAACTCCCGCGGAGCAAGCCATATGCTCCTACTGGAAACAGGAGCTCCCAAAACTCGCAGATCGCAAGGTCAGATCCGACATGTAGGACACCATCCACAAATACATAAAGTTTGATGGCCTTAGGATAATGCAGTACAAGATAGCCCACAACCTATATTTCACCCCATTAAAACTCCATAAAATGGGCCAAGTACAATCTTCCAACTACACGAGATGTCATGTACAACAGGGCTCCTTAAAACACATATTATGGGACTGCCCCAAAGAATAACCACTATGGATGGAAATACGCTCTAAAATGGCCCCCCTCCTGGGCCTGGACTCTGCTTTCACCCCACAGATCTTCATCCTAGGCCAGGACCTGGATGAGATCTTCAGAGTCCGCAAATATCACATCTCCCTCATTGCCACCGCTACCAAAAAGCTAATTCTCAGACACTTGCTGAACGATACAATCGCCTCATACCAGGAGTGGCACAACTCAATCCTACTGGCTCTCAGAATGGAAAAAATGATTAGCTCACTCAACAACAGGCTAACTCAATACCACAACAAATGGGACTCACTCGAGGTTCTTTTACTTGTGACTTGACAACACACCAGCATAACCACCGCCATATTAATAAATGATGTGGTGGACAACATCCATTGAGTCCATTTTAGGCGAAGGATAGTTTACCAGATTGTAAACAGTCAAGGGGCACAAGCCCCCATACCCCTGATGCTTTGTCTGCCCCTCCCCACCTATCCTTTTTCTCAGCGAATGTACATTCCTGTTGACTGATTGTCTCCTTTTCTTGTTTCTTGTTTTTCTTTTACTGCATTGGACAATGTTACTTTGCACAATGACTATTTGTAAATTCTAAAATATTTATGTATTTTTTTTTACTTTGTTTATTGTATTTTAAAATACTAAAAAGCACATGTAGGCATATACATGCATTGCCAGATATAGCAAACAGTATAACAGGTCACCACGTAGAATTTATCTAGTAATGCTGTCTATAATCTGTTTTTGCCACATGGAGGGTCTCTAACAGTGAAAAAGCTAATTTTTAAACACATCAAGAGCCATTAGTACAGCAATGCTTTGGAACATAGGAGAATAATGAGCACTAATAACCAACCCCTGCCAACTATTGTTATTCATAGAAAGTTCCACATTTCAGCAGTACATAACAGTTTCTAAACAATCAGCGTATGTGACCTATGGCAGCATAGGCCTGTAGATATCAACAAAACTCTTTCACCCTCGCAATACAAAACAGTGTAAGAGAGAGAAAAACAAACTGATCAACTTTAGTTTAAAACAGGAAACGGCAATACTCTTACAGTTTGAAAGGTGTCTCTTATGGCATCCAAATAAGAAACCTATGGCAATAGAGGATATCTCAAGCACTAAAAGTGAAGGGAGTTTAACAGTCAAGCTCCATATAGGCTGTAAAGACAGCCCTGTATTTGGTTCAAAATATTGAGGCACCATGAGTTCAGGAGCTCCAACATGATTATAGCTCTTGACACAGTAGGACTGAAATGAACTCACGAGCGGCATCAAAGTACCAATATAACTTCTTCTAGGATACCATAACACCCCCTTAACAGAGATTCCTAAAATACCTCTGATTAGTAAATATTTAGATCCAGATTTACACACTCTTCACCTTCCCATCTCAGTATTATCCAACTTTAATAAACAATGTCACATGACATGAGAGAGTGCATACAGGGGATTAAGTGCAATACACAAACTACATTAAGTTCTGTAATTAGGTAAACCAGAGTCCAAACATCAGGTACAAAATACAGAGCATATTTTTCCAAAAGTCCAAACCCAAATGGGTCAAGTCTTTTCAGATACTACCATCATCCGAATGGGTCTCTTCATTCTCCGGATGTCTATTCACCGGGGGTGATTTCTCAGCAGAGTCCTGCTGCTTTAGGGTCTGTAAAGCTGTATGCTTTATCTTGAAAAGTGAACTGTAAGCGTGCTGGAAATACCAAACGATATTGAATACCCGTTGATCTCAATTTAGCCAATACTCCATCAAATGCCTTCCTCCAGGATCGTGTGATATAAGAGTAATCAGAGAAAAAAAGGACTCTAGATTCCCCAATGAGGACTGGTGCTCGTTCTCTTGCTACACGCAGGATTTGATCCTGTTGGTTCGAGGTGGTAACTGAGAAAAGAATTGTTCTGGGTCCATCTGCATGTGCAGTAGCTCTGTGTGAAGTGATTCTGTAGGCCTCTGTTATTGGTATTGCATAACCAAGACCGATTGCTTCTCGCAGCCAGCGTTCCAGGTATGTGATCAGGTCACCCTCTTCTGTACCCTCCAGAACTCCCAGTAGGAGCACATTAGTGAATCTGGTCAAGTTTTCTAGTT
Source organism: Neoceratodus forsteri (assembly GCA_016271365.2). Classification (NCBI taxonomy): domain Eukaryota; kingdom Metazoa; phylum Chordata; order Ceratodontiformes; family Ceratodontidae; genus Neoceratodus; species Neoceratodus forsteri. Next base: position 502,062,574 of record CM057456.1, read on the forward strand.
TTGTTCCATCTGGGTCTTTATAGTCACTTGGTTCTTTATCATGTTGGCCGAAACTGCAAGTGCTTTCCCCGCCATGTGGCTAGCTTCTGCCACTGAGTTAATCAATGCGTCCATTTTTTTGTTCCACCAGAACCAAGTGCTCTGACTGCTGATCCATTTTTTTTATCCAGTCTTTGATTGGTTTAGGTTAAAAGATTTACTGCCTGCTGCAAAGACTCAAGCATCATCGGTTGCTCTCCAGCTGCATCCCCAGATTTCAGCATGGTTGGTGGGTTGGAAGGCCCCGCTCTTGCGTTATCTTGCTTTCCAGCACCTCTGGTATGACCCATTTTAGAATTCTTTACTCTCCAGGTATATAGCTGATAGGTAAGCAAGTCCAAGTTGATTTTAAACACTCTGCATTGGGGAAAATCGTATTTTTAATCGAAATATCTCCCCGATCTGTCAGAGCTACGATAAGGCATATCTGTTCTGCTAGGCTGTTGGCTCCATCCCCCTAAAATATTTTAATAAAGTTTACTATTTTCAAAAAAAATGTGGTGGTGTTGTCTGTCCTGATTTGGACAGATTGGCCCTTGAGCTGGAGGGCAAAGGCTTTTATAGCCAGGAACACAGCTCTGAGTTTGAGAAAATTTATATTGCAGTTGGACTCCCTGGGAGACCACACTCCATTTATGGACTGGTCTGCCAGATGTGCCCCCCATCCTAGAAGGGAGGCATCTGTCATGAACACTCTGGAGGGTTCCTTCTGTTGGAAGAGGATTCCTTCCCTGAGATTGTGCCTGTCTTTCCAACAGTCCAGGAGTTGCAAAAGAGACCTTGTGACTGGAAACAGCTTTGACAGGGAGTCTATTTTTTAGATGAATGGGCCCTCTGGTGGTATTGATGTTCCTCATTTGAAATCTGGCACCTGTGACTACTGCTGTAGTAGAGGCCATGTGGCCTAGAAGTCTGAGGAAGTGCCTGGCTGGCCTTGGCTGGTTGAGGACAAACGAGTCTGCCAGAGTCTGGAAGTTCTCTACCCTGTCTAGTGGAAGCAGGGATTTTCCCTGCTGAGTGTCCAGCTCTGCTCCAATGAACTCCAGGAGTTTAACAGGCTCCAACTGAGACTTTTCTGTGTTTATCAGGAAGCCCAATGATTCCAGAGCTGTGTGAGTCGGAGAGAGTCTCTGAGTTATGGGGGGACTTGTCCACTACCAGACGGTCATCCAGATAAGGGAAGACAGAGACCTCCTGTCTTTTGAGATGGGCTTCAACTACTGCCAGGCACTTTGTGAAGACTCTAGGGACTGAGGAAAGGCTGAATGATAGTATTGCAAACTGGTAATGGCCAGAGGGTAGTCTGAATCTGAGACACTGTCTGTGAGAGGGTCAGATTGGGATGTGAAAATAGGCTGCCACTGATGGAGGTAGTGGGTCAGCCTTCCACCTACTTGCAGAGGGGAGGCAACCTGTGCAGTCCCATCAGGGGTTTTGCTTGGACTCTGCTTCTGTTGCAGGGTGGGGTCAATGCACTTCTGAGCCCTTCTGCCTCTTCCTCTGAAGTACCCTCTCATTTGAGAGTAATCCATGGCATGGGTATAGGATAGTAGGCCCTGAAGTAGTAACCCCTACCTCTGCCTCCTCTTCCTTGGGGCCTGTAAGAAGTGGAGGCCTCCTCTTTTGCTGCATTACTCTTGTATGAGGGTTTATATTCCTCCACCTTTTTCATATATGCCTCTGTCTTGTCCCCGAAGAGGGAATTGTTTTCACAGGGAAAAGTCCATAACCTTAGTTTGGGTATCCTGAGAGAGGTTGGTGGTTATCAACCATGCAAACCTCCTGAGTGAGATGGCTTGAGCCATGGATCTGGAGACAGTGTCATTGGCATCTGCAGCCTTGTGAAACTGGTACTTTGTGGCATCTAAGCAGTTCTGATGGTTTCTGCCAGGTCCTGGGCAATGTTATCAGGAGCTTTCTGACTAACAGCTAGGACTGAGTTCCACAGTGTCTTTTGGTACAGTGCAGTGCATGCCATATAAGTGGAAAGGCGGAGCAGCAGAGAGGCTGTGGTATAAGATTTCTTGCCCATGGTGTCCAGCTTTCTAGACTCCTTATCTGGAGGCTGGGAGGAAAGGGGTACTTTAGCCTTGTCATAGGTTACAGCTTGTACCATGCCTTCATGGTTAGGATGGGTGTACAGGTACTCAGCATTTGTTTTGTTGAGTTGGTACTTTTTCTCTATTTTCTTATCCACCCCTGGAATGGACATGGGATTCTGGAGTAGTTTAAAAGTAGCCCTGTGGAGGGACTTGTGAACTGGAAGTAGTAACATCTTGGGAGGAGGGAGACCCATCATGTCCAGAAAGTCTGCCTCCTCATCTTATTCAGTAGTCTCCTGTATGTAGATGTCCAGAGTGTCCACCATCTGCTGGACAAATGTGTAATGAGAGGGAAAATCCTCCTAACCGTGAGAAGGGGAGCCAAATTCTTGGTTAGGGGATACATCTGGCTCTATGCCCTCTTCCTCATCATCATCATTGCTTTTCTCATAGTGAAATCCTTGCCCTGGGTCAGAGCCTGTGGGAATAGGTGTGGAAGGACCAGATGGGGACCAAAATAGATTGCCCATAGCTTGAAAGGTCTGCTATAGTTGCCAAGCCTTAGCCATTTCCTCAGGTGAGGGCATGTTTTGTTGTGGCACTGGTATCTCCCATTGCTCTTCAGCAGGAGGGGCAGTGATATGTTTCTCTTTTTGTTTCTTTTTAGCAGGCACTGTATCCAAAATCTGCTCAATGTGTCTTTTTTGTTTGGCTTGGTCTGAATTATTTTTGTCAGACTTATTGTTTAGAGGGTCCTTGGAGGACCTATGTTTTGATTTGTGATGAGAGGAGGATCAGTCTTCAGAAGGCTTATTAGAGGGAAAGGCAGACTGAGAAGCCATCACTTACAGCCCTTGGCTCTTTTCTTAACTGTTTTAGAGTACAAGTTAGTGCAAAGCTCACATTTAGCAGAAGCGTGTTTTGGACCTAAATAGCTTAACAAAGGTTGTGGCCATCTGCCTTAGACATAATTTTAAAATACTTAATGCAATTTTTAAATCCTATAGGTTCTGTTCTCTTCTTAGGTCTATCTGGCATACTAATATCATCAGAAGACTTTAAAATTGGTTCCCAAAAGAGAGAAAAATAAAACTTTGCGGTCGGTTCCCAAGCTTGATGGAACCATGAGTATTGGTTCCAAAATGACAAAAATATAAAAGAAAGTAACCACTAAACATGATTCCCTAAAAAATAAGGGAACCAATAAAAACTAAAGTTTAAATGATGAAAGCAGAAGTTTTATTACCGTAGAAAGCACATTTTCTAGTCAGGAATAAATTGCAGGAAGCGTGACGAAAACCCCTGTCAGGGGAAGTTTCCTCCGTTCCTGGGAACTGATGGGAACCAAGGATATAATGCTAAAATAGTGAAAAACTACTAACAAAAAATCCCAAAGGCAGCAGAAACTATAGAAATAACTCAACTTTATAAGAAATAAACTTCTTCAAATTATGTGAATAAGCGAACACTCCAGGCAACTTGTTCAGTCCATCACCCTTCCCTCTGTCCTCATGTCCTGTGTGTATAACAGCCCATTGTCTCAAAATACCTTATGTTTTCCATCACCTCCTTGTGTCCCATCAGACTCTGTAGAGGCCCTCAGCTTCTCTAAGCTAGGGTCAGTCCTCTGAGCTGCTGCAAAGTCCTCACACTTTCCTAAAGCATGGGGTATGTCTCCATCAGCTCCCAGACTAAGGTCCATAGCTATGGCAGTAGGGGATTCAGAGTCACAGTGATATGCCCTCCACACAGCGAAAGCTTTGCAGCAAACACTTCGATGCCAACAACATAGACAGTTCAATGTAAAGTCCGCCCGGGACCCCGGCACTCTTTCCTTCAGTCCTGCACCCCCTCTCTGAATCAACTCCGACTCAGAGTTGATTATCCCTAAATCCAGGGTGTGGGGGGGGGCAGAGCCCCCCACATGGGTGGTCTGGTGGTCAAAGCCCCCCAATGAACAGCAACTGTTTCTCTGATGGATTTATGTCCACCGCAAATTACGGTCAATATAAATCCATTGCTGTAATGTTGGTCGACAAAATATTTGTTGAACTGGCATCATAGAGCCATCACATCAATCCCCAGCTACCTGGCTATGTGTTACCCCTGCCTCCTCAGAGTAAACTTCAGTAGCTGCTTGGTGGATGGCTTTTTGGGAGAGTTCTGTCTCCTTCCATGTAAGAGACACAGGCTGGTGGACCAGCCTCCCAATCTTTCCTGCATGAGCTTCTGCGGGATTCAGGAGATCACAGGATCCCCATGTCATCTGGCTCTGGGTCACAGCACATACCAAACACTGCTGAATATCATTTCCTAAAATAACATCCACAGTGAGAGTGTCTGCTACAGTCACCCTTTGCACCCTTTCTCCTGCATCTCCCCAGTCTAGGATAAAACTGGCTAGTGGCAGGGTTTTCTCCTCCCCAGTGAATCTTTTTACAGAAACAAACTGATTTGGCAGGAGTTGCTCAGTCCCAACCAAATCCTCTTTTACCAGGGTAAGAGACACCCCAGTGTCCCTTAACCCTTAGGTCTGTACCCCATTCACTGTAACAGGATGCATGTGCTCCCTCATATTCACAGGAATACCCTCAGGGATACAATTTGGCAGTGTCAGTGGCTCAGCAGGTAGCACACTCACCTCTGAGGCCGGAAGATCACTTGGGTTAATATCCTAATACTGACACTGCAGTGCAGCATGAGTGGGGTGTTGCACTCCTGAGGTGCCGTCTTTCGGATGAGACGTTAAACCAAGGTCCCATCTGCCTGTTCTGGTGGTAGTTCAGGTGGATGTTAAAGATCCCATGGCACTTCTCAAAAAGAGGAGGGGAATTTCCCTAGTGCACTGGCCAAACTTCCCCCCATTCACTAAAATACCACCAACTGCTTAATCTGGTTCTAAGTCAGTTGGCATTCATCTGTATCCCCTTCCCCAGGTCGTGCCTGAAAATAGGCAGAATTTGTCTAGTGCACTTACCCGGTCAACAAAAAAAACCTAAACTAAATTTGCAACTATTTCAGCTGGAGCTTCCCCTTTTATGCCTTGTGTCTTTTTAGGACACTGTCTACAATATGCCCTGGCTTTTTACAGAACTAACAGTCATCACTTTTCTTTTTCCCCCAATCCCATTTTGGTAAACTGTGGTTCCCATCTTTCTGCAGGGGCAACGAGGGCCTGGACTGCCCTAAAGGCATGCTTTTCCCTTTTGCCTCTGCAGTCCCTGCTCCTCTACTTTCCTTCAGAGCAGGCCTGCTCCTGGCATAGCGGTCAGCAAGCTCAGCAGCTTATTTTGCTGTCTGTGGATCACAGCTCTCTAGCCAGGTTTTCAGTTCTGCTGGAAATGCCCAAAAGAATTGTTCCAACAATACAACTTCCTCAATTGCTTCTACAGAATTAGCTTTTACCCTGTTCCACCAACGTTTTAAAAACTGGCGTTATTTTGTGGTGAGTTACTCAAAGCTCATTTCGTGGGTCCTTTCTGAGTCTCCGAAATTTCACTCTGTAGGCCTCAGAATTTAAGTCATACCTTTTCAGTAAAGCAGTTTTGAGTTTTTCATTGTCCTGGCTGTCAGCATTGTCCATTTGCTCCAACACCTCACACCCCTTGCCAGTAAGCAGCAGGGATAGCAGGCCTCTTTGGGTATTTTTGCCTGAATGCAGACCTTTTCAAATTAATTTAAAAACATATCCATGTCCTACCCCTCTTTAAATTCTGCAGTTAATTTAGAATTTAACTAATACCCCAGCCCTGGAGTTTCATTTACACCCCCACCACCTACCTTTTCCAGCACTTGTTTTTGGAGCTTTCATTTCTGAATCTTGACGTCCCTTTGGTGTAGTTTGTCCTGCATCTCTACTTCCAGTTTTCTCTGTTCTATCTTTTTCTCCTCAAGCTCCCTTTCATGCTGTTTTTCCTGCAAGTCCACTCTCCTCAACTCCAACTGCAGCCTTATCCTCTCCAGTTCAAAATCTGTGCTGGCCTTCCCTTGTGACTGTGGCCCCTGGTCCATTCTGGTTTTGCCTACCTCTGTCCTGGGTCTGGTCACTGTGATTCTTTCTTGCACCCCCACGTTCAAGGTCTGGTCACCTGCAGTCATCAACTGTGACTTGAAGTCCTGGGTTGCCGCCTGGTCATTGGTTACCATGAGTGTTTCTGTGATATGCTTTTTAGTATGCCCCTCACTCTGGACCCCTCTTTCCCAGCAGAGCTGTTTCTTCTGTTCCACAGTGTAGTCATTATAGTTGGAAGCCATCTTCCCTCTATACACTACCACTGGTCTAACTTGGTCAGCAACTAAAAAAAAAAAAACAGGGTAGGAAACTATATTCTGTAACCAATTTTCCCCTTTTCTAATTTCTGACCTCTATTGTGTGTGCTTTGTTCAGACAGTACCCAGTCACATATGCTGGCACCAATCTGTCACAGGCTCACCCATGAGTGGCAGGGTGCCATGGGCTTACAGCGAATGCCCCTGAGTGAAACCTGTGCTAGTAGTCAGGAAACCCCTCCCTTGTCATTCTAGGGTGCTCGCTGGGTTACAATTGAACATCAGCCAGAGGATCCCAGGGCCTCCTCTCTCTGTATGAGGGGTGAAAATACAGTCTTAGGTCTGTGTTCCTGGGAGAGAACCCTCTTGGCCACTGCACAGCTAACCAGAAAAGCCATAGGCATCTATAGATTTTCGGGGAGGGGGGTGATACACACTATATGTGTCTTTTCCCAGAGAAAATGTAGAGACCAGTTCCAACCCCACAAACCATTCCGAGAGACCTTTGTATTCCCCCTCCTTTCATCCACAGATTCCCTTCTTGGATTCTGTCTTGGTAGTGTTTGGCCCTAAAGTTTTAGGTCAGGCGTGGTATTTTGTTTGAACAAACTTGCCCAGATATTCACACACAATCAGACATTTGCAGAAGTATGTTAAATTATGTAAAAAAAGCTTTACTAAAAGTAATTATTAGATACTATAATGACATACAAATTTAGACGCTGGTTACAGGAAAATAGTAGGAAAATAAAGTTGGAGAATATACAGAAAAATACAATTAGAATCTAGTTCTAGTTCTAAGGTCTCTACCTCTGTTGTTTCTGGTTGATGAGAGTGTCCACAGAAGTTAGCTTAAGAAACAAAAAATCTCCCATTTGGATGATGTTCAGATGGGGGTCCAAGGCTTTGTCTCAGCTCTTCACATAACTGTGTCCAAGTGTGTCTGGCCAAGAACTGTGTCTCTGCAAGACTCTTTATGTGGCTTACACAGACAGGTTTTTAGGCTGTCCTTAACTTCTGCTGTGAGTGACTGAATGCTGTCACATGGCTGCCAGAGCCAAACAATTTCTTAGGTTTCATTTTAAAATCCTAACTATCCAGTTCTGAGCTGGGGAGTTGGGGGGTTTCTTCTCCCCCCCAAGGTTAAAAGAAAAAAAAGTTAAATGTTTCCCTGTGATTGAGACATTATGTCCTTATCCCCTGCTGGGTTAGCTAGTCCCAGGTTCCTTGTTTAGCTTTTGTCCTCAGCAACCCATTTAGACCTACTTGGCTGCCCATTAAGCTATAATTGCCTGGTCCAGGTGCAGAAGTCTGAAGACAAATGGAATATCTTTCTGCATCCCTTTGTCTCAGACATCCTGGCACCAGGTTATGGCTCTCTGAGCTCAGAATCTTTGTTAACTAAATGGGTCCCAGCCAGCTGTTAATTCTTAACAACCCCATTATTCAGCCCAGCCTTGGCAACCAAAAGCCTGTTACAAATTCAAGAAATATTTCAGAGCAGCTAACAGGGGTTCCCTGACCAAAAACGCAGGGTTTTATATATTTCCAGTGTCTCATACTTTCTTCCTTACCTATGACTCCCTTTCAACTAAAACTTGACCACAGAAGCCTTCCTGGTGAATTAAATAATTAAAAAACATGAAATATATACACTGCAATAGAACATGGCGTAATCCCACCACAGTGGTGACCACAGTGATAATGAAATGGAAGCAGTAAGTGACACTGAATCACTTGATGTGTCCTTGCAGTCTTCTCAGACAAACATAGATTGTTTTCTGACACAGCCAAGTAATGGAAAATTCCAAAGTGGTAATCCCCGTGAGAAAGGCATGAAAAATACATTCAAAAAATCAAAAATATCTCAACTAGCATTAAAAGAAAGTGTTGCAAGGACATCATAATTTACACACAAGCACCCAACATGACAGTGTTTAAATAGAGGCAATGCAAAGTTGTTGGTTGATTGTCTACTCCCTTTTGCTGCCCAGAAAGGTTTCCTCAAGTTCATGCACTGGATTGAACCATGGTACACTGTTGAACATGCTATTAGAAAAAGGCTGTTCCATTGTTGTATAACTTGATGCATAGTGAAATCATTAGGCAGTTGAAACTCTCTTAGGTGGAGCAGCCTCACATAACAACAGATATATGGACCAGCAACCAAACAACTGACTACATGATTGTTACACCTCATTGTGCAAGTTTTCAGTTAGAAAGTAATAATCCCCATTCTAACGTAATCAATAGGAAACAGGCTATATTACAGTATGTGTCACAACTTTTGAGGAAAACCACACAGTTGTCAATATTTTGCAGGAGCTGCAAAAACAATTCCAGAAATGCCTTATTCTGTATTCCCTATCTCCAGGGTTCATAGTGTCAGTTAATGGTGCTAACATAGTCAACGCCATTAGAGACTGCAACTACTAACAAATATCGGTTCTATGTGACAAGGGTGACTGAATGTCAGCGACTGGTCATAAAGGCACACAACCACAAGGATGACTGAAAAACAGTATGTTATTTAATGCGGGGAGCTTTGCCCCTCGCACCCCTCTTAATTAGGATTCCTACTGGGGGGGACGCAACTCAGGGAAAGTGGTGAAATCCAAGGTCGCCCATAATGTTGGCGTCATTGTGCAGTAGCCCTTATGACCAGTCATCATCATTCAGTCGCCCACATCACAGGCTACCCCAAAGATCTTGTTTTGAGTATTGTTCATATCTTCTCATCCGTCATTCCTTAAATGGAAACAGGAATGCTGAAAACCAGTTAGATCTTGTTATGAAAATATGTGGTCCTTTTAGCCATTCCTGTCATAGCCCTTTGGGCTAGCACCACCTCCACAGTTGCCTCCAAAGGGGATCTACATGCCTCCATGGCGAGAAGAACCTGCTTCCACCGGCCCCCGAGCCTTTACTTGCAGGCATCCTCTCATAGCTCTTTGGTCTAGCACCACCTTTGCGGTCACCTCCAATGGGGATCTACATGCCTGCACAGCAAGAAGAACATGTTGCCACCCGCCCCCATGCCCTTGCTTGCAGGTACGCCCAGACAGGGCTCCAGGAACTCAAGGCTGCATGACATCTTTCCCTTGAAGCAGCTCTCATTGCTTGCCTCTCAACTGGACTATGCCGCTATCATTGGCCAAATTTACCTTATTTTTCCCCTAATCCTGTATTGCCTCTGATTTCTGAACTATTTTTATACTCAGTGCTGCATCAGAATTTTGGCCTTTGCAGGGGTCTTGTCTCCCACAAACTGTTGCTTTTTCTCGTGCACCCACTGTCGAATTTCTTTCAGTTTAAAGTGTAATTTTACATGTACTTAAACTGTGTGTTTCAACTGAGAATTTTAGAGGGCTAAGATTGTATTCATGATTCAAACAACATGAAGTCTTGCTATATTATGACAATTGCAGTATGACCACAGGTTAGAACTGCTCCGGAGGTGAAATAGTTAACTTTCCATGCAGGCATGGAACTTAGAGCGCGAGCTCGGTTGAAAACTCTGTCTGTTGTGCTTCAAACGCAAACTGTCAGATTCTTTACTCCGCCTCACTGAACAGTCGCTCCGGAGATTTCTCCTTCTGCTCGTTCATTTTGTCAGTTTAAAGTATTATTTTTCGGTTTTTAGCCGAAATTAAACCGCAACCAGTCGGTTCAAGCTCTGTCTGTGGTAATGTAAGTAATAGATAGGTTTTACATTTATTTTTTCTGTGTGGAACTTGTAATTCTTTATCGGTTCGGTTTGAACCGATCAGGTTGTATTTAAAATCTACTAGTCCTTTTTTAGAGTGCGGTTCCCGGTTCTTATCAGTTCTAAAAAAAACGGATTTCATTACGTTTTTTTCCACGACCCGTGACACGGTTGGGAACCGATAAGGGTGTCTTGCTTGGTGGATTGCCATAAACGGGCAAGTTGGTTAGGCTGGCATTATGTCTGAGAAACCCAAAAGAAAACCGGACCCACTGGGTTTCAACACTGTAGTGTTTGTGGGGAAGCTTTTGCTAAGGCTGACCCACACACCACATGTGTCTATTGTCTGGGGTTTGACCACCTCAATTCAGACTGCCAGATTTGTCACAATTTCCCTGCTGCCACCATAGATAAGAGAGTTGGTAGGCTCAGGAAAGGAGGCCAAAAGTCCGCTGACCCGATGGCCAGCCTGGTTCGTGCCAACCGAACCGAGGGAGTGCCCCTGACCAGGGCAATACTTCTGGCAAACGAAGAGCCGGTTCTGAGGAGCCGGTTCCAGCAAAAGGACTAGAAAGTGAGCTAGTGTAGAGCCAAAGTTCTCCCCAACTGCTGAGGAAATAGCTAAAGCAATTCAAATTGTCCAGTCTCTCTCTGTTCCAACCAACCGACACCTTCAGGTAAGCGCTCAGTTCGGCGGTTCCACCGGTTCAAGATTATGATTTTGAGGATTTTTATGAACCGGGGAAGGGGGAAGAGGAATATGAGGAGAGTGAATATGGTTTTGAAGCTCTGGATGTGCCCATTGATCTGGACATCTCTCCAGATAGACCCTAGGGGTTTCTCCTCCAAGGCTTTCTGAGTCCCTTCTCATTTCATGTTTTATAAAAGTTGTTGAAACTTCCAGCTCCCTGTTGAGGAAGCTGTTGATGACCAAGAGGAGCCAGACTATGTAGAAATGATGGATATTCCAGAGTCTCAGGAGACTGTCTATTCCTTTGCATAAATCTTTTCGGAAACAGACAGTAAAAGTTTTAAAACTCCTCACACTATACCTCCTGTGGATAAAAGGATGGACAAGAGGTATACCTTATCAGGCTCCGACACTGATTTCCTCACTCAACAATGCAGCCATATGGGGGTAGTGCAGGCTGCAGCCTGTGACAAGGCTAATATTCCCCTAGCTTCACACCCCCCTGAGAAGGACTCCAGGAAGATTGATGCTATGGCAAAGAAACCGTACATGGCAGCATCTTTGGGACTCAGACAAGCAAATTATATGGCTTATGCTGCTAAGTACCAGAAATCCAGATGGGATACTGTGCTGGCCCTAGCGAAACAAGTCCCTGACCAGCTTGCCAGGGAGCTGGAACAGGTGGCTATGGATGGTACTGAGGCATCCAAGGTCCAATTTCATGCTGCAGTGGACTCTAATGATGTTTCATCAAGAGTCATGGCTACATCTGTGGCACTTCGCAGGATGGCTTGGCTCAGATGTACTACCCTGTCTCAGGATACCCAGTTTAAGGCCATGGATTTTCCTGTTGTGGGAAATTCTCTATTTGGGGAGCAAACAGAGAATTACATGAAGAAAATGGATGAATATAGGACCACCTATAGGAGTGCACAGGCCAAGGAAAGGCAGGCCACTCCTCAAAAGCAGCTTCTAGAGGCAGGGGCAGGCCTTTTCATAGGCCTTTTACCAAGCCTAAGCTTCCTCCGCCTATGCTCAGAGGGGTTCTTTAGAGGAGAGCAGGCCAGGGGGTACAAGCAGGTCTGCTTCCACCCTCAGCCCAAAGCCCCTGCCAAGCAGGCACCCTGATGGGATTGCCAGGGCCGATTCTCCTCTACCTGTAGGGGCAGGCTGGCTTACTTTGTCCAGGACTGGAAGTCTTTAACATCAGGCAGTGGGTCCTGGAAGTAGTACCAGGGACTGGTTCTCAGCTTCAAAAGAATTTCCAAGCTGAGAACCAGATCTTCTCCACCTGCAACTCCATCAGAGGCACTCGCCCTAGAGGCAGAGGTCTCTATCCTCCTGGCTCTCAGAGCTGTGGAAAGGGTTCCTCCCCTACACCAGGGCAAAGGTTTGTACTCCAGGTACTTCCTTACCCCAAAAAAGACAGGAGAATGGCGGCCCATCCTGGATCTCAGATATTTAAACAAGCACCTTTTAAAGCCAAAGTTCAAAATGGTGACTCTGGGAATTATCAAACCCTCTCTAAGGCCAGGGGACTGGCTAGCTTCCCTGGACCTCAAGGATGCCTACTTCCATATTCCCATCAGAAGCTCCCATCGAAAGTACCTCAGGTTCGAGCTGCCCTCAGGCCACTACCAGTTCAGAGCAATGCCCTTCGGCCTCACTTCTGCCCCAAGGGTATTCACCAAATGCCTGGCTGTAGCAGTTGCCTACCTAAGAAGGCAAAAGATTGCCATCTTTCCTTACCTGGACGATTGGCTCTTAGTAGGCCAGTCCCCAGACCAGATCAATTTACACCTTCAGATAATGCAGCAACTGCTTACCTCTCTAGGTTTCCTTCTGAATCTCTCAAAGTCAGTTCTAGAGCCGGTCCAGCTTCTTACCTTCATAGGCGCAGAACTGAACACACAGGAAGCCAGGGCCTTCCTTCCCCTGGACAGGGCAAAGACCCTAGTCTACCTGGCCTCCTCATTTACCCTGCAGGTCTCCCGGCCAGCAAGGCATTTTCTGCAGCTCCTAGGACACATGGCTGCTTCTACAGCAGTTGTGCAAGGAGCAAGATTTCAGATGAGGGACATCCAGTTCCATTTGAGAGCTTTTTGGTCTCAAAGAAAGGATCCGCTTACCAAGCTGATCCCAGTAACTCGAACCCTGATCCAAGCCCTACAGTGGTGGCAGGATCAGAGCAATCTGAGACAAGGGGTTCCTTTTGTCACTCAGTCTCATTCTCTAATCCTTACTACAGATGCGTCCCTCTTGGGCTGGGGAGCTCACATGGATGACCTCACCACCCAGGGTCTGTGGTCTCCCCAGGAATCTCTGCTCCACATCAACCTGTTGGAGCTCAGAGCAGTTTTTCTAGCACTTCAAGCTTTTTCCAAATCTGCTCAGAACAAGAGTATTCAGGTCAGAACAGACAACACCACTACAATGTGGTACATCAACAAGCAAGGGGGCACTCGGTCTATGGCCTTGTGCATCGAAGCAATGAAGTTGTGGTCTCTGGCTTACTCCCTGAACATCTCCCTTACGGCAGTTCACCTCCCAGGCAAGGACAATGTCCTGGCAGATGCTCTCAGCAGGATTTCCCAGGGCCACCACGAATGGTCACTGGATCCCCTGGTCTTGGGAGTAGTATTTGCCAGATGGGACACCCCTCACATAGATCTTTTGCAGCCCCAGACAATCACCAACTTCCTTTTTGCTGCAGGCCCCAGTGTTGGGCTCACTCCCACTGGATGCCTTAGCCCTCAGTTGGGAGGAAGTTTCTATGCCTTCCTCCTTTCCTCTCCTGTTCAAAGTGCTAGTCAAAATCAGATCCCAATCATGCAAAGTCATTCTGATAGCTCCGGATTGGGCCAGACAGCCTGGTATCCACTCCTGCTGTCCTTAGCAGTCCATCCTCCCTGTCCCCTTCGGAATCACAATCTGTTAACCTGTGCCCAGGGAAGGGTCTGGTACCGAATCTCAAATCTCTCAATCTCAAGGCTTGGTTCTTGAAGAGTTAGAGTTTGCTGATTCACACCTTTCCCAAGGTGTAATGGATATACTGAAGGCAGCAAGGAAGCCTTCCACCAGGGCTACTTACAATTCCAAATGGAAAAGGTTTTCCATATGGTGCTCAGAAAAGCATATTTCCACAGTCTCTGCTGATCTACCCACAGTCCTGGATTATATGGTCCACCTGAATTCTTTGGGGCTGAGACCAGCTACCCTGAAGGTGCACTTGGCAGCTGTGTCTGCTTTTATTTCAGCAGGTAAATCCTCTTCCCTTTCAGCTCATCCTGTATTTTCCAAGTTTTTTAAGCGGTTGTTTCACACCAACCCTCCATTCAGGGATCCTGCCCCTGCCTGGGATCTTAATGTTTGCATTGCTCAGCTTATGCACCCCCTTGAGCCCTTGTCTTCAGCTGAGCTCAAGTACTTGACTTGGAAACTGTGTTTTTGGTAGTCATCACCTCTGCCAGATGCATAAGTGAATTATGGTTGTCAGTGGAGCAGGAGTTTATCTCTTTTCACAGAGATAAGATGGTCCTTCGGACTAACAGAAAGTTCCTGCCTAAGGTGGTTTCAGATTTCCACCTTAATCAATCTATTTCACTTCCAGTGTACTTCACTGACCACTCCTCCTCCTCTGGAGAGAGGATGCTGCACAGCCTAGATGTGAAGAGAGCCCTTAGTTACTACATAGAGCGTACCAAGGGTCATAGGTTTGACTCCCTTCAACTGTTCCTCACCTATGGTGAAGTTGGTAAAGGGAAGCCAGCCACTAAAAGATGCATTGCCAGGTGGATTGTCTCTTGTATCCAATTCTGCTATGAGAAGTTGGGTAAAGTTCCCCCCTCAGGCCTGAGGGCTCACTCTACCAGAGGTACAGCTGCTTCTCTGGCTGCTGCCAGAGACATTCCTATTCTAGAAATATGTCAAGCAGCTACCTGGAAACAGTTCACACTTTTACCAAGCATTACTCCCTGGACATCCAGGCTAGGAGTGATGCTCGGTTTAGCACAGCCGTGCTTCAGAGCCTATTTCCTAGGTAGGTTCTGTCCCTCCTCCATGGGGGTACTGCTGTGTAGTCTGCAATTGTCATAATATAGCAAGACTTCATGTTGTTTGAAGAAAAAATTACTCACCTTAGTAATGTTGTTTCTTCTAATGGAGTCTTGCTATATTATGACCTCCCTCCCTCTCTGCCTGCCCCTCTCAGAACCTCTGTTTTGGGGATGTGGGTGGGCAGTACAGGGCTGGCACTTTTTTTTTGATGCCCACCTTGTTGTTTTTCACTTACCCTTTTGGGTGAATTGGTGTTATGTTTTTGCATTTTTGAGTCTCCTGTCTTGAGTCTTTGTTTTAGGCCAAAAATGAGTGTTTATGTTAGTAGTCAGTTGGCTAGTGTAGGTTTACAGCTTCTACACAGAACCTTAGTGAGTTTTAGCTCGTAAAGATCTGACAGTTTGTGTTTGAAGCACAACAGACAGAGTTTTCAACCGAGCTCGCACTCTAAGTTCCATGCCTCCATGGAAAGTTAACTATTTCACCTCCGGAGCAGTTCTAACCTGCGGTCATACTGCAATTGTCATAATATAGCAAGACTCCATTAGAAGAGACAACGTTACTAAGGTGAGTAATTTTTTCTTCTGTGTTAGAATTAGAACAATTCTGTGCATCTGCTACCTAATTGGAATTTTCTGTGAAAGCCATTTTCAGTTAATTTCTCCTGTCCACCCCTGACTGTAGCTTCTTTTGTTTCTCCCCTTTGCAGACCATGCTGGTGCCTAGCTCTCTGTCTGTGAACCGCCCCCCAATTTAACTCCCATTATTTGTGACACAGTTCTTTTGTGAATTTGTAAAGCAGGAAGTCTCCCACTGTTTCCTGAGCTATTTCTAACCCCTGCATGTCCCTTTCTCCCTCAGACATCCTCTAATAGCCCTTTGAGCTAGCTCCGCCTCCACGGTTGCCTCCGACGGGGTTCTATTCACCTCCACGGCAAGAATAACCTGCTGCCACCCGCCCCCGAGCCCTTGCTTGCAGTTATGACCCAGACAGCACTCCAGGAACTCAAGGCTGTGTGGCTGTCTCTGTAAATTTTTAAAGGACAGGTGCCTTTCTTTTGGGACAGCCCTCACTGGTCACCTGTGGTCCAAGAGCTCCCTGACTGGCTCCTCATCTTACCCCACATTTTCAATTCCTCCAGACTGGACTATGCCACTACTATCAGCCAAAGTTACCTTATTTTTCCCCTAATCCTGTATAGCTTCTGATTTCTGGACTATTTTTATACTCAGTGCTGTATCGGAATTGTGGCCCATGAAGGGTTCTTGTCTATCGCAAACCATCGCTTTTTCTCATGTGCCCACTGCCGAATTTCTTTACGTTTAAAGTGTAATTTTACTTGCACTTAAACTGTGTGTTTGAACTGAGAATTTTAGAGGGCTAAGATTGTATTCCTGTTTCTGTGTTAAAACTAGAACAATTATGTGCCTCTGCTACCTAATTGGAATTTCCTGTGAAAGCCATTTTCAGTTAATTTCTCTTGTCCACCCCTGACTCCAGCTTCTTTTGTTTCTCCCCTTTGCAGACCCTGCTGGTGCCTAGCTCACTGTCTGTGACCTGCCCCTTCCCCAATTTAACTCCCATTATTTGTGACACAGCTCTTTCATTAATTTGTAAAGCAGGAAGCCTCCCACTGTTTCCTGAGCTATTTCTAACCCCTGCTTGTCCCTTTCTCACTCAGGTGTCCTCTCATAGCCTTTTCGGCTATCACCGCCTCTGCGGTTGCCTCTGATGAGGTTCTGCACACCTCCATGGTGAGGAGAACCTGCTTCCACCTGCCCCTGAGCCCTTGCTTGCAGGTACGGCCCAGACAGCGCTCTGGGAACTAAAGGCTGCATGTCTGTCTCTGTAAACTTTAGGCCCACCCACTGTCCCCACCCTGCTACTCTTTAAATCCACCTCAAACCCCTCCCTCTTGCATATAACCTGTTCTCATTGGCCCCTGGGCAGTTTCTTGAAATCTAAAGGACACAGGCCCTCTCCTGCACTTGTCCCATCCTCCTGCTCACTCACCCACCAGCCCCTCCTCCCTCAGTTGTTCTCCCTTTCAGTTTACCTATAGCAAGCATCTTGACTGCAACTCTTCCATCCTTTCCCACCTTTTGTTACTCTTGCCAGCTCTCCTGCCACCATGTACCTGCTACAGCTCACACTGCTCACTGTCTCACTGCCATCCCTGCTGGTGCTGTCAGACTACTGTGTCACTGTGCTAGCCCATGATCAAGAGCACCTTGTCTTATCTCTGTCACCCACTCACCCCTGCTACACCCCTCTCCTCACTCCTCCTGGGAACTAGCCTCCCTCAGCCCTATAACCCTCTCCTTGCTCTCTAATCTTGAATGCCGTCAGCTTTCCCACTACCTGGCCTCCCTCTCTGGCTCTCCTGTGGTCTCCTCCTGGCCATATATACTCTTACTATCCCTCCGTCTCCTAGCCGGTGACGTTGAATGCAACCCTGGCCCATCCAACTCCCACATCGACCCCTCCTGCAACATCAGTGCTGATGCTCCAGGGCTGAAAATCGTGCACATCAGTGTGTGCAGTCTTCCAACTAAGTTCCCTGACCTGGAGGCATTGGTTGCACTATACAAGCCCCATGTTCTGGGACTTTCCGGAACCTGGCTAAAGCCCCACCATGCTGACACACTTACCATCTACCTGGATATTCCTCTCTGTGGCATGATAGACTGGGCAGGAAAAAGGGTGATGGTGTTGCACTATTCCTTAGGGTACCCCTCCCAGCCAATATTGTCCTCTGCTCAGATCCAGCCTCACCTAGTGAATGGCTCCTATCTGAAATTACCATAGGAGCTTGTAAGAAATTCTACATAGGCTGCTGCTACAACCATCCCTCTGTTGGAACTGTGGGCCTAGACAGCTTCCTCTCGGGCCTGAACTGTTTATCCCAACACAGAGATTCAAGTCTCCTTGACAATGTTTACTTAAACTGGCTGAGCACCCACCAGTCTGACTATGCTTCCCTCCTAAAACAACACAACCTGGTCCAAACTAGTATGCTTCCCACCAGGCAAAACCCATGTACAGACACTCAATCCCTTCTGAACTGGATCATCACCAACAGGGATGATTATGTACTGCATGTTGGTACCATGGCAGACTCCATCAGTGACCACTCCCCTACGCATCTCCTCTGGTCATCTAAATTCAAATTTCCCCTTCCCAAATACTTGTCCTTTTGCAATTTCAGTAGCCTCAACAACCCCAATCTCCTTGAAGAGGCTCAGTGCTTGGATTGGTCTGCTCTTTACCCACTCTCTGATGTGACACAGGCAGTACCCTCCTCACACAGACCCTCTTGACCCTGCAGGACCGGCACTTCCGGGTCAACACAAGAAGGGTCAGAAGTGGCTGCTCATGCTGGGTCATGAAAGACCTCCTTACTCTTATGAAGGATAAGGATCATGCTTGGTCCACATACAAAGCATCCCCCTCCCCCTCCTATGGGATGCTTACAGGTGCTGAAGCAATCTATGCAAACATCTGGTAAAATCCTTCAAGTAGACCCACTTCTGTAATCTCCAACAGACTAGTCTTGGAGACCCTAGGAAATTCTGGGCATCCACTGGCTCTCTACTTAACCCCGACTCCAATAAGGCTGCTCTGTGACTTAACTCCTCAAATGGCCTTATTACGGATCCTCTGGAAGTGGCTAGGGCTTTTAAAGACAAGTTCTCCGACCAATCCTCTGACCTGACATAGAACCTTTATAAAAGAGCTCCTGCTCAAAGGTTATATCCAAAACAACAAATAAATAATTTTTTTTTGAAATTCTACATCTTTATTAGATTATATCAAACACACAAGATGTAACAAGAAAAAGGATGAACAGGATTGCACTGACATCCAGAATCCAATAGTTGGTAACATGGGATCAGACTTGCACAGAGTCACATACTAAGAAAAATAACCTACTAACATATCCAACCCCCACTAACCCACCCTCCCCCACCCCAGGAGTGCCTTATAAAACAAAAAAAAGTGACAAGAAAATATCAAAAATGAGATTACATCACCAATGAAAAGTGACAGCGTAGAGTGATACAAGCCAAAACAGACAGAGGTACGCATTACCTAAGCCTTAGTTCAAATATAAAGCATATAGTTTGCCCCATTTCTGGTTGAAGGAGGCTATACAATTTCGGGAGCTAGCAATTAGCCTTTCAGTAGTAAAACAAAGAGACATTTCTTTCACCCATTCAGCATATGATATTACCAATTGGTCCATCCAATGCTTGAGAACCAGCCTCTTGACTGCTGTAGAAATTAGAGCCATGTGATACCTGCACTCCTGGACCCTAACAGTAGACAACCTCCCTAGGATGCATATTTCAATAGTAAACAGCTCTCCCAGCCCCAGAAGGGGGTCCAGATTGGTTTGAATTGTGTTCCATAATGGAGCCACCTTGTCACAATGCCATAGAATATGTATCAGGTTCCCATCAGCTGCACCACACCATGTACAATTAGTCGAGGGTAATCTGCCTAATTTAGCTAATTTAACCGGAGTGTAATACAGATCATTTAAAATATGATACTGTATAAGCCTGTGCCTATCTTGAGTGAGATATCTATGCAAGTCTTCCCAAACTTGACCCCAAATCAAGGGGGAATCTGGGAGAAGCGGAGCCCAGATTTTAGAACCAATAAGAGCATTGGGAAATTTAATGCCCAGTAGGAAGGAATAAATCTTAGAGATGCCATGGGGTCTGTATGCGAAATCCTGTATCTGGTCTAAAAAGGGCTTAACTCGGGACGGCGTAAATGTGGTACCAAAATTAGAGATCAAGAGATGTCTCAGTTGAAAGACCTTAAATATACATTTCTGAGGAATATTCCATTTAGTTATGATATCAGTTGAGGAAAGGAGAGAATCCTGAGAAAGCAGATCTTCCACTAGAGTATCCCGAAGTTGAGGAAGCCAGTCTGGAGAAAGCGGGAAGCCTCCTAATTTAATGCTAGGGTTAGAAATGAGAGGTTGTGCCGTATCCTTTTTGGTTGAAATACCAAAGAAGTTCAAACACTGAGTCAGAACCTTTATGGAAACCTCTACCACTGAATTTAGTAAAAGAGAAGGTAATGCAGAGGTAGAATAGTAAAACATTCTTGGAGAGTAAAGATTGTGTGTATCCAAAAGCTTCCTCTCCAATTGAAGCCAAATGGGAAGATAAGTATCCAGACTAGCCTCAAACTATCTCCCCATTTTAGACAAATGACTCGCCCAATAATATAGCATGAAATTGGGGAGACGTAATCCACCTTTCTCTTTAGATAAATTGAGTTTTAAGAAGGCTTTTCTGGGATGCTTACCTAGCCAGATGAATTTCGAGAGAGAAGAATGAAGCTGCTGAAAATAGGATTCTGGGATCCAGATGTTCAGTAGGTTAAGGGGGAAAAAGATACGGGGCAGAACATTCATCTTGATGATGCTGATACAGCCCCATAAAGACAATGGGAGGTTGACCCATCTTTGAAGGTCTTGCTGTATCCTCAACAGTAAAGCATCCAGATTCAGTTTCCTGAGATCATCAGGGTCTCTGGTAAGATGTATGCCTAAATATTTAAGAGAGGAAGGAGACCGTTTCATACCAAAATGAATGAAATTGGCATGTAGCATGAGAGCGTTTAATGGGAATATGACGGATTTGGATAGATTAAGCTTATAATTGGATACTTGACCAAACCGATCAATAATTTGTAATGCATGTGTTAGAGAGAGTTCTGGATTAGTCAGATGTAAAAGAATATCATCAGCATAAACTGAAAGAGTCAGCAACTGCTGATGAACTAAACAACCTGTGACCTGAGGTGAGTTCTTGATGCTAATTAGCAAGGGTACCAAGTATAAATTAAACAAGAAAGGAGATAGTGGACAACCTTGCCAAGTTCCAGTGAATAGGGGGAAATCGAAAAGAAAAAACCCCATTAGAATAAATTCTGGCAGTAGGAGACTTGTATACCATCCGAATCCATTGAATAAAGATATCCGGGGAAACCCATTCTCCTCAAGGTAGCCCAAAGAAAATCCCAGTTTACTCTGTCAAAAGCTTTTTCTGTATCTAATGAGATTAAAGCCATGGGAATCTGGGAGTCCTGAGTGACCTGAAAAATATGCGAGAGGGTTCGTAAGTGATCAGCCGAGGATCTTCCTTGAACAAACCCCACCTGTTCGGGACTCAGCAGATCAGACCAAACCGGTTTGATTCTGAGAGATAGGATTTTAGTTAATATTTTAATATCATAATTTAATAATGAAATCAGATGGTAACTGGTAGGATCCTTCTGGGGCTTATCTGGTTTCAAAATCAAGACAATCGTGGCTTCCAGTAAAGTAGGATCCAGAAGGTCTGAAGTGAGCATATACTCAAATAGCTTCAAGAGAAGGGGAGCAATCTCCTTGCTAAAGACTTTATAGAAATTGAAGGGAAAACCATCAGGACCAGGGGATTTGTCCGAAGCTAACCCTTTAATCGCTGCTTCCACTTTGGCCAGAGTGATAGGAGAGACTAGGATCGCACACTGGTGGGCCTGCAGGGAAGGGAGTTTAAGGCCATCCAGAAATTGTTCAATGCAAGAATAGGAGGACTGAGAAGAATCCTTATGATATAAATTCCTATAAAAGGATTCAAAAACCTGAGAAATGTCCCGGGGAGAAGTCTTAATAGTGCCATCTGGGGAACACAATGAGGGGATCAACCTTGAGCTTTCTGCTTCCCTCAGTCTCAGCGCTAACAATCTACCTGGTTTCTCCCCTTGATCAAAATAACGAGCTTTGGTTTTAAGGATGGCATACTCTGCCTTATCCCTTAATAAATCCGCATATTCATTCCTGAGCTTCAGTAAAGCTTCTAAATCGGATTGGGATGCAGAGGCGGATAACCTGTTTTCTGCCATCTTAATTTGATTCGACAACAAAATAAGTCTAGCCTCTCTCTGTTTTTTCCTTTTGGAGGCAAGCTTAATAAATTCTCCCCTAAGAAAACATTTGAAAGAACACCAGAACAAGTCCTCCCTATTTGTAGAGCCCGTGTTGGACTCAATAAAGAGAGAGATTAGTGATCTAATATGAGAAATAATGCACTCCTCTTTTAAGAGTTGTGTGTTTAATTCCCATGAGGTATCTCTTTGAACATGCGGATCGGGAGTAATTGAAATCCAAGCCATGGAATGATCAGATATGACAATTGGCTCTATTCCTGTCTGATGAATACCAGGCAGAAGAGTACTGCTGACTAAAACAAAATCAATTCTGGACCAAGACCTGTGAACTTGAGAAAAAAAGGAAAAAAGCCAACTAGAGGGATTAAATAAGCGCCATGGATCACATAGCCCCAATGTGTCCATAAAGTCCCTTAGAGCAAGTTGTGAAGGAGAAAGGGGTTTTAAAGGCATATAGGTTTTGTCTAAATCTTGCGACGGAGCAATGTTCCAGTCACCCCCTAGAATTATCAAGGAGGGCAGAAATCCACTCAGTTTATCAGCCAGCCTCATGAGAAAGTCCGGATCCTCTCCTACTGGGCCATAAATTGCTCCCAACACCACCCTGACTTTATTGAGTATACCTTTAACCAGGATAAATCTCCCCTCCTGATCCATTAAGCATTCTTCTGCTACAAATGAAATATGTCTTTTCATCAGTACCGCCACCCCTCTACTAGAGGATGTCCCACAGGACACAAAATATTGGGAGAAACCCTGTCGACGTAACCCATTGACCTCCGAAGCTGTGAGGTGGGTTTCCTGCATCAAGAGAATATCGATATTTAGTAGGGCGCAGTTTTTGAGAACCTGGTATCTTTTAGAAATGTCTCTGACACCTCTGACATTCCACGTTGCAATTTTAATTGGCATCGTTTTCATGTATCATTAACTTTAATGAAAAGAGAACCAATATCCCCAACCAGTAAACCAACCCAGAAGACACACTCCAATCCCACCCCTTCCCCAACAACCCTGAAAACAAATTAGTATAAACCAATTCTCTTCCCAAAGGAATACACAGAAAAATCGAATTATATAAAAATAGATAATATTAGCCATTCAATAGTAAAATCAAACTAAATAATCTTGAAGGAAGAGGTCAAAACATAGGCCCAAAATCCCCCAAATTTCCCCACGTTAAGCCAGCCCCAAATTAACAAGAAAAGTGAAAATTCCTGTACCCCCGCAACCCCTGTGGAAAAGACTGAATAATAAGACACAGCCCTTCCCGAAAAGTTACATAGAATTTGTACAATGATACAAACGGCAGAACTAATGGACGTCCCATTATAATCACGGACAGAACCTCCTGTTGGAAAGGTATAAGAACCATAACACCCCCTTCCCTCCTTAACCCAATCAAACTATATACAGCAAGTCTCCAGAAAAAAAAAAACCATAGCCCAAATAATCCAAAAAATAAAATGAGTCAGACGTACAGCGAAAAAAATCCCCCAACATAATATCTCCCATCAATATAATTGCGGCCTGATAAGATTCTAAATTAACCCCCACCCTATAGTCAAATCCACTATGTGGAGCTGTCTCAATGATCATTTGAACCCAGAGTCCGACTTTAAACTTAACCCAGATATGAGACCTATCCAGTGAGACCCATTCAAGTACGTGTCTTACACTTAAGATCCAGCCCTGAAAAGTCAAAATTAGCTGGATACTAAGATATTGAAGGTAAAGGGCCGCATTCCAGAAGATCGAAACAAAAGAAAGTGGAAGTACTATAGGGTCAACCTCCCAAAAAACTAACCCGTTATGCAGCCCGACCTAAGCCTACACCAATTCGAGCAGCCCCCTCCTCCCCTCCTAATATAAGAAAAGCCATCGCTTTATTCTGATTACTCGCAATCAAAGCCGCTTATCCCCAAAACTGCCCAGTGCATTGATAAAAGGAAAGAGAATCTGCAGAAAAACTCAGACTTCTTTACCCAAGTTGCCCAATCCACCCGAAGGATCGCGCAGAGAGCGATCGAGATAAGACCTGAACATTGTGATAAACACAATTGAGACTTCTATTCCTGAAACCAATAAGAGAAAAAGTTTGAAATTTGCCAAATCGCCAGCTTACCTGCACCACAGAAACCATTTTGGGGAGAAACAGGAAACCCAGCCCTTATAGGAAGAGAAACCCGGGGGGCTGACTGGGAGGTGCACACAAACTGTCCTACCATATAGACAACCTCTAGAAAAAGTGCCAGCTCACACATGTTCCACTCGAGAATTCCCCAACCGGTCACCAAATCGGCACCTCCCCCCAAGACCATGCCCCCCAGAGAGGACAACCCAAAGCCATTCCATTCCCGGAGCAGAATCCCCATCCCCCACACTCCATCGGATTGAGATCCACCCAGTAAGCATCGCAAAAATAAAATAAAAAGTAGTATAGCAGGGTTAACCATAAGTTGAGACCACCATTCCTCTGAAAAATAAAATAAAAGGAAAAAAAGAAGAAAGAAAAGGGATAAATAAATTGAAATAGATTAATGTATGTCCATCCAAATAAGTCCAGTTATCTCTGTGGTTTGCTCATCTATGTTTGAACAGTTCTGGCAGCTTGCTCGCAAGATCTATGTTGGCTTGATGCGGTGAGTCGTATGTGCACCAGCTACCCAACAGAGACACATGCAATTTGGCAGGGTATGCCATCCTAAAGGGAATGCTTGCCGCCACCAACTTTGTAACTATGGGATGGAAAGCTGCCCGTTTTTGCCGCACTTCATAAGGCAGGTCTTGTATGATACGCAGTTTAGATCCTTCCCACATTACTGCCTTCAACTCCTTGACTTTAGACAGAACATGTTGATGCTCTATATAACTTAGGAACTTCAGTATAATGGGTCTGGGTGGCTCTCCTGGCTGGGCTCTAGGTCGAAGGGAGCGGTGGGCCCTCTCAATTTGGTACACCGAATGCAGTGGCGATGGGCCTACCACCTTTTCTAGAAACTTCTGAGTAAAAGAGATTGTATTATTTCCTTCTTCTTTTTCCGGTAATCCAAGAATTAGGATGTTATTTATTTTCTTCTACTGCGTCCTTCCAGATCTTCTGTCTTCAGTTGCAACTTCTGAACCTGTTTCTTTAGTAACATCATCTCAGACTCTTGCTTATCCTTCCAGATTTCCACCAAGCATAGCCGGGCCTCAGCATCGCCAACCCGCCTTGTTAACTCAATCATATCTCCCCGCATGGATTTTAGATCCGCTGCAATATCCTTTAAAGTCTCTTTAAAAGGTTCCAGCTCCTGCAGGAACCTATCTTCCATGAGAGGGATTGGTTGGTTCAATGAGGAGTCCCCCTTTTCCCCATGTGCTTTAGATTTTTTAGATTGCTGCTTATCTGGTGAAGCTGGTGGGGTATGTCGCAACTGGGCTTGCTTCATCGTAACATCCATACTGGGAAGGTTGCCCCAGACTTTAGGCATCCAAACATGCTCAAAACCTCTCTGAGTGCTGAGTAGCAATCCCTAGTAACGTTTTCGGTAACAAGATGGTAAAAGTTAGATCGAAATAACACCAAAAGGAGGTAGAGGAGCGGGAGCCTGAAAACAGTGCTGCCTCTAGCTAGCCTGCATCACGTGATCTCAATAAATAAATAAATTATAATGAATAAATAAACATCCATGTATCAAAGTAAACTACCTAAGGGCCAACCAAATAACTGCCTACCTCCGATGGGCCGACCAAACAAACCCCATATTCCCACTTTCTTCTTCAAATCTCTTTCTTGAGAGCTGACACAGCTAAGTTCCTCAAAGGCCTTCCAAACCACAGCTCCCCTGGTGCTGATGGTCCATCCCCAGTCTTCCTTAGGCTCATCTCCCCAACCATCATTGAACCACTCACTTGTATCTTTAACCTCAACCTCTCCTCCTCCTCCTCCATGCCTGACCACTGGAAGACTGCAAAGGTGATTCCCATTTTTAAAGCCGGGGACCCTCTATCTATGGACAACTATCATCCGATCTCCATCCTCCCCCACCTAAGTAAACTACTCAGGAAAGCTGTACACCATCAATTTGCTGACTACATAGGCAAACACAACCTCCTCTGCAGCCAGCAGCATGGCTTTTAAAAAAAAACACTCCATCACCTCTACTCTCACTCTTCTGACCAACCACATCATCATTAATATGGACCATGGTAATGCCACCCGAGCAGTCTTTGTGGTCAACAAGGTTTTCGACATGGTAAACCATGCCCTTCTCTTCTCCAAACTACGTAGCCTTGGCTGCTGTCAAGAGGTTGCTACCTGGTTCAAGAGCTACCTCACCACCCGCTCCCAGTTTGTGTGTATTGGCACTGCCCACTCCCCCACCCTGCCATCTCTACAGGTGTCCCCCAGGACTCCATACTGGGCCCCCTGCTATTCTCTTTATTTATAAACTCCCTTCCCTCGGACTGCCTCAGTTGTCATTTTCTCCTCTATGCTGACAACCTCGTGCTCTCCCACAGTAATAAATCCCCAGACAATATTTCCTCAGTTCTTTCCTGAAAATATGCTGCAACCAATAACTGGTTCACAAATAACCTCCTTCTGGTTAATGCCAAAAAAACAAAATCTATGCTGTTCGGATCAAAGCCCTTCCTAGCTAAATATAAAACTCACCCCCTCTCAACATGTCCCCTGATGGCCAAGCCCTTAAAGATGTGCGTACTTTCAAATACCTATGAGTTATACTTGACCCTTCCCTCTCCTTTTCCAAACTGGCTGGCAGTATAGCCTAGAGGTTAGAGGAATGAGGTGTGAACGAGCTTGATACATCCAGCAGACCAGACCTAAGTTTGATTCTCACAACCTCCACTTGCATACTGTGTGACTCTGAGCAAGTCATTTAACCGCCCAGTGCTCCCAGGTCACCCCTGAAAACAGGCACTTGTGCCTAGTGGGCCTTACCCAGTTACCAAAGACTAAAATAAAAAAAAAATAAAAACATCTATTCACTAGTTCGATGGTTTCACCAAAAATGAGGTGCTGCCTATAGATTCCAGCAATACTTCTCTCTGGAAGCCTGACTTGCCATTGTACAGGGAAATCTACTCTCTATCCTAGACTGCTACTCCCCTATCTATGCCAGGACATCTGCCACCCTCATGGCCAAGCTCTCCTCTGCCTATAAGAGTGCCTGTCATTTTGCCTTGCTGGCCCCTTTTACCACACACCACTGTGTCCTTTACAGCTCACTAGGATGACTCCCGCTGCAAGGTCATTTTGACCTAGCCCTGTGCTGCATGGTGGATTCTACCATCTGTATTGGCCAGGTATCTTCCCTTGCTCTTTTCCTTGCTGTACGAACCTTGCATCATGGCCTCCACTCAAACAGCATCCCCCCTGAATATCCCCAGGGTATCTACAAACATGGGCAGCAGAGCCTTGTCTGTGACATCCCCTACACTGTGGAATAAACTGCCTGCCAAGTTCCGCTCCCTCGACACCCACTGTCAGTTCAAATTCCACCTGAAAGACTGAGTCCTGATGACTTCTTGCTGCTATTGATTTCATGGGTAGCTCACTCACTTTCCTGACTGCACCCCGCCAAGTATGTATGTATATTAGGTCAAGCGGGAATCAATTAAGCTGGCCTGCTTGTGCACTTGAGCTTTAATACCTATGTTCGTTAATCCTGCCTCCCACCCCTCCACCCCACCCTTCCCTCCCGCCCCATACTTTGCTATGTCTTATCCTTCTTTCTACTTACAGTTAGACTCCCTTGTTTGTCTCCTATTGTAACTACTGCTGATAGAACTGTACATTTATGCATACCCTTACTTATTGTAATGCCTAACTGATGTGTGGTTTATGGAATCCTGTATTTTTTTGTTGCTCTTCTATTTGCTATTCCCATGCATTATTGTAACCTTCATCTTATTTTGTTTTGTTTTTGTCAACTGTTCTATGCTTTGTTGTTTGTTACATTAGTTCCTGTGCCACAGTATGTGGCCCGGGTCGTGCCTGAAAATGGTCCCTGGGATCAGCACACCTACCCAGTTAATAAAGTCATAAATAAATAAATAAAATTCCATCAGAACACAAAAAATATTGAAGGGGCTGTACCGGTCAAACAACTTACCACTGCATAAGCAGGAAGTTCCAACCTGCAGGAATTCAACATTTTACATTTTGGAAAGGCTTCTTGAACAGAAAAAAGCAGTACATGACTACACCATGCAGAATCAAATAGGTCAAGCAGACATCATGCTCAGTTCCAGCAGTTGAAGTCTGGTTGAATCTTTGGTGACCTTACTGGAGCCATTTGAGGCTGCCACGCATGATGTCAGTGCAACTCTGAATCAACTTCTTTCTCAAAGAAGATTTATTCACACTTTCCTTGATGACATCAGGAAAGACTTTCAGTCAAAAGAAGACCACTGCCGGCACTCAGAGCAATGGCATTAGGGCGCCAAGCCATCAGGGCACCAAATTGGGGATTTGCTGCCCCTTCCCAGAGGTCCACCCCCCTAGAGTTGGAATCTAAAGTTAGGGTCTGTGTGGGGGCACAGCCGCACAAGGGAGGGTTCTGGGAGCACAGCCCTCACAAAAACAGTGGTCAGCGATATTGCTGACTGGCAACCTAATGGCTCAGTGCCATAATGCTGGTGCATTCAGAGGGTGGAATAAAAGAAGACAGCAATGCTGTAATGCTGGCAGATGACAGAAGTCTCAAACTGTTGACCAGAGAATAAATGCCATGTTTCAGAATGAAACCTATGTGTTGGTTACATTGCTAGATCTCCAACTCCTCGACAGCTTCCACAAGCTAGAATCCTGGTTCAGCACCAAAAAACTGGTGCTAAACCACAAAAAAACTAAGAGCATGCTGCTTACTGTTCCACAGAACAAAAAGAAGTTCCATCCTATGCTGATACGGAGTCTTAATGGAGATGCTCTAGAGCAGGTCTACTCATTTAAATACCCAGGCATTCACATTGATGACACTCTTAATTTCTCTGGTCATACTGATCATGTTGTCAAAACCACCAATATGAAACTTGGAGTGCTATACCACCACAGGCACTCTATGATGCCTGATGCACTAAAACTAGCCAAGAGCAGTTCGGTCCTTGCATCTATTGACTACGGCCTACCAATATATGGTGCGGGCACTGAAACTGCCCTCAATCAAATAAAAACCCTACTAAACAAGGCTTGCTGGCTGACCCTAGAAGACAATTCTTCAACCCAGACCGATGCCCTCTACTCAGGTACTGAATGGCTTCCTCTCCATCTCAGAGCCCAGTACCAGACCTGCCTACTTGTCAAGAAAGCCCAATTAGGACTAGTGCCTCCATCTCTATGTAGACTCTTCCAGCAGGCTAGATCATCTAAGCCAACCAGGACTGAGGAGAAAGCCAGGCTTCTGGTTCCATTTAAATGCACCACCCTGGAACAGAAATCCATCTCATACCAAGGACCACAATGGTATAGTGGGCTACCTGCATCACCCATAGAAAGCAATAAGATTAGCCTCTTCAAAACAGGACTTAGGACTCTACTGCATCATGAACTGCCCTGTGCATGCTTCGATTAGCCAAGTACAGGACTCTTTAGCCTGAATAACCCACCCCCTCCCCCACCCCTTTCTTCCTACCCCATTTCCTCTTACACCACCATCCTTCCTCCACTTCACAACCCCCACCCTCTCTTGCCCCTAATATTCCCACCCCAGTTCCTCTCATGCACAACCCCCCTCCATTACCACACCACCTACCTCCCTTGCTGTTTATATCCCAACCTCCTTTCACACCTCTCCCCCACTTCAGTACCCCTTCCCTTAGTTTTCTCCCCATGCCTGTCCCCCCACTTACCTCCTACTGAGCTCCAGCTTGCACCCCCTCCCACTGCTGGCATCACTGCAGCAACTCCCACCATCACTCACCCTCCCACAAAACAACAACGCTGTCCTTAGGCTGCTCCCCCACCCACTCCCCTCTGTATAACTAGTCCCCATTTGTATGGCCAGTACTCCCAGAGGCTTGATGACCCTAAATTGACACACTAATGCACTTTCTTTAAAACTGTTTCCTTTGTTTGAGCCGTATCCTGAATGTTCCATCACTGAAATGCTTTATACTCTTGAAACTATGTTTCTCCTCTTTTATTTGTAACCTGACTGAAACAAACTGTTCCTTCAATGTATTCTAACTCGTATCGTTCAAATGTTTGCAATCAATATGCTTTGTCTAACTTTTTTTGTAATGTCTGCAACCAGTATGTTTGACTAATTGTTTTGTGTATGACCTGGAACCTTTGTAAACGAGTCCCAGGACTCACAAAGTATTAATCCTAAACTGTAATAAATAAATAAACACTGAAGCTACCCTTCCAGCAGGGGGAGACATTGAGTACTGGAGAAATCTTCTGCCAACTAAATTTGGCATTGCCCCACCAGCACCATTAACTGATGTACAGGAGTCAAAATCTGATGAACCATCGAAGTGTGCCTCTGGTGCAGATGATATCATGTCTATAAATTCTTCACAATCACCAGTGTCATCACTGAGGGAAAGGACACCTACAGTTATTTCTGGGACATCCTATGTTCAGGGTCAGAAAGGCAAATCAATTCTGAGTTGTCTGCAACAACATGGACTAGTATCCTGTAAAGAACGTGCAGCTGGTTCATCAGCCAGATTGTGAACTCTCTCATGCTGTGCAATGACTCATGAGTATTTTGCAGACCATATTGTGATTGGTCTCAAAGAAGATCCATTACTCTGTTGGAAACAAAAGGGAACAATATGTTCCCATTTTGACTGGAGGTCGCGAGGGCGACAGGACCAGCTCCCACCCGGAAGCCAGCAAGCCGCCATTCCTGCACCAGAGGTCGAGAGGGCGTCGGGACCAGCCCTCCCCCACCCCACGAAGCCTGAAAGGTAACTTTTTGCCAAAAATCCTCAGGAGAAGCTGAATCCTTACCGGTGTGACTTGGGCTGCGCCTCCATTGGTCGCGACTGCCTCCAGCTGTGTAGGGGATTCGATTCAATATTGGACTTGGTGCCACTGTTGGCGTATATGTGCTGATAGGCTACTGGACTTTGGAATGCTCGCTAAGGGACACAATTCTCTTACACTCATTTGGGCTATCTTAAAGGGAAGTTTAAAGGGGATTTGGAGATTACTAAGAGTGTTTTAAGCTGCGTTGTTAATTTACTGGGACATGTTTGAAATTGTGCTGTACTGTGCCTGCCTGTATTTGACTGCCCCCCCTCAATCCTTCTCGGCTATTTTCTTTAGTAGCACCTTCTCCCCCACCCCACACCCATCTATATAACAGCGCTCACCTTGATCTTTCTTTTACAGCTGTTCCCATTTTGACTGGAGGTCGCGAGGGCAACGGGACCAGCTTCCCCCCGAAGACAGCAAGGCACCATTCCTGCACCGGAGGTCGCAAAGGCGACGGGACCAGCCCTCCCCAACCCCCACAAAGCCTGAAAGGTAACTTTTTGCCAAAAATCCTCAGGAGAAGACGAATCCTTACCGGTGCGACTTGGGCTGCGCCTCCATTGGTCGCGACTGCTTCCAGCTGCGTAGGGGATTCGACCTCGCCGCCCCCGCCACCACCTTTGGTCGGCATCTGATTATATAGGCTGATTTCTTGATCACGTGCGGCAAAATTACCTATCAGCCTACTTTCTCATAAGCAGGTTATACTGACTCACCACCAGGGGCTTCTGCTACTTGTAACTGACTTATTTTCAAGCTGAATCAGTCCACCTCATGCAGAACTGGAGCTACAACCTGGTTCTCAGCTTCCTGCTCTGAATTTGTGTGTGATAGTTACGATACCGTTAATCTCTTTAAAGCTGCAAAGCAAAACTTGCCCCTCTCAACTACCAGCCTCCTCGCTCCACCCCCTCCACCTATCTTTTCCTTCTCTCCTCTCACGTAATCGGGAGCCCCAGCCTTCTCTTCTAGGGATATCCGTACGGACCTCAAACAGGATACCTGGCATGGCTCCCCTCCCAGCCAGCTGCATAGGGCCCCCGTCAATACCTCCTGCTTTCAATCCCCTCCGACCTGGCAAAATGCCAAGGGCCTAAAAATTGCCTACCTTAATATCCGCAGCATCCTTCGTAATCTCGCTGAACTCACGGCATGGACTGCCCACTACAAACCTGATATTTTGGGCATTACTGAATCATGGCTCAAACCCAGCACTCCAGACCTCGCCTGTGCTCTCCCGGGCTACAGCCTTATCTGGCAAGATAGGGCAGGCTGTAAGAGGGGTGGGGGTGTTCTCATATACTTTAAGGCTCACCTAAAAGTTACGACTATGGCACACACTCCCTCCACACCCCCAGTCTGTGAGTTCCTCCATTCCCTCCTACTCCTTGGGAACACAAAGAAGGTGCAGCTCGTCTGTGCCTACAACCCCCCTAAAGGAGGTGCTCCTGGGCTCTCCTCTCCTCTCTACTAGACCAGATCAGAGATAAGGTGGGCTCAAATGAACTTATAATCCTGGGGGACCTCAACCTGAATTGGGTGGGGCCCAATGCCAAGCAGCTTGAGTCGCTTCTCTCTGGTCTTGCTCTTAGTCAGCTGATCACACAACCCACTAGGCCTTTCTCCCAGGGGGGCCCGGCCCAACATGGCTTTAGAAAAGGGCACAGCACATTGATGGCGCTTGCTGTGGTCACCTCTGAGATCAGATCCGCTACTGATCTAGGTTTCCTGATGGGGGCCGCCTTCGTCGATCTTTCCAAGGCCTTTGAGCGAGTGGATCACTCCCTCCTCCACACCAGGTTGCACTCCCTCGGACTCTCTTACCGTGCCCTCGAATGGTTCTCAAACTATCTTGTGGGTAGACAGCAGTTCACCTGCTACAACTGCACCAACTCAGCCTTATCCCCAGTTAACTGTGGGGTCCCCCAGGGATCCGTTCTGGGTCCCCTACTGTTCTCTCTATACATCAATGGATTGCCCTCTGCAATTACCCATGGTGTTCCAATCTTATACGCGAACGACCTTGTAGTCCTGGCCAGTTCCCATGATATCAACTCCATCAACTCTCAGCTAAACACCGACTTCGAGCATATCCAAAATTGGCCTTAAGGACCATAAGCTCATCGTCAACTTATAGAAGACCCATACCATGCTATTCGGGTCGGGACTCGCACCTCTTCTTGCCCTGCTCCTCTAGAAATCCATGGGGCAAATAGTGACTTACTGCCAGTCTCTGACTTGGCCAAATACCTAGGGGTCACCCTTGATCCCCAACTCGATCTCACTACACACATCAGGAACGTGTGCAATGCCTCTAATGGCAAGCTTGGCTTTGCCTACACAGCAAAGGACTGCCTCACCTCTGCCACCTGGCTAGCCATAGCTAGGGGGATACTCCTCCCTACACTATGCTATGGGCTCGTTGCCTTTGCCTCGGTCTCCAAAGCTCAACTCACAAAATGGGACACTGCATACAACAACATATGCTGCTTCGCTCTCTCTGCCTCCCGCCTAATGCATCGATGTGAGCTTTACTCACGTCTGGAGTGGCTCCCCCCCGAAAAGCACCGCACATTCGTCCTAAGCAACTTTGTTGACAATATCGTCCGGACTGCCACCCCCTTGGTACTTGCCCTCCCCCTAATCCCCCCACCCCCAACCTACCATCTCAGATCTTGTGCTTCTCAGGCCCAACGTGTTCCAGGACATGCACCCTCACTGGTGACAGGGCCTTCTCAGTCCACGCACCTAAAATGTGGAACTCCCTTCCCGCACTAGTGTGTGCCTCGCCCTCCACTGCACTTTTAAAACATCCTCTGGCATTTTCTCAAGACTTCTGGGCTTGCCTATGCTCCTCCTAGGCCAGGCGTATCCTCTACCTCCTGCCCTGGGGAGATAAGTGTAATTATCTCTAAGGCCCCTCCACTGGTATAGTTCTCACTGCCCCCTTATTGTGCACTTACCATATATTGTCATTTTCTTTTTTCTCCCTGTCTTTGTATTTATCATGTACTACATAGTGTTGTATACTATAACTTGACTGCCTGCCTAGCCTCGCTTGAGCCTGATCTGTACCTCTCACCATTGCAGAGCCTGCGGCTCCTGACTGTAATTTCTCTTACATTGTATTCTATTTACTTAGCGTGTATCTTGTTACCTGTATGCTCTGTAACTCTCCCGGGTCGCACCTGAAAATAGGCACCTGGTTGTCTAGCGTGCTGACCTGGTTAACAAAAGCAAATAAATAAATAAATAAATATGACCAGATCTAAAATCTTGCAATAATGTACCTCAGTTTTCCATCTTCAAGCGTATATTCAGAATGCAGATTTAGTGTAGCTAGAGGAATAGTCACTGACCAAAGAACACCGATAAGTCCTACAAATGTGGAACAGCTTAAATTTCTCAGAATTAATGCTGATAATTTCCCAGTTGTCCCTAACACTGAATTAGGCAATTCTGACACTGAACATAAGCAACACGCTTCAAACAGTGATACCAAATATGACTAGGTTGTGTATAAATGTAAAATCCTGTGTGTAGTGGTGTACTGCCAAATTTAGTTACTTAATATTGTGAACATCTCCCTCAGCAGTTGCAAATGTTCCTCTGACATAAATCCCACCATGGCCACTGTTCATGGACAAACATGCATGCTTGTCATTGTTCTGATGATGTTAGCAACATTTTAATGCCTGCTATGGGTATATTTTTTGGAAACAGCAGCAGGCTTACTCAAAGCAGGACTCAGCAGGGAGGCAGAGCTGAATCAGGTGTGGAGTCAGTGCTTTGGCTTCTCAGAAGGAACTGGAAGGGGGACAGGATCAGATCTACAGTACAGTAGCTTCTTGTTTTACATTGTTTTTCATGGATTCTACTTGGTAGAATGTTTATTTTCTTTCTTACTACTAAGGGGCTAGCAGGGTATTGTTTGGGGCTGTTGGAATTTTGAAACCTGTTTTGTAGCTAAAAGTGGGCTCATTTGTTTGGTTTACGTGGCAGGCTGCATTTGTAGAGGCCTATTTCTTCTCTTTTAAACATAATTGGTGTAATTTAACTGGTCTGTTTCTTTGAATTGGAGACCTATATCTTATAATTCCAAACCTATTTTGATGTATTGTTGGTGAAGCTGTTTGAATTGATGTCCTGTTTCTTTGGGTAGCAAACCTATGTTGGGGCTTTGAGTAGAATTGATTCATTGTTGCTGGCTTCACTAGCTGCAAAGTTTTGAGTGGGGGAAGGGTGCTAATTTGTCTGGCCAGGTCTCACTCAGCAGGGAGGCAGAGCTGAATCAGGTGTGGAGTCAGTGCTTTGGCTTCTCAGAAGGAACTGAGTGTGGATAGGAATATAAAAAGCAGTTGCTCAACATATCTAAACGTGTGCAACAAAGGAGGTAAGGGACATAAAGAATGTTTTGCACTGTTAGAGGGGGGAGAGTGGGGACTTGGGGGAGTGTTTGTATCCTGCATCTGGAAGGGTGGGGGTCGCTGGTGGGCAAACAACAGCAATGGGTAGGTGGTAGGTTGCAACAACTCGGTGCACCAACCTTTCTAAACATTGCCTGGAGAGTGGAGGATGTTTAGTGTGCAACCACATAGAAAAACTTAGAAAGGAGATTGAGGGTCTGCAGGAGGAACTAAGACAGGCAAGGCAGATTGGGGATGGATTTAGCCCAACTGGAGGGAGGAAGAAGGGAGATGAGGGAGGGCAATTAAGCCAACAGTGGGAGGAGAGGCTCAGAAGAAGGAAGCAGAGACAAAGGGGCCCAGGCCAGGAAGAATGATTGCCGGGGAAACCAGGTCAGGAGACAAAAGTCAAATGGAAGGAGGCAATAGGGACTTGTGAGGGGAGGCGAAGAAGTGGCAAAAGTCATGGAGTGGAAAGGAGAGAACAGGTTACTATGCAGAGAGAGGGAGCAGGCATTTGTGAAGGATCTTCAGAAAATAGTTTTGCACTGCTAGAGAGGAAGAAGGTGGAGGAGGGAAGTGATGAAATTAGAGGAGTAATTGATAAATGCCTGGACCAAACTGGAGCGGGGGGAAGTTCTGCTGGGAGAACTGCAACAGGGGTAAAAGGGCATAATAATGTGCAGGAGGAAGAAGAGGAGCTGGAAATGAGGGAGGGAGATGAAAGGAAGCAAGCAGGGAGTAAGAGGGGTGGAATCTTAGTGCTGGGGACTCAATACTAAGAGGAGTTAGGTGGTAGCAAGTGGAGAGGCAGAGTCGCATTTGGGTGGAGGCCATGCCAGGAATGACAGCGGAAAGGGTGGGACAGTCTGTTCTGAAATATGCTAGAAGGGTAGGGACAAGCCTCATTTAATTATACATCTTGGGACAAACGACCTGGCTGACAAGACAGTGGATATAGTCCAGAGGAGGTTTGAGGAACTAGCACAATTATGTGAGGGGGCAGGAAGATCAGTAACTTTTTTCTGGAGATACTTCCTGTGCCAAAGGCAAGACAACAAGAAAGCTGAGAATAGAGGAATTTAACAGATGGCTAAGAACCTGTTGTTGTGCTAAAGGGTATGGGCTGTTGGGGGTGGGGAGGGACCTGGGAGGACAGTAGTCTCTATGCCAAGGACAGACTACACTTGAGTGAGGAAGGAAAGAAAGTGTTGAAGCAGAGGATGGAAGAATATATAGAGGAAGTTGGGAGTTTAAACTAGGAGTGGGGGGTGGCAGTTGGGGAAGAGATATGCAGAGACCACAGGTTGGGAAATCATATGAGCTTACCCCCCATAACAGTGACAAAGGACAAATGGCAAGTACTATTGGTGATGCTAGGAAAGGAGGGCAGGATGGGAGGAGGGAAAGGGTGGAAGGTGGTTACCCTTAATGCTAGGAGCCTTGGGAGGAAAACTGCAGAGTTGCAGGTTCTCATGGCAGAGGGAGAGGTGGACATTGCAGCCATCACGGAAACATGGGCCACCAATATAATGACTGGGACCTGTCTGTACCAGGGTACAGATTATTTCGTAGGGACAGGGTGACTGGGAAAGGAGGGGGGGTGGCACTATATGTGAAGGAAGGACTGAAGTGTGTAAGGGAGGAAGGGGAGGAGGGTAGTACAGAGTCACTTTGGGTGCAAATCCAGGATTCCAAGAATACCTTAGAATGGGAGTGGTGTACAGGCCACCATCTCAGATGGAGGAGTTAGACAGGGAACTAGCGGGACAGATCAGGAGGACCTGCGAGAAGGGTAGTGTGGTGATTGTGGGGACTTCAACATGCCAGGAGTGGACTGGAGCACCCCAACAACCAGGAACAGAAGGAGCAGGTACTGCTGGATGCCTCCAGGACAGCTTCCTGCTACAAATGGTCAGTGAACCAACCAGGTTAGGGAATACCCTTGACCTTGTGCTGGCAAATGGGGACTTTGTGAGAGAACTTACAGTGGAGGAACCGCTGTCAGGAGTGACCACCACTCAGTATGGCTCACATTGGATATGGGCAAGGAAGGAGTGGAATCTGGCACAAGAGTGCTGGACTCAGGAGGGCTGACTTTGGGAGGATGGGGAAGTGGTAAAAGGGTACCTGGCCAGAATTCAATCTAGTATGGATACTAACCAGAGATGGGAGCTCATAAAGTTGGAGATAGTGGAGGCAACAAAACCTGCTGCAAAGCCCAGAGCAAGAAGGCTAGGGCTAAGAAACCGAGCTGGTTGAGCAAGGAGGTCATGGAAAAGGTAAAGAGGAAAAGAGCTGCCTTTAGGAAATACAAGAAAACAGGGAGGGGGAGGACAGAGAGGAGTACTTGACAGAATCGAAGGAGGTGACAAGGGCAGTAAGGGGAGCCAAAGCATCTACGGAACTCAGGCTGGCACAAGGCATTAAGAAGGGGGAGAAGGACTCTTTAAGTACATCAGGAGAAAAGGAGCTGTAAGGACCACATAGTAAGGATTAGGAAGGAGGGGTTGGGTGGAAGAAGAATGATAAGGCAGAAGCACTAAATGAGTACTTCTGCTCAGTATTTACTAAAGAGAAGAGGGGGGATGACACCCAAGATGGGTGAAATGGCAGACGAGGGGGGAAGTGGTGCCAGATGGGAAATCATGGAGGCAGAGTTCGAGAGGGTTTGAAGGCACTGAGGGTGGACAAGGCACCAGGCCCAGATGGCATCCACCCCAGGGTACTGAAGGAGCTGGCAGAGGTCCTTGCAGGACCTTTGGCAGACCTATTTAATGCCTCACTACATTCGGGGTGTGTACCTCAGGACTGGAGGATGGCTCATGTGGTGCCCCTCCACAAGAGTGGCCCCAAGGATGAACCGGGAAACTACAGACCAGTGAGCCTCACATCCATCGTGGGTAAGCTAATGGAGACTATCCTGAAGGAGAGGCTGGTGGCCCTCTTAGAGGCCAAAGGACTACAGGACAGCAGACAGCATGGCTTCATACGTGGCTGATCCTGCCAAACCAACCTGGTTGGGTTCTATGACTGGGTAACTAGGCAACTGGACAGGGGACATGCAGTGAATGTCCTGTATCTGGACTTCAGTAAGGCATTCGACTCAGTGCCACATGGAAGGCTGGGAAGGAAGTTAGTAGGCACAGGGGCAGGTGCAATGCTGGTGAGATGGGTAGGAAACTGGCTGCAGGGAAGGCAACAGAGGGTGGTGGTGGGTGGGAGCTCACACCCAAGGGCAGTGACGAGCGGTGTCCCACAGGGCTCGGTGTTGGGACCAGTGTTGTTTGGGATATTCATTGCAGACATATCATGGGACATCAAGAGCAAGATCAGTCTGTTTGCTGATGATACCAAGGTTGGCGCAGTGGTGGATGACCTAGGGGGATGGCAGGGGTTGCAGGATGATCTGGCAAAGCTTGAAACCTGGTCAGACACCTGGCAACTGGGCTTTAATGCCAAAAAGTGCAAGGTGATGCATTTTGGGATGAAGAACCCAAGGAGGACTTACCAGCTAGGGGAGTGCAGCTAGCCCAGACAGAGGAGGAGAAGGATCTGGTGTGCTCATCACAGGGTCAATGAACAACTCGGCACAGTGAGGAAGGCAGCTGCAAAGGCCAACAAAATGTGGGTTGTATTGCAAGGGTATATCCTCAAGGAGGGAGGAGGTGATTCTGCCACTGTATAGGTCATTAGTTAGACCACACCTGGAGTACTGTGTGCAGTTCTGGCGTCCGTATCTGAAGAGGGACATTAAGTTACTGGAGGGAGTGCAGCGAAGGGCGACAAAGATGATCAAGGGTCTGGGGGACTTATCATATGAGAGGAGGTTGAAGGAGTTGAACATGTACTCACTGGAGGAGAGGAGAGACAAGGGGGACATGATTGAAACCTTTCAATACATGAAAGGAATAAACAAGACAGGTACAGAGGGGCTGTTCAAAGTAAGGGAGGGGAGGGCCACCAGGGGCCATGATATGAGACTGGAGCGAGGAAGGTTCAGGAGGGAGATGAGGAGACACTTTTTTACAGAGAGGGTGGTGGCTGGGTGGAATGCGTTACCTGCAGAAGTGGTATGCAGTAGAACAGTGGACTGCTTCAAACGAGGATGGGACAGGACAAGGGGGAGGGTTAATGAAGGGAAGGGTGGAAGGGAGGGCAGCTGCAGGAATAAGGGGTGCTAGCTGCACATTCGAGCAGACTTGATAGACCTCTAGGCCTTTATCTGCTGGCAAATTTCGTATGTTCGTATGTTCGTAAAGCAGCTGTGCCTCTTGTACCAGCCTCAGCAATGCCCACCATGGGTATAATTTTTGGAAACAGAAGCAGCCTCACTCAGAGCAGCTGCACTTCTCATACCCTGCCTCAGTAATGCCCACCATGGAAATAATTTTTGAGAACATCAACAAGATCACTCAGAGCAGCTGCACCTCTCATACCTGCATTAGCAATGCCCACCAAAGCTATAATTTTTGGAAACAGAAGCAGCCTCACTCAGAGCACAGAGCAGCTGCACCTCTCGTACCTGCATCAGCAATGCCCACCATAGCTATAATTTTTGGAAACAGAAGCAGCCTCACTCAGAGCAGCTGCACCTCTCATACCTGCATCAGCAATGCCCACCATAGCTATAATTTTTGGAAACAGCAACAAGCTCACTCAGAGCAGATGTGCCTCTTGTACTTGTCTCAGCAATGCCCACCATGGGTATAATTTTTGGGAAACAGCAGCAGGCTCATTCAGAGCAGCTACACCTCTCGTATATGCTTGTCTCACACAATGATCCAATGGATGAATGACTTAGTTAACCATAAAAGGCTCTCTGTTTCACTAACTACTGCAGGCACACAAGCTGGCAATTTCACATTAATAAAGAAAAAAAAACTAGGGCATATCACAGTGACCCTATAGAAGAATGCCTTATACAGCCATAATATTAAAGGCTTTATTTTGGAAGCAGTGGCAGGTATGTTCAGAGTGCCTGTGCAGATCATACCTGCCTCAATACAGACCCTTAAGTTATTTTCTCTTTTTAGGGTAGTCAAAAACAGTCTGTCACATTTTATTATGGTCAAGAAGGGTAGGTTAATACGGTAGAATGATTAGTGTAGTGACTACATGACCCTAACCAACTACTTGTTTTTCATTACCATATTTTTAGGACAATTTAGGGTCATTTAGAGGTACCCACAGGTAGTATTTAGGGTAGGGTATTTCACTACCCACCCATGCCTAGTTTATACCGTAAGTAAAAGGGATCAAAATGTCCCATATCTTTTCTAATTCATAGTGGATTTCCTCTCGGTAAGGGCAGATATGAGGGCATCCCACAAAAATGTGCAAATGTGTGTCTCGAAGACTACAGCCCCTCAAGCATAGGTCAGTATTTGTTGTATTCAAATGTTTAGTTGCCATTAGTGTGAGGAAAAAGCAATGTACAGTATGACCTTCCACCTATACTCTCTCCATGATGGAGAGGAGAAGGCGCAACTCTCCCATTCATGCTTTGTGATGATGTCCTCTGCCTCCAACATCCTCTTTTTCTGGATATGCAGTAACTAGTATCTGGCTTCTGTGCTTTAAGTAAAATGTGGTCCACAATGAGAGATATTTTTGCCTTCCTACTACTTTAACGCCCAGAGAAAACAGAATCTTCCAGAGCACATATGTGTCTCTTGTATCCTATTTCTGGAAAGGATGCAGTACCTGACCCAGAGGTATTTATATAAAAGTTTATGTTGTACAAACTATACTGGTCTTTCAACATAGTGAAAAATACAACAGAGTCTTGCTGGATCAATTGTACAAGTCTAGTTAGTGATTTTTTTTTTATTCCAAATCCTCCCAGGCAGGGAAAAAGTAAAGGTTTCCTAAGATTACTATGGGGGATCTGTCCTATCTGGCATTCCTGTAATATGTCTCACTTGTTGTAAAGTCCTCACTGTGTGAGCTAGCCATGGATTTTCTAAACAACCAATAAACTGAACAGAGAATGGTGCATCATAAAGTGGATATGAGTCAGAGTATGCAAAGCTGTTTTCAGCCTCATACCACCATGAGTCCCATTGTTGGGTAACTCATGCCACTGAGCTAGCAGCACAGGTAGCCAACTAGTATAATTTAAACTTTGGTAGCCCCACCCCTCCCTCCCTCCCATGTCAGTTAGACTGCAGTTAGCCAGATTCTTAGAGAGTCTTCAAACTATTGCTGCAGGCAGAGCTTTGCCAGTGGCAACATCCCCTCCTGACACCTGAACCAGCAGGTAGCCCTAGCTAGATAGACAGCCACTAGGGACAGGGTCAGGCAGGTAGGCATGAATTCCCCTTGTGGTGGGAGGCTTGTGGCTGGAGAGAAGGAGCAAAGACCTGTATAGCCAGAGGTAAGAAAGGTTTACTTCTTCTTTGGCTCCTTTCTCTTGGCCTTACGATCTATGTTTTTTTCTGTTGTGTTTTCACAGCTTACAGTAGTTTAGGATGCCTAATAAGGGGAAGATGTCTGGTGCTGATGTCAGTTGGCAGCCTTCATAAGAGTGAAGGGGACTGCATGGTGGAAGGTGATATCCTAGCCTAGGTCTAGCTAGTCTGGCCCCACAACCTAAGCCAGAGACACTGTCAGCATCAGCACCACAGAACCCTCCACATGCAGTCCCAGCAAAGAAAAGGAGGACACCTCCAGTGCCATAAAATCCTCTGCCAGGTAGGTCTGACTTAGAGAATGAGTCATGATGAATTGAGGTGTGTGTTTGAGGTTCCCTCTCCAAGGGATGATCCGGTGACAAAATGTAGGGCCTAGGTTTTGGTCCCTGCTACCGCAGGGCTGGGGGTCAATGCATGCCGCTAGCCTGTGGGACCCCTGAAGGATGTTCCCCTTTCTATGAGACCACCAACTACGCCACCTCAACTGGTGGTCCTGCCCCCCAACTCCAGTCCCACCTATTGTACAAGGACTAATGATCTCACCCCTGGTAGAATTCCCACAGCCCAGTGGTCCATCCCCAGCAGTCCTGGTTCTCCCCAACCTATCATGCCCCTGGCAGGTCTGTCACTACTCTAGCAGAAAGCTCAACAAAGTACTGACCTTTATAGAGGTCCATGAAGATAGGCAAGTGGACTCTCAGCAGGTGGAAACAGTGCCAGTATTGTGACAGGGCACAGGGGTCTCATCTACAACTCAGTTACAGGGGCAGCAGGGAGACTCACAACCTGTAAGTGTTGGCTATGTAAACTTGGGTAAGCCACGGATCTCACACCTTTCTGAGAAAGTAAAGCAGCAGATGGGGAATAGTGAATACATGGATGTATTCCTGCTGTTAAACAGGCCCAAGGATCCTGAGGAAAAAAAGGATAAGAAAGACAAGGAAAAAGGGGCAGAGGTTAAAAGGGAGGTTACAAGCCACCATAACTGGGAGAACTGGTTGGCTGGTTTTGACATTTTTATAGGGATACTAACTGAGGTCAATCAGGTGTGGACTTCCAACCTGTGGGCCTATTATAGTCGGGTGGTGGCCATGCACACCAGTAAACCTGGTGGGGTTGGCTAGAATACTATAAAGAGTTTCCCTGGAAGAAGCAGAACTAACCAGCCAGGACCTAGGACATGCTGGACCTCCCACTGTTGTGACCATCGATCTTGGTGGGGTTGTCTAGCATTCTGATAATGGTTTTCCAGTCAGACAACTGCAGTTACCAAAAAAAGGTAATGTGAATGGGTTGGGGAAGGGGGAGTTGCTACAATTACAGTCAAGGGGCACGCAAGGCAGAATATTGTAAGTAGAGGAAGGGGGAGTTGCTACAATTACAGTCAATGGGTATGCAAGGTACGCTACTGTAAGCAGAGGGCGGGGGAGTTGCTACAATTACAGACAAGGGGCATGCAAGGCAGAACATTGTAATTACAAGTATAAGTGTATGGTGTGCTGTCACTCGTACCCATTTACTCAATGCAAGAAAGGAGCCCCAGATTGTGGCCCTTTCAGAAATGGCAAAACAGGCCTTATTTATGTATTTATTTATTGAAATGTTTTACCAGGAAGGGCATGCTGAACAAGAAATTGCTCTTCTCCTGGTGCATCCTGGGGGAGAAGGTAGTAGGGAATAACATAATCAAATACAGATATACATATCATACAGAGTTTTAGAAGTAAAATCTGCAGGTACACTTCATACAGGTAACAAATGATAACAGTATCTAAGTGCTGGGTTACAGACGTTGTGACATGATAAGTGCATCAAATTAGGAAAGGAGAACTACAATTAATATAGGATTGTCCCAAAAGGGAACAGACATTAAGCAAGTTAAAAAGCAGAAATGGGGGGAATAGGAGGTAAGGTACCGTGAGGGTGGAGCAACGGCGGTGGGGGGGGGAGGTGATGGGAATGTAAATGAGGAAATAAGAGGTAAAAGCAAGGTTTGTAAATTATTTGGTATTAGGATGTGCTTGAAATGACTTGTTAGTACAGGTACAGTTTACCAAAAGGAAATTACATAGGGCAGAGGAGATGGAGAATGGTGAGGATGAGAGACAGATCTGAGGAGGGAGTGTGTTCCACAGTTTAGGGAAGCAGTAAGAGAAGGTCGTCTGACCAACAGCAGTGGATCGTCGGGGGACCACCAATAAGCATGAGTCATAGGATCTGAGCGAATGGACAGGAGGTGGGAGGGTGGATAGTAGGGTGGTAAGATGGGGGGGTGTACTAAACCAAAATTTGGACACAGATTTAGCGTAGTGGCAGTGTCATCAATTTTCAAGTGAGGTGAAAGCAAGAGAGTGGTAGAGATCACAGTAATGTGTGGGAGGAGTCAGAGGCAAAGTGACAGAAGGCATTAAAAAGGACTGTAGACTACATTGCAGTAGTTGAAAACAGGTAGGATCATCTTCTAGATGAGTTCACGCCTAGCCGGTAGCGGAAGGCAGCTATGGTTCCCGAATAGGATGCCAAGTTTGGTCAAAGTTTTTTCAGGATGGTGTTCATGTGTCCAGAGAATGTGAGGTGTTGGTCCAGCCACACCCGCAGGTACCTAAAGGAAGTAGAGTCCTCAAGGACTGTCCTGTCAAGGGTTTGGAAGGTGGGCAGGGAGGGAGCTGAAAGAGCCTCTGCCTAGTGCCAAAGGTCATTGAGACTGTCTTCTTGGCGTTAAAGGAGAGATGGTGGGGGCTAGACCAGTGCTGAACATTATTGAAGTCAAGCTGAAGCCTGGTGCTACATCAACCGGGGAATGACCAGATGTGAAGATGACAGTGTCATCAGCATGCATATGGATAGAAGTGGAAGGGAAGGGGAGGTCATTTAGGAATATAGAGAACAAAATGGGGCCAATACAGAACCCTGTGGGATGCCAGTGATGATGG
This sequence comes from Neoceratodus forsteri, assembly GCA_016271365.2. Taxonomy (NCBI): domain Eukaryota; kingdom Metazoa; phylum Chordata; order Ceratodontiformes; family Ceratodontidae; genus Neoceratodus; species Neoceratodus forsteri. Next base: position 502,107,085 of record CM057456.1, read on the forward strand.
AGAGATGGAAGGAAGTAGAGTCAGCTATTCTGACTGACTGTGTCTTTCCTACCAAATAGGCGTGGAACCAGTTGGTGGCAGATTCGGACAGGCCTGCTGAGGAGATGGAATTTAAAAGTAGGGAATGGGAGACTGTGTCAAAGGCCTTTGCTAGGTCGACAAAGATAGCAGAAGTGATATGGCCGCTTTTCATCCCTGTGAGAATGGAGCCGGTGAACCTAATCAGGGAGGTGGTGGTGGTGGAGTGATTCTTCCTAAAGCCAGATTGGAATGGAGTGAAGAAGTTAGAGTCCAACAGGAAGGTGGAGAGATGAGAGAGAACCAAATGTTCTTGAAGTTTAGCAAGGGTAGGAAGGAGGGAGGGATATAGTGCGATAGTTGGCTGGAGAGGAAGAGTCTGTACTTTTAGAGAAGGGCAGGATGGCAGCATGCTTCCAAACAGAAGGGATACTCACAGTCACGAAGGAATGGTTAAAAGGGGCAGAAAGTGGAGATGAGATGGCAGGAGCAGTCAAATACAGAAGCTTTGGGTCCAAGCCGTCAGGTGAGCAGCCCTCAGAGGGGTTAAGAGCATGTAATACTTGAAGGGTGTCAGCAGGAGAGATATTTAGGAAGGAGAAGGGTCTTGGAGTAGAAGGTAAGCAGAATGTGGAGGAGGTGGAGGTGATCTGGGTAGGCGGTAAGGAGGCAAAAAGAGTGGAGACACAGGAGATAAAATATGAGTTAAATTTGGTCGCTACACTAAGGTGGTCGATTATTAGCGAATTGTTTATTTTGAGGAGAGGGGTGGGGGAGGAAGGAGGGGAGAAGAGGGAGTGAATAACCTTCCAGAATCTGGAGAGGGTATTTATGTTAGACTGGAAGGTAGTGGTAAAGTAATTGGCTTTTGCTAGCCTGGTAACTTTTTTTTTTTTTTATTGCAATTTGTACTCCTCCATGTCCTGCCAGCCCCGACCCTTCGGGGCTGCCAAGGAGTCATCCTCCTGCCTCCCGCTCTGCCCACACCTACCTCCAGGCCCCATGGAGCTTCAGTTTACCCCCTAGCGGGGATAGAAACATAGAAACATAGAAGTTGACGGCAGATAAGAACCGCAAGGCCCATCCAGTCTGCCCATTTCTTTTTCTACCTTATAAATGTGCCATCGGCCTTTGCTCTGTCAGTGGCCTATCTTATTCATAGTCATTTGTATTGCTCCCTTATGCCTATCCCATGCCTGTTTGAAGCCCTACACTGTATTCATAGCCACCACTTCTTGTGGTAAGCCATTCCATGCATCCACCACCCTTTCTGTGAAAAAGAATTTCCTCACATTCCCCTTAATCGGCCCCCTCTAATCTCATGTTGTGTCCTCTTGTCCTGCTACTTTTCTTATATTTAAACATGTTAGACTCTTTCACCTTGTTAATGCCCTTAAGGTGTTTGAATGCCTCGATCGTATCACCTCTCTCCCTCCTTTGCTCAAGGGTATACATATTGAGCTCTGTTACTCTGTCCTCATAAGTCTTCTGATGCAGTCCCTGCACCATTTTGGTTGCCCTTCTCTGGACTGCCTCAATTTGGTTAATGTCCTTGTGAAGGTGTGGCCTCCAATACTGCACGCATGTCTCCAGATGGGGCCTAACCAGTGTCTTGTAAAGAGGGATTATTACCTCCCTCTTACGACTTGTGATACCCCTACTAATACACCCTAACACCCCCTAGCCTTACCTACTGCTTTAGAGGTCTGCTTGGATGATTTCAGGTCATCAGTGATGATGATGCCCAAGTCTCTTTCTTCCTTTGTGACTGCTAGCAACTTCCCTCCCAGCCTATAGGTGGCTTCAGGGTTTCTCTTCCCTATGTGCACGATTTTGCACTTCTTTGCATTAAATCCCAGTTGCCACTCTTCTGACCATTTGCTAGTTTATCCAGATCTCTTCTCATTCTGCCCACCCCATCTGGATCATCTACTCTGTTGCAGATCTTGGTGTCATCTGCAAACAGACAAGCCTTACCTCTAGTCCATCTGCAAAGTCACTAATGAAGATGTTGAAGAGGACTGGCCCCAGGAGTGATCCCTGAGTTACCCACTTGTGACTTGCATCTCTTCTGACTGTATACCATTTACCACCAGTCTCTGTTTCTGCCCGTCAACCAGTTTGCCACCCAGTTGACCAACTTCTGACCCACCCCGAGCCTACCCAGCTTATTTATCAATCTTCTATGTGGAACAGTGTCAAAAGCTTTGCTGAAGTCAAGGTAGGCTGACATCAACTGCTCCCCCTTGGTCCACCACTCTGGTTACCCAGTCAAAGAAATCTATGAGATTAGTTTGACAGGACCTTCCTTTTGTAAACCCATGCTGTCTTGGATCCTGTGCCCCTATGGATTCCAGGTGTTGCACTATCCTTTCCTTAAGGAGTGCCTCCATATTCTTGCCCACTACTGAGGTAAGACTGACTGGTCTGTAGTTCCCTGCCTCCTCCCTGCTACCACTCTTGTGGAGCAGGATCACATGAGCCCTTCTCCAGTCTTCTGGGACCTCTCCTGTGCTCAGAGACTCACTAAACAGTTCTGCTAATGGCTCTGCTAGTTCCACCCTTAGCTCCTTAAGTACCCTGGGATGTATGCCATCAGGTCCCATTGTCTTATCCACCCTGAGCTGCAAGCTCTTGTAGGACCCTTTCTTTTGTAAAGGGAGTAGTGCTCACCTCCTCCCCTGTGTCCATGATGCTGAGCTGTTGGCCCTGCCCTACCTTCTCTTCAGTAAATACTGAGCAAAGTATCTATTTAGGATAGATGCCTTTACAGGGTCCTCCTCCTCACATGCTCCCTTTTCTCCATTAACAGCAATACCCCTCTGGACTTTCTCCTTTCACTAATGTATCTATAGAAAGTCTTGTCACCTTCTTTACTGTTCGTGCTAGTGTTTCCTCAGTTTGGGACTTTGCCTGCCTTACTGCCTTCCATGCTTCCCTTAGGGCAGTTTGGTATGTCTCCTATCTTCATCCCACTGTGTTCCCTTATATTTCCTGAAGGCCAGCCTTTTGGCTCTGACTTTTCTGCTACTGTATTTGAGAACCAAAGTGGTTTCCTTCTTCTTCTTTTGCACTTTCTTTTCAGTCTAACACAATGGGATGTTGCTTCAAGTATTGCATCCTTAATGCTTGCCCACTTTGCCTGTACCCCTTCACCTGTGTTTCTTTTGCCAGGGCTAGCTTAACTCTGTTGGCCATCTTATCAAAGTCAGCTCCTCTGAAGTCCCATATTTTTGCCTTGGAATGGGATGATTTAGATGTAGTAGCCAAATTGAACCATACCATGTGATGGTCACTGGCCCCCAGGTGACCTTCTACCTGGAGATCTGTGATCCCTTCCTTGTTAGCCAGTACTAGATCTAGGATAGCCCTGTCTCTTGTGGGTTGCTGTATCAGTTGTTGAGGCCCTCCCCCTGCAGGGAATCCACTATGTGTCTAGTTCTGGCAGATGTTCCTGCTGGTATTGACCAATCTTTATCCGGCATGTTGAAGTCTCCCATTATCAGAACCTCCCCTTTAGCTGTCATGTTTTTTATATCTTCTAACAGTAATGTGTCTATGGATGAAGTGTTGCCCCAACACCCCGAGCTATTCACTTTTCTCGTCGGTCCAGAGGTGGCTGGTTGAGCGGGCGCACATCGGAGGCACGCTTCCGGCAGCCCATCTTCCCAGCACTGGCAGGCATTTCCACCAGTTTTCTCCCCATTTGCCATGTAGACCTTGATGTCATGACGCAACATGCCAACGTCCACCGCGTACTCTTGGCCGCCCTTTCCCAGAGGGGCTTGTAGTCCCCCGAGCCTCTGCTTGGGTCAGACAAGTCACGGGCATTGGCCCCCCTTCCCCCCTGAGATGGTGAGCTGTCATGGGATGCTCAAGTCACTCTCCCCCGGCAAGCCCTCCAATGACCTGAGTCCACTCCCAAATCTGGATCGCTGGCATTGCAAGTAGAAATCCAACCACTGCACCGGTGAGCCAGCTTGCTAGCCTGGTAACTTTCATGCAGTGGTTACATAGGGTGCCATACGTGTAATAATCCTGAGGGAGTTTAGTGGTTTTACTTAATTTCCATGTTTGGTCTCTGGCTCTTTGGCAAGCCATGTCCTCTGGGGTAATCCATGGGAGGTGGTTCCCCTAACCCTGGAGTGACTTGGGGGGGGTGTTTGTTCCAGGTATCCAGGAGTTTATCATGGAAATAGTTATAGGCATCATCAATGGAGTCTAAGGAAGTTATAGGATCCCAGTTTGTGTAGGCCAGGTCATGGAGGAGGGGAGCAAGGTTTAAGTATTTGTATGAGTGGAATTGCAGGGTTTTATAGGGTGCTTTGGATTTGTGGATTTTGCAAATGAGGAAGGTCATGTGGTGGTCACTTAGGGCATGGGAAAGTAGCACAGATTTAATGACCTTATGTGGGTGTGATGTGTGTGCCCAATCTATTAATGAGTGATTCCCGGTTTTGAGGTTCAGCCTGGTTGGCTCAGGGATGAGCTGGGTTAAATTGTGAGCATTAATGTCAGTATGGACTTTATGTAACGAGGAGGCTAACCAGTTAAGGTTGAAGTCATCCATTAAGTATAGTTTTCCAGCTGTGGTGAGGGAGACAATAGTACTGATGAGGTCTGTGATTTCTGAGGAGGGGAGGTTGGGGCAGCAGTAAGCACCTGTGATATATGGAAATGGAGAAAGAGAGGGAGAGTTGAAGGAGGATAGCCTCATAAGCGTTGGGGACTGCCAAGGAGAAAATGGTAGTAAATTGGAAGAAGAAACATATATTGCTACACCTCCATCTCTCCCAGTTTGGACTTGTCTAGCGAAAGCATAACCAGGGATGGAGAGAGAGGTGTTACCAGTAGTTTTATTTAACCAAGTTTCTGATAGTACTATAATATCTGGGGCAAGTGAGCCGACTTGGGGCTGTAGCAGGTCTAATTTGGGGAGCAGACTACGGATGTTTAGGTGAAGACTTTTTAAACCACATGGCAGGGTGAAGGGATTATTGGGGGTATGGATGGCAGATGTGGCTGCAGGTGGTGTTGAGGGCATAACGCATGGCCCTGTGTTAGGGTTAATGTCACCAGAGGATAGTAGCAGGAGAGCAATGATTAGGAATTGAATTATTTTATTTTTGAGCCAAAAGGTATAATGTAGAGGGCATCCTGCATGGAGTGGGGAGTAAGAGTAAGATGGTTGAAATTTTATTAGATGCAGTATGATGAAAATGGGAGGCATCAGTAGGACCGAAGCAATGGGACAGATAGAGAAGTGGGTCCACGTTATGACCGCAGGGACGGTAGTTACTGCGAGTTTGTGCACGGAAGAGAGGGCCAGAGAGAGGCAGGGGTGGCTGCCAGGTTAGATGAGGGAGCAGGAGTGATGGTATAGATTGTGAGTATAATTATCAGGAGGAGCATGAAGGTTTGACTGCAGTATGTCAGAGCCATGGCATGAGAATTAGGTAACTGAGTGAGTTTACAAATTGACAGTAGTGGTTAAAAGGGAGTGAGGGGAGATTGGGTGTTACTTGTACTGTAAAGGTCAGAGTGGAAACTTTGCAGACCAAAAACATAGGTGAAGTTTCTAGAATTTGAACCAAGTGTGTGCTAAGACTGGGCTGTATTGAGCTGTTGACTGCAGATGGGTGGGGGCTACCTGAAGATTGTGCATTTAAAGAGTGCCGGGGTGGAAGACAATTAAAGTCCTACAGAGTCAGCAACAGCAGAGAGTACAGGGCTGCAGCTAGCATCAGAGCTGCAGTTCCTGAGGTAACCAGTAAGGAGAGTAGAGGTCAGTGGGAGCAGTCAATCGTAGGATGCGTGCCAAAACTTGAAGACAAAAAAAGCTTCTCAGTGGACCATACCTTAAGGTGCTTCCAGGGGCTGTGGAGCAGGTGGGCGGCCAAGTTCAGGAGGAGGCACCACCGGGATAGGTGGAGCACCCATTCAGGGAGCTCAGCTGTGAAGGGAGAAAAGGGAGGGTTAAAAATAAAGTAGCAAAATTTAGATCATGAGGCAGGGATTCAGTAGACAAGATTTAAGCAGGGGGCACTTAACGAGCAGGGAGCAATTAACTTAAGCAGGGGGTGGGTTCCACAAAAGAAAAGACAGACAAGCTAGCGGGGGGGTTGATGAAAATAATTTGGAGCACCAGAGAAAAGCAAAAAAGAGAATTTGGATCACACAGCAGACAAAGAACTAATTAATTAATTAAGCACATTAAGCAGTAATTACTCCAGGAATTATATATTTCTGGCAGCTAACTTATCTATAGCTAAGCAGATAAAGTATTACTTAAAAGCTGGATTAGTAGAAAGGAAAAAAGAGATAAACCCTTTAGTAACGCAGTCAACGTGGTATAATGTTCTTATGAATTACTTGCAGCTAAGCATTTTTGAACACAATCTAGCACAGTTGTGCTGTACTTATGAATTACTGGCAGCTGAAATGTTATCTATAGCTAAGCAGCTGAAATTCTATGCTAATCAGATAAATAGACTAAAAAACAGTAGCTTTGGGCTTCTGCACATCTGAATTGAAATTCAAGTCCTACAGAGTCGGCAGCAGCAGAGAGTACAGGGCTGCAGCTAGCATCGGAGCTGTAGTTTCTGAGGTAACCAATGAGGAGAATAGAGTTCAGTGGGAGCAACCAGTCGTAGGATGCGTGCCAAAACTTGTCCAATGCCAGAAAGGCAGGTAGAATTGAGACATGGCTGACTAAGTACCAGGATAGAGCAGCTGCTTACACCCTGGCGGACAGATTCAAGGAAGGTTTCAGGATACTATATGATGGCCCCCACCAATCATATGAGGCGGAGAACCTAAAGTCTGCCAGGGAATGACTGGAGGTTGACTGGACCAAGTGGAAGAAGAAGGTCGCAACAGGTAGGATTAGTGGGCATTTTCCTGTGCCACCCCAGCCACACTTTAGAGTGTCATCATTTGGGTTGGTCCCTAAGAAGGTCATGGGGAAATTCAGGATGATGAATCACTTCTCGTACCCAGAGGGGCATTCGGTCAACCATCACATCAATCCATCCTACAATGCAGTGCCTTATGCACTATTTGATAGGGCAGTCATGGTGGTCTGGGTGCCAGGGTGGGAGGCTCTGTTAGGTAAGGTAGACATAAATCCACATCTCGGCTTCTGCCAATGCACCTGGATGACAAGGATTTGCTAGGAAAGAATTTTGAGGGTCAATACAATGTCAATAACTGCATGCCAATGGGGTATGCGATGGTATGCCCGGTCCTTGTATAGTTCATCAATTTCTGCATTGGGCTATCGCATGAAGAGCAGGTCAGTTCAAGGTAGTGCACTACCTGGATGACTTCTGGTTCATAGGGAGATCAGGCATTAGGGACTATGGCCATTTAATGAGGTCCTTCTAGGCAGTATGCACTGAACTGGGAGTACCTTTGGCCCACAAAAAGAAATAGAAGGCCTGTGCACCAGGATTTTTTCCTGGGCATCGAGATCAACACAGTGGTCACAGAATTCCAGTGGCCCCATGACAAGGTGGCAACACTCTGGGACCTCCTGGCTAAATGAGGTCAGCTGTAACCACCCCTCTACCATTGCCGAAGCTTTTAACTCTATTTTCACAGTGCTTCCTACCTTCCCCCATGCCTCTCCTCTTGGCTTTCCTACTTCTCCTGCAAACCCCCAGCATCAACCTCTCTGAAGCTTACTCCTGTCACTAGAGCTGAAATCTTAAAACTCCTCAATTCCATCTCTCCTCATGGTAGCACAGGTACAGATAGTCTTGAACCCAGGATCCTTTGACTGGCAGCGGCTCTATTAGCAACCCCCGTAACTAGACTATTCAACCTCTCTATCTCCACCTCAGCAGTTCCCCTTATATGGAAATCAGCCAGGATTATTCCTGTGTTCAAAAATGGCGATCCTAGTAGACTAAATAATTACAGGCCTATTGCTATACTACCCACCTTAAGCAAACTGCTTGAAAAATCAATCCATGGCCAGCTCATCTCCCAACTGACCAAGTTCAATCGTTTGTCTCCTATCCAGCATGGTTTTCGGCCTGGACACCGTACCACAACGGCTCTTACCCTATTTACCAGTGATGTTAAGACTAACACGGATAATGGGCAACTCACCGGTGCTGTATTTATTGATCTTACAAAAGCATTCAACCTGGTGAGCCATCCCCTTCTGCTGTGCAAACTTCAGGACCTTGGAGCTACCCATCCCACCTTGTCCCGGTTCAAAAGCTATCTTGACTGTCGATTCCAAACTACCTCCTTCTGCAAAGCCCAATCATCTCCCTCTGCCATCTCCCGTGGTATTCCTCAGGGTTCAATACTAGGCCCATTGCTATTCTCCATCTTTGTCAATTCTATCCCTACCTCCACCACCTACTGTAAGTCTATCTTGTATGCTGATGACCTGCTACTTTATACCACTTCTGCATCTGTCAGTGATATCAATGACCACCTATCATCCTCCTTTAGTCAGATCCAGGCCTGGCTCTCCTCTAACCAATTAATTCTCAATCTACCTAAAACCCATGCTATGCTCTTTGGGTCCCTAAGAAAGGTCAATGTAGAATCCCAACACCTGAGGTTCCAATGCCCTGATGGATCTGTACTCACCAACACAATGACCTTTAAATATTTAGGGGTGACTCTTGACCCCCAACTCCACTTCACTTCACATATCAACGGGATTTGTCAACACATCAACTCAAACATTGGAGCTGCTTACAGAGTTCGTCACTCACTTGCTGCTTCTGCTCGTGTCTCTGTAGCCCAGGGGGTCTTGCTTCTGGGGCTGACGTATGCTCTTCCTGTCTTCTCTCAGGCCAAAGTAGCAAGCAGACTTACATAAATGGGACACCACATACAATAACATTTGCAGATTCGCTCTGGTTGCTCCCCGGCTCACCCATCACTGCCGTCTCTACTCTACATTAAACTGGCTGTCTCCTGGTGGCATGTGTTCCTATGCTCTGGGTAACCTTATTGATTCCTTATCACGTCCACCGCGTCCTGACGCACTTGCAGCTATGCTTCAACCCATTACCCCAGCTCGTTCCCTTAGGTCTTTGACTGCTCCCCTGCTCACCATTCCTCCCTGCTCTACAAAAATGGGTGAGCAAGCTTTCTCACACTTCGCTCCCAAATACTGGAACTCTCTTCCTTATGATATTAAGCATTCCCCATCTCACCACTCCTTCAAAAAAGCACTTTTTTCATACTTGAGCTCTCCTGGTGTCTGCAGTTGCCCCTAATTTCCATTTGGGGTGCTCTGCTCGCCCTAAGTCTAACATTGTTTATGTACTCATACTTATCTCTATGTAATATCCTGGATGTTTTGTTGTTTACCCACCCATACGTGGGTATTTTTACTCTGTATCTTTGTTAGTCCGTCCTGCTCGGTGATCCTGTGATTTTGTGCTAATGCCTGATTTGTCCTCTGTATATTGACTACTGCATGTTGTACACTCCTGGGTCGTGCTTGAAAATAGGCAGGTCTTTTGCCTAATGCACTTACCTGGTAACCAAAAACGAATAAATAAATAAAGTGACCAAAGCATTCAAGATTACCTTGTGGGACCAGCGACAGTGGCTCAGCCATCTCAACTTTGCCTAAAAACTCATGCCAGTGGGCAAGACATTCCTTAACTGTTTATCTGAGGTCAGTACAGGATGTGGCAAGCTCCACCACAGGATCCGGGTGTCAGGGAGCATGAGGGAGGACCTGTGAGTGCATAAGGCTTTCTTGAGCTACTTCAATGGGGTCTCAATCTGGCTGGGAGAAGCCACTAGCCAGGAGCTTGAGCTCTTTACCAGTGCATCTATAGGCTTTGGTTCAGGCCCTATTTTCAGTGAGAGTGGTGTACAAGGCACTGGCCCCCAGCCATTGAAGCAGGGGGCGTTCTCAGAGAGATCACTCTCCTAGAATATTTTCCCATTGTGGTGGCCCCGGTGGTATGGGGGGAGCAGTTTAGGGACAAAAAAGTTACCTTCAGGGCAGACAACACTGGGGTAGTCTACACCACCAATGGATAGCTGGGAAATAAGGGCCCTTTGTATAATCTAATGTGGATCTTTGTGTTAAAATGTTTGGTGCTTAACATGTACTTTAGAGCTGTGCATGTGCCAGGTGTGGATAACGGTATTGCTTATGCTCTTGCTCATTTGCAGTGGCAGTAATTCCAGGAGTTGGCTACAGAAGTGGGTGCATACCCAAGGGAAGTCTCAGCTTACCTCTGGGAATTGATGATCCAGACACCTGGGAGTTTCTAAGGAATTCTTTAGTGTCCAGTACATGGATTGTGTACCGGTGGGGTGTGGAGAAATTTCTGAGCATACATCAAATTCAGGTGTGGCAGAATGCATGGCTCATCCCAATGGATCAGCTATGCTCATATATACTCCGCATGGAATGGGAAGGGTCAGTGCCAGGAACAGTTGATCAGCACCTGGCAGGCATTTCATGGTTCTCCAAGGTCACAGACCAGGAGGAAAACACATGGGCATTTCACCTTCACAAAATGTTAGAGGGTTGGGTTCTAAGGGCCCCAAAATGTCTGGCTAGTCATCAGGCAATTAGCCCAACCCTGCTTGCACAGGTCTGAGATGAGCTGCTGAAAGTGTGCTTGGCACCATTGGAGGCACATTTATTCCACACAGTGTTCCTGGTGTCCTTTTGTGGGGCCTTCTGGATATCAGAATTGGTCCAAGTAAATCCCCAGGCATGCCAGTGGCCTTGGTTGATGATGACAGGGCAGTGACCCAGGAGGGAGAGTTTGTTATGCTGCACAACAGTAAGATGGACAGGTTGGCCTAGGGTTGTTGGTGCAGCCTGAGGTCCCCCTCCAGAGTATAGTGGGACGTCTGTGCATGGGTGCAGGACTACTTATCCCATGGGGTGGGATGGGGTCATGTTCTTTTGGCAAAACGATGTGTCCTTCTGACAACGCTCCACTTTCACCACATGTTAGAGAAGGCCAGGAATGGGGTGAGTAAGATCTAAATTCAAGTCTCACATTAGTTTATCATAGTTATTTAGCTTTGACAGGTCTGGGGAGACTAAAATCCCTAGGTATATAACATAGAAACAACAATAATGATGTCAGAAACAGACCAATGGTCCATCCAGTCTGTACATAACACCCGATTGAATCCAAGACCTTTTGCCAGTACAGGGTTTTCATCTATTCTATCCATCCCCTTGCTCCCTGTCCAACTAGGTATCCCATGACTAGAGTGACTCAATTACAGCAAGTCAATCTGGACAAGGTAAAAATAGTGATTGTGAAATGAGCTATGTCCTAATAACAACGCATTGTAAGTTCAGTGCTTTCATTTCAAAAGGGAGTCACAGATGTAGTTATTGTGTGAAGTATATAGGTAGTTCTTCGAAGGCCCAGTTTTGAGCTGGCTATGTGGTGTAGTGGTTAGAGTCACTGCCTGGGTGGCTGGTGGACCCAGGTTTGTGACTGGCTGTGGGGAGATTTTTTTTTAATTTTTGTTGTTTAAGTCCCATTCTGCCCACCCACCTAACTTTGTTCCCCTCCACCCCAGATTGCCCCCCCCACAACGTTCTCACCCTCCAGACCTGTACCCCCCTGTGGAGTAGCCCCCCCTCCTGAGTTTTCCTTATCCCTCAATGTCATCCCCCCACCTGGTGATAGTTATAATTATGGGAGATGCGGGGAGCTAAACCAAGTGTAGCAGCAATGATTTTACAGTACGCTATAGTGCTCTGTGGTGTTTTGCTTTCGGCTGTTTTTGCCCCACTGTTTTTTTTCTGTGCCGTTTTGTCAGCACCATTTTCACATAGAACCATCTAACTACTACCCACCTGAGAAACTACTTAGTGCTTGATTTAATAGTGTTTCTCTTTGCCCAGGTAAACAGGAAGGAGTTTTTGAAATTAAGTGGGCAGAGACCACTTACTCTTACAGCTTTTGACTCTGAGTAGTTTATTTTGTAACCTGCTAATTCCCCATATTGCTGTAGTAAAGTTTGGAATTCTGGTACTGAAACCTCTTAAGTTGCTAAGAAAAGTAGGGAATCATCTGCATAAAGGGAGATTTCATGTTAAAGAGGGACTCCTGCTAAAAGTGCTACATTGCAGAATTAGAATAAGCATACCCCCAATAAACCTCATACTAAAAATTAGGTTTCTGCGTTACTTCGTTTTAAAGTTATGAGCTATTTTGCAATCCTGATTTCACTACCTATTCAAAAAAGCCAGTTTCAATGAAGAACCACTGATGATGTCATCTGCTGAACTCACACTCTAGTCCTCCCTGTCAGCAACCTTAAAGGACCTGCTTCTCCAAAGTTTAAGAAACTGTAGCTATAGTAATCCTTTTAAAACAAGCATTTGTCAATGCCAAACGTTCACTTGCAGGTATCTGCAGTGGCGTTTGGCATTTATGCAGGCCCCCCCAGTTGTATCCATGTCCCAACGGAGTACCTTTCTGCAACTCCTATTGCATCTGATTAACATTTCAGCCTCATACTTCTTAAGTGTCTGTCTTAGGAACCCTAACACCCTGGCCGTGCTCAAGGTTACGAGCCTGTGTGGAAACTGCACAACGCACTCTCATAACACAGTCATTCAGTGGAATTATTTCACCAAATTTTCAACATAGGCATTTTGTCACCTCTGCTCATGAACACTGTCACTATGATTTTCTTACTGTGTACCAAACACTGATTTCCCACAGCACGCTATTCTGTGCCAGAAGTGTGAAAACACATTTTGGCCAGGATGTGAAAAATGACAGCTGTACTGTTCATAAGGAGGTGTGGGAAAATGCAAATGTTGAAAATTTGGAGTGAAAATATAATGAAGTTATGAGTGCGCATGGAAACTGTGCAACGCACACTCATCAAACAGTCTTTTTTTTGAATTATTTCACCGAATTTTCAACATAGGCATTTTAGGACATCTGCTCATGAACAGTGTCACTGTGATTTTCTTACTCTTTACCAAACACTGATTTCCCATAGCAAACTCGCTATTCTATGCCGAAAGTGTGAAGACACATTTTGGCCAGGATGTGAAAAATGACAGCTGTACTGATCATGAGGAGATGTGGGAAAATGCCAATGTTGAAAATCTGGAGTGAAAATATTACAAATTCACGAACTTATGTGTTTGCGTAGAAACTGTGCAACGCATGCTCATAACACAGCCATTTTATGGACTTCTGTCACCAAATTTTCAACATAGGCATTTTAGAACCTCTGCTCATGAACAGTGTCTCTGTGATTGTTTTACTCTGTAGCAAACACTGATTTCCAACAGCGACCGTGCTATTCTGCACCAGAAGGGCGAAAACACATTTCAGCCAGGATGTGAAAAATTACAGCTACACTGTTCATAAGGAGGTTTGGAAATATACCAATGTTGAAAATCTGGAGTGAAAATATTACAAATTCACAAACTTACGAGTGTGCGTGGAAACTGCGTAATGCACACTCATAAAACAGTCATTTTTTGGAATGTTTTCACCAAACTTGTAACATAGGCTTTTTGAGAGCCCACCTCATGAACACTGACACTGTAGTTTCATTAATTGGTCCCAAAAGGTGACTCGGCACAGTGACCACAAAATCACCTTTCAGGACCGAATAACGCCATGACAGTGACTGAATTCATGAGAAGGGGTCCCAAGAACCTCATGTTGAAAATTTGGTGCTAAAAGTTGAAAAAATGTCTGAGATATCCACTTAAGTTGAAAAAAAAACATTTATGCCATTATACAGCTTACCAGCATTTCATCAGTTCGTGGTCGGCTTTGAAGAGTGCAGACATGTTCCCGGTCTACCGAAGATCGTCGCACCGGGCTCCAGAGGTAAGTATGGGTGAGGGGGTGTGGGGAGATGAGTGAGCAGAAGGTGGGCGCGGGTTGACAGGGAGACAAGGGACTCACTGAGGGACTGTTTTCTTCTTTCACAGGAATTTTAAAAATAACAAAAAGATGGACGCTTTTGCTACACTGGGGTGGGCTCCCAGTGTGCCACCTACATGTTTGTTGGGGGGCAGACTGGAACTGGTGGGGATTGGGCACCCCCATCGGCCATACAGTGTGCATGGGGGTGCAGCATGAGCACATTGGGGTGGGCTCCCAGCGTGCCAACTGGTTGCTTGTTGGGGGGGCTGCAGCTGGTGGGGGATTGGGCAGCCCTGTCAGCCACACAGTGTGGTGGGCGATGCATAAGCCAAGGGGGATTGGGCACCCCCCCTCAGCACACAACATGGGGGCCAGGGAGAACACTAACAAGGGATGGGGAGGACATTAGCAGAGGGAGAAAGCAGGAAGGATTTCAAGCCGAGCTGTGTATTACAGCAGTTAGGCTGACGTCAGTATGCTAACTGCACACATGATGCCACCGTTGATTGCAACAGACCTTTTCTTAGAAGTGAAGACCAACACAGCTGAACTGCTAGCATACACAGCTCGGCATGTATTGGTCCAGTAGGGTCGCGCCTGCTACACTGAGCACTGCATTAATGAGGAGGGTCACACACCTCAAAAAAGTCATACTGTTGCAAGATGTTCCTTGTGCATGCATGCAAGCGAACTCAAAAATGACATAGGATTGACTGCAATGCTTACAGTTCCAGAATGTTCAGATGCATGGCACTGTACTTTAGAGCATGTCAGAAGGGGGTTTTGGAATACAGCACTGAACCAAGGCATAGAATGTCAAGGTGATGCACAATTTTAAAATGTTGGTGGGGACACACAATCTCAGAATGTGACAGGGATGTGCCATCTTAAAATGTGGTGGGACAATCAGTCTCAGAATGCAACAGGGACACACATTGAGGAATTTGATGGGGACTGGCAACTTTGGAATATAGTGGGGATGCACGCTGTCAGAATGTGATAGGACACACCATTTATTCAGAAATTGCTTGTACCTGCCATATTCTTGCCATATTCCAGAATTGTATGCACCCACCATATTTCAAAATTGTTCATCGCATCCCCACCACATTCCAACATTATGCGTCCCAGCCACATTCTAAAATTATGTATCCCTGCTACATTCTGAAATTGCACATCCCTTCTCCATCTCCAAATTGAGCATCCCTGCCACATTCTGAAATGGTGCATCCCTGCCAAATTCCATAATTGCACATCCCCACCAAGTTGTGTTTCATTGCCACATTCCAAAATTGTCATCGCCATGTTCTCAATTTGTGCATCACGCCACATTCTGAAATTATGCGTCAGCACCATATTCCAAAATTAAGCATCTCCGCCACATTCTGAAAGTGAGCGTCACCACCATATTCTGAAATGATGCATCACCATCACATTCAGAAATTGAGCATCACTGCCACATTCTGAAATTGAGTGGCACAGCCACATTCCAAAAATATGTGTCATTATCACATTCTGAAACTATGCATCACCACCACATTCCAAAACTGTGCGTCGCCACCACATTCCAAAACTGTGCATCACCACCATATTCCAAAATTGTACGTCACCATATTCTGAAATTGTACATCACTACTACATTCCAAAATTCTGTCACCACCACATTCCAAAATTGTGCGTCACCACTAAATTTCAAAATTGTGTGGCACTGCCACATTCTGAAACTGTGTGTCACTGCCACATTCCAAAATTTTGGGTCACAGCCACATTCCAAAGTTGTGTGTCACTGCTGTATTCTGAACCTGTGCGTCACCACCGCATTCCAAAATTATGCATCACCGCCACATACCAAAACTGTGTGTCACTGCCGCATTCTGAACCTGTATTTCACCACCACATTCAGAAACTGGGTCACCGCCATATTCCGAAATTATGCATCACCACCACATTCGTAAATTGAACATCACCACCACATTCTGAAAGTAAGCATCACTGCCACATTCCAAAATTATATATCACCACCACATTCCAAAATTGTGCATCGCCGACATGTTCCAAAATTGTGCATCACGACCACATTTCAAAATTGTGCAACGCCATCACCATTACAAAATTGTGCATCACTGCCACATTCCAAAATTGTGCATCACTGCCACATTCTGAACCTGTGCATCACTGCTGCCTTCCAAAATTATGCACCACTGCCGCATATCAAAACTGTGTGTCACCACCACATTCTGAAGCTGCGCGTCACTGCCGCATTCTGAAAACGTGCACCACCACCACATTCAAAAATTGTATGCCATTCCACATTTCAAAACAGTGCATATACCATTCTGAAATTATTGATCACTGCCACATTCTCGAACTGTGTCACCACAAGATTCGAAATTCAGTATCATCAACAGATTAGAAAATTGTGCATCGCTGCTGCATTCCAAAATTGTGCATCATCACTGCATTCCAAACCTGTACGTCACTGCTACATTCCAAACCTGTGCATTACCACCGCATTCCAAAATTGTGTGTCACCGCTGAATTCTGAAATTGCTCAACACCACCGCATTCTGAAATTGTGTGTCACTGCCACATTCCAAAACTGTGCATCATCACCACATTCGGAAATAGTGCATCAGTGCCACATTCCAAAATTGTGCATCACTGCCACACTCCAAAATTGTGCGTCACTGCCACATTCTGAAATTATGTGTTCCAGCAACTTTCTGAGACTTTGTCATTGCTGCATTCTACAATTGCAACCTGGTGCCATTTCGAAATCTCATACCTGCTGTATTTTAAAAATTGCACATAACTTTGTCATTCTAAAGCCATGTTTACCACTGCATTCCACCCCACCCCCATCACATTCTGAAGTATTGTACCTTGCATCTACATATTATGGAAGTCCATGTGTTGACCCCCCAGGTGCCAGTTTTCCTTTTTCAAGTGTTTATTACACATGCAGTTTTAAGTAACATAGGAGAAATAAGTTATATAAGATAGCTTGCAGGGAGGACTAAGTTGTGAGTTCAGGTTATGACATCATCAGTAGCTCATCTCTGAAACTGGGTGTTTTGAACAGGCAGTGAATTAAGGGTTACAAAATGACTTGTAACTTTTAAACAAAGTAACTTACAGATCTGATTGCTGGAACAAGGCTGATTGAGAATATGCTGATCCAAATTCTGAATTTATTGATGCCAAAAACTTTGGCCTCAGTCCCTCTTTAAATCCCAACCATATGAATTCCCATAATATGAATAGTCTTCTAACAGCCATTGCTTGAGGCTCTATACAAATTGCAAATAAAAGGTGAGGGGATGCCAAGTCCCTCTTGACAATGACAATACAGGGAAATGAGACCCGTTTGCATTGATTCTAGCTTCTAGGGATGTGTACAGTTACTGAATGCATTGCAGGAATCCCAGACCAAAGTTCATCCTCTGCAATGTGCTCTGTAAGAAACCCTCATCTACCTGGTCAAAACCTTTAAGAGTCATAGTTGGAAATAGCTGGAGGCGTTGTGTGAGATTAAAAATATACAAGAGATGCCTAATATTACTGTGGATAAGCCAACCTTTACAAAGTCCATTTGATCCAGGTGGACTATTGTTGCACTATAATTTTGCAATCTTTTTTGCCAAAATAGAGGTGAAAAGTTTGCCATCCAAGTTAGAAAGGATTATAGCTCTATGAACCACAAAGAACAGTAGGATCTTTCTCTGACTTAGAGAGTTTAGTGATCAAGACCTGCTTCCATGAAGGGAGGTGAGGCCTTGCCGCTCTGAACTTTTAAAATTGAGCCCCAAAGTGTTTGGAGAATTTGTGGAGCAAACTATTTGTAGAAGTCTGAAGGAAGCCCATCTAGACCAGAAGTCTTAACCATTCTTCAGGTTTGAAATTGCTCCTTTACATTCAGTTGTGGAGATGGGTGCTTTCAGAGCTTCCCTGGCTTATGTGATAATGGTGCCTAGTGGAAGATTTCTCAGAAAGGCATCCACCTTTTTCTCATGTTCAGGGCCCCAATCTACCTAGTATAGTTAAAAGCAATATTTAGTAAACATTTGTACAATAAAGATAGGATTCAAATATGTGTATTTATTATCTTCAGGGTCTCTAATCTTGAGGACTAATTTGTTAATTGCATGCTGCCTCATCTGCCATGCCAGCATTTTAATGACACAATTGTCCATCTCCTAAAACGTCTTCCTTGCATATCTCGCCTACCCTTCTATTTCTGCTCTAAGAGTGTTAGGTTCTTCTGTTTTTGCCTAGCCATTTTTTAATGTCTTCATTTTGAGTTAAAAGGGAGTGTATTGGCAGGGCAGTGGTGAGCTGTCAGAAAAATGATTTGTCGACACAAGTTCTGTTTGACCTCGGGTAATTTCACGAGTGGCATAAGCCAAAGTGACGTGTCCGAGGTCAAACAGCACAAGTGTAGATAAATCATTTATCTGACAGCTCACCATAGTATATTTAATTTATGCAATAGGGGTGCTTCTTATCAGTGCAGGAACATTTGGTTTTGACTGTTTATCTTTTTTTTTTTTTAAATGATCATTTCTGGGACTTTCGGTTAACTTTGCTAGTGTATGTCCACCTAGCATGGTGGTTGCTATTAAATGAAACACCACTCATTTTGTAGACAACTTCTTGCTGAACAAATGTCATGGTCACAGTACCATGTTACCTTTTTTGTTTTAAAGTTATTCACATTTGTTTGTCGAAAAAGTGAAACAAAAATTGAATTGTATGCTGCTTTTTGTCTAATTATAAAAAAACTAAAAGGTATTTATTAATGAAACACCACTGATTTTGCAGATATTTTTGTGCTGAACATTTTTGTTTTGTGCACACAGTACTATGCTATCATTTTTCGTTTTAAAGTTATTCACATTTGTTTGTCAAAACAGTGAACAAAAAAGCTTTGATTGACAGTTTGCATTTATCCCACATATGTGGGATAAATCTAGGGTGGTTAGATTTATCCCACATGTGTGGAGACAAATGGATTTATGCAATGGATTTTGGCTCCACACCTACTGCATAAATTTTATGTTCTGCTTCTAAATCATGTAGTAAATCTCCCAGTTTGAGTCATTTGGCAATTCTTTCATTTTTGGGGGAGGAAGATGAATTAGCTATTATTTCCATGGTTAAAATGTTCTTCATTGCTGTCTCCTCTAATTGCATCTGAAGTGGCACCTTATGCATTGTTTTCTAAAAAATCCTTAAAGGAGTTCAATTGGGAGAGGTGAAGGCCGACCGCTGCCAGATCGGGGCTTCGCCTCTCCAATCCCCCATTCAAGCGCCATAACAAATCAATAAATTATGTACCTCATCACCAGTAAAAATCAGAAGAAGCTCCGGTGGCACTGGCATTTTGATAAATGCACACCTGAACCCCTCTGGAGCTTGCTGGTAGTACTGCAAGATGATGACACTCCACTGTCCCTAGCAATATACTGTCCTTATGTATGGAAATAAAACTATAAATGTATTTCCGATGCCCAGCATAGTTTTTACTGAATTTGCATAAAACCCTCTGATTTTTATGAGTGATGAGGTACATAGTCAATTGATTTGTCATGGTGCTTACAGGGGGGATCAGAGAGGTGAAGCCCCAATCTGTGCAGTGGTCAGGGCTTCACCGCTCCCGGTAGTTCTCCTTTAATCTTTGTTGAGAATTGAATGATGAACTTTTTTAAAAAAATAATTGGCTGTTCATATCTTATTCACAACAGTGGTTGGAATTTCAGCATTGAGACTTATGCAATGCCTGGACAGACCTCCCCTCAATTAAGACCTGATGTACTTTCAGCGTGCATCTCTGCTTTCCCATTGTTGGCAAACTCAGGTGAACTACTGCTCCTAGGGGACTACAACCTCGATTGGTTCTCCCCCTCCACAAAACATGCCACATCCAAGACTGAATCCCTAAACCTCATTCAGCTAATTACTGAACCAACCCACTACAACTCACATTTCTCAAATCACTCCCTTATAGACTGGGTTCTCTCATTCCATCCCCACAGAATATCAGTGGCTGGAGTCCTTGACCCTGTCCTAAGCAATCACTGTATCACATACTGCATTTGGAAAACCCAACTGCCCAAGTCTGCACCAAACTATATCAGAACATCACTTGACACAAACCCCCTCCTCTCAGATTTATACAATACAAACTGGGAGCCTGTTTACTCTGCGGTAGATGTTGACACTGCCCTAGCCCACTTCACTACCATTTTCACAAGTATCTGGGACTACCATGCCCCTCTTAAAAAAGCTAGGGTTAGACAATGCCACCACCCCGGGTGACAGCCCCAATAATTGCCCTCTGCAAAACCCACGGCAAGGCCTGGTCCACTTTCAAAGCCTCCTTAACCCCAAACTCTAGACAAATCTATAATTGTGTGAGAAATGCATACACTAAGGCCATTAGGTGCACCAAGGCTGACTATTTTAAAAATCGTCTCAGCTCAGCGCACCTCTCTGCCTTTTGGAATGTAGTCCACTTCATCATCACTCCAACACCTCAATCCAGTACCCCCACTCTTAAGCACAATGGCATTACAATATCTGACCCTGTCCAAGTTGCGGATACCCTAAATATCTTTGTCACGACTTGTGCCATCCCTGACCCACCTACACCTCCTCCAGCAGTGGTGAAAACCACCTCTCAAAACTCACCTAGCAAAAACTTCCTACTCACCCCTGCTACTGATGAGGCACTGGCTTCACTCCTATCTCTCAACCCCTCAAAATCGAGCTCAGATGGCATACACCCCAGTCTACTGTGCTTATCAGCACCCATCCTTACCCATCCCCTCACCTTCTTACTGAATTTATCCTTCTCCTCTGGCACAGTGCCCAAAGCCTGGAAATCGGTCTGTGTCATCCCTGTCTACAATGGCATCAATCCCTCAACACTTGGAAACTACCACCCTATCTCCCTCCTCCCTGCCTTATCCAAGCCTTATCCAAGCTCCAGGAATGCCTAGTACAATCCAAACTGATAGACTTCCTCACCTCCACAAATTTCCTATCCCCCTACCAGTCCGGTTTCAGAAAAGACCACTCCACCATATCCTCCTTTCTCCATGTTACCAGTCACATCCAATCAGCTGCTGACAAAGGCCATCTCATTTCTGCTGCTTTCATTGACCTAGCTAAGGCCTTCAACTCTGTATCCCACCCTCTGCTCCAAAACACACTTGAGAATACAGGGCGTGCCCCACCTGCCACAAAATGGTTTAACCCGTACCTCACAAACAGAAGCTAATTAGTCAAGATCACAAACTCCTCTTCCCCCTCCCTCCCTATCCTAGCGGGTGTCTCCCAAGGCTCTATACTTGGCCCCATACTAGTGTTCATCTTCATAAACAACCTCCCAACTGCCTGCTCTAATTCACTCATCCATATGTATGTGGATGATACCATCCTATTCACCTCCAACCCTGACCCAACCACAATCCAATCTGCCCTACAACAGAATTTCCACTCTGGTCAATCTTGGTTTCAGGATAAAAAACTCAAACACGTCAAAACCCGTCTCTATAACTTTTGGAACCTCTCAAAAAATAGCCAAAAGCTCTCTCCATCTCACCCGTCACTTCCCTGGATGGCACTCCCATTAGCGAAGTCTCCTCCTACAAGTATGTAGGCATCTGGCTGGACCTGCTACTAAATGATTTAACTCATATTGACTACTTATCTACTAAACTACGCCCTAAGCTTGGCATCCTTCACCATAACAGTGACTCTCTCCCTCTCTCTGTTTGACAGGAGCATCTGACAAAAATGATAGCACCTATTTTTGACTATGCCGATATGGTTTACTGCACCATGCCTGCCTCTTCACTTGCTAGACTTGACTCCCTTTTCTATGCCTTCTGTCATTTTGCCTCAAACTCTCCCTTTAGGACCCACCACTGTACTCTTCTCTCTTCCTTGGAGCTCCCTCCCCTCTCACTTTGGTGTCAGATCCATTCTATCTCTTTTATCTCCACGTACTGGTTCAGCCTGCTCCCCTCCTATCTCTCTGCCCACCTCATTCCCACTCCCTCCTCTACATACTCATAGAAACATAGGAACATAGAATTTGATGGCAGATAAGGACCGCTTGGCCCACCCAGTCTGCCCATTTCCCTACCTAATGGATTAGCTGCAGATCCTAGTTAACCAGCAGCCTACTTCTTTCTACCCCCACCCTCTAGAATTGCCTTATGGCTGTCCCATGCTTACTTGAATTCAACCACTGTTTTTGACTCCACAACCTCACTTTCAGACACTGGTGCTCCAATCTTGTACTCCCTATGCTCTAAGGATTCCCACTCTTCCCTTCCTAAACCATCCTCTAATGTGGGCAAATCCACCTATGCCTATTGGCTCCCCTCTCTCTAGAACTCTCAATCTCTTGTCCTAAGTAACTCTCTCTCTCTCTCACACCTCTGTCAAATCTCAGCTGTGCTACCTTCCCACCCCCACGTGTTCAGATAACAACATATAGTACTTGCACTTTTTGTATGTCTACATCTACCCCTTATCTTAACTGCAATGATGCAATGGCTTGTAGCATTTATAATGTCTTTATTATATCCTGTATATATTGTAACTATATTTTATCCTGTACACTTTTTTTGCATCCTGTAGATTTTTTGTTGCACATATTATTATCCTGTATACTTTTCATCCTATGTTTTCTGTTTCCCTGGGTCACACCTAGAGACGAGACTTGGCTCAGTGTGCCTCTCCCAGTTACCAAATGTTTAAATATATATATATATATTTTTTTTTTTTTCATTTCCCATTTCATATTTTATCCCTCTTTCTCACCCTGCTCTGCCGCCTCCCTCCCCATTTTATTTCTTTTTGTGTCTTTTTTTTTGTGAGTGCAGCAGTGACTCTAATATTAACAGTATTGCTTTTTACTTACACTTCTCAGCATCCCATTAGTGAACCACTCTGGCATTTATTTTGGACACTGGCACTCCCATGACTAGGCTTTGCTATTTCAGTGCTTTATTTATGCAGTTTGGGTTGTAGCACTCTGCTCAACATTATGCCTTTCATTTCCCCTTTTTTGCTTAATTTTCAGACACTGGTGCGCCAATCTTGTCATAACTAAAACAAAGGTATGCCCCCTTTCATTCTTTCCCATTTTAGGCCCTCCCCACACACACACACATTTCTGTTACTTGGTAGCACAACCTGAAAAAAATATCTGCTCTTCTTAGCATAACTATGGTTACTATATTGGTCCAAATAACCAATGTATCTACACATTAATGTTGTATTAAAATTTGGGCACCAGTACTTTTAAAACAAGTCTGTGTTACTTCAGCAGTTCTACTGCTTATCATGGTGTAGGGGGATGGAAGGT
The DNA here is from genome assembly GCA_016271365.2 of Neoceratodus forsteri. NCBI lineage: Eukaryota > Metazoa > Chordata > Ceratodontiformes > Ceratodontidae > Neoceratodus > Neoceratodus forsteri. Next base: position 502,130,359 of record CM057456.1, read on the forward strand.
TCCCTAACTATTTTCCAGGACAGGCCAGACTAATCTAGAAGGAGAGGCAGGAAGCTTACTCAGTGACCAAGATGCAAGATGTTTATTTACTAGGGACAATAAAAACAAGATAACGGTTTTCTACAATGCTATAGGATAATTAAAATAAACAACAAGCAATATGGTTAGGACTAACTTCCATGCCCTGCCTCATTTCACACCATAGCATTACCCTGACTTATTCCCTAAGCTATGTAATGCCCTCCCCAGACGTATCACTCTTACCTCCCTCCCTCTCTCTTCCCCTGGTTGCTCCCTGCCCTCTGGCTTTTCCCCCATCCTCCTTATACTCCTCCCCCTCCCTACCCTATCTTGCTGCATAGGTTCCTGTCACAGCTAATGTACATAGGTTCTTGTATCATAATATGTATTCTACTTTCTTCTAAAGATATGTGCACTCTCTCATTGTTTACACTTGTATTACCACATGGTATGAACTCCAATCTGTTGTAACACTGTATATATTTCTGCCTTGTACTTATCGTTTATTTTTGCATTACTGTATTGTTTGTTCTCCCATTTGTTGTAACACTGTATATATTGCTGCCTTGTAACAATATATGTGAATGCCCAGGCTCATCTTGTAAATGAGTTCTTCTCAATGATGCTCACCTGGTTAAATAAAGACTGATTGATTGAACCCACAAAGTGCTTGTTACAAACAGGTCATACCAGGGCATCCCCGGGTGGAACAGAACACAACAAGGAACACTGCTAGCTGGTCAATGAAGAACTTGGCAATCCTCTGTGGCTCCTGGCAAGAAGCTGAAGACTTCTGGTTGGCAGGTGGTTCTCTAGACGATCTGCAGCAATGGTCACTGGTAGGTCTCTGGCACCCAGGACACCTTCCACGAAGAAGACTGCTGGTGATGTGACTCTCTGGTAGCCTCAACAGAGTGACACGGGCATGCACACACTTCTGGATGGCCGGCAAAATAAGAAAAGGGTATGTACGACATTAAATGTGGTCCCTCATGCTTGAGCAGGGGTGGCTTCTAAGTTGACTCACTACTAGATACCTCACTAGCAGCTCTCTACCACTTACCGTCACAGGGCTGATGCTGGAACACTTGTGGTGGGACTTCTGTACAGGCTGATGTCACTGGAGGTGGTTCTGCTACAGATGGTGGATGGGGCCAGGGACCTCCCTGGGTCAGCATCAGGCTCTGGTGAAGCTGGTCCGGTCAACAAAGGCGAAGCTGGATGTTAGGTACACCGGGATGAAATTTGATAACACAGTTACAGTTGGAAGCAAATAGTTCAGTTTTGTAAGTATACAGTTCAGTTCCTGCAAAGGGTGCAGTTTCTAGGGGCATCAGGCAGGCAACAACACAGTGTGGGTGGGATGGTGCTCAGAAAACCCTCGCAGAACACTGCGGGCAACCCAGGGCCACTAAGACCATTCCTTCCCCTCCCCAGAGGGTACTGTACCTCTAGAGATATTTTTGCCCTGGCTGTCTCAGCAGCCACACCCCTCTATTACCAATATTACTATTTCTATGCCCAAGGTCGATTGGACTCCTGGGCCTGGTCCCACCTTCCTAATGACTACCAATGAAGGTTGCCCAGCCCTACCCACTAATTAATATACCTGAGGACCTGGCCACTAGGCCTGCACAGCCAGCCCCTCCCACCTCTTGGGGCCCCTCTCCTTCAGTCTGAGGACAAGCTGCTAACCAGCTCAGACTGTTCAGCCCCCTGGAGACACTCTAGATAAAACAAAGCAGGAAAGCAAAAAAAGGAAAAATGTGGTGGGCTCTGACCACAGCTGGGTCTCTTCTCTCTCTCTCTCTCTCTCTCTCTAGAGCGCTCAGTCCTCTGACCCTTTAACACCTCTCCCCCCCAGTGCTGGCAGCTCCCCTAGGTAGCCCTCTGGGCCCCTCTTGTCCTTACTAGGGCACTGGCCCTTTAATTCTTTTGGGAAGTCCACCCCTTTTATTTTCCGTTCTCCTCCCACTTCCCTAGCACCCACGTTAGTGTGGTATAATTAAATGGACTCCACCCACTCACTACAATGGCCCGAGACTTTACTGCTGCTGAAAGGAGCCAGGAAATTTGGCAGCATCTTCAGCTTTTGAAAGAAGCCCCAGAATCGTGCAGTGTGGATGCTATTTGTTACATCTCAGGGGTTGTGAGCCCATGCTGCCCACCACTGAGGCTTCCAAGGAACTCTACCCACTCACCAGCCTGACACTGTTTCAGGGCAGCAGAAGGTGCCTTTTGGGCCTGCTTCCCCACAACCTAACAGTGTGTGCAATGCTTACTTCAATATGGGACTAAAGACCCCTTATTCTCTTTGCCAACAAACAGGCCTCTCATGAGCGGTCTCAGCATGAGTGGCACAACTGGAGTGGGAGTCCTCAAAGGGAGTCATCAGAGGGGAGATGCCAGGATGCCAGGGGACTCTGCCCAACTTCTACTCTGAAATCTATATGTGTAAAGCTACTTTGCATTGTTAGCTAGGAGGGATAAGATGGGGTCATATTTATTAATTTAGTACTGTTTCTAATTAAAATTGTTCTCGGTGTAAGAGGAGCTCTATTTTCTTAATTTGTACCATTTCTCAATTGTATCCTCCTCGACAGTAATAGCCAATTTATTTTGTATTAATTTTACCATTTTGAGCAGCTAATAAATTTAAACTGCATTGTTTTAGCATAGGAGGGGTTTAGTTTGTTTTTACATGGTCTCTTACCTGTCTTTTGTCCTAGCTTAGCAGAGCCTTCTTACTTCGTAGTGTCTCAAATGTACTGTGTCTATCAGAGGGGAGTCTAAATGGAGTCTACTCTCTTTGTACAGCCTCTCAGTAGTCAAATGGTCTCCTATCACATCCTGACCTGTCCCTTTCTCTTACTTTCACTTCTCTTGCTCCTGTCTCTGCCCCTTATCTATGTGCACCCAACGTCTGGTGCTTGGGCTCCTCCCTTACCTCCTATCCTACCTCAAACCATCCTCTCCTTCCCCAGCAATTCTTTTTTAAAATCTTGCCCTTTCTTCTTTGTGTCTCCTACTCAAACTCTGAAGCTTTGTGGTGCTCTTTCCCTTCCTCCCCCATTTGATGTTACTGTGCTCCTTTTCCCCCTGTTTGCCATTGTAACTTCTCACTGACAGTTATCATTGCCCTTTTTCTTCTTCTTTCAGGAAATGAGGACCTCAACCCTTGACCTCCCTTTGCCTTGCCAGCCCTCACTTTGCCTAAAGATCTTAGTATTTTCCACTCAAATATGAGGAGCCTTATACCTAAGATTAACCATCTGAGGCTCTGGGCCTTTCAGACTAACCCTAGCATCCTGGTCATCACCGAGTCCTGGCTCTCTGTCAGGATCAGTGATAAAGACACCTCATTTCCTGGCTATGTACCCTTCAGGATAGGATAGGGTTAGGAGAGGGAATGGTGTACTTATTTATGTACTGCATGGCCTCTTCTGTGATGTTGTATCTCATGCCACTGTTATCTCCTTCCATGAACTCATCCTGTGTAAGGTCTCCTTTCCTCATTCTCTTCCTATCAGCATCAGTGGGATTTATCTGTCCCCTAAAGCAAAATCTGAAACTGCCTTTCCTCTTCTCTCCTCCCTTCCTACTCTTACCTCCTCCAGGGAACTTACTGTCCTAGCGGACTTCAGTTTCAGCTGGTCCTCTCCTGCACTCAAATTATGCACTCAAAAAGTTGAATCTCTTGATCTTTCTCAGCTTATTTCTATGCCCAACTGGCACAACCCTCTCTCTACCAACTAGTCTCTCCTTGACTGGAACCTGTCCTCACATCCATACGGAATTTCTGCTGCTGTTACCCTTCCAGACTTCATCAGTGACCACTGTATGGTCTACTGTGTCCAGAAAATTTGTTGTCCCAAATCCCCCATTAAAGAATTTTCAGATGTAGTCAACTATCACATCTTATATTATAAGTATTTTTTCTTTTCTGTTTGCTAATTAGAAGATTTTCCACCTGGCAGTACCATAGTGATGTGTGGAGCAGCACTCTGTCTGGAAGCTAAAAAAAATTCACTTCTGTTCCTCCCATTACATCATCAGAAATGTGACCAAACACATTGTGGCACCACAACCCTTGCAGCCTGAGCAATGGCTTTCATAAGTTATCAAAATGCAGGAAACTGTGACATCGCTAGTAACCAAGAAGAGACAATCCCTCCTGCTTCATGTGAAAAAGAATAATCTGGCAGTGAGAAATGGTTCTCCTTGGTTACTAGTGATGTGACATTCAGTGTGGTCTCAGTGTTGATGATGTAGTGGGAAGAACAGAACTGACTTTGTTTAGCCTCCAGACAATGTGCTGCTCTACACATCACCCCAGTACTGCCAGGTCGAAAGTATTCTAATTAGCAAACAGAAAAGAAAAAATACTTCAGGTATAAGAAGTGATAGCTGACTGCATCTGAAAGTTACTATTAATTCCAGGTAGTACAGTAGCTGTTTAAGTACATCTGGACCCAATCTTTTAGCTCACTTAACCTGGACAAACTACTGAATGACCTGTACACCTCTAACGGTGCTCCCTTTGTCCATTGTTCAGATATTGATGCTCTCCTCTCCCACTTCACATCTATGTTCATATCTGCCTGGGACAAGCACCCATACCTGACGAGGTCTAGTGTATGTGATGCCCACCCACTGTAGATCACCTCTGAACTCACCTCCCTGCTCAGGACCTGCTCCCTCCACAAGTCCTTAGGGTCCCCCTGAGGATTCAACACCTACCTTCAAGCTCAGCAGCATCTCTGTGGTCTTATTTGAGGTGGCAGCTGCTTTTAACATGCACTTCACTGCCTGTGCCATTACCACTCCTCTACTACTTCCTTGTACTGTGTACTTGTCATCTGCACTGTGCTCTCTTTGATAACTCTGTACCCATTGTGGGGATGTGTGCTACCTGGAAATCAGTGTGTGGTATCTTAAATAAATCTCAGAAATATTTGGGTTAACTGGAGGAGAAAAAAATCCTTTATTCATTTAAAGTATTTGTGACTTCTGTGTGGCACACTTGTCTTCCATTTTGTGCTCCCTTTTACTGCAGTGTACCCAGTATGTGAACGTGTGCCTGCCAGCACTCAGTGTGCTGTATCTCAAATAAACAGTTAATGTCCAGTGTGCCCCGCCTCTACTGCCCTAAAAGGCCTATCATGGAGAATTTCTATTTTAGTTCTCCTTCCTACTCCTTATGCTTTAAATAGTGGTTCTTAGTTATCAAACTTTGGCTGAGATTTGAATGAGCCTAACCACCATCTCCATGGTGGCCTCAGTCAGTTACATCCTACACTATACCAAATTTCAGTTTTACCTTGCTGATTTGATTTGAAGTCCTGTTGTTTCATTCTTTCTGGATGCAAAGACCTCCCTCCAGCTTCCTTATTTCAAATGTATAGAGTGTAGCCTTATAAAGTACCCTGGGTGTGACTGAGAGCAAATCACTAGGAAAGAGCTACTACTCACCCCAATCATAAACAAATTCACTGTGTGATCTGCTCAACCCTGGCTTGCTTCATTAATATAAATCTGAGATAACTTAGATTTTATAACTAAGAATCCCTATTTAAAGCATCTGCAGTAGCAATAAGAATTAAATTATAATGCACTGTAACTGCCTCCACCAATCAGAGCACAGTATTACTGTACCTCTTATGGAGCATAAAGTTGTTGCCCTGCACTGTTCTGTTCAGCTGACTGCTACCACGATGATGTTATCTTCTCACACTCATCCTCTGAGAATCATCGCAGTGGCATCAGCTGTCCAACAGCTGTTTGGGTGACCAAACATCAGCTGTTTGGGTGACCAAAGTAATAGACCAGAGAGGGGCTGTGAATATGGCCTACCTAGACTTTAGCAAGGCATTTGATACAGTCCCGCACAAAAGACTAATAATCAAGTTAGCCAGCCTGGGAGTGGGTTCTAGGGTGGTAGCCTGGGTAGCAAACTGGCTGCACAACAGGAAACAGAAGGTAATAGTGAATGGAACACATTCCGAAGAAAGGGAGGTTACTAGTGGAGTACCTCAGGGCTCAGTACTGGGTCCAGTCCTCTTTAACATCTTTATAGGTGACATTGCAGAGGTCTGGAGGAAAGTTATGCCTCTTTGCAGATGACACAAAGATCTGTAACAGAGTTGATACACAAGGGGTAGAAAGGATGAGAAGGACCTGGCAAGGTTGGAGGAATGGTCAGACATACGGCAACTAGATTCAATGCAAAGAAGTGCAAAGTAATGCACCTGGGAAACAACAACCCAGGAGAAGAGTACACAATAGCAGGGGAGGTACTAACAACAACAAAAATGGAAAGGGACTTGGGGGTAGTCATATCAGATGACCTAAAAGTGGGTAAGCAATGTGAGAAGTCAGTAAGGAGGACGGGGCATCACAAGTAGAAAAAGGGAAGTGGTTATCCCTCTGTACAGACAGTTGGTTAGACCCCATCTGGAATACTGTGTGCAGTTTTGGAGACCCCATCTATGCCAGGACATAGACAGGATGGAAGCAGTCCAGAGGAGGGCAACTAAAATGGTGCAGGGTCTGCATCAGAAACCATATGAAAAGAGACTGAGAGAGCTTAATATGTATACCCTTGATGAAAGTAGGGACAGGGGGGACATGATAGAAACTTTCAAGTACCTCAAGGGAATCAACAAAGTCCAGGAGGGTAGCATCTTTCAGAAAAAGAGATGTGTAAGAACAAGGGGGCACAATTTAAAGATAGAGGGGCGGCTCGGGTAATGTGAGGAAATTTTTTTTCATGGAGAGAGTGGTGGATGCATGGAACAGCCTTCCTGGGGAGGTTGTTGGGTCTAAAACAGTGGGGGAATTCAAACATGCATGGGACAGACATAAGGCAATTGTAGTGGGGGGTTGCAGGAAGTAGGCTGTTGGTTAACTAGAATCTGCAGCTTATCCAATAGGAAGGGAAATGGGCAGACTGGGTGGGCCAAGTGGTCCTTATCTGCCAGCAAAGTCTATGTTTCTATGTCCTTGATACCAGCTGCAATTAGAAGCACCCTTAAAAATACTTAAACTTTCATTGTATAGCACTGCCATAAAACCAAAATCAAATCTGTACATTAAGCCACACTGTTTTGTAAAGCAGAAATTGTACACATCAGTGGTGCTATTATGACTGACAACACAAATGAAGCATCTGGCTCTGCTGCTGGTGGTTCAGGTGATGGTAGTAATCCTTATGGTTGAAAAAATACTTCAGTGGTTTCATGTGATAACATAAACATCAAAAGAGCCACAGTGAACAGTTGTAATGGGGAACCTTTAAAGAAAACTAGTGCAGCTGCCGGTGTCACACATAGAAGCATTAGAAGGTATGCTGTTCATGCTGCAAAAATCCCTGTGACTAGCAATGAATAGTGCAAATAACAGTGACTCTGACTCTTTGTCTGAGTCCAACACATTAGTGACTGATGAAATAATAGCCTTACATGCAAACCAGATCAGTGAGTATGCTGACAAAGCATCACCAGCTGCAGCTGTAAATAAATCCACAAATGCTTGCAATGAGAAGGACACATCCACCACATCAGATCCAAGTGAAAAAACCCTCAAGTTCTCACTGTACTAGCATGATAGGCACAAAAAGTAAGGATGGCCTGAGCTCTGCTCACACAGGTGGAAAAAAGTAGTACAATTTTCGATTATCTTCCTAGCAAGCTGTAACAAGGGATAAAGAAGTGTGTCCCAATATTTCAAGTAAACCTCATTTTGGTCTAAAACATAATGTATCTGTGTAACAAATATTGACATATGAAGCTGGATCATATAAAACTTGTAAAGCCACAAGACAAATTAAGCCACAAGTTGCAATATTAAGGTGCCTTTTGATATTTGTACTGACCATGTGAGTAATAGCAAACAGATGTCTTATGTGATTGCAAAGCAGAAATACAGGATAGAGTTTAAATTATCCCTTCTGACTATCTTTAGTGTTTATTATTATGTGGACAGGCTAAAATGCTTGTATGCACATTCTTAAGTCCAAACCTATTTCTTCCTCCTAGACCTTGGTAACTGATAGTGACAGTTGTTACTAGCCATATATAATAATAGAATGTACACTATCTATACATTTGTGCTGACCAAAGATGAGCTCATACATATACCAAAAGGAGAATTGCCTTTTAAGTTGATGTTTGTACTTGTTATGAACCAATCATAGACAACCATAGAAAATGATGATGCTGTCTTCCACTATATAAGCAAGCCAGCCTACACTGTTAGTTTTAAGAATGAAGAATGTACCATTTGTAATCTCTCACTGTGATTATTATTATAATCATTAAATTCTTCCACCATCAGCCTCGTCTCCATTCATCTCATTTGTAATTGATAATTTAAGTACAATAACACAACGCCTACATTTGGTGCCTTAAAGACTCAGATCGCTGGTGCTGCATGCTGAGGAGGCTGCCTAACTACTGGTTGGTTAGTCTGCGGGCCCCAATAAGAAGGTGACGACGCTCGGAGACATGGTGCTAATGGCTTAAAGTGAGAGAAAAAGGTGCACACAGACAGTTTTAGCCACTTGCTGATCAGATGATGTATGCTTTCCAATTTCTTTAAATAACAGTAATGCTTAACTCTGTAGGAACTCATGGGGCAGGAGTAGGTAAGTGAAGATGCTGGGACTTGCAAGCCGGACCTCACAGGGGAGCCGTAAGACATAGCCAGACAGACCAGGGCACCAGTGCACGAGTGCACCCGGCTGTAAAAGCTAGGCAGGCACAAAGATGAAAAATGAGTATGAAAACATTAATAGGTTGTTTCTTAGGGAAACACCTAAAGGGGGAGCATACAAACCATGATCAACAGGCACAGCAGTATTTTAATAAAAAAATAAAAAAGAGAAACTAGCAAATACTGTACAAAGTCTGTGATAATACAGCCAGGTGGTAATTCGTTAACACATGAGACTTTAAAAAAAAAAAGAGAAAGCTGCATGAGCAGTAAGATGTAATAATCCAGCTACAGTCAAAAATAGATAGTTTAGAAATGCAAATAAGTCAAGAGCCAAAATCTCTGCAAGAGAAAAACCAACAACTAAAGTTACAGTTAGTAAAGGTACAGGGGAGACCTTTGTCTTTTAGATAGGGATAATTCTCTTTTATTGATTGCAATATAAACTATAACACAGCTTCTGTTAATAAATAGCACGTTTGTAAGATGTAAATGTCTTAAAATCTAAAAACAAGCACTTTACAGTGTGCTAACTCCTGTATCTGAGTAGTTAAAATGTAGGAGTAAAAAGTCAGATATGGCAAACTTGTGCCGTCAGCCAGCGGTATTGGCAAGGCATACTAACTTAATGCCCAAAGACCTTGCCTTTTCTAATGTTAAAGAGTTTGATTCTAAATACTCTCAGTATGCTGTGGGGTGGACTAGAGCAAAGGCTAGCCACTTGTTCTTTTGTGATTGCTACCATAACCAAACAAACCACCTGGAGTTGTTTGGCATGATTAATAATGTTATCAGTAACACTAGCGTTTCTGAAGGACAAAAGATTCTCATTAAAAATGATGTTGGCATACTTTTAAATATGGTATTCAAGTGTCCTTGGATAAAAATGTTTAAGTTAATTACATGAAAAGTTATTTTCATTTCCTGTGCAATGTAACATTAGCCAAGAAGTCTAAACATACTCTTTTCCTATGCAGTGCATTAATACCTTAAGCTGCAATATTAAAAACAATGTTGCTACCATACAGCAACATTCGGTAGAAAACCCACTTTACATTTGATGGGAGGGACAACCCTGATTCTAAATTCCGTGGCTGTAATATTTTCAGCATCATATATCTAAAACACGTACAGTTTTCTAATAACACTATGGGCATTACCTCAGCAAATTGATGTCAAATAATGTCAGTCTTATTTTATGTTAAGTATCTCTTGTGGTGTATGTATATGTGTGGGTACTGTCTTGGCCAGCAGTTTCATTTCGTGCTCTATTATTATTTAAAGATATTTTAATATAAGTAGTGTTCAAGGATACTACAAAAATAACTGGGTTTGAGCGACCCTTGCATGCACACTATGTGACCTTTTGCATTTTATTTGACCTTCTTGTGTTTCAACTACCAGTTCAGACTTGATATGTATTCCATACCTAAAGCACAATTTTTCACAAAATGTGTGTTTTTATAAAAGCACACCAAGAGTGAACCATGCAATTTAACTTTTTATTACATAACTAGCATTCTAAGTAAAAAGAAACAAACTTTTTTTTCCTCTCTTTTCTCTTTTCTTCTGGGCTTGCAGCCAACACAGTCAATCAACATTTAACTGTAAGCAAAACTTCTTTGTTTCTGAATAATATCACGTGATTCCTATACTATGCAAGGCAGTCCAGCTGGACGGGGAGAATTATTCATCACCTCCCCATACTTTTTTACTTTTTTGTATATGTATTCAGTACACTTTAAAAAAAAAAAGACTATTACAGCTGTTTTTGAGAGTTTACCATCTACAATTAAAAAACAGTGGCTTTTGTTTTTATGTTTGACCATGGTGTAATCATTTTTTTAAATGCATTCTAAAAAATACGTACATACAGTATTACCATCAATCCGGATCTTTTATAAACTCAGCTGACATTTTGTCATGCTTAGGATAAGGGAACCCAGGGATGCTTGGCTTCTTTTATCCTATGGAAATAATCTTGTTTTCCACATATTCATTCTTTTGATTGTCTTTTCAGCTTTCTTAGCCCATTTACAAGCTATATTTGTTTCGTGTTTAAAATGTATTTTATGCATTATGCTCAATACTGAAATTGGTCTATTGCAAAAATGCTTATGTTTCACATTTATGTTATAATGTTTTGATATACATCTTGCTACACTATATCATGTGTGTATTCAGAAAAGTGTTCCATATGTATAAATGTTTTTAATGCTTAAAACCAAACCTAAATACTGGGGCCAGCATTGCTGACCCACCCCTACAATATATTCCAAAGCAAAACCCCAGACAAATAAATGCTCCGTTTGTCTTGTTACTCACAGGTGCCCCTGAAAAATAAGTGCACTCTATCTAGGTTTTGTCATTTTAAATCTTAACAATTATAATATGCAAAATTTAGATTCTTCTTAAAAAACAACTGCCACAGTTTTGATGTCATCACTATCTTTGTGTCTAATTGGTTCCACATAAGGACTATTGCATAAATCAAGTCATTATTACCTCTGCAAGTGTAATGTTTTTAGCAAAATTACATCTATTTGTGAAACTTTAAATCAACTGAAAAAGGTCCAGTCAGTTTAAACTCTGCAATCAAGCTTATTGTTTCTACGTACTATAAAGTTAAGTCTGGGGTAGGGGCAATCCCCTAACTTCAGCAAGAAGATTCTTCTTCAATTGATCTTCAAGCAAGACATCCATTTTCTTCACTGCTGTTTGTTCCAAACATGGCTGATACTTTATGCAAACCTATTGCTTTATTATGGACTGTGTTTTTAATGGTTTATTGTAAACTATTACTTTTTTATGGACTGTTAATCTGTGTGCCAGGGTGTAATCAACTACCACAACACAAATGCCATGCCAGTGTGTGTGGCTGCTCCATTAAAAGGACTCAATGCACAATCTAAAGCACCCCTGGCCAGTGTGTTTGCTAATCAGCCATCCAGCAGCCAGTAATATAAACACTGACTTTTCTACAAATTGGTGTGTGGACATACTTAACAGCAGGTCTAGCTGTGCCTCAGAGCTCAAGACTGGATCACAGCAAAGCTACATGGACTGGAAACAGAAAAATGGGTCTCTTGTCATAAACAGAGCCACACCAAAGGACAATGGTGTTTATGTGTTAACTCTGTCCTACTGTCTTTGGGGTGATAATAGTGATTGTAACTATGCTGGTGTAAACAACTCATTACGTTTTGCAGTCTCAGATGCCATATACTTAACTGTAACACCAACTGAATGCCCAAATGTGACAACAGGGCCAGAGAGTGGGCTTACATCAACACCTATTGATCAAATGCTTGTGAATAATGTAAAGTACAGTAGAGTGCATATAAATCTAGATTTTCTCTGGTTGGAATATAAATGTTAACAGTAGTAGCGCATACACTGGTGTGTCAAAGTTTTATGCCACTATGTTGATTGACATGTTAAGTGCCATCATTTGGAGCTGTAATACCTCTCCTGTCTCTTAACGTACAGTCATTTTTAAATTGAAAAAGATACTCATTTGATACAAATCCAAAATCCTACCCATAAGGCACAAACAGTTGTAAATGAATTGCTCAGTGAGAGTGATAATGAGCACTTGATTTATAGCTATGCAGGAGGACCCTTAGGAGTCCTGTCTTTTAAAGCTTTATTTGTGTTGCAAGTGATCTTAGTGTTCTTGGTAATTATAGGCCTGTGTCGCTTAAGACTTACTATTCGTAAAGTACGTAGTGAGATGTACATGCTCCGAGGAGCTGCATTGTTGCACAAATAATAATTGGAAAATATTGGGCCAAGGGGGGCTTGTAACAAGGGATAAAGAAGTGTGTCCCAATATTTCAAGTAAACCTCATTTTGGTCTAAAACATAATGTATCTGTGTAACAAATATTGACATATGAAGCTGGATCATATAAAACTTGTAAAGCCACAAGACAAATTAAGCCACAAGTTGCAATATTAAGGTGCCTTTTGATATTTGTACTGACCATGTGAGTAATAGCAAACAGATGTCTTATGTGATTGCAAAGCAGAAATACAGGATAGAGTTTAAATTATCCCTTCTGACTATCTTTAGTGTTTATTATTATGTGGACAGGCTAAAATGCTTGTATGCACATTCTTAAGTCCAAACCTATTTCTTCCTCCTAGACCTTGGTAACTGATAGTGGCAGTTGTTACTAGCCATATATAATAATAGAATGTACACTATCTATACATTTGTGCTGACCAAAGATGAGCTCATACATATACCAAAAGGAGAATTGCCTTTTAAGTTGATGTTTGTACTTGTTATGAACCAATCATAGACAACCATAGAAAATGATGATGCTGTCTTCCACTATATAAGCAAGCCAGCCTACACTGTTAGCTTTAAGAATGAAGAATTTACCACTTGTAATCTCTCACTGTGATTATTATTATAATCATTAAATTCTTCTGCCATCAGCCTCATCTCCATTCGTCTCATTTGTAATTGATAATTTAAGTACAATAACATAACGCCTACACAAGCCAACCATGTGTAACCCCTAGGTGATGCTATCTTTAGAGCTACAACCCCTGCTTGTATTTCTAATCACAGGTTGAGGGGCCTGGATCTGATATTTTGGTGTCTCCACCCCTCTAGTGGGGGTCTCTGACTAGCCTGGTATAGCCCTCTGGGAAGCTATAACCACTCACAAGCCCACCTAGTGACCGTGTACCTTTAAGTGCAGTTAATACACAGTCAGCAATGAACATTAATAATATGCATGCACCCTTTGCACTTACCACCAGGGTCTGACCTTCAGCAAATGCCCTGGATCCCCTGTAAAGGCAAGGTGATCACAGCAGGTAGACACTTTCGATGTAGTAACCCAACTAATAATATGCTCACAAGCCAGGTTAAACATGAACAGTGAACCAGACTTATTTAGGGGATCGTGAACCAGGGAGGGGTGTGAATTTAGATGAATGATTACTATACAGATTAAATTCAGGTTACTTTGCATGCACTTTTAGTTCCAAATGATCAATCCTACAACACTGGGTACCCAGGATGTTATACTGGCTAGCCAGAGGCGTTGCCTGGGGGTGGCCGGCATTGTAGCTGTTGTTGGGGCCCTTGATGGAAAGAAGAAGCAGTTAGCATGCTCAAACAGAGCTTGATTATTTGTAATCCTGGCCGGTTGGCCCAGTCTCTTGTAACCCAGAAAATCACTGAAGCAATTAGATACATATGAACATACGAATGTGCCAGCAGAAACAGACCACCCGGTCTATCTAAATCTGCTCGAGTGTGCAGCTAGCACCCCTAGTTTGCAGCTACCCAACCCCCCTCCCATTTGTCATCCCACTGCCACCCCCCACCTCCCCCACCCTCACTCTCCCCTGTTCCCTGTCCCATGCCCTTTTGAAACTGTTCACAGATTTACATGATACCACCCATACTGGTAGGGCATTCCATTTTGCTACCACCCTCTCTGTGAAATAGCGTCTCCTCATTTCCTTCCTAAATCTTCCCCCCTCTATTCTTAGGGCATGCCCCCTGGTGACCCTCCCCCTTCTTAACTTAAAGACCCCATCTGCCCCATCCTTATTGATTCCCCTCAGATACTTGAATGTCTCTGTCATGTCCTCCCTGTCCCTGGTATCCTCCAGGGTGTACATATTCAGGTCTCTCAGCCTGCTGTCATAGTCTGTCCCTTCCATTCCACTTATCATCTTTGTTGCCCTCCTCTGCACCCCCTCCAGTAGCCTGATATCACGCTTTAGGTATGGCCTCTAAAACTGCACACAATACTCTAAGTGCGGCCTTACCAGCAACCTGTAGAGGGGCAAGATCACCTCTCTTCGCCTGGATGAAAAAAACCTTGCTATACACCCCAGCATTTTGTTCACTTTGTAGCCACTCTCCTGCACTGGGCAGTGTTGTCCATGGTCCCTGTTATCATTACCCCAGGTCCTTCTCCTCCTCCTCAGTGATACTCAGCTTAACCACTCCCAGCCAGTATTCTCTCCTTGGGTTCTTCACCCCAAAGTGCATAACCTTACACTTCTTTGCATTGAACCCCAGCTGCCACCTCTCTGACCACTCCTCTAGCTTGCTTAGGTCCCCCTGCAGCTGCTTCCATCTCTCCTCTCCATTCACCACTGCTCCGATTTTGGTGTCATCAGCGAACAGACTTATCTTGTTCGCCACCCCATGTGCAATGTCTGATATGAAGAGCCTGTACAATACTGTCCCCAACACAGAGCCCTGTGGCACCCCACTCATCACCAGCCTTGGAGTTGAGAACTTCCTTCTCACTACCACCCGTTGCAGCCTCCCACTCAGCCAGCTTGTAATCCAGTTCATTTTTGCCCCTACTCCTACACCAGTTAGCTTCCCCCAAGCCACCCATGTGGCACAGAATCGAAGGCCTTGCTGAAGTCCAAGTAAAGAACATCCACCGCATGACCCTTATCCAACTCACCTGTCAGCCAGTCATAAAATTGTATCAGGTTGGTTTGACAAGACTTCCCTGAAACAAACCTATGCTGCCTCACATCCTGGAGGCCATTGTCTTCCAGGTACGGCACCAGTCTTTCCTTTAGTATTGTCTCCATGAGTTTGCACACTATGGAGGTGAGACTTACTGGACGATAATTACCCGGTTCATCCCTTGGTCCGCTCTTGTGTAATGGTACTACATGTGCCATCCTCCAGTCAAGTGGCACACATCCTGACTCCAGTGAGGTGCTGTACAGATCCGCCAGCAGCTCCGCCATCTCCATTAGCACCCTGGGGTGGATACCATCTGGCCCTAGTGCCTTGTCTACCTTCAGTGCCCTCAGCCCCTCTAGGACTCTACTTGCCTCAATTCTTCCATCTGTTGCCTCCTGTCCCCATGTCTCCACCATCCCAGCCCATGGTGGTAGTGGTCCCCCCTTTTCTTCCGTGAACACTGATCAAAAGTTTTCATTCAGTGCTTCTGCCTGCTCCTTACCTTTTTCCGTCCACTCCCCACCCCTTTTTATCCTCACTATTGTCTCCTTGCACTTCCTTTTCTCCCTGATGTATCTGAAAAAGTCTTTCTCACCCCCATTAATTCCCTGTGCTAATCTCAGCTCCCTCTGGGCCTTGGCTTCTCTTACTTTTCTGGTCACCTCCCTGGACCATCTTGCATACTTCTCCCTGTCCACTTCCTTCTCTGTCCCTCTATACCTCTGGTGCACCTCTCCTTTTGCTCTCACCACCTCCACTACCTCGCTGTTCAACCAGCATGGTTTTCTTGCTCTGTTCCTCTTACTCTGTAGCTTGGTGCAGGCTTCTGTTGCCTCTGTAATCCCCCTGTTAATAATATCCCATTTCTGCTCTGCATCCATTTCCTGCCTTATGCCCTCTAGTTTTCCCTTCAGTACTTCCTGCATCCTCCCAAAGTCTGCCCCCTGAAGTTTACTACCTTAGTAACTAATTTCTCTGGCTCCCTACACATTGTGATATTAAATCACACCATTTGGTGATCACTGTCAGCTAGTGGTTCCTCCACCTTTATTTCCCTTACTGCCTCCCCATTCGACAACACCAGATCTAATGTGTTCTTTAGCCTAGTAGGTACACTAACCAACTGTGTCAGGAGACCACAGATAATTAAATGATTTGTTGGAGGGAGCTACTTTGGATTTACTCATGCTACCAGTTGGCCATGATGAGTCTGGCGATATGGAGACCTCATGTAGATCACTGAAAAGCATGGGAAAGCAGAGCTGACATGACACACCTCCACTTCACGGCCTTTCCCTCCAGGTGGCCGCAACCTGTGAGTTGTCTCTGAGCAGGGGCTGGATCCCCAAAGCCGGTCTCTCACCAAAGAACAGTCTCTGGTGCAGAAATGGCTGGCTTGGGCCAGGATTAGCATAGGCCCAAGGATGAATAAATGATTCTGGCAAAGTTCTATTTGTTTGCTGACGAATGCCTCCAGCTGGCAATACAGTTCAGTCACTGGCAAAACAGGCTACAATCCTCAATAAACATTCAGCACATCTAATAGGAACAATGTTAACTTCTCTACTATCAATACAGAATTCAGGCTGGTTGCTATTGCAGTGGATTCACTGAGCAAACCTGTTGATCATTTAAATCAGTCTCGAATAATCTCTGGGCCGAACACTTCACAGAAGCTTCCTCTAGTTCCAACTCTCAGGCTGTACCTGCAAGTATCTTGGAGCTTTCTGCCGTAAGTAACAGATCCTTTTCAGATTATTCCAACTATTGCAATCAGGCAGTCCAATGCAGGTGAACAGCAGCAGGGAAGCAAATGAGGCCCTTCCCTGCCTAATCTCCTAGGCTCCTTCCTAGAAGCAGCTTCTTGACAGCTTGAGCTGCTCACTGTACAGATTCCAACTTCAATGGAACTCTGTCTCTTAACAGTTTGGGGATTTCCCTTGATCTCCTGAGTTCTTGTTGGCTGGAGTAGCTGTCAGTCACAGTTTGGATGCCCCCTTCAGTTCAGCTTAGGCGCCAACCTAAAAACTACAAAAACCACCATTTTTTTTTTCCCAACGAGGCACTTGAGCTTAGGACCCTTCAAGACCCTCTGAATCCCATTGGTCCAAATTCTGAAATTCCCTGACTAAACATGGTGGTTTCCATTCAGATAAGCAAAGCTACAAGAAGGCAGATTAGAACAAACACTCCATTTCAAATATAACAACAGGTTAGCGGTACATAATTACAGTACTAGTTCAGACTCCCTCTGTTCTATCATGGACGGCAGAGTGCAGCAAATTAACACAGTGTTTGGCCGGTAGTGAGCTTTGATGCACTCGGACCCAACCCAGATCATTCACTACAGATGTACAGGCTAGAGTTTTTTTTTTTTTGTCTATTTTTCCCCCACCACCGGAGCTGTACCTGACTCCTCTGCAACACCCACCATCCATCCAAGGTCTCCCCCGTGGAGCTCTGGCTTACCTCCCAGGAAAGATCTGGAGTGGAGGGCCAGTACCCCACCCCAAGGAATCAAGTTTTCGTCGGGGACCTATGCAGCAGCTTGGCTGGCTGGGGGAGAACCCACTATCAGAACATCGCGTCGGTGTTGCTCCAGTGGTGTATTTTAGATGTACACCCCCCCGAGCATGATGTGCCACACGACTCCACGGCTTGTGCCAGCATCTGTCACTCTCTCCTATTGGTGGGACCCCGGGGCTGAAAAACCTCTTGGCCGTCGCCAGAGGTCAGGCCACCCCTGGGCCAAGGAACCCCCAGAGGAGCTGAGCAGTCCAGCGGACACTCAGACTACCTCCCCCAAGCTGGCCCTCTGGCACCCAAGTCTGCTCCTGAACCTGGGTCACCAGTGTCACAATTGGAAATCTAACCACTGCCCCAGCTGGCCAGCCAATACAGGCTACAGTCTTAAAGGGACAGGCATGGAGGCACAGCATGGCACTCTCACATAAATCAACAGGACCAAACAAATAACCTTGGATTCACTACCTATGAAGGACATCTGTCTGGCAGTGGGCATGGATGGAGCCCAGAAAGATACTTAAGGTAAGCCCCAAATTGGTGGTGGGGTTACACTCTTCCCTGCCCAGGAAAACTTGGCATCCACATCAAGTCTATATTTTATAACATTTTTATATTCTAAATACTGTATAATGCAAAATATCCATGCAAACAAATTTCCGCATTGTGTACAACCCCACAGTAATTGGCGTTACCTTATATTTTCGCTCTGTCGGTCATTTTGCAACCCAGAAGTCACCTGTCAAAATTCCAAATCATAGAAGCAGAAAACGAAGAAGTAGAGACGCTGGTGCTCATTGCTGTTTTTGTTTCTGACTTAACTGAGCATTAGTGGAGCCTACTGAACTACTGAAGATACCGCATGTACTAGCTTTATGATGTCACTACTGTCATGGCTTAACAAGAAGCCGGCTGTGAAGAGGGACTTGTCCGGGGAGCCGCTTTGTGCTGTCAATTTAAGTCAAACTGCATCAGTCCCTTTGACAGTTGCTGAGGCTGTAGTGGCAGAAATCTCAGAGCCTCCGGTGAAAAAGCATAGAACCGAGTACGTTAAGTACACTGCTGAGGTACGGTTTGAGGTTGGGAAGTATGCAGTAGAGAATGGGGTTATGAATGCTGTGCGGTTTTACAGTCAAAAATACACAGTAACCATTAATGAGAGCACTGTTCGTGGTTTTAAGAAAGATTACCTTGCACAGCTTACAAAAATCCCTGACCCTACCCAACTTACTCCTCAGTTACCTACTAAGCCTCGCGGACGTCCTACCCTGCTCCTTGATGATGTTGAGCTTGAGCTGCGTAACATTATAAAGAGTTTGCAGTCAGAGGGTGCTGTTGATAATGCCAGAGTTGTTTCTGCAATTGCCTCTGGTGTGGTAAAGGCACACAATCCTGCCCTTCTGGCAGAGAATGGTGGGCAGCTAACCTTTAGCAGACAATGGTGTTGGAAATTACTGAGTAGGATGGGGTTTTCTAAACGTAAGGCCACAAAAGCAGCTCGTAAAACACCACTTGACTTCCCACAACTGAAGTCCACATTTTTGCAAAGGATTTCCACAGCGTGTAGCCAGGAACTTATCCCACCAGCTCTGGTTATTAACTTGGACGTAACCGGAGTACAGTTAGTGCCATGTAGTCAATGGACTATGGCAGCTACTGGCTCCAAGCAGGCGGAGGTCTCAGGATTAGGGGACAAGAGGCAGGTATCTGTCATTCTAGCTGTTTCCATGATTGGTGAACTCCTCCCCCCAGATCATCTACAAGGGAAAAACCAATAACTGCCATCCTGCATTTATATTCCCCCAGGGATGGTTAATTAGTCACTCCGAGAACCACTGGGCTTGTAACGCTACTATGCTGCAGTTTATTTCAGAGGTTTTGGTCCTTTATGTACAGAAAATCAAGAAACAGATGGACCTTCCAGATGAACAAAGATCCTTGCCAGTTATGGATCTGTTCAGAGGACACACTACTGAAGATGCTCTACAGGCTCTGGAACATAATGCCAAAATTCCAATTTTCGTTCCTGCCTCGTGTACTGATTTACTATAGCCACTGGATTTAACTGTAAATAAGATTTTTAAAGATCAACCGAAGCAACATTTCACTACCTGGTATGTCAATACTGTGTCAGAGCAACTATGGAAAGATCGTGCTTGTGGTGACATCAGAGTCGACCTCCGCATGCATTCGCTGAAATTAAAAAATGCTCAGTGGTTGGTAGACAGCATAAGCACATTCAGTGAGAGAGAATAGGATATAGTCAAGGGGTTCCAGCAGGTGGGGATAACAGAAACTCACGCTAAGTGTCTCAATTACTAAACAAAAGAAGCACTCCCCCTTCAGCACTCCTATGCCTTTTTTTACAAATAAATTAATAAAAGTTAAGTTTTACTAGAACATACTGTAACACAAAGCAGAAGTTCACAAAGCACAAAACCCAAATGATGAATATGAGCAGAAGCAGAAGCCCTACAGTATCCCCAGTATGAGCACACTGAGTTCATGTAACAGTATCCCATTGAATATGAGCATTCGGTTTTAAATGGTAAAAGTGCCATGAATGAATATCAATTCCCCCAACACCACTGAATGAATATTAGTTCCCCAACACCAAGAAATTAATATTAGTTCCCCAACATCACAAAGCTCAAACGAATGTATGATCTGAGCACCCGCACTGTAACATCGTTTGTTTTGCACATACTTATGCGATTTATCCGCGGTCAACAATTTCTTGCTGTAAACATATATCTGCGCATTATCTGTGTACCGTGGATAAAGCGAATATTAATTGACAGTGAAAATAAGGCGTTATACAGTACTATATGTGACTATGTACAGGCTACAGCTATAGAGTACTATACACATACTACGTAGTTTTATATGTAAATTATCAACGTAAGAAGCATGCTTCGTTCATAACCCAATGTCGGTTCATAGGCAATAATATTGCTTAAACATTTTACATTTCCATTCTAAACATTCAGTTTGTTCATTGGTATGCCAGTTCAGGTAGCTAAGCACATTGCCCTTGTCTGTACCACTTCCTGCATACTAACCCACAGGGCGGGGGGGGTCTGATCTGGTTAGCTAACGTTGGGCTCTGTGTAGAGTGATCCCTAGAGTACTGATTGGAGGGCTTTATTATTAACTTAGAGGCTGCAGTGTAACCTATTTTAGGAAGGGAATTGGCTTTAATGTAAACCTCTTTATGGACTACATTCATGGAGAGGTCTATAGGCTTTCCAGGGGAATCATAACTAAGGTGTACTACAAGCTTAACAGCTCTTCCAGATTTTCTGGGGATGACAGGTACAGGCTCGGTCCTTTCAAAATTAGCATTTGGGTTTGCGACTCCCGGCTCATTGTCCAGCAATAAAGCAGTTTCTGATGAAAGGGGTACCTCTGTACTTCCTGTTTGTTCAACATTTGAAGGAGCACTTGCTTCTGTAGTAGTACTTGAATTTTTTTGCTCTGTAAACTCTGATTCATCATTGGGAGGGAACTCCACAGAATTTAAATCTTGTAGCACATTGCTGATACTTTCAGAATTAACATTTGCATTAGCACTGTTGTCCAACATATCAGATTCACCAGTTTCAGATATTTCAGCTTCATCTGTATTTCACCATTTTGTCTCTCACTTTCATGGTCAGGGCTTGCCTCTTGGAGTTTAAACAGCTCCGCGAGGCGTAAAGAATCAGCCACTTTGGAAGTTATACTTTGCACTTCACTATCAGGTGGTGCAGGGGCAGTGGAGAAGGCTGGATGACCAGACAGTCCTGAAGGTCCAGCGTCATCTCTCATATTACACAAAGGAGTTCCTTGGAATAACTGGCCTAGTTCAAAAGAGGAATGATAGGTAGCCCCAAATTCACTATCATCAGACTCAGAATGATTGTCATCATTGATGACAGCATCGCTGGTTGAAGGCTTTGGCTGTAGGACAGCTGAGGTGGACTAGATTGCTTCTTTTTAGCAGCAGACCTGGTCACAGGCCCACTGAGAGCATTATTATGAGGTACAGGGTCTATGATAATCTGTCCAATGGGAAAAAGGTGATTTCTACGTGTAACTCCCTGCAAATGGGAGTTCCCAAAAGTCTCCTAGGAGCTGGCTAAGTGCTTCCAGCCTAAATGGTGTTCGGCATTTAAGCCGCTTAACTGTGAGTGATTTTAGAGCCTCTGGTACTGTCTCTTTAAGAGCTGCCTGCTCGCAGGCTAAATTAGTTTGAACGGGGGGACTGTGTATTTAATGTTCGAATCCCACCCGAGCTGCTGTCTGATCGCTCCATTTCTGCAGTCGCTAAAAGTACAGAGGGAGCCCACCTGAAAGATATAACTGTTTGCCTGAAATCATTTAGAGCATTAGTAAAATTGCAGTATGTTTAACCTGCCTTTATTGCAGCTGGGACTCTGTGTATGTTGCCCCTCCATTTTGGACCTGAACTGCTAATCTGGGCCAATTGGGTTAGGGGAGCCCTAAAATGGAGACTGCTTGAGCCAACCAGAACTTGAACTCTCACCTGGAGCCTGCTAAAGGGGGGATGTATGGCAGGTGCTTCTGGGAGCTGTAGTTTGGACCTTGGCGCCTTTTTACACCAACAGAGGGAGCCCTGCAGTGATTGACAGCTGAACCACCAACCAAACTTGTGTGGAGCCTAAGGGAAATGCCCTGAACTGTTCCTGGAGGGCCAGATGCGAGTTGACTGTGAAAGGAGAAGGAGCTCTGTTCTGCTGCGGTGTGCAGTTCGCACGGGAAGCGCATGTAAGGTCCTGAATTCAGCCTATAGCTGTTAGCAAATGTTTGTGTGGACTGAATCCGAGTTGTGAAGAAAAAGGAAGAAGTGTGCAGAACCAGGCTTGCCCGTAGAAGATCGAAGATTTGCAGAAGTGCGATAGGCCTGTCAGGGACTCTGATGCTGCGTGTGTTCTCAGCTTTTGCAGTGTTTGCGATCAGAATAGAGAAGCAGCTGCCTGATATAGTAAATTCCTTTACATATAAATGTGTCCAGTGCTTGTGGGAGATCGCAATTCCTTTTCCCCCTTGTACTGTGAGTTGTGAGCTGAAGCTGGAAGCTGAACTCAAATCCAAGCGGACTGAATCTGTCTGCTATCCAAATCAGTTGGGCCCTGTCACGAGGGTCTCGTCTCCATGCCCTGGTCATCCTGGCCATCCAGAGCCACCTCCTCAATTCAGCTCTCGGCTTGGGGTTTGTGAGTACAAATCAGGGTAACTCCTTGCGACATTCATTTAGTCAAAGTGTGTCATCTAATTATTGTTGTTTCATTTCTTCATGAACTGAGCCTCAGGGCTCTGGATTACAATTTGTTTGTGCATATATTTTCTTCCTATAGGGCCCCATCCAGCTACACCAGCCGGCCAACCCCAGGCAACGGACCTGGCTAGCCCCCCACCATCCTGGGTTCCCCGAGTGTGACTTTCTGGACCCTATATGCCTGTACAGTACTGTGATTTGAACCTTTCTAAACCAAATCAGCCTAATTGCCCCCTCCCATGTTACTGCCCCTTAAATAAATCGGATTTATTGTTATTGAATTATATACTGTCTGTGGTGTCAGTACATATCGAGCCAGTATTGTATTGTGTGGTGTATGTGATTAACCTTGTTTTACAGGGGGTCCTCCGAGACGTGCTGCATAATCAGTCTTGAGGGTAAGTGGTATCTTCATGTGTAAACAGTGTGCATATGTGGGGTATTGGGACGGTAACTCCCGTGTACTCTGTGGGCCACTAGTGGGGGACAAAGGGGGGTCACAGTGTCCCAGAGGGCTGTGCCCAAGTTAGTTTAATCACTATCAACCCTGACCTCTGGGTGGAGGCACCCGTCATAGAATCTAGGCTCCTCAACCTGTTAGTAGCCAAGCAAGCAGGGGTAGTAGCCCTTGGGATAGCGCCACCTAGGGGTTACATCTTGGAGGCACCACTGGGATTAGCATCCTCTAGTGGCCACGTGGGAGAGTTACCCCATTATGTTCAGTTTAGGGGAGAAAATGGAGGTGCTTACTACGCCCAAGTTGAAAATTGTCCCCCATAAGCTAATGGTGCACAAATTGATGGGGTGGAGTGAGGCTGAGGAGATGGATCCCCAAAAGGCCATTCTGTTGACAATGCTGACATTGTGGCCACTGTAGAACATGTTAAGTGTGTGGGCAAAGTTGAAGTAAGGGGACGATTTACTGACTTATTTGAATAAACGCTGCAAGTGCTGCTCTCCTGCAGTTCCCCGGTAGACCCTGAAAAGGTACCCCCTATGATTTTGCCAGAAGGTACCCAGAAGGGATGGAGGGTCATTCACCGACATAGTGGTCTGGCCACCCCGGGTGGGTCCCCTAGTACCGATGGTTTTAAAGAGAAGTTGCTTAAGCTGTTAGCATCAGAAGGGAAAACTGCCCAAGAGTTGGTAAGAGTGTTAGCTCTGTCAGAAGACCACACGCCCATGTGTTCCCTGACCACATCCCCTGTGTCCCCCAAGAGCTCCCCAGTAGCTGCCTCCCCATCATAATTCCCCCGATACAGTTGGACTCCTATAGGAGGCTTAGACTGTTCTCCGGTACTGTCCCAGTGCCTTCGGTGGAAGATGATTTGGAGACCTGGATGGACTATGCCACCCCTATAGTACAAGAATGGCAATGTTCAGAGGGGGAGAAGAGGAAGCACTTGATGGAGAGCTTGAGAGGCCCTGCCCTGGAAGCCATTCGGTTCCTACGTGCTACTAGTCCGGAGGCCACTGCAGCAGAATATCTCTCTGCCTTGGAGGGGGTGTTTGGCAGTACAGAATTAGGGGATGATTTATTGTGGAAATTCAAGTCAGCCAAACAGTGGAAAAATTAGAAATTGTCTGCCTTCGTCACTAGGATAGAGAGGGCTTTGCAGAGGGCCCATCGAAAAGGGGGAGTGCCTGCCAAAGAGTTAAACCAAGTCAGATTAGACCACATATTGAAATCAGCTAGATTTTCAAGTGTAATGATATTGAAGCTCAAGTTGCAAGACAGGAGGGCAAGCCCTCCAGAGTACTGTCATTTGATGAAAGAAATCCGTGAGATTGAAACTGATGAGGAGGGCTGGGAGCCCTATGCTGGGGCTGCGAACCCTTGCCAGATGCCCGAAAAGAGTGAGTTAGATGAGGCTCAACAGTTGAGAGACTTGATTAAGGAACTGACTGATGCATTCAGAGAACCAGATCTGTATCAGGCTCCCCCTAAGTCCGAGAGTGGAGTGGGAGTAAATGTTGTTTCCCCAGAGACTCGGATTGAGGGCAACCTGCTCACAGAGCTGCGAGAATTGAGAGAGATGGTGGGGGAGCTGCAAAGAGTGGCCTCACCCCCAACTGTGTCGGAGATTCAGGAGCCAAAGGATGTAGGCCCCCAGTCCAAGAGGAGCCCCGCAGGGCTCAAGAGGTGCCCCAACAGACAAGGCCCCCCCCCACCCTTCCAGGACACTAGAGACATTAAGTTCTGCTACTGTTGTGGGGAGGATGGGTATTTTCAGTCAGCTTGTCGCTTGCCAGAGAACTTGAGAAAAGTTACCGATAGATGAGTGGCTTTGCATCACAGAACCTAAGCCCAGCCACTAGGGAGAGCTACTCGGAAAAGTTATGCCACCAGGGCCAATGCCTAATCGACATCCAAGTCAGTGCCACCGGAATGGTCTGAAGTGGTGGGTCCCTCCATGGAGACCACTGTAAAAGTGAATGGAGTGCCTATAAGAGCTGTGTTAGACAGTGGCTCCCAAGTGACAATTATGTTCCAGGATTGGTATCAGAAACATTTGTCTGATGTGTCCCTGCAACCATTGGAAGGACTGCATGTCTGGGGTTTTAAGTGAGAAGGCCTACCCCTACTCCGGCTATTTCCAAATTTGGTTGTCTTGTCCCACCTCTGTGGCTGGAGTGGCAGAGCAAGTGGAGACTTTGGCCCTAATGTGTCCCCCTACTGGACTGTATGATGGGGTTCCTCTACTAACTGGGACTAATGCACATATATTTGGACGGTTGGAGCAGTTATGTTATGAAAAACAGGGGTCCTGGACTGGTAGAGCTTTTAGAATTCTGGCCTTGATCAAGAAGGCCTACGATGCCCAGAGAGATGCTGGAAAAGTGGAACCAGAGGAACCGGTTGGAATTGACTGGAAAAAGGATCCTGAGTCTCTGATCATGGCGCCAAATGCCCAGTGTACCTTACAGGGAGAGGTCGGTATCAGAAAGGATGTCAAGAATAAAATACTAATACTGGATGCACCAGGCAATAGGAAATTGCCAGAAGGACTGCTGGTCAAGCCACGTATTTTGCCTGCTAGAGGTCATGCTTATGCCAGAAGGGTAATGGTTCAAGTTCGTAATGTGTCTGATAGAGAGATTCAAGTGAATAGAGATTGCACCCTGGCCAATGTACATTGTGCAGATACTACAGTCCTACCCAGTAACAAGAGTTCGGGGAAGAATGCTGGGGTGACGCCCGACTTTTTTGATTTCGGTGACTCCCCGTTGCCAGCTGAGTGGAAAGTGAGGATCAGTGAGAAGCTTGCTCAGACAGACTAGGTGTTTTCTTTAAAGGAATGGGACATAGAATGTATGCAAGGAGCTGAGCACCATATCCGGCTGTATGATGAAAGGCCATTTCATGAGAGGTCTCGATGCCTGGCCCCTGCTGACATAGATGATGTGAGATGGCATCTGCAAGAGATGCTTGCTGCTGGTGTAATACAAGAATCCAGAAGCCAATATGCTTCCCCTATCATGGTAGTGAGAAAAAAAAATGGGACAGTAAGGATGTGCATGGATTATTGTACCTTGAACTGTCGGACTATCCCTGATCAGTATACAATGCCCCGCATCCAGGATGCTTTAGACTGCCTGAATGGTAGCAAGTGGTTCTCTGTGCTGGATCTTTGCAGCGGGTACTACCAGATCCCGATGGCCCCAGAAGACTGTGAGAAGACAGTCTTTATCTGTCCGCTTGGTTTCTATGAGTTCATAAGGATGCCTCAAGGGATTTCAGGTGCCCCAGCCACTTTTCAATGACTGATGGAGCGTTCAGTAGGGGTCATGAACTTATTAGAGTGCCTGGTGTACTTGGATGATGTTATTGTGTTTGGCAGCTCGCTGGAGGAACATGAGAATAGATTATTCAAGGTGTTGGACCGACTGTAAGACTTTGGCCTGAAACTGTCCATCAATAAATGTCAGTTCTTCCAAACTTCTGTAAAGTATGTGGGACACATAGTCTCCACCGAGGGAATAGAGACAGACCCGAGTAAAGTTGAGGCCTTGACCACCTGGCCACAGCCCCACAATCTAAAAGAACTGCAAAGATTCCTGGGATTCTGTGGCTACTGTCGCCGTTTCATCAAAGGCTGTTCTAGAGTGATTCGTCCTTTACTCAATCTTGCTCAAGGTTACCCTCCTACCCACAAAAAATATAAGAGGTCGGCTTCCCCTGAGACTGAGAGAGTGTATTTCCGTCCCAATGAAGTTTTTGGGGCCCGATGGACATCTGATTATGAAGCTGCTTTTCTTGAGATTATATATCAACTTACCCATGCTCCTGTCCTGGCCTATGCAGATCTAGCAAAACCCTATGTCCTACACACTGATGCTAGCTTGCAAGGATTGGGAGCTGTGTTGTACCAGGAGCACAAGAATGGCCTGAGACCAGTGGCCTTTGCCAGCAGAAGCCTGACCCCATCTGAAAAGAACTATCCTGTGCATAAGTTAGAGTTCCTAGCTTTGAAGTGGGCCATTGTTGACCAATTCCTCGAGTACTTGTATGGGGCTAAGATACTGGAAAAAACTGATAACAATCCTTTGACCTATGTGCAGACTTCAGCCAAGTTGGATGCTACTGGCCATATGTGGCTTTCTGCATTTTCCACATATGACTATGCTGTTGAATACAGAGCAGGCCTGAACCACACAGATTCTGATGCTCTCTCCTGGAGGCCTGTTTCCCGAAATGACTGGGTCAGACTGTCAGAACCTGATATTCGAGCACTCTGCCAGAAGTTTGACAGAGAGGAACAAGTGGCCACAGACACAGTGGACAGTCTGGTGGATTGTTTGGGGCCCTCTGAGAATTGCATACCTGCTGCTTATTGCCGCTTCTCTGCATTAGACATTGGTGCTTTGCCTCAGCTAGACCATGATAGTCTTCAGCAGGCTCAATCCCGAGATCCTATGAATAAACCAGCTTTAGAAGCCCTCTACACAGGGAAGGATCTATCCAAGTTAAGTTCCACTGATTTAAGAACTGCATTGTTATACAAGGAAGGTCCTAAATTGAAGCTGATTAATCAACTGTTATACAGGGAAACAGTAGACAGAGGGGAGCAAATAGACAAACAACAGCTAGTTTTGCCCACTGCCTTTCGAGACTTGGTGCTGAGGTCCCCACACAACCACATGGGGCATCTTGGCATAGACAGAACACTTGACTTGGTGAGATCCAGATTCTATTGGCCAAAGATGGGGGCTGATGTTAAACAACACATTCGAATGTGTAGTTGCTGCTTACAGAAGAAAGCTTTGCCCCAGAGGGCTGCCCCCCCTTGTTAACATCACTACCAGCACCCCTATGAAGCTGGTCTGTATTGACTTTCTGAGTTTAGAGCCAGATCAAAGAAACATTAGTATTGCGCTGGTGGTCACTGACCATTTTGAGAGATATGCCCATGCTTTCCCCAACAAGGACCAGAAGGCATCCACTGTTGCAAAAGTACTTGTAGAAAACTTTTTTGTTCACTATGGGGCTCCACAAAGAATCCATTCTGATCAAGGGAGGGACTTTGAGAGTCATTTGATCAAAGAGATGCTTTCTCTGTGGGGAGTGCAAAAGTCCAGAACCACCCCTTATCACCCCCAGGGGGACCCACAGCCTGAACGTTTCAACCGCACTCTGTTAGATATGCTGGGCACCCTCCACCCAAAGGACAAGCCTAGATGGAGCCAACAAATTAGCACCTTAGTACATGCCTACAACTGCACCAAAAGTGATGCCACTGGGTTCTCCCCCTACCACCTGATGTTTGGAAGAGAAGCCCAACTACCGGTAGATGTTTGTTTTGGAGTTTCTCCTGATGGGGTTCGAGCAGATAACTATTTACAGTACGTGCAAAAGTTAAAGGCCCAGCTAAATCATGCATACCAATTGGCTCAAACTATGGCTGCCAAAAGAAATCTGGCCAACAAAAAAAGGTATGACAAAAAGGTAAAAGGACAGGAACTCCAGAAGGGAGATCTGGTATTGCTAAGAAATTTGGGACTGCATGGCAAACACAAGATTGCCGACAGGTGGCACCATCTCCCTCACATTGTAGTGGGCAAACTAGATGATCTGCCTGTGTACAAAGTAAGGCCTGAGAATAATTCAAAAGATGTTAAGACAATGCATAGAAATCATTTACTGCCCATTGGACAAATCTTGATTGAGTCTAAGCCCCCAGAAAGTGCTCCCTCTGGACCAGTGACCAGAGCTGCTGCTAAGCAAAAGCAAAGAAAATCTGCACCTATACATGCTGAGTTAAAGTGTCCTCCTCAGCAAGGCCCAGTCGAAAATGACTGTCAGTCCATGTCAGAGGAAAGTGAGTGCAACTTTGGGTACTACCCTTCTTATGAACTGAGTCAATTGTTTCAAGGCAACCCCCTAGTCAATTATGAAGATGAAGCTGGGCCTTCTGGACTGTCTAAGCCCCCATCTTTGTCCCTGGAGCCAATGCTCCCAGAGAATGAAGTGCAGAGTATTGAGTCAGATGACATGGAATCCCTGTGCATGGTGGAACTGTATGAGCTTTTGGTGGAGGAAAATGATGCACTGGGACAGACTGGTGATATACCAGAACAACAAGAATATTTTGAGTGTCCTGATGGTCACTGCCAGTGTCAGAAAACTCTCCCTGTGAGCCAAGTACTGTGACTGCAGAAATTGCAAATCCTGGAGCTGAAAGTGCCCCAAGTTCTAGCCTCTCTACCTCAAAGGCCATTCCCATGGCCAGTACAGACATTGCAGAAAGTGAGGGTAAAAGCGCAGAGACTGTGACAGTTCCCTCTAGAAGGACTGGTCGAGCCATGAAGCCTGTAGTGCACATAAGCTATGATTCTCCTGGGAGCCTGTAGATTTGCCTCTCAGAGTGGTCCATAAGGGAGTGTATGTGTCTCCGAGCTCATTGCCCAAACTGAGCATGGGTGCTAACTTCAGATTACTTGTCTTGCCCTCTAAGTATGATGCCCCTGCCCCATCCAATCCCGAGGTAGCTGATAGGGAAGGGCCCCCTCTCTCCAGGTTTCATGTGTAGAAAGTAATGACCTGATTTCAAAATGTTTGTATGTGTAATGGTGTGTAACCAGTAGTAGACTTTGTAATACAGTATAAGTGTATATAACCAAGGTTTAATATGCTGACTGTTGTTTAAAAGGGATGCAGGTTTAAACTGTTCTGCTTTAAAGTGTTATAAGGGTACCTACTTGACGTGGATGCCAAGTTTTTTCATGCCAGGAAGGGTGTAGCCCCGCAGCAAATGGGGGTTCCCAAAAGTCTTCTAGGAGCTGGCTAAGTGCTCCCAGCCTGAGTGGTGTTCAGCATTTAAGCCGCTTAACCGTTGAGTGTTTCTAGAGCCTCTGGTACTGTCTCTTTAAGAGCTGCCTGCTCGCAGGCTAAATTAGTTTGAATGGGGGGACTGTGTATTTAATGTTCGAATCCCGCCCGAGCTGATGTCTGATCGCTCCATTTCTGCAGTCGCTAAAAGCGCAGAGGGAGCCCACCTGAAAGATGTAACTGTTTGCTTGAAATCATTTAGAGCATTAGTAAAATTCTTGGAATCTACTAACAACAACTTGTTTTTTTTCCAAGAAGGTGGGAGATGTTGAAATTGAATTCTTGGATCTGAGTATTTATAAAAATGAAGCTAATGGCTTGGATACAAAATTGTTTACTAAACTAACAGCTAGAAATTCTCTGTTGCTATATAATAACTGCCATCCTAGACATACTCCTGAGGATATACCAAAAGGCCAAATGATGCGTTTAAAGAGAAACACATCTGTGCCAGAACAGTATGCACATGATTAGGGATGTAAGTTTGTCATGGCAGTCATACACGTCATTGATTCCATGATGTTTGATCTTTATTCAGGACTTCCATGACTTTCACTAGTGTCATCAGAATGTAGCAATGATGACAGTGCCACAACATTTACTACTGTTGACTAATGATTTCATGAGCAAACAATGAGTGATTAAAACCTCATCCACGACAAACTTACATCCCTACACATGATGTTAAACAGCTCATTGGTAAATTTGAAAACAGAGGGCCAGATATTCAAACTGCGCTATTTTGTGGCGCAAGCCCTTGCGCTGCACAAAATAGTTGCGCGAATTATGGCCGAAAGCGATATTCAAAGGAGTGCAGCCTTGAGCAGCTCCTTTGAATATCACCCTAACCACAGCCACTGTGTTTGGCGCAGTGGAACTTGCGCCACCGGCAAGTGGTCAGAGGGTGCATTCAACTTGCGGGCGCCAGTACCATTGCGCATCACGCCAAATTTCCGATATTCAAGGGCGACATGCAAATGGGACTAATTCATGCAAAAAGGTGCAGGGGCCATTTGCATCTGATTAAGGCCCCATTTGCATGCCATTAGTATGCAAGTGCGCCGATCCCCGAGGACTTGCACCTGGCGCCCTGCCAGGCAGCAGCCGTCGGGGACCGACGCCTCCTGCAGCCCGATCGTGGGATGTAAAAATTGAACAAACCCCCCCCCCCGAACATAGCCCTGGTGGTCCAGTGGACCGAAAATCCCGATCACGGGATGTCAGAAATAAACAACCCCCCCCAACATAGCCCTGGTGGTCAGTGGATAAATAAACACCCGAACATAGCCCTGGTGGCTGGTGTCCCCCACCCACCCACCCGAAGCCCCACCACCGCTCCCGCGGCGGCAGCATCCCTGCCTGCGCCACTCCACCCACCGACTGACTGCCCGGTAGGGCTCGCCCATTGGTGCAGGCAAGACCAATGGGCGTGCAGCATACCATACAAGACAGTCCAGATTTGTGAATGAACATTCATTCAAAACTGGACGTCTTATCTGTTATGGGCTCACGCCCGTAGGCTCTTGCTCTGCAATATGCGTGCAGTCTGGGCGATCGGCTCGCGGCGGCTGAGGCAAGTGGGATGCTGCCGCCCGCCGCCGCGGGGGAGCAGGTGGTGGGGCTCGTGGGTGGGTGGTGGGGGACACACAGCCACCAGGGCTATGTTGGAGTTTATTTATCCACTGGACCACCAGGGCTATGTTGAGGTGTTTATTTCTGACATCCCGCCATCGGGATTTTCGTCCACTGGACCACCAGGGCTGTGCTGGGGAGACACATTGCTGCCCGCGATCGGGCCAGTGGGGGGTGGTGGGGATTTTCAGTCTTCGCCAGCGATTGGCCACAGGGGGCACAGGAGTGAGTTGGGGCCAGCCACAGGTGGCAGCTGCTGTGTGCGCCCTGCAATGCAGCAGCTCACCTGTGGGTGGCCCTCGACTCAGTCTTTTTTTTGGCTCAAGTTGTGCAGGCGCAGGTTGGGGTTGCGCCTGCACAACTCTGCACAACCTGGCTGAATATTGGGGCTGTGCAATTTGTCATGGTTCCTCCCCCTCCAGTTCAGCATGCATTCATTTGCATTGCGCTGTTGCTCAGCATGTTTTCTGTGGTGCAACTGCCTCCTGCTGAATATTGCAGAATGGAGCAAGTTCGGACTTGCGTAGGCGCAACCCTTTTGAATATCTGGCCCAGAGACTATAATAAGATGGCTTTATTAAAAACAGAGAAAATTGTAGACAAGATGGATAGAGATAGTTTGTTAAATAATAAAATGTGCCGTAGTAAACAAAGTGATTTTATAACATTCAATTTTATTACAGATTACACATCTCAGAGTTCAGTCATCTCCAAACTTCTCCATAAACACTGGAACATACTTATGCTGGAACAGAAATTAGCTAAACATGTTGCGGTCCCTCCCCCAGGATGATATATAGCAGCGGACGTAATATTGCTGATATGGTGACCAGTAGCCTGTTTGAGTCTTCCAGTAGTCAGAACAACACTGCATTATCAGGCGAGACTTTTTGCTGTGGGAACTGTGCATTTTGTTGCCATGTACATACAGGTACTGTGTTCAAACATCCTACTACTGAGAAGGAATATTTTAATCATGACTTCATTAGTTGTTCTACAGCCAATGTTATATATTTGTCACAATGTTCCTGTCAGGACTTTTATGTTGGCAAAACTCAAAGACTGTTCAAAAATAGAATAGCAGAACACTTGAGAAGTATTGCGAACAAAGATGTTACAAATGCACTGGCAATGCACATTATTCAGAAGGGCATTGGACATTTTTTCAGATTTCAAGGTCTTGAAAAGGTTACATCTAACATCTGGGGGGGACTTGAACAATAAGGTCTTAAAAGCAGAGGCCCAGATATTCAAAAGGGTTGCGCATGGTGCAACAGTGTTGCGCCATGCACAACCCACTGATGTGCCGTGCAATATTTAAAAGGGAAAAGTGCGCCTGCACAAATCCCGATGCACCGGGCGCAACAGTAATGTATGCAGGCACAGGTGGGGGCGTCCATCGAAAACTGCACAGCCTGATATTCAGCCCAGGCTGTGCAGAGTTATGCAGGCACAACCCCTACCTGTGCCTGCACAAAGTTGAGCAAAAAAGGAACAAGTCGAGGGCCACCCACAGGTGAGCTGCCACATTGCAGGGCACAACACAGCAGCTGCCACCTATGGGTGGCCCTCGACTGTTGTTCCCACGCCTGGCGGGCGCCCCCTCATGCCCCGATCACGGGCATAACTGTCCCCCCACCCCGAGTAGCCCAATCACGGCAGAAGTGTAACCCTCACCCCAGGTAGTCTGATGGCGGGCGAAGTGTAACCCCCAGGTAGCCCGATCGCGGGCATCAGACCCCAAAGTCCAGTATCCCTGGTGGTCAGTGGACCGCCGAGTAGCCCGATCGCAGGCGGCATCCCTCACACCACAAGTCCAAAATCCCTGGTGATCTAGTGGACCGCCACCCACCTGCCCACTGAGCCCCACCACCCGCTCTCCCCGTCAGCGGCGGTGGCAGCACCCACCCGCCTGCAGCCCGCCGCCGCCGACTGACAGCTCGGTAGGGCTGCAGGCCCATTGGTTCAGAACATGAGCCAATGGGCTTGCAGCCATACCATACTAGTCAGTCAGATATGAATGAATTCATTCACGTATGGACGGCTTATATGACCTTGAAGCATGCCATTGACATGCTCTGGTGCTGTGGGTGTGCAGCCTGCTGGCTGTTGGGCGGCGGGCGGCGGGCGTCAGGCATGGGGTGCTGCCGCCACTGGCTGACAGTGGGGAGGCGGGGGTGGGCTCAGTGGGCGGAGTGGGGTGGAGGGTCACTGATCACAGGATTTGGACTTGGGGTGTGAGTGCCACCCGAGTCGGGCTGCTCACGGTCACTGGACCACCAGGATATGGACTTTGGGGAGGGAGTCTGATGCCCACGATCGGGTTACTCGGGGTGGAGGTTACACTTCTGCCCATGATCGGGCTACTCGGGGGGTGGGGGGTTACACTTCTGCCCACAATCGGGCTACTTGGGGGGGTGACATACAGTTATGCCCACAATCGGGCTAATCGCAGTCCACTGGACCACCAAGGATTGGAGCCATTCATTGTCCCTTACGGGACGTCCCACGATCGGGCTGCAGGGGGCGTCGGTCCCCAATGGCTGCTGCCTGGCAGGGCGCCAGGTGCAAGTCGTCGGGGATTGGCGCACCTACATGCTAATGGCATGCAAATGGGGCCATAATCAGATGCAAATGGCCCCCTGTGCACCTTGCATAAATTATGGCCCCATTTGCATGTCACCCTTTGAATATCGCAGGTGTTGTGCATGGCGCAATGGAATTTGCACCACCGCATCTCAATGCTCCACTCTGACCACTTGCGCTGGCGCAGTTCCACTGCGCCATGCACAGTGGGGGTGGCCAGGGGGCGATATTCAAAGCAGTTGCGCCATAGCGCAACTCCGTTGAATATCGCCCTGGCCACACCCCAGCGCAACTATTTTGAGCGGCGCACTGGCTTGCGCCACAAAATGGTGCAGTTTGAATATCTGGGCCAGACAGTAAATGGCAATGCATATTGGGAGCACATAGATCAAAAGGTTTAAATGCTATGTTTAGCATTATTCCTTATCCTAAATGAAGTTATTGTTATTATATATATATTTTTTATGTCATCAGTTTGACATTTTGTATGAGATTCTTTCATTTTTTTGCAACTTTAAAATCTGAGTTTATAGTATCACAGTTATTGCCTTTTGCATATATGTCTATTTCATGGGGTATATTTAAACTGTATTTTATTAAGACGTATTTTCATTTGTTTGTCTTTAGTATAGTAGGGGTGTTTTGCTGATGTTTATAAATTGTTACATCATATTTTGTCAGAAAAAACTTCCTATGTCCCTATGCACTTTATATATTGGAGTCAGGTGTTTTTTTTCTTCATTGTATTGATTGAAGTTGGTTTCTGTGCCAACAAATGTATTACCTATTTAAGGTGTGCTGCATTTGGTGTTAGTATCACATTGAAAAAGCATCATTTAGATGTGAAACATACATCTGTGTTTGTGGAGTGCTGGCTGTTTCTATGTTTTTATGCTATCATTAAAGCTTTTTAACATGACCTAGCTTACAGGTCTTTTTGTTGATTTACTGGGAAGCCGAACTTTTTTGTCTATTGTTCTGCTGTTTGTTTTGGCTCCAGTTTTTTCGCCGGTAGCCGCCTTTTGTGTGTTTAAAATTGCAGTTTATCTAACCTGCCTTTATCGCAGCTGGGACTCTGTGTGTGTTGCCCCCTCCATTTTGGACCTGAACTGCTAATCTGGGCAAATTGGGTTAGGGGAGCCCTAAAATGGAGACCGCTTGAGCCAACCAGAACTTGGACTCTCACCTGGAGCCTGCTTAAAGGGGGAATGTATGGCAGGTGCTTCTGGGAACTGTAGTTTGGACCTTGGCGCCTTTTTGCACCAACTGAGGGAGCCCTGCAGTGATTGACAGCTGAATCCACCAACCGAACTTGTGAGGAGCCTAACTAGTGTGGAGCCTAAGGGCCAGATGCGAGTTGACTGTGAAAGGAGAAGGAGCTCTGTTCTGCTGCGGCGTGCAGTTTGCGCGGGAAGCAAGTGTAAGGTCCTGAAGTCGGCCTGTAGCCGTTAGCGAGTGTTCGTGCGGACTGAATCCAAGTTGTGGAGAAAAAGGAAGGAGATTTGCAGAAGTGCGATCGGCCTGTCGGGGACTCTGATGCTGCATGTGTTCTCAGCTTTTGCAGTGTTTGCAATCGGGATTGAGAAGCAGCTGCCTGATACAGTAAATTTCTTTACATATAAATGTGTCCAGTGCTTGTGGGGGATCGCGAATCCTTTTCCCCCTTGTATTGTGAGTTGTGAGCTGAAGCTGGAAGCTAAACTCAAATCCAATCGGACTGAATCCGTCTGCTATCCAAATCAGTTGGACCCTGTCACGAGGGTCTCATCTCCATGCCCTGCTCATCCTGGCCATCCAGAGCCACCTCCTCAATTCAGCTCTTGGCTTGGGGTTTGTGAGTACAAATCGGGGTAACTCCTTGCGACATTCATTTAATCAAAGTGTGTCATCTAATTATTGTTGTTTCATTTCTTCATAAACTGAGCCTCAGAGCTCTGGATTACAATTTGTTTGTGCATATATTTTCTTCCTATAGGGCCCCATCCAGCTGCACCAGCCAGCCAACCGCAGGCAACGGATCTGGCTAGCCCCCCACCATCCTGGCTACCCAGAGTGTGACTTTTTGGAACCTATATGCCTGTACAGTACTATGATTCGAACCTTTCTAAACCAAATCAACCTGATTGCCCCCTCCCGTGTTACTGCCCCCTAAATAAATCAGATTTATTGTTATTGAATTATATACTGTCTGTGGTGCCAGTACATATCGAGCCAGTATTGTATTGTGTGGTGCATGTGATTAACCTTATTTTACAGGGGGTCCTCCGAGACGTGTTGCATAATCAGTCTCGAGGATAAGTGGTATCTTTATATGTAAACAGTGTGCATATGTGGGGTATTGGGACGGTAACTCCTGTGTACTGTGTGGGCCACTAGTGGGGACAAAGGGGGGTCACAGTGTCCCAGAGGGCTGTGCCCAAGTTAGTTTAATCACTATCAACCCTGACCTCTGGGTGGAGGCACCCGTCATAGAACCTCAGCCCCTCAACCTGTTAGTAGCCAAGCAGGCAGGGTTAGTAGCCCTTGGGATAGCACCACCTAGGGGTTACATGCACATTGTTGTTACAGCTTGTGGGTCATTCTCTGGATGCACTTTGTAAACTGTCAGATCATCCAGCTTGCTGATAACAATGTACGGGTATGTGATTCCACCTATCAGCTATCTTGTGTTTCTCTTGCAAACCCACATTTCTCAATAACACACAATCTCCAGGTTGTAACTCCTGAGCCTTAACTTGTATGTCATGTCTCTCTTTATTGGCTAAATTTCTCTTGGCAGCCATTATCTGAGCAAGCTGATAGGCGTGATTAAGCTGAGCCTTAAACTTCTGTACACACTGAAGATAATTTTCTTCTTGAACCCCATCGTGTGATACTCTGAAATAAATGTCTATGGGTAATCTTGCTTCTTGACCAAACATCAGCTTTCATGGGGACAAATCAGTTGCATCATTATGAGTACATTTATAAGCGTGTACCAAAGTACTTATTTGCTGACTCCACCTTGGCTTGTCCTTGTGATGACATGTATCCAGCATGTCCAACAACATTCTATTGAACCTTTCAGGTTGCGGATCTCCTTGAGGATGATAAGGGTAGTCTGTGACTTTCTTACCCCCCAGAGTGAGAGCATCTCCTTGATTAAATGACTTTCAAAGTTCATCCCCTGGTCGGGATGGATCCGCAGTGGGCACCGTAGTGAATGAAAAATTTCTCAGCAAGCACTTTGGCTACAGTTGTTGCTTTCTGGTCCTTTGTTGGATAGGCCTGGGGGTATTGAGTGAAATGATCTGTCACAAGCACATTGCCGATGTTTTTTGCATCAGGCTCTAAGCTCAAAAAGTCAATACATGGGTGCACTGGTGGAGATATTAACTTAAGGTACTGCTCTCTGGGACTGAGCTCTTCTTTGAAGGTAGCGGCTATATGTTTTGATTCGGGCATCAATGTCAACACCCATCTTGGGCCAATAGAAGCGGGCATGGACTAAGTCTGAAGTTCTGTTGTAGCCCAAGTGTCCCATCTGATGATGGAGTGCTCATAGAACCACACACTTAAATGTAGAAGGCAGCACTAATTGTTGTTTGATGACTTGCCCTCATCCATCCGTGGTCTTTTAGATCTCTAGATCCAGACTGCCACTTCTCTACATCCAGGCTGCAGGATAACAGTTTCTCTTGTCTTCCATGCTGCAACTCACGAAGTGCAGGTTCAGCTCTCATTTAGGGAATCACTTACACATTCCAGTTCTCTTCCCTGGGCTTACTTGCTTTTCACAGGTGCTCTGCAGCTTTCCAACTCTGGGGCCAGTAAGGCTGTTGGGCAAACGGCTGGCCTTTAGGGCTAGCATGCCCACAGCAGTCTCTCCTGCTCTGCTCTATAAAAATCCTCTGGAATCTCTGGCTGATCTCTTCTTTGGCAGGCAAACACCCCTTATATCCTTTTTTCATGGCCCTTTACTGATTGGCAGCAGTCTTCCCACCTTAGATGCTCCTTGACAACTTCCCAGCACCCCCTCACTTCTGGAGTCCCAAGGGGCTGCCATATTTATTTACATGACTGTCCCAGCCAAAACAGTCCCAGTTCATTAAACAGCCAGTTTAGAGGCTAAAACTTATATGTCATGGCTACGCTTTCCCTGGGGCAGCCAGGATGCTCGTTATTCAGTGGGAGCCCCCTTATACCCAACAGGGTTCCCGATACATGTACCCGCCTCACGCATCCTTTTCTTGGTGCTCTCAATATTGGAGCTATTGCTCCTTTAAATTTTCCTCCCTGCCAGCCGTGCACACGCAGGAGGCACAGCACAGCCACATTGTTTGTTTACATACAGTAAGGTGGCCTGGCTTTTCCCTTGCTGCTGGACTGTCAATCTGCTCCAAATCTGACCGACAGTGAAAAACTCTGACCTGGACCCTGGCTCCCTTTCCCAATGGGGCTGAGAACCCAAGGAACGCCGGTGGCCGCAATCATGGAGATAGTGTGGGTGCCAGGCCCAAATCCCTCCAGAGACCACTGGAAGCTCTCCAGTCCTGATCCCAGCAGCCATGGGGACTGGAGGCTGAACAGGAACTCTGTGGGGCCACAGCCCCACTAGGTAAGCCCAACAGGGTTGGGGGCTTACACCTGGGATGGGTACAAAAGAATTGTAGGGGTAAGTGGGGTAAGAGACTGCACCATAGATCAAGTAGGGTCCACAGAAAAAAATGAAGGTTAAAAAAAATGGACAGACTGAGTGGGTCCAGCGGCCCTTATTTGCTGTTGCATTCTATGTTTCTATATAGTTCAGTGGTTAGAACACCAGGACAATATTTTGGCAGCCTGGGTTCAATTCCAAGTAGGTCACATTATTTCTTTCTCACTACAATTTGTGATCTAAACTGCTTAGCAGTGGCTAATAACTGCACAAAAAACCTCTAATTGTCATCTGGATTGTTCCTAGTTGCAGGATTTGCCATAACAGGGAAAGGAAGTGTGTCCGGGAAGAGTTGAGTCCAACCATGTGAGCCCATAACTCAGTGGTTAGAGCACCAGCACAGTATTATGGGGGTCTTTGATCAATTCCCAATAGGCCACAATATTTCTTTCTCACGACAGTTTGTTATCAACCTAAAGAAAGACTTATCCTGCTTAGCTACCCCTTTGGCTATCTTATGCTCTGTCTGCACCTTTGATCCCCTCATTGCCTCTCCTGCTTCTGTGTGTTTTGCCTTATATTCCTCCCTATCTTCCTCCCTTCCTCCCTCTGCATTTCCCTATACCTGCTGCATGGCTCCCTTTTTTCACACCACCTTGGCCACTTCCCAAGAGAACCATAACCATCTCTTCTACCTTCTACTTTTACTCACTCCCTTCACGCAGAGGTTAACTGCCTTAATTATGTTGTCCCTTATTTTTTCCCCACTGTGGCTCCACCACTCACTGGCAATCACCCCCATTGAGGCAGTTTCTGAGACTGTCTCCCATTTCTTTAAAATCTACTAGAGTCCAGGATCCTCATTCTTGTATAGTTTGTCTCTGTTCTTGCCTTAATGTTCCATCACACTGTCTGGGGATCACTGGTACCTAGGGGACTGCCCACTGTGACATCTGCAATACTATCCTGGTTTGTAAGCACCAGGTCCAGCACTGCCCCATCCCTAGTGGGTTCCTTGAGTAGTTGCCTGATGAAAACTTCTTATAGCGAGTCAAGGATGGCCCTGCTACTTGATGAAGTTGCAGTTGGAGAGCTCCCATCCATATCTGGCAGACTGAAGTCCCGAACTACAAGTGCCTCCCCCTTACATGCCATCTTGATGATGGCTTTCCCAAGTGTGTCACCCAACTACTGTCCCCATGCCTGACTTCTGTATACCACCCCTGTACAGAGAGCAGCCCCAGTACTCATCTCCAGGATGACACATGGAACATCCTCCCCTTCTTTCTCCTCCAGTACCCCTACACTTTCATGGCCTTGATTCCCCCCCCCGACACGTAGTACAACCCCTCCTCC
Organism: Neoceratodus forsteri; assembly: GCA_016271365.2. Lineage (NCBI taxonomy): Eukaryota > Metazoa > Chordata > Ceratodontiformes > Ceratodontidae > Neoceratodus > Neoceratodus forsteri. The sequence continues at coordinate 502,170,901 of CM057456.1, forward strand.
CTTACTTTCTCTCTTGAACAGAGAATAGAAGAATATGTCAATGTTCCAGTCTTGGCTGTCAGTGCACCACGACTCCGTTATGGCCACCAAATCCAGGCTAGCCTCTGCCATGATGGCCTCCAGGTCCGGAATTTTATTTCACAGACTTCTTGCATTGGCTTTTCATACATTCCTCCCTTCCTCCCTTGCTGCTTCCCTGCTTCCCCATCACCTATCTGTCCTGTTCCCTAAAGCTGCCCCAGACCCCCCCTTCCCTTGTTACCTTCTCTGTTACTTGTGTCTTTCTTGCATTCCTTATTTATATCCCCCTTATCCTCTGCTTTGGGGGGCTTACTCCCCTCAGGCTCTCCTTTCCTGCTAATTCATCATCTGGGTAGTGCATTGACTCCTTTGGATTTACAGCCTCCACCCACTGCACCTATTTTAAATGTATAGTCAAGTAGCATTTAAACCTCCCACTAAGTACTGTGGTGCCCTCCTGGAAAGATGCAGGCCGTCTCCTCCACACAGGCCCATATCATCCCAGGTTAACCCCCAGTCCTCAATGTAATTGAAGCCCTCCTCCATGCACCATGCCTCCAACCAATTGCTAAAAGCCCTGGTGTGGAGTGTCCTGTCCTCTCCTCTCCCCAGCCATATACAGGTAACACTTTAAGCCACCATGCATGCCACCTGCTTGTGGCCCCTCCCCAGCTCCCTGAAATTTCCCTGCACTACTCCTACCTGTTCCGTGACTGGTCATTTGTCACCAGTTGGACAATGACATCTAGCTTTTTATTTCCATTGTGATGTAGGTTCATAGAGGTACCGCAGACACCCCAGATTGTTGACATCATTGTGGCAAACAGCGCACTAATCATGCACATATCCTGTAGGCATGTCCCATACTACAACCTGTTTAGAAGCATTAACAATAGCAGTCTCTGAAAGTTTTGCCAAGTGAGTTACTTTAACAGTTTCCCTTTTTATTCACCTAAAATATCCCTCTACTATTGAACCCAAGTCATAGGTGTGGTGTCAGCTCTATATTCCATCCTGGAAGCATCAATTTGAGTCAACAGGCATCTGTTACTAAGATTTTAACTAAGGAGGGGAACACTTCAGGGCTGCCCCTTATCCCACCTTTTATTTGCCCTTAGCCTAGAACTCCTAACGATAGATGTAAGACTGAACCAGAATATCAGGGGGTGATGACAAGAGAAGCAAAACAGAAATTAGCCCTATATGTTAATGATTCCTTATTCTTTTGGGGGGACCATGTTGCTTCCCTGCAACCTCTTTTAAGCATTTTCCAATCATTTGGCAAACTAGCAGGTTACAAAATTAACCTCCAAAAGTCTGAGGCCATGACTCTCAGTGGTATCCCACTGGCTGAATTCAGACAGTACTTTCCTTTTATGTGCCCCCACAATACTTTTAAATAATTAGGGTGCGAGTTTCAGCAGCTATCTCTAGCTTGTTTACTAACAACTACCAGCCACTTTTCCAGACAATTAAGTCTGATTTTACCAGATGGCACCTATTACCCTTTTTGCTAGCAGGGCGAGTGCATGCAATAACAAGCATTTGTCAACGCCGAATGTTTGCTTGCTGGCATTGGCATTGGTAGTGTAGAAGTTACAGAGCTGCATAATAGGAATGGCAGTGAAGTACTGAACTGAAGCCAACCCCACCACCACCCAGCAGAGAGAGACAGGCATTGGGGTGTGCCTTTGGGTCGTCAGGCATAATGACCACGCCATTTCCACACCCTACACTGCAGACACTGACAAGTGTCACAGTGTGCCCTTGGGGTCTTTGGTTCTTATGCGCACCCCATTCCATCAGAATATACGGTGAGATGGGTGCGGTTAGGAGAATGGGGTGAACTTTGGGGCCGAAGAGTCCAAGGCATACCTCGATGCTTCTCACTGGCTGCAGGGTGTGGAATGGTATGAGCATTACAGGCAAGAATCCCAAGTCACACCCCTGATGCCTGTCATTCTCTACAGGGTGGGGCGTTAAGGTTGGAAACACCTCAGGCATTCGTTGGTATTTTCACTCCAAATTTTCAACATTTTTTTTGGAGACCCCCACCTCATGAACAGTGGCAATATCAGTTTGTTAGCCGAAAGCTGCTTATGCACAGTGACTATGGCATTTAGCACCACGGGTGCAAAAACACATTCCAAACGGGATGTGAAAAATGACAGCTGTACTGTTCATGGGGAGGTGGAAAAAATGGCAATGTTGCAAATCTGCAGTAAAAATATTAAAAAAACTGGTGAAGTCACGAGCGTGCATAGAAACTGTGCAACGCACACCCGTAATGTAATTAGTTTGGGGATTTTTTAAAGCAGATTGGCAACTCAGGCATTTTGGTGCCTCTGATCATGAACAGTGTCACTGTGATTTTCTTTATCTGTCCCGAACAATGATTTCCCACAGCGACCACGCATCTCTGCGCTGAAAGTGTGAAAACACATTTCGGCCATGTTGTGAAAAATGACAGCTGTACTGTTCATAAGGAAGTGTGGAAAAATGCCACTGGTGAAAATCTGGACTGAAAATATTACAAAGTCATGAACTTACGAGGGTGCATGGAAACTGTGCAATGCTCACTCGTAACACAGTCATTTATGGACTTTTGTCACCAAATTTCAACATAGCCATTTTAAGACCTCTGCTAATGAACAGTGTAACTGTGATTTTCTTACTCTGTCTAAACATTGCTTCCGCATCCGACTGCACCATTGTGCGCTATATGAAAACACATTTTGGGCGAAATGTGAAAAATGGCAGCTGTACTGTTCATAAGGAAGTGTAATAAAATGGCAATGTGGAAAATCTGGAGTGAAAATATAGAAAATTCGCAAACTTACAAGCGTGCGTAGGAACTGCTCAACGCACGCTCGTAAAACAGTCATTTTTATGAATTTTTTTACTCAATTTTCAACATAGCCATTTTAAGACCTCTGCTCATGAACAGTGTCACTGTGATTTTCTTAATGTGTCCCATACATTGATTTCAAACACTGACTGCGCCATTGTGCGCTACATGGCGGAAACACATTTTGGGCAAGATGTGAAAAATGTCAGCTGTACTGCTCATAAGGAGGTGTGGTAAAATGGCAATGTTGAAAATCTGGTGTGAAAATATTGAAAATTTGCAAACTTCTGGCGTGCGTAGGAACTACATAGCGCTTGCGCTAAATAAAACAGTCATTATTAGAATTTTTTTCCAGATTTTCAACATGTGCCATTTTAAGACCTCTGCTCATGAACAGTGTCACTGTGATTTTCTTAATTTGTCCGTACATTGATTTACGCACCGACTGCGCCATTGTGACTACATGGGCAGAAACACGTTTTGGGTGAGATGTGAAAAATGACAGCTGTACTACTCATAAGAAGGTGTAGTAAAATGGCAATGTTGAAGTCTGGAGTGAAAATATTGAAAATTCGCGAACTTACGAGCATGCGTAGGAACTGCGCAATGCACGCTCGTAAAACAGTCATTTTTTGGAATTTTTCCACCAAATTTTCAAAATAGGCTTCTTGAGAGCCCACCTTATGGACACTGGCAGGTTGTTTCATTAATCGGTCCCGAAAGGTGATTTCACGCAGTGACTACGAAATCACCCTTCGGGCCTGAATAACGCCATGACAGTGACAGCATTCATGAAAAGGGGTCCCAAAAACCCCATGTTGAAAATTTGGTGCAAAAATTCCAAAAAATGACTGAGATATGCAGCAAAGTTGAAAAAACCCTATCTATCCCATTATACAGCTTACTGGCATTTCGTCAGTTAAGTCGACTTTGAAGAGTGCAGGCGTGTTCCGGTCCACCGATGATCGTCGCGCCGAGCTCCGAAGGTAAGTATGGGGTGAGGGGTGTGGGGAGGCAAGGTGCGCAGTGGGTGGGTGTGGGTTTTGGGGAGGGCGGTGAGACTGCGAGGGAACGTTTGGGCTCCCAGCATGGCAGCTGGAAAGGGTGTTTGGGGGGCTGGAGCCGACAGGGGATTGGGCATCCCGGTCGGCTATAACACATTTTGCCATGCTGGGGTGGGCTCCCAGCGTGGCACCTGGATGCTCGGGGGGGGACAATGGAGCCGACGGAGGATTGGGCACCCCCGTCAGGCTATACATGCGTAGCCACGCTGGGGTGGGCACCCAGCGTGGCATTTTAAAAGCTTTTGGGGGGGAGCGCAGCACACCGTCGGCTATACAGTGTGTGCATGGGGGGAGGCCAAGCACACAGCGTGCGTGTGTGTGTATATGTGTGTGTGTGTGTGTGTGTGTGTGTGTGTCTGTGCGTGTGTAGGGAGAGCGCGCATGAGCAGGTGATATCTGATCTCTGCTCACTGAAGTGTAGCTCCCCCTTTCAACTGTACGCCACTGAATTTTGGAGCTGTCATAGACAGCTCAGCAGGCATTGGAGAACTGCGGCTGCGCCTGCAAACACACTGACTGAATTGGAAGAAGGTTGCCACACCTCCGAAAACTCGGATGATGGCACTATGTTTCTTGCACATGTGTGCAAGCAAACATAAAAATGAATATACTGTACTCCCACTTTTTATTTCTTTTTCAAAATTTGCCTGTCAGACTCTCTAATTCCTTATTGAATGTGCTCACTAAAGAGGTTGCAACATTTTTCTGGGATGGTGCTAAACCCTAACTATCCAAAAATACCAGTGCACCTACCCCCCCCACACACACAACATAGCATATTTAAACTTTCTACTGCCAAAAATGGCTATATTTACTTTGAGCGCCATGTGAGGAGTGGGTCCTCCTGGTTTCAGACTGGAATTCCAGTGTGAGTAAGCTAAATCACCAACGTCAAGGTGGAACCCTTGATTTAGTCCCTAACTTTCCAATGCCTCAATGGCTAATGTAACTAATTGGCTCCTTTTATACACTGTGTTCCCATCAAGGATTTTATACAGGTGTTTCAAAGGGAACATGCTAAGAAGGAGCACCACAAACTCCTAATACTGAAACAAATCCAAAATAGCGTGCTCAAGCCTTTTAATTTTTTTTTTGTTTTGTTTGGGGATTCCAGTCAGAATGTTTGTGGTTGCGTTTTTTTTTTGGGGGGGGGTGAAGTGGATCGAACGGTGATCGAGTGAACCTGGGGTGTGTTATAGCATTCGGTTCTGCTCCAGAGGACTGAATGGGAGGTTGCCAGGCCATTTGCTGCTGCTTCAAGTTTGGGGGAGGTTGCCAGGCCATTTGTTGCTGCTCCCAAGTTTGGGGGGTGCGATGCCATTGGTGTTGCTCCCAAGTTTAAATTGGGGTGGGGGGGTGGACGTGAGGCCATTTTCATGCTGTTCCTGAGTTGTGGTACTGCCAACTGAATGAGCTTCTAGTAGCTCAGTCCCTCTCCACTCACTCCTCTGGCCTTCTCCACCATGGAATAAAACTTTGTGTGAGTGTCTGATTGGGGTGGGGAGGCTGTGTCTATTTGGGGTGTGGGGTATGAGCTGGCAGTTTCTCAATCCCTCTCCAAGCTCCATGAAATAAACTATTTTTGAAATAAACTATTTTTTGTGTGTGCATCATTGGGGGGGTGCCATGTTTATTTGGGGCATGGGGTACATCCGTGTCTATTTGGGATGTGGTGTAAAGACAGGTTGTGTTGGTTGGGTGTGAACACAGTTCATGGGGTGTGAACACATGTTCTGGTGGTGTGGATACTGGCAGTGTGGTGAGGACACTGGTTGTGGTGGTGGGGACGTTGACTGGGTGGGGACAGTGGTCGTTCTGTGGGAAGGGGATACTGGCCATGTTGATGTGGGGACACTGGTGGGGGTGACACTGTGGGGGGGTACTGGCCACATAATGTTGGTGTCGATAGTAGCAATGGTGTGGGAAATTTGGCTGTATTTGTGTGGGAACACAGGTTATGGTAGTGCGGGGTGTGAATACTGGCAGTACAGGTATGTGGTGGGGAAACTGTGTAATGTTGGTGTTGGGTGGGGACACTGGCAACTTAATCAGGTACAAGGTCAGCTGGCATTTATCCCCTTCCCCCTGGTGGGAATACTGGCTGTGGGGTGGGGACACAGGGTGGGGAGACTAATTTGCAGTGTCAGTGGCTCAGTAGGTAGCACACTCGCCTCTGAGGCTGGGAGATCAGAGGGCTGTGGGTTCAGTTCCCACATCTGGCACTTGGGTTAATATCCCAGTACTGACACTGTAGTGCAGCATGACAGGGGTGCTGCACTTCTGAGGTGCCGTCTTTCAGATGAGATGTTAAACTGAGGTCCCATCTGCCTGGATTGGTGGTAGTTCAGGTGGATTTTAAAGATCCCATGGCACTTATCGAAAAGAGTAGGGGAATTTTTTATTTGAAATACACATATCATCACATTTACAAGAAATAAGCATGGGAAAAAATCTTAGATACAACAAAATGTACATTTCATAACAATGCGCTTCCTCTAATAAAATTAAAGGGTAATATTATTCCAGTATGATGCAAATTGAGCAGGAGATAGTCGCTTGGACTCCAAGTCCTGTAACTGTAACAAGGTAGATTCAATATATTGAATAACAACTAGTGGACAGGTTGGAATTTGCTGTAAAACATATTTACACCTGGCTTGCCACATGAAATATTTACATGCTGCAAAGAAAACTCTGAGCGTACTGGGGTGAAAAGAATCCCATTCCTTAGGAAAAATACTGAAAATTAAAGCAGGGTATGTAATTCTACTTAAAAAGGACCAGTTCCATTTGTTTGCTAGAGTTTTCCAAAATAAGAGAGCATCTGTACAGGTGAAAAAAAAATGTTCCATAGACTCTTCAATATTCATACAAAAGGACTTGGGGCAGAAACGTTCTTGTGCTGACTTATGTTTCAGGTTACCACGAACTGGTAACTTCCCATGGACACATAGCCAAGTAACATCCCACATGTGAGCAGGGATTCTTTTGTCTTTCAGGGTTTGTAACGCATAACTGGTATAAGATGGAGGACATAGTGGAAAACTTAGTATTGGTGCATCAATCTGGAGTAAATAATTATATATCTGTTTCCTAGTTAAACTTAAGATAGAAGTTTTAGCTACTTTCCAAGAGCGAAGAAATCTAAAGCTATCAATAATATATGATGGAATAGAAGGCATACAAGCAACTATGGGGGGCAAATTAGTCCAAGCCGACATCACTGTATCTATTTCATGCGAAACCCATGAATCACATACAGTCAGTGTATAGTTATAACTTTGCAAAATGTGGTGGAAAAAAAAAGAGAAGAAAAAGAATATGGGGTTTATCATTCCCAGGCCTCCTTGAGAAAGAGGTAAGTATGTGACCTGCCTCTTGACAGGATTTAGACGGCTACCCCATATCATTTGAAAGAACAGACTAAATATTCCAGTTTCCAAATGCTTCGGGGGACAAAAAACATGGCTTAAATATAAAAAAATTGGAGATAAAAATTTTTTAACTATCATTATTCGTTTCTTTTTACTTAATTTCCACGTTTTCCAGATGCATACTTTATTTTCCCCTACAACTAAATGCTTTTCCCAGTTATAATTTGAATCGTTTGATGAGTTGAACCAAATTCCCAGTATTTTCTAAGGGGTAGAGCTGATTTTGATTCCTTGTATAACTTGTATATCATGTGTAAGGTGGTGTAATGGAACACATACACTTTTTTCCAGATTTAATTTATTTCCTGAGACTGATCGGAATGATTGAAATATCGATATAGCTTTCTTGCTAGAAGGAAGATCTAAACATAATAAGACTACATCGTCCGCATAAGCAGATATTTTAATGGAAGGTAAACTAGGATGAGGGGTGATACCTATAATATCTGAACTTTGTTGTATATGTCGAATGATGGGATCTAGTGCAAATACGTACAATAATGGACTAAAAGGACATCCTTGTCGTAATCCAATTTTTTGTAAAAGAGTCGGACCTCGAAAGCCATTTATCATGGGGAAGAAAAATGCCAAGGATAACATATAGGATATCCATGATATAAATTGTTTTGGGATGCCATACATTGATAAGGTCTGTATCAAAAAATTGTGATATACTGAATCAAACGCCTTTGATTGATCCAAGGCAAACAGATATCCAGATGACTTATGTTGTATTTTTTTCTCAAAGATTTCACGTAGTAAAAATAAATTAGTATGAATGGATCTACCAGGTATGGCACATGATTGAGCCACGTCGATCAAGTCAGGCACAACTAATCGTAGCCTGGAACAAAGAATTTTAGAGAAAATCTTATAATCTGTATTGAAAAGATGTCAATTTGTAAGAGAAGTCGCATCTCCTTTTTTATATATAAATTTTAAAATAGACAATCCGAAACTTGGTGTTTTTTCCATTTTATCAAGTAGGTAATTAAAAACTTGCGTTAATACTTCTAGTAGTTGATCCTTAAATGTTTTATAAAATTCATGTGTTAAACCATCTGGTCCAGGTGAAACTTTCAAATGCAGGCTAGAAATAGCTTCAGAGACTTCTTCTTGAGTTATCCGGCTGATTAGCTTAGGAATGTAGTGTTTAGGGAGTTGTGGGAATTGAGTTGAGAAAATAAGGGGCGTCATGGTAGATTCTTCAGGGATAATGCAAAATTGAGTTTGTAAATACTCAGTCATTATTGACATCATTTCAGGGATAGAGGTCATTATTGTACCTTGAGCATTTTTTAAACCGTGCATTACCGTTGACTGTAATCTAGTTTTGAAGGCGATAAAAGGATCGATACCTGGGGTGTTACTTGTTCCTGTTCTCATAATAAAATCTAGCATTCGGGCTCTGTCATATTGGAAAGAAAGCATGCTATCCTTTACTTTAGAAATTTGTGATGAGTAATCTATGTTAGAGGTGGATTGAAGAGACATCAATTTGTATAGTTGATTTCGATGTAATAGATACGTCAGATAGTTTTCCCTCACAATTCTCTTCCCTAAGGCTTTAAAAAAATAAGCTAAATCTGACTTCGCGTCATCCCACCATTCCCATAAAGAATCATAACATAGCAGAACTGAAAGACGGGCTTGAAAAAAACTATATATACAAGACTGCGTATCCTATGACGAAAAAAGAGAATTGTTTAACTTCCATATAGTATGAGTCAATATAGGTGCAGTAGAGGAGTTAATAGAAAAATTGCCTATTAAAAGGCAGTGATCCGAGATCTCAGTTGGAATTATGGAAATGGACAGTGGAATGCATAAACGAGAAACAAATAAATAGTCTATCCGAGTATGAAATAATGATCTATAATAAGTGTAACCTGCGTCTGAATGTAAAAACCTGCAAGCATCAGTTAAGCCGGCATCTTTTACTAAAGCAGATAAAGCTATAGAGTCGCAATAAATTTTTTTTCCTGAAGACACTCTGCTTTGTACATCAACAGAAACATTGAAAACTCCACCCCATAAAATATGTTTTCTTGTACATAAATAAAGTTTAATCATATCGAATAGTGCTATTCGTGCCGCTTTAGTCTGAGGACTGTAAATTACTATTACTCTAAAGGATGAAGATTGTTTAATACAATCTATAATGAAGGCCCTTCCTGGCAATATATCAATAATACGGGTTATTGAGAACTGTGAAGAATAAAAAAGAACACCTATACCATCTGCAGAATCAACTCCAAATGTCCAATATGAAGGGCCCCTATGCCAGTCACGCTTTAGTTGCTGAATTTCCCCAATGCTTGAAATATGAGTTTCCTGAACTAGTAAAATATCCATTGTCAGACGATTTGCATACTGGAAAAAAAGTATTCTCTTTTTGTAGCTCTTGGGGCTACATACATTTAAAGATGCAATGCAAATGTTCATTAGTAAAAAATATATCAACCACTTCCATCTGTAACTGTCATGTTTTTCCGCTTTTTCCCACTTTTCTTTGTTTTTACAAATTTTTTCCTGACAACATCAGGAGGTTTACTATTAGGGGTATCTATATCAGAGGGTGCTATAGACATGTCCGAATCTCTATCTGTAGCTTCTTTGTCTTCTTTCAAACAGTCAAATGAGTTAGATGTAGGGATGTCTAATGACTTCAATGACTTTCGAGCTGTGGCTCTAGTCATTCGTTTAGCTGTCTGAAATTCTTCTTTATCAGAAACAAAAGAAGAAGAAGGTGTAACAGTTAAAGGTTCAGAGAGAGAGTTAATAGGTACTTCCACTTGGGGAGCCTTGCTCTGTTGTGGAGGAGGGGTTCTATGTTCTGATAAGGCCGAAATATCTTTCTCAGATGAAGGAACTAAGGGGGGGTTAGCAATATCAGGCGTAGAAATAGTATGCTCTTTTGCTCTATCTTGTGATTTATCTTGAGCCTTTTGCACTAAGGCATCTGAATTCCATTCTGCCGATCTGTTTTTGCTTGCCCATGGGCATTGGTGGTAGGCATGCCCTGTTTCACTGCATTGATTACATTTAAATACATTTCTGCACGACATACTTGGGTGTCCATACCCTCCACAAAAACTACATTTAAGTAGATCACAAGTACTGCTAAGATGTGTAGTGGCACCGCATTTATAACAGGCCCTAGGTTGACCCCCATAAAAGCAGACCCCTCTATCTTTGCCAAGAAAAAAGCTATTAGGAAGGTGTATAACTTCTGAATCAACTTGAAATAATTTAACTTTAAACCTCCAGCTACCAGTCCATAAACCATCATCATCTAGGATGGCTTCAGGAGGTGAGAGAACATTGCAATGATTTTGTAGCCAATGGTAGATGTCACTTACACTAACTCCTTCGTTTCGAAACATAATGGTCACAGTTCTTATTGTGGGTTTTGATAAAGGAATGACCGAGAAAGGGGTCCATATAGGGTCATTTTTTTGCACAGTATATAGGTGCCAAAATCGGTCTAACCCTGCCGAGGTCTTAAAACTAACATCAAAAGTTTCCTCTCCTGAGATGTGTATTAGAGCATAAATATCAGAAGCTGTAAAGTGTAACGTGTTTTTTAAAAGTGTTCTTGCCACATAATACCTAACTGGGAATTCAGGCAGTCCTCCTCTATAGCGGAGACGAACTGCATTCCTACGGGGAACTGGTTCAAGTTTATTTTTGAAAAGGTCTGAAAGTACTGGGGGTCGGCCTGGTGTCTGAGATGGAGGGGAATTATTTTTATCCAGGGTCCAGGCAGCATCTCTATTCTGTGTAGAGCTACCTAATAAAGAGGCATTACTCAGCTCAGTATTCTGCATTGTGTGTATAGTAGGGGTAGAAGTATTTGGAGGCAAGTCAGGAATGAGGGGACTCAAGGGGGGGAGCCGTTTGTGAACCTGAATTCTGTATTAAAGAAGCATTAACAACTCCACTTAAACATTGATTTTTTCTTGTATCATCTTCATCCATTATGTCCCCCTAAGAAACGGTCCCAGAGGAAGGAGTTATAGATTTACTATCTATCACAGTCATTACACTAGTACATGGTACCTCGTTGGAGCTCTGTTGCGTTGCAGGCCTGTTTGTAGTTGTTAAGGGTCCTGGAGAAGATTTAGTCCATGCAGGGTCCGGTATCCATGTTCCCGCCGGTGTTTTGATCCATCCTGCTTCTTTCAAGGAAACGTCCACAGACCAAGCGCCTCCGAGGTTAATTTTAAATGTTGCGATTCAGGAGTCGAAGCCACGCTAGTCGGGGACTCAAAAACCGAGTGCTTCACAAGTCCAGGTCTTAGAACAGTTTTTTGTTCTAATTTAGAGCCAGTATTCGTTTTCCACTCTTGCTGTTCACCAATACACTGCAGGGGAACACAGGAAGACGCTGGGGGAAAGGGCAGTGTTACTCCCGCCGTGTTTCATATCATTCGTTCCAGTTGGTGCGGTGGGGAGTTACTGGAAACAACCGATGCATCCACCTTGTTGCGTTGAAGATTTTTTGGAGGAGATTCAGGTAAAATAAGTTCTGCCATCGCTGAAAATGCCGAGGATTCAGAAGTTTGCATTGTATTTTCTGCAGAGGTAGCTGTAATATCCGTGGAAACTAAAGAAATCAAAGAGTCAGCATCCCAGGCAGGCAGAGCCTTACCTGACTCCTCCATGGTGCTACAGGAAACAGAAACTCCACCTACAGAGTAGGGGAATTTCCCCGGTGTCCTGGCCAAATTTCCCTCATTCACTAAAAATACCACCAACAGCTTAATCTGGTTCAAGGTCCGTTGGCATTCATCTGTATCCCCCTCCCCTGGGTTGTGCCTGAAAATAGGCAAGATCTGTCTAGTGCACTTACCCGGTCAACAAAAACTAAATAAAATAAATAAATAAAATACACCACCAACAGCTTAATCTGGTTCAGGATCATATCTAAAAATGGGCAGAATTTCTCTAGTGCACTTACCTGGCCACCAAAAAATAAATACTATCCATGGTGGTGCACGATGGGGATACCAGCAGCAGTGGGGTGGGGAGAAAATTCACCACCAACAGCTTAATCTGATTCAGAGTCAGTTGGCATTTATTTGTATCCCCCTCCCCTGGTGGGAATACTGGCTACGGGGGTGGGGACACAGGGTGTGGTGGGGAGACTGAATACACCACCAACAGCTTATTAATGCCATTAATGATGTAATCTGGCTAATTTAATTTGTTGAGGATTTTTATTTATGGGTGGTGGGGGGATCACATGCAGTGCCGGCCCATCGGGGGTGGGAAGAGTGGCTGTACAGGTCCATCAGGGTGGAGAGAGAGATCATGCTGGTCCATCGGGGAGGGAAGAGGGGCCATGCCAGTCTGTTGGGGTGTGGAGAGTAGCCATGCAGGGCTGTCAGGGTGGGGAGACTGGCTGCGCCAGTCTGCTGGGGTGGAGATAGGGGATGTGCATGTCCATCTGAGTGGGTAGAGTGGCCGTGCTGGTCCATCAGAGTGGGGAGAGTGACCGTGCCAGTCCATCGGGGTTGGGAGAGTGGCCGTGCAACTTCATCAGGGTGGGGAGAGTGGCCGTGCAGGTTCTTCGGGGTGGGAAGAGTGACTGTGCAGGTTTGTGGGGGTGAGAAGAGTGGCCGTGTCAGTCCATCGGGGCAGTCCATCAGGGTGTGAAGAGAGACCATGCAGGTTTGTGGGGCTGGGGAGGGTGGCCATGCATTTTCATGGGGTGAGGGAGTGGCTCTGCAGGTGAACTGACCTGCCAGCTTTGTGCTGCTAACCTGCTCCACTAGCTTCCTTGTGCTGCTGGCCTGCACTTTCTGCTTCCTTGTGCTGTACCTGTAGGTGTCAGCGTGGCTCAGTTGGTAGCACATCCGCCTCTGGACCAGAAGGTCGTGGGTTCTCATCCCACACCAGGATTGGACTTGCACCTAAAAATCGCTGGCATCCGAGTGCAGTATTGGGGGGTGCTGTACTGCTGGGGTGTGCCGTCCTTCGGATGAGACGTTAAACTGAGGTCCCTTCTACCCATCCTGGTGTTGTCCTGGTGGGTGTCCAGGTGGAAGTAAAAGAACCCAGGGCACTCTTCGCAAAGAGCAGGGAACATTCCCGGTGTCCTGGCCAACATTCCCCTTCCCATAAACCGGTTCATGCAATTATCCAGGCTGTGTGTGGGTGATGATGTGCGATATGGCCGCCACCACACATTCAGTCACTTCACTACCAGTCTAGCATTGCTTGTAAAGCGCTTTGGATGTATGAAAAGCGCTATATAAATACTGATTCTTCTTCTTCTTCTTCTTCTTCTTCTACCTGACCTGACTTGCCATCTGCTACCATAGGGCTACTGCCTTTCTGTGCGCCTGCCATAGTCTGGTAAGTTATTTGAGTGGGAAAGCAAGGGTGGAAGATGGAGTGCGGGGGTGGGTTGGGTGCATGAGCTGGAATACGTAATGTAAAAATGAATAATGGTTCTGAAATATGATACAGATGCCAGAAAAAATGGTTCTGGTCATCATGGTGGAGGCGGGGGGTGGACGGGCAGAGTGGCACAGAACCATTTTTCCCAGCATGTTTGCCAGTCAGCCGGGTCCATGCCACGTTGTGGTGGTCATTTTTTGATGGTCGGGAGAGGGTCAGGCTGGGTGGACTGGTTGAAATGCTGGAAAAAAATGGTTCTGGCCTCTGAGGGAGGGGCAGATGGGCAGAGTGGCACAGAACCATTTTTCACAGCATGTATGCCAGTCGGCCGGGTCTGTGCCATGCTCTGGTGGTCGTTTGTTGATGGTCAGCAGAGGGACGGGCTGGGCAACTGGTTTGCATGGTCCAGTGGCAAACATTTACAGTGTATGCATATATATATCTATATATAGATATATAGGGAATATGATATGGCCCGACTGAAGATATCATATTTATCTTCACGAGAGGCCAATGATATCATGATATCTCACAGTGGCGAAGCCACAAGTAGAGATATCTTGATGTCATTGGCCTGAAGTGAAAATAATATGACTATCTTCAATAGGTCATGTCATGTTCTGTTTATACAATGTATGTTTTGGGTATCACAGAACACCTTGCCCCACATGCTCCCTAAATACAATCTGTAACATACCTCCCATATTCCTAGGATCACAAGAGATTACATGTTATTTAAAAAATTATCTGGTTGATCATGGTACTTTAAAATTGTTTGAAAACATTATTTGGCTTTTGGTTGCTCCAGCTCTGTCCCCCCACCCCAGACAAGTCCTATATCCATGTCCAACACAACAGATGGCAAATATCTGGTTGATCTTGCCAGTTTTAGGTTATATAAAGAAACGTATCTGGTTGATCTAGCTATTATTTTTTAAAAGAAAATAATAATTTAAAAATATTTTGCTCATATTTTGAATGTTTGTATATCTGGTTGATCTTGTCATTAAGAGTACATTCACTTTTTCCTATTGAAACCTAGCGTGCGGCGCTTCGACTCTGACACATGACATGCTGGTAGATCATTACAATAAGGGCAGTCTGTGTCAGAAAAGTAAGAAAAGTCAGTGTTTTTCCTTAGGTTAACTGTATTTGTTGAAAAGAAGGTGCTGAATGTACCGAGAGAGCAGCGAGGAAGTCGGCGGCTTCAGAATAGTAGAAAATAACGTGAGCATGTGTTGCTATAGCAACACACACACTAGCATCTAGTTTTCTGAAGACGCCGACTTGCTTGCTCTTATCCTTCTACAGTCAGTGGCTTATTTTAAAATAAAACTCAGTGAACTTAGGCAAAATGACAACATTCTGGACATTAGTTTGAAAGAGAGTGCCTCATTTTAGGTAACTGAGTGGAAATTACTTGGAAATGACAGCATTCGGTCAAGCTAGTTACAGGGTGAGACATGAAAGCGCTATATAGAAAAGAATACGTGGAAACGGCAGGATCAACCACATAAGTTTTTAAAATATTTATTAAAGTTGATGGAAAATGAAATAGATGACAGAGGGAGGGGGTTGTATGTGGCGGAGAGAGAAACACAGGAGTTTGGTGTTCTGAGAGCGGGTTTATGAAACTTAAATACTTTCAGTTTCTTAACGATGATCGAGAACTGGAGATATCAGTGATATCTTCACATGTGAAGATATCATTGATATTCCATGACCTGGCTGGATATTACTTTTTATTTGTGCATTTATCCCAAACATACATTGTATAAATATATATATATATATAGATATATATATATATATATATATGTATATTTATAATATTTAACATTACTGTGTGGTTCGACAAGATGTTACATGACCTGTCTTCATTTAGCACCCTGGATACCCAAGTGGGGACTGGCTGCGTCACAGTCCTGGGTCCCAGGCATGTGATGCAGCTGGTCCACCCACCCGGTAGGGGAAGGTGCATTGTTTGGTTTTGTGGTGATTTTTTGGACATATGTTTTTACGAAAAATGAATATTTTTCATTTGTTTCATTTATCATTTACTGTGTTGTGCTGCCAGGGAGCTGCTGTCTCTATCGTGCCTGTCCTGAATGTAAACGTGGTGTAAAGTATTGTTGGGTGATGTGCATGTCTGTGTAGAAGAATACAGACATGCGCTCAGACAAAAATCTTTAGTAAACATCAAACTGAATCAACCATGTTTCATCTGAACCCAGAGGGCATCATCTGTGCAGTTGGAAATGTGGATTGTCCTCCTCGGTTCCCTTGATCAGTTTTGGAGGACGCAGACATTGGATTACCTAGGGGATAAACAGACAGGTTAAACTGTCGAACTGCATGTTAACAATTTTACACTTTTATTAAATACATTTTTTATGTTGAACCTTTTGCTGGAATTTCTAATGGAATATGTTGGAGGCCTGTTGGAGGCCTGTCTTGATTTGTGCTTATAAAATTTAAAAGTTCGGAAAAAAGAAGTTGTTGGGGGGGGCTTAGCGGCAACCTGGGCTACCACAGCCAAGCCCACAATCCACTGTCTCATCATAGGTGATGCTAATAAAAACACCACCCAAGTATTTGCCTTTCAGGGGGTACTATGTGGCAGTGCATAGGTATCTCGAGGGTACTGTGTGGCAGTGCATGGGTATCTGGAGCGGTCATTCATACAAACTTCTTGTGGTGGCTTTTCTCCTAGGTGGTGTGGTGTAACTGCCTTGGCACCAGGGCAGTCCATGTTTGCTTGGATGGGGTTGGGGAACTAGAGATGGTGAGTTCTTAAAGGAGGTGAAGCTCTGACCACTGTACAGATTGGGGCTCGCTTCATCTATCTTGTACCCCCCCCCACAGCCACTAATATTAAATTAATAATCTTTGCACATAATCACTCAAATGGGTACATTCTCCGGTGCATCCGGCTCATTAATTTAGGAGCTTGTGAACATCTCGCACTCTCGCTCATGAACTGCTGACGCTACCTTGCCCTCTCTTCAAGTGCCCTTATGCTTGGACTTTGAAGTTTTGTGCCCTTTTATTATAAGTACAATGGATGGTGTGTCTAGGCCGTTATTACACTGCCAGTTGAAAAAGGAGTGAGGCATTGTCATTAACTTGCAGTTTTAATAAGGAAAAGAGTGCGTCTTGTTCAGTAGCACCATAATTAACATTCTGAGTGCTCCAGAGGATGTACCAATTGGTGTTAGTGATCAGGTGCAAAGATTCATTGACCTATACTAACTGCAGGAGGGATAGGAGAGACAAAGCCCCAATCTGAACAGCTGCCATGGTTTCACCACAGCCGGCAGAACTCCTTTCTTGAGTTTGAGCTCTGACATGAAAACTCAGAGGCTCCATTTTCATGAAGACAGCCAGAAAATTCCCAATTTACTAGTTTTGCGATTCTGGATTGGTTTATTCTTTGGCAGAGATTGTGTTTGTGTATCTCTCCATTAGCACCCATTAGCATCCTCATTAATCACTTGAATTTTTTAAGTTGGATGCACTTTGTTTACAAATAAATCAATTCAGGCAGCTATATATTAGATAGGAACTGAACCGACGGAGTCCACCTTGGCGTCTGGTGGTTTGGCTTACTTCATGTCTGAGCTTGGACAGATTTGTACATGGCATTGGGCTGCAGTGCTGCACATGCTGCCACCACACAGGACGGGTGGGGGCTGCAGTGCTGCACCTGCTGCCGTCACCCGGGATGGGTGGCAGCTGCAGTGCTGTACATGCTGCCATCACACAGGATGGGTGGGGGCTGCAGTGCTGCACATGCTGCCGTCACACAGGATGGGGGCTGCAGTGCTGTACATGCTGCCATCACATGGGACATGTGGGGGCTGCAGTGCTGCACATGCTGCCGTCACACCGGATGGGTGGGGGCTGCAGTGCTGCACATGCTGCCATCACACCGGATGGGTGGGGACTGCAGTGCTGCACATGCTGCCGTCACACCGGATGGGTGGGGGCTGCAGTGCTGCACATGCTGCCATCACACCAGATGGGTGGGGAATGCAGTGCTGTACATGCTGCTGTCACACCAGATGGGTGGGGACTGCAGTGCTGCACATGCTGCTGTCACATGGGATGGGTGGGGGCTGCAGTGCTGCACATGCTGCTGTCACATGGGATGGGTGGGGGCTGCAGTGCTGCACATGCTGCCATCACACAGGATGGGTGGGGGCTGCAGTGCTGCACATGCTGCTGTCACACGGGATGGGTGGGGGCTGCAGTGTTGCACATGCTGCCATCACACCGGATGGGTGGGGACTGCAGTGCTGCACATGCTGCTGTCGCATGGGATGGGTGGGGGCTGCAGTGCTGCACATGGTGCTGTCACATGGGATGGGTGGGGCTGCAGTGCTGCACTTGGTGCTGTCACACGGGATGGGTGGGGGCTGCAGTGTTGCACATGCTACCGTCACATGGGATGGGTGGGGGCTGCAGTGTTGCACATGCTACCGTCACATGGGATGGGTGGGGGCTGCAGTGCTGCACATGCTGCCATCACACCAGATGGGTGGGGAATGCAGTGCTGTACATGCTGCTGTCACACCAGATGGGTGGGGACTGCAGTGCTGCACATGCTGCTGTCACATGGGATGGGTGGGGGCTGCAGTGCTGCACATGCTGCCATCACACAGGATTGGTGGGGGCTGCAGTGTTGCACATGCTGCCATCACACGGGATGGGTGGGGGCTGCAGTGCTGCACATGCTGCTGTCACATGGGATGGGTGGGGGCTGCAGTGCTGCACATGCTGCCATCACACAGGATGGGTGGGGGCTGCAGTGCTGCACGTGCTGCTGTCACACGGGATGGGTGGGGGCTGCAGTGTTGCACATGCTGCCATCACACCGGATGGGTGGGGACTGCAGTGCTGCACATGCTGCTGTCACATGGGATGGGTGGGGGCTGCAGTGCTGCACATGGTGCTGTCACACGGGATGGGTGGGGGCTGCAGTGTTGCACATGCTACCGTCACATGGGATGGGTGGGGGCTGCAGTGCTGCACATGCTGCCGTCACACCGGATGGGTGGGGACTGCAGTGCTGCACATGCTGCTGTCACACCAGATGGGTGGGGACTGCAGTGCTGCACATGCTGCTGTCACATGGGATGGGTGGGGGCTGCAGTGCTGCACATGCTGCCATCACACGGGACGGTTAGGGGCTGCAGTGCTGCACATGCTGCTGTCACACGCAGGATGGGTGGGGGCTGCAGTGTTGCACATGCTGCCATCACACTGGATGGGTGGGGGCTGCAGTGCTGCACATGCTGCCGTCACACGGGATGGGTGGGGGCTGCAGTGCTGCACATGCTGCCATCACACTGGATGGTTGGGGGCTACAGTGCTGCTGTCAAACATTGATTGAGGAAAGACCACGGTTTCGATTTTGCCTGAAGATGGAAGTTGAAGTCACTTCTCAGTACTTTCAAGGCTGTGCTCTGCTACAGACTGTACTGCTGTTCCGCTCACACCCAACTCTGGCCTGTTGACTAATGTGGATGCCTGAATTCCAGATTGCTAACAGCAACAACATGCCCTGTGATTGTGTCACTGCTGCTCTGCTGAAAAAGTAAGGTGTATTTTTTTGATGTCTCATCGTTTACTTTTTTGGTCAAGACTGTCTGGCTTAGTTTCTTGGTCGGGTATGGGGCAATAGTAGCTATTCGAGGTAGAGTTTATTTTCAGGTGGTTAGTGACTGAATGGTTTAGAGTGTTGGTGGCAAGTTGGGCTGCCATGTAACTGCTCCACCATCAACCACAATTAAAATAATTGAAAATTACTTGCAGAGATACTGACACCAATCCTGGCTGGACACTTTTTCAGTGATGGCCCTTGTGGCAGTACCGCGACCCAGTCAGTGAGGAGTTGCCCATGATGAGTGACTTGAATTAACGGAGGGTGGCTGCATCAACATCCTCCATGGAAGTGGGTTTGGTTAGTACAACCCACCAGATGTTGACCCAGAGCCCTTGTCCCCAAATGCAGACATGTGGGGATCTGCTGCTTTAAGTTTTATACACCCTGGGTGGTTTGTCATAAAGGTGTGTTTCCTATGGGTGGTGGTAACTAGGGACTGGGGAGTGTGGGTGGCAAGCTGGACCATCGCAATAAGACCCTACCTATATGGCCCCTTGCTTATGTACTTGGCTTTCAGGATAGGTGGCTGCAACCATGGCAATTGGTTACACCTTAGTCCTGGTGGCTCACAGCCGAACTTTCAGGTTCTGTCTCCTGGCAGAGGAGGCAGATGGCATGTCTAACTAGGTGTCATTTACTTGTGTGTGTGGGGGTGAGTTGTGTGTGTGTGTGTGTCCTTTATTTAGATAAAATTTGTTTTGTTTTTTTCTGATTTTAGGCTTCAACATTCCTGCTTGGTGTGAATTTCAGCTGGAAATAATCATCATCTCTAAAAGGTATGGTGTGGTCTTCATGTTCATGTGTTTTATCAAGTCTTAGTTTCTTTGAGCCGGGGAGACCGACAAGGTCTTAGTGCAATGCGGGCAGCAAGCCCGGGATCCTGTATGTCATCAGGATTTCTCATCAGCTGTGACCAGGGCTGTATTTGGATGTCAATATTCTACTTTTGCATCACATAGTGAAGCCTGTGACAGCTTCTGAGGACAGCTTGATTTCTGTAGCTGCTCCTCCCGACTGTCATCCATGGATTGAGCATGGATTAGCAGTGAGATTCTGATTCTGGTATTGTTTTTTTGTATGGATTGTGAGCAGCTGAGGTCAGAGTGTTTTCTGTAGCTGTTCCTCCAGACTCTCATCCATGGGCAAAAATTATCTGTGATATTTTGATCCTTAATGTAGTAGTTCTGAAGCTTTAAGTAGTTCTAAAGCCTGTTGTAATATCTCTCCAACTTGTGTTCCACTTTTTAGTTCTTTGGAGTCGTCTGTATTACACATCATGATGGCAACACCAAGCAAAATGGCAAAACTTTCCAGTATCACTGCTAAGGATCGTGCATTGCAATTCAAGTCGGAAGACATGTATGAGGATGGAGGGAAAATGTTTTGTCACTTTTGTAATCACCCCATTGACTATGTGAGGAAGGATACAGTGGTGGATCACTGCAAAAGTAAAAAACATATGAAGAATGCAAGCCAAAAGAATAGCAACAGACAGGTGATGCATCACACCAGCTTTACTGCCACAACTTCTGCAGCTGCAGTACAGGAGAATACTGTATTGGATGTATTGAGGGCTTGGTGTGGTGCAAATATACCCATTGGAAAGTTAGATCAACCATGCATAAGAGACTGGATGAGGGATAACATTAAAGGAATTGGTGCTCTCCCGAAGGTATCCACCTTAAGGCAGAACTACTTGCCCAAATTGAGAAAGGAAAGGAAATGAAGGATGGAATTTCACAGCTTGTGAAAGGGAAGACATTCTCCATAATGTGCGATGAGACAACAGACGCAGATGCCCGCTGTATATTGAACATAATTTTTGTCATGCAGGGTGGACAATCTGTCATTGCAAACACAACAGAGTTGACAGCAGTGAACCACACCACTGTCGCACAAAGTGTTATAAAGACATTGCAGAAATATGATGTGGAGATGGACCAAGTAGTCGCCTTCATCACTGACAATGGCGTAGTACATAGTGAAGTGCTTCAAAGATGTTTTATATGGCCTTATTGGTGCCCATGTGATCCATGTTGGTTGCTGGACACATGTTATCCTTGGTGGGAGACACATGGATTGACCATTTTGAACTGGTCAATATACTTGTGGCACTTGTGAAATACTCATTCCAGCAGTCGCCCAAATGCAAGAGATAGTACTTGGCATTCCTGGAGGGGCAAGATGTAGAAAAAATATTGCCTCCTGTTCCTGTCTTAACCGATTGGAACATTTGGTTTGAAACCATTAAGTACCATTCACTTTACCTTCAGCACTTAAGAGACTTCTTCCAGGAGGAAGCAAGTGATTGCAACTCCATGAATTATTTGAAAACTGCAATGATCTCATCGCGCAATAGAGCTTCTACAAAGGAAAGACAACCCCTTGACTGTTTCTATATTCGATGCACTACATGGAATAAAACAGAGGTTTCAGATGGGCGTATAAAAAACAGAAGCATTTGGAGAAAGGACAGATGAATAGTTAGCTACTCTTAGGCCACGGGTTAAGCAGCAGCAGATTGCAGTGTTCCAAAAGGCATTTGGAGTAGCCCTAAACAAAATGGCAAAACACATGGAAACAAACTCAGCCAAAGAATTCTTGAAAGCCTGCCGTATTTTGAACCCCTACAACCTTCCTAAATTGAGTAGGGACTTCACGCACTACTCCAGTGGCATTGGTGTATTTGAATTGCACAACCAAACTGCACTACAAAAGGACTGGGAGATGTATCTTGGGCAGGACATAGGACAGCTTCCAGACATAATGGACTTTAATGTTGGCCCGTACTTGATTTCATTGCAGCCACTATTACCAGTACTAGCCAAAGCTGCTCTGCAAGCCATTTGGATACCTGTGTCGAGTGCCAATGTGGAGAGATCCTTCTCGGTCTACGGACAGATCCACACAGACCAAAGACGTAACCTGCTAGTAGACAATGTGAGATTGCTATCCCAGCTTATGTACAATAAGTCAAAGGATTAGATTGGTGAATGTTTTCTACAGAAGTTTTGCACATTTCATTTAGCTATAGGGTTTAAACATTTTCAGTAACTTTGTTAGCTTGTTTTCCATGTTTCTTGCCATGTCATGTATAATTATATTTTGTTTTAGTTCATGTGTTTTTCACTGTGTATGTTTTGTCATACTGTATTGCACATTTTGCACATTTTCATTTAGGTTTTGTTTATGCACAGTTTTCTTTCATGTGTTTTTCACTGTATATATTTTGTCATACTGTATTGCACATTTTGCACATTTTAGTTTAGGTTTTGTTTATGCATAGTTTTCCACATGTCCTGTACCTTTGCACATTTGCCACTTCAAGTATTAGTATTTAGGTTTAAGTTCACTTGTGTTTCAATATATATTCACTTTTCTACATTTTGCACATTTTCAATTAGATTTTGTTTTTGTTCATGTTTTTCAACTGTTGTATGTTTTTGATTTGCAATATTTGCACTCTTTATAAACTACTTTTCTTGAAATGCTGTACTTGCTTTTATTATTGACTTCATTAACATTTCTTGGGATGAGAACTTAAGAGAAAGGTCATGTGGGTGGGAACTTAGTCTGCATTGTGTGGTGACTGGTGGCAGTCTCTAATGGCTAGTTCCTTTTAATTTATCCAAGTGTCCTGCAATCTAATGTAACCACCCTGTTACCCAGGGTTACAAGAATCCCAGTAAGACCTAGTGGTAAGCAGGGAAGGCAGCTTGTGAAACTCCAGTTAAATGGATTTCACTCTGTCTCACTCTGTTCTCAGTCACAGCTGAGACTGAGGGATGACATCATTTTAGAACTGTCGCAGCTACATAAGCCACACTGGAATGTTGCAGATGGAGGTTAGAGTAGAACATTGGGTAATTTGAAGTCAGTCTGTAAGAGTTCTGTTGCAGTCTATAGTAGAGAAAAGAGGTGCACTGCTGTAAGCAGGCCCTCAGAGCTCTAAGCTCTGTCAAAGAGCTATTTTTTTTTGTATACGTGTGTGTTCTCACCTGAAGAGGAACACAAGAAGAGCACAGTGAAGTGGTAGAGACCGCTTTCAGTGGTTCAGGGCCCCATCCCTGCAGGGATGGGGGGAAGGAATCAGCCTGCTTCCAGGGCCAACTCCCCTGGTCTGGCTAGGAAAAAAGAAGCTGCCTGAGTTAAGTTTGTGCTGAGGCACCTGAAGTTCTGGATGAGATTTCTTTGAGGAGAAAATGCCTGTGGGGCACCTGCAACCAAGGGATGAGTTCTCTCTGCTAAAGGGCCATGTGTTTTCACCTGAAACAAGATGAATCTAAAGTGACTGTTACTGTAGGGTCAGGAAAAGACAGCCAAGTACAGTTTGGAAGATGTGGGGATTGGACTGCTTAACTCTGTGGGGGGGTCTAGAGTAATGGACACAACCACTGATTAAGTATATTCAAGTTCAGCACAAATAGGATGTAAAGACAGTAGATTGAATGTGAATACATTTAAAAAGAATCTACATAACAAAGTGTTTTAAAGGATGAGGTGTTACAGTCTAGAGAAATGGCCAGGTATGAATTATGGGAGCGAGAGGTAGGAGACCCCCCTCTTCAGCAGTAACCAAATTCACCTCTACGGGTTTGCTTTGGGACACCTGTTGCTTTCTCTCAGGTACTCGGCCACTGCCTGAGGAAAGTACCCAGACGTGGGATTGATGAGGAAGATTCCTATATGGAGCAGAAGTACTCATAGGTGGTTTAGGGAGCCACCAGTAAATGTTTCCATGCTATATGAAAAGTGTCCAAAGGGCTGGCAAAGGAGCCGAGCCAGGAAAACCTAGAGCAGTGTACAAGTCCAGGCTGTGTGCCTAGTGTGTTTCAGAGCCTGACGGCTAAAGTGAATGAGGATGTGTTCTGATCTCCATAAATCTGCATTACCAGGAGTGTAGCCCATGGTGGTCCATCTATGCTTTGTTTATTCTGTTGGATGTGAATAAAAGCCACACTTTAGAATCCCACTTCTGGTATTGGACATTACAGTTATTGCTTCCTTTGTCCGGAGTTACTTGGGTGCCCCTTTTGCAGAGTAGCCAAACCTAGCCAATGTGCCGAGTGACATATTTCTCCCTGAACCCAGCCCACCAGGTAGTGTTGTCAAGATGGAAACAGCATACCTGGGTGGGGGTTACACTAATATTTTGTATTGTCACACCTGAGGGGTATGGGCTGCAGAGCTTTACCACCATATTACTGACAACACAACGGAAGGATGGAGGCCACAGTGCTGCCGCCATTGCACAGGAGGGCCCCAGTGCTGCTGCTGCTGCCATCACACTGGAGGGATGGGGGCTGCAGGGCTGCTGCTGTCATCACACACCAGAGGTATGAGGCATGCAGTGCTGCTGCCAATCACACCAGAGGGAGGGGTCCACAGGACTGCTGTCCCTATTGCATCAGAAGGATTGGGGGCATTAGTGGTCCTGTCATTATATGGGAGGGATGGGGATGTAGTGCATCTTCTGTCTTCACACATTGTAGCTTCCAAAATAACTTGATAGCTACAAGTGTAGATATGCAACTGCGGATGTAGAAATGTGAAAATGCATGCTAACAGAGTGAAAAAATGTTTACATACAGGTTACAAAGCCAACACTGGTAAAAAATGATTTTGGACTTACAGACACCAGTGACAATACCAGTTTTGTCAATCTGCAAAATGGAATTTGCCTTTTCTCAATCACGGTAAACCACTATCCCTGAATATAGCCATTTTTGGCAGTGGAAAGTTCAAATATGCTATGTTGTATGTGTGTGTGGGGTGGGGGTTGTGCACTGGTATTTTTGGATTGTCTGTTGTATGCCACAACCCCGTAGCACCCCTTAGAGAAAAAAAAATTTAATTTAGTAGTGTGTAAAGTAACTTGTGTTGGTTTGAGTATGCTATTTTGGATTTGCTAAACCCAAACTACAGTAGCTACATGAATTTTAAAGTTGCCTAAAAAAATGGGTGGCCTAGGAGTGCCCTGTTTTCAACAGAATTATTTAGCAGCAGAGGTGGCCCACATTTGTACATGGGCAAAACAGTGGCCTGAAGATGGGTGGTACCCAATAGAAGAAGCTATGTTCCCACTGCACCCCTATGAACACTTACTACAGCTGCGCTCCTCTTAAACATCAGGTGCTCCCTGGGGAACCAGTGGGCAAAGCACACATTGAAAAGTCTGGTCAAATTACTTTGGATAATACACACACATAATGATCTGGGACCTCTCTCTAATAGTCACCATGACTCTCCACCTCCCCACACTAGAACCAGCTTATGGCTACTGGGAATGTCAGGGACTAACATGTTTTGTACAGTGTATAGTCTCTCAACACTGTCCATTTCTTGACCCTAAAAAGCTCATTCCACCTAAGAAGGGGTGATCGCTTCTGGTTTCTACAAGTCAGACACTTCATTCAGGAGCCAGGAAATACAGATAAAATAACCAGATCACAATCAAAACTAGAGCATTTTTTTATGTGTTAATTATATCATGGGCTAAGACCAGATACATAGCTGAACTTTACTGCATGTTAAATGATCCTGGATACACATATCTGGACCAAATATGGACCCAATGGGAGGAGGAGAGTGACTCCCAAATTACAATTCCATAGTGAGAAGTCAGCCTAGAAAGAGATGGTGATGGTGTGCCCATCCTGGAAGGAGCTTAACTGGAAAATTTTAGCTAGGTTTTTCAGGTACCCATCAGTTACTAAACATTTTGGAACCATGTGTTCTGCCAACTGCTGCTTCCAGTACAGAGATATTGAAATCCACTTTCAAATATTTGGGTCTTCCCTCTGCTCCTCCCATTCTGACACCAGATCTGCCAAAGCAATGCAAACAATATTAGGTATACAATTCCCAGAGTCTTTCACACATCTGGTGCTAGGCTTTCCCTCTTTTTTGATGGGCCCCAGATCCTGGCAATAACTGGGTAATATATTCCAGGTAGCAGCCTTGAAATGTATTACTCTGAACTGGTTAACTCCACAGGTACCACACTGGAACAATGGAAAAATAAGGTCATAGAACTTAAAACCATGGAATGAATTACAGCAGACCTACAGCTGCAGAGACAAATATTTGGACATTTGGTCTCCTTTGCACCATTATATGCTGGATTGTGATTGAGGGAGTGCTCCCGACCAATCGGAGCACTCCTTTACCCTGCATGTGAGACACTCTTATTCTGTGAAGAGCATCTCATGCACAGATGCCTGTAAATGGGCACGTTCCTGGAACAGGTTTTTTAAATATATTATTGATCACTGTCAATCAATAATATATTTAATACGCCCCCCATCACCACTGGGTCCTGTATCGGAGTGATTTCACTTGCCTTCTGCTTGAGCCAGAACAACTCAGCTTCACTTCACTGTTTTCGCTCCTGCCAAAGGCACGTGAAACCAGTCTTATACAGCAATGAGTGGCTCCAGGGGATGTATTAACATATATATGACTGATAATATCAGCGCAGATAAAGTTGACAATCCTTAATGCCGTATGTCCAACATGAACTTCTATACTGCCCACAAAAACAGAGACTAACTCTTTTCTCTTCTATGCAGGTATTTAGATAAAACTGATAGCTTTATATTACTCAGATGCCACTGTTTAGGCAGTCTGAGGTTCAAACTGCAGTGTTACATACTTCTCACTGTTAGTATTTGTTGTTTATTTTTGTTAAAAGAAACTACTAAGCTTTGTACATCACCATTCCCCATAGGAGTATGAGGAACTGTCTTGTCAGCTTGTCTATTATGAGCTGAAACTATATAAATTTGAAGTTTAAAAAATATAGTCCTGTACTATGAAAGATGAAGTAATTAAATATTTACTTGGGTTTTTGCTCACAGCAGCTAAGAAGTATATGACTTGAAGATGGCTTTCCTATATACCACCTACTGTGTGCAATAGAGGACTGGAGGTGTCAGGTTTGTGAGGTTACATGATGGAGCTAATTTCTTTTGCCCTGCAGAATAAGGAGCAGCAAGCCGGAGAGAGGTGAACTCAGTGGTTGCTATACAGTGCCAGGATGGATTCATCCCTTTTCCCATAAGGGGATGTCTCTCTTGTCTCAGTCTCTAAAGAGGCTGGTGATTCTATCCCTTCCCCCTGTCTAACAAGCTCTGGCAGAGCCACTACAACTGTGAATGCATTAACTAGATAAGGGTGTTTCATGGGCTTAAACATAAACAGTTATTTATTTATTTATTTAAAAAATATCAGATTTACAAACCTTTGAGTCAGAGATTCATTTACAAAGGCACCTCATTGAAACTAATACAAAGACAGCACAGTTAACAAGTCAAAAAACAATGACTCGAAGAGCAGACAGTTATAACAATCAAGATTACATAGTTTAGGCACACAGGCACCACATCAAGAAGACCAAAGCAGTACAAACAATATACAATAGCTAAAGCAAATAGACATCAGAAGTCAAAGAGAAGCCCAGAGTGTTCACATGAAGGCTGTTGCATATACACTAACTGAATCAAAGTACAGTACATTAAGAAAGGGCATATTTAAGCAATAAGGCACAACAGGGTGTGTGTTATCATGTAATAATATCACTCCTGGGGTGGGTTGAAGCATGAGGTGAAGCTGAGCGCTTCCACCACCCCAGGAGTGACATTATTACAAGATAACACACACTCTGGAGTGCCTTATTGCAATTACAGTATACAATGGCTTGTTGTTATATACAGAATAAAAAAAAAACATTTTAAAGGATGTTTTTGTTAGTGTGGAAAATTGTTTCTTAAGAGAAAATGCAAGGAATGATCCAAATCCAAAGCTACGGTGATGTCGTTGTGTAATAACATCACTGTTTCAATGGGTCAGCAGCCAATCAGCTTCTTACATTTTTCCTTGTCATTGTATAATTAAAAATAATGCCACCTTCTGTATTACAGTTACCTATATGTTTTGCATTTTATTCTATGCACTGTTATAGCACTCAACTCAACAGAACCAGGCCATCATATACATGAAGGTACTGTACCCTAACTGAAATCACTGCTGAGACAGTTGTATGTTGTGACAAGGTGGAAGATAAACACAATGTTGAGACAAGTTTTTGAAGACATTTGATGTGTTTGTTTGTCTTTTAGAGACTGATATACAGTTAACACACAAAATTCATATAATATAAAAGTCCATATGCCCAAATGCCAATGTAAATTCGACACATTTTATTACAAGCAGTTCTCTTGAAGGAAGATATTACTATACAAGGCCTAAAAATGGGCATCAGGTAAATGTAAACTGGGGTAGGTGCGTTATTGAGGGTATTGCATAGTTTATCTTTTATTGCTGCTCCACCGGATCAGCAATATTTGCACAAGCTGTGCCCAGTCCAGATTTTACACCTCTGGCCTGGGTCTGGTGATGTGAGTTTTACCCATACTCCACTGCATGTGGCTTAGTGATATACTGTACAGATGGTTACAAAGTTTAACCCATTGAAGGTTGAAGTTTCAGAAAACCATTATGCAAAAAATATCAAGACTCACTCCCTCCCTCACCCCCAGTCAAAATTAATCCTCTACCAAAGTCGTGCTTAAATACTGGTGCCTCTATATCCACGCCACTTAGCGTTTAATGCCAACATCAGGGTTTTATTTAACTCTAAAAATTGATTAGCGTTTTGTTCAGAAAAGTGCTAAAACTTTGTGAAAATTAATAGCTCTTGCCTCACTGTGTTTAACAAACACAGCACTTCTAGAAAATCGATATAAATACTTTCTGTACAGTTAATATCGTCCCAAGAAAAAAACTGCTAATCAATTATTTAAAACCCTGCAACATGCTTCTTTTTTCTGCTGATGTGAGTTCCCTCATCTGTGAAATGAAGGCTGTTGCATATACACTAACTGAATCAAAGTACAGTACATTGAGAAAGGGCATATTTAAGCAATAAGGCATGACAGGGTGTGTGTTATCATGTAATAATATCACTCCTGGGGTGGATTGAAGCATGAGGCGAAGTCGAGTGCTTCCACCACCCCAGGAGTGACATTATTACAAGATAACACACACCCTGGAGTGCCTTATTGCAATTATACAATGTCTTGTTGTTATATACAGAGTAAAAATTCTATTTAAAGGATGTTTTTGTTAGTGTGGAAAAATATTTCATGAGAGAAAATGCAAGGAATGATCCGACATCTTTAATTGTAAATCTGTATTTTATATCAACATGTAACTAAGTGTATTCTGTCTTCAATGTCTGCACCTGTAATGTTGTCCAATGTTGTAACTGCACAGTGTTCTATTGTCTTGCCCTCCCTGCAACGAGGTACCTTTGTAAATGAGTCCCTGACTCAAAGGTTGTAAATCCGACTTGTTCAAATAAATAAATAAAAAAATAAACAAATCCAAAGCTACAGTGATGTTGTTGTGTAATAACATCACTGTTTCAATGGGTCAGCAGCCAATCAGCTTCTTACATTTTTCCTTGTCATTGTATAATTAAAAATAATGCCATCTTCTGTATTACAGTTGCTTATATGCTTTGCATTTTATTCTATGCACTGTTATAGCAATCAACTCAACAGAACCAGGACATCATATACATGAAGGTACTGTACCCTAACTGAAAACAGTGCTGAGACAGCTGTATGTTGTGACAAGGTGGAAGATAAACACAATGTTGAGACAAGTTTTTGAAGACATTTGTTGTGTTTTTCTTTTTTTAGAGACTGATATACAGTTCACACACAAAATTCATATAATATAAAAGTCCACGGGTGGGATATTCAGACTGCACCAGGCTGTGGCACAAGCCTGGGCGCAGCACAACTGGGATGTGCCAGGGTGCTGACAGGGTGATATTCAATGGTGCTGTGCCATGGCTCAGCACCGTTGAATATTGCTCTGTGGCCACCTGCATTGTGCAAGGCACAGTGGCACTGCACCAGCGCAAGTAGCCAGAGAGGGGCAGGGTGGATGCGCTAGCACAATTGCCATTGTGCTAGGCACATCAACTGCGATATTCAAAGGTGCACATGCAAATGGGGCCATAATGCATGCAAGGTGCAAATGGGGCCATTTGCATGCCATTATGGCCCCATTTGCATGCAGGTGCACCCATCCCCAGCGACTTGCACCTGGCGCCCTGCCAGGCTGCAGCCGTCGGGGACCGACGCCCCCTGCACAAGCGGCAAAGTGCCCCACTGCCCGATCACAGGCATATGTATGAAAATAAAATGTCCTATATCCCTGGTGGTCCAATGGATTGCTCGCAGCACCGATCACGGGCATATGTATAATTATATAAAGTCCTATATCCCTGGTGGTCAGTGGACGCTCACAGACTAGCACTGTGCACACATTCCAGATATGTGAATGGATTCATTCACATATCTGGACTCATGTACAGCAAAGTCTGCATGCCCATTGCCCACGCTGTGGGACTAATGGGTGTACAGCTGTACCTGTGGCGCAGTCAGTCGGGTGGTGGCCGGGTGGTTTGCAGGTGGGAGCTGCCGCCACCGCTGACTGGGGCGGGGTGGTGGGGCTCAGTGGGAGGGTGGGGAGAGGGGTACCGCTGGACCACCAGGGACTGGATTTAATCTTTCATTAGACTTCTGCCCATGATTGGGCTGCGAGCAGTCCACTGGACCACCAGGGATATAGGACTTTCTATTATGTACATATGCCCGCAATCGGGCTGCCAGTGGTCCACTGGACCACCAGGGATATAGGACGTTTAATTATTATACATATGCCCGTCATCAGGCTGCGAGCAGTCCACTGGACCACCAGGGATATAGGGCATTTAAATATTATACATGTGCCCGCAATCGGGCATGGGGGGTGCTACCCGACGTAGGGTGCCACCAGAGCTTGGGTGGCCACCCACAGCTGGCAGCTGCCATGTTGCGCCCTGCAATATGGCCACACACCTGTGGGTGGCTGGCTATTGCTCCTTTATTTTTGGAACAACTGTAGCGCGGCGATGTAGGGGGCTGGCACCTTGCAGAGCTGGCCCCGCACATCCCAGGCTCAATATCGGGATGTGTAGGTGCATGGGCACATCCCTACTTGCGCTGCATACATTACTGATGCGCCCTGGCACATCGGGATTTGTGCCACACACTTTCCCCTTTTGAATATCATGCTGGGACACATCAGTGGGTTGCGCATGCACCATGTGCAACCCTTCTGAATATCCCACCCCAAATGCCCAAATGTCAATGTAAATTCAACACATTTCATTACAAGCTGTTCTCTTGAAGGAAGATATTACTATATAAGGCCTAAAAATGGGCATCAGGTAAAGAGTTTTATTTAACTCTAAAAATTGATTAGCGTTTTGCTCATAAAAGTGCTAAAACTTTGTGAAAATTAATAGCTCTTGCCTCACTGTGTTTAACAAATACAGCACTTCTAGAAAATCTATATAAATACTTTCTGTACAGTTAGCATCGTCCCAAGGAAAAAAAAAACTGCTAATCCATTATTTAAAACCCTGCAACATGCTTCTTTTTTATGCTGCTGTGAGTTCCCTCATCTGTGAAATCCCATTCTGCTTGTGGCAGCCCCCCCCCCCCACAAACCAGCTAATTTATTTAAAAACATTTTGTTGCAAAATTTTTGTTTTAGTATATCCATGGTCAGGAAAAATGAGTTTGTAAAAGAAACCAAAATCCCCATTTATCAGTTCATTGAATCACAATACAGCATGTTATGAATTTTTCAGATCCTATGTGTAACCTACAGTAAGTCAAACAGAAATTAGACACACAAATGCCTGGCTATTTGCAAGAGAAGCAAATGTGGTAATTATCATTCAGTTACAAACACCTATAGTCACAAACTGCAAGTTAAGAAAATTCAGTAGACTATTAACACTAGCCCAGAACTGCCTGCCTGAGAATGAAGTTGGTATATTATTTGGAAAAAGGCAAAACACTTGGGTCTCTTGCTACAGTATGCAATGTCCTACAAAGATAGTTGTGTCACATGGCTTAATGAGGTGCTGTGAGGTGCCTAAGAAAACTTGTCATGCAGAAAGTTCCAGGAGCACAGTCATAAAAACTGGAATAACAGGTTCCAAGTAGTAATTAACTCAAAAGGAATGTTAAAAAAATGACCCCATTCATTCAGAGGTGTCAATGAATGCAGGGCCGGCTTTAGGGTTTTGGAGGCCCCCAGCAGATTAATGAAGTCATGGGGCCCCCTACTTACCCATCACCCCATATGTTTAACTGTAACCAATACACACATCATTTTATTGTATTTTCAGTACTAGTGGCATCTTAAAAAAATTTAAAGGGAGACCGCAGTGTCAGTGTATACTGTTCCTTCTCTCACATCCATTGTTACCTATCTGCCTCTTATTGCCTGGGTCATAGCTTAGTAAGGCTTTTCATGAAATCATGATCCCACATCAAAATCTGCACAGTCCTTTATTGCTGTTTTAAGAAGATAATAAAAAGATTTAAAATGATTAAGGTAAACTGTTTTAGTTGGGGCCCCCCATAAGCAGGGGGCCACCAGTGATTGCAGGGTTTGCTGGTGCCTAAAACTGGCCATGAATGAATGTATTTGTTAACCATGCTGGTTTATCTTGCTTCCCTCATGGTAAAAACGTGAAACCACATTTATGTTATTTTAAATGAAAAATGAGTGATAAATAGCTTGTCCAGTTGGATGGCAGCTCTTCACTGATATAAACTGAGCCAGGGAAAAAAGTAAATAGGAAAACAAAAACAGCATTTTGTTTCTACAACTACAGTAGCTGCTAATTGCAGCTGGTATTTTTAACATATGCAAGTCAACTCCACTTCTCAAACTTAAAAAGAAAAATACACTTCTTCACAGACTGTGTTTACCAAGTACTGTACCATTTTAGTATATAAATGTTTAAGAAATTCCTGAAAGTTGTCTATTTTCCTTGAAGTTGAATCCTTAAGCTGTAGTTTCAGACATTTCTTAGTGTTTCCTTTTGAGACACCAGGTGACTCTGATAATCATTTGTTCCAAGGGTTTTTAAGTCAGTTTGAATGCAATTTAAGTATCTTCTGTTCTCTTAGTCCTTACCAAAATGCAGAGACTCCACAGATGTGTTGTTCCTTGGTCCACACCCCAAACTCTAGTGAGTCTTCTTTCAGTATGATCGATCCACCTCCTGCCCCTCCCAAATGAATAAAGAAAAAGGTGGGATGGACCTTTTGGAACTTCTTGGGTGGGGGTGTGGTGGACCTTACTTTCCCCCCAAAAAAACAATGCTGCCTCCCACTACTCAGGTTCCAGTTCTTGTACCACTCATCTAAGAAAGAAAGTAGTACCCTGCAACCATTGACTAACATGAAAGCGTATTTATTTGAGGGCAGAAAACATTTCTTCGAGGAGGGTAAGGCGGAGGAGACAATTTACACCTTCAATCAGTTCCACGGACAGAAAACAAGACATCACTCCTTTTGTACATGCAATACTCCTGTAGGCTCCGCCCACAGTCGTAATAATTATACTTATGGTATACTTTTAGTTCCCTGCTAGGATTGCTGTAGCTCTATTTTGCTATGTTTTCCCAGAGTACCCACAAATAGTTAACTGTGTAATTTTTCTTGAAGTTTACTACATTTATACATATGGAATTCAATTTAAAATGCCAGTTTTAATGGAGATATGACTGTATTTTGAACATATGCCTGGTTTTGGTTGAATACAGTTTCAGCCAATGCATGATGAATCCTCTGTAGTTCAGGTCTGTGGCATCCACGCACTGTAACTAATGGGAGTAGTGCCTTGTTCAACCCGGTTCATTGTTCGGTTTTAAGTGCTGAATCTTTTATACTTTCTTATATTGTACGGCATGATATATTTCAATAAAATCTAAATATAAAAAGAGACATCTCACTGTATCATGTCTGGAGGAGCAGAAAGTGAAATTTCTACTACTTGGGTGAAATACCCTCCATGTGTTTATTCGACTAAATTCAATGCAGACCCTAAAAACTGCTTCTCTAACATTTTTGTGGGTCAGTGGGCAGGGCCAGCATCAGCTTTTTGTGGGCCCTGGGCAATACACCTCCAGTAGGCCCCCTCAGACCTGTCCATCCATGTAAAAAAAAAAAAAAAGATGCAGAGCAGGCAGCCCCCCAACCCCAACCACAAGTTGGCAGTTCTCTCGTGCTTCAACCACAAGGCTCCCTCCAGAGCAATTCTGAATTTTTGCAATCTGCACACACAGTTTTTTTTTAAAAAGGCTGGGTCCTGGGAATGGACTCGGGTCACTGGAGGTTTGACCGGGGGAGTAGGATGGGCGTCCTGTGGACAGCTCTCCTTCTCTGGGGGAGGGTGGGATTTCATCCGCGCCGACGACCCCAGGTGGAGGCCCGGGGTGCTGCAGCTGCCGACAAGCAACAGTACCAAGGGAGCAGGGCAGATGCAGGACGTCATTGCACATCCCTGCCCTCAGTAAAAACAGGAAGAAAACTCCCTCTGTCTGCTGCCTCTGTGAAGCCTGCCTTCAACTTCAATTAGCCTCTCAACTGGCTCTCCCCAGATAGTCACAAGGATTGCAGCACCTGGCCAGTGCTGTGACCCCACCCTTTGAGGGGTAAGTCGGGGGTTTCGGGGGGATGAGCACGGTGGGAAGGTGGAAGCCACAAGAAGGCGCTGTGACCAGGTGGATAATCAGTGGCAAGACAAAGGGCCAAAAAGGTAAAAAAAAAAAAAAAAGGCTGGGCCCAATGTCCCACCAGTTTACAGGTGCTCACAATCACGAATGTGAGTAACTGAGCATGACATAATTCCTGCCCCGACTCAACAGTATTGGCCTCGTATCTCTCTGCTTTACTTTCAAAGCAGATGTCAGCAGTTATCTTATCCGGGTGGCACTGTAATCTTATTAACAATGAATACAGAGCAAGAGCAGAATTCTAAGCAAACCGAAGGAAGTCAACTTGCTGTGACCCAACAAAAAATAACTGTCTCTAAAAGCTGTCAAAGAGAAAGAAAAGTTCAAAAGCAGCCTTACAAGTTTTAAATAAATATTCTGAATAACTCCAACTCATATCATGTTTTAATATTTGCAATGCTTATAAAACAAGAATAATATATTCAATGTGTTTTTTTTAGGTCATCCTCGTAAAGAGACCTACTTCTACAGCCTGCCCAGTGCCCAAGCTCCAGGTCGAAGCCCACCACACATATAAATGCAGCCAAGAGGAAAATGACAGAGCTCCATGATGATCCGCTGTTGCTATAGTGTCATGTCGCCATGCCAATCAACTGTGCCGACTGTTTCAGAGCTCTCCCCCCCGATGCACAACAAATTTACTCTTCTCTGGTCATGACTGACTCACTCCCACTCACTCTACTACTCAGCCCTGACCACTAAGCTGAGAGGTGAGCCCTGCACTTTCATTTTTTGCAGGGGCCGGGGCATGGGGACGGGGAATGAACAATCCTGGGATCCGTAGTTAATGCACTCAGCGGCTCAGCCTTCATCTCACCAGCAGATGGAAGCAGAGCAGATCCCGAGATTCTGAGTCTCTGAAAAGCATAGCAGCTATGCCTGCCTGCCAAATGAAACCCCTGGTGGGCCCCCCTTTGGGATCAGGGTCCTGGTCAGTTGCCCGGGTGGCCCATATTCTGACCCTGGCCCTGTCAGTGGGCCTGGGGATATAGATGATGCATCAGTTAAAGGGTCCCAGATCAAGTTAATCTCCCCAATATAAGTGATGCCTAAGGTAGCATGAATTCTGAGACAGTGCGTGCTAGTGATGTAAGAAAGTTTGCATTTTCCTTATTTATGGCAGATATGTGTACAATGGTGAAAAAGCACCCAAAGTGGCATCTACCATTACCCATCAGCTCTCTTTTTCACTCAGTGTTTCATCTGAAGTCAGACGGCATTTTTTGTTTATGAAGAATAGAAATCTCCCACACTTTTTATCTGTGTATGTGCTAGAGCTTTTCACTGTATCTCAGCCCATACCTAGTTTGACCACTTCTAGTTCAATGAGGAGGGTCGCCTGCAGTCAGAAGGCCTGTTTCACTCATCAGGGATTTTACATGTGACAAAAAAAATGTGTTTAATACAGTGGTTAATCCCTTGTGCATTCAAGTCTGATATGAAACAACCAGCACAAGGTAAACCAACAAAACGAAGCTAAGGCATACGTGAGAGCAGAAAGGAAATCCTACATGTGTCCCTTACCCATCTGTAGCGTAGATTTACAAAACATCAGAGCAGGAAGGATAGTGTGAGGCAGAAGGATTTGGGCATTACTCTCATCCTGAGAGAAAAATAAAAATGTTAACGTTCTGAACTGAGATACTTAGAATGTTTTCCATACAATAATTGAAGCAACAGTGCCACCCTGTGGCCTAACATGCATTTTTTCTACTATAACATAAACCATGAAACTTGAAAACTGACAGGGCACAGGGGAACCGAGAGCTGTTGGAGGATGAACTGAGAGCCATGCAGTTACCCTGCCCTAGTGCTTAATGTCTCCACCCGTAGACTGGACTGACGTATGTGCTGCTGTCTAGCCTGACTGAAGAGGCAGACAATACTGAGCAAAACAGGTGCTCTTCTCCATTAGGGAAGGACAGTATAAAACTTTGTCTATGTGCATGATGAAATTACCAGATAAGAAGAGCCAAGAGATCAAGTGTAGCCAGTCCCCAGTCACAAATTCGGCAGTTGTGGCACCCTATGTGTGCTACTGCCATGGTATACTGCTGAGCTATAGAAGACTGTTTGTGGAAAAGGGGATGTACCCATGTTAGAAATGACTTACATGAAGTTGTTTCTGATGGAAACGGGTGGGGAAGGGTGGAAGCAGGATCAGATTAAAGCAACCTGAGGCCCTAGGCCCTAGAGAAATCTGGGGCTCCCCTCACCCTGATCATGCCCTTTTGCCATGGAGGGACTGTCTCACAAACTGTAAGGCACCTTGGGGATTCATTTACATACAAACTGCATCCTAAGTTAGGATAGCATTTGTATGTAAAGAGCTACAGTCAACAGTATACAAATTAAAATTCCTATCTCCCTGTTCCACTCTCTCAAAATCATATTAGCATCAGTGCAACACTATTCTCACTTCTCTTTAACCCCCAGTGTCCCATACTGTTTGATTTTAGTCTGATAATCTACAGTGCACCCTTGACTATCCCCCAATTTTTGTATAAGCAAAATTGGGTGGATAATCAAGGGTGTGGGATGATAAGGGGTAATAGAATAGCTAACGTTTCGTACAACCACATTTGGTGGATACTTAAAGGATCACTGCAAATTACTTCCTGATACAGCCCCATCCACAAAAGCATGTAGCGAAGAGACTGCAGTGCTATTGATAGGATTATAATGGTCAGGGTTAGTGGTGGCCTTCAGATACTATTTGTTTACTTTGCAGTCAATTGTGCACAATGGAGGGGGGTTGTATTATATATATATATATATATATATAGCCCCATAGCATGTACAATTACCTGCGGAATAAATAAATATGATCAAAGGCCACCACATCCACTGACAGCATTGTAAGTCTATCTATAGCACTGTAGATTCTTTGCTACTTTGTCTCATTAATATGTGGTTTTTGTGGGTGATGTTAAAGATCAGGCTTAGCCATACTGTTTGTGAATTGCAATATACAGTACAAACTAATAGGGCTTTTACACACACTGGTCTACACCATTGCAAGCGGTGCAGACCAACTGCAACGGCACCTTTGTTGCCATGTAAAAGGAGGTGGCACTGATGCAAGCTGCTCCGTTATGGCAAAACGCATATCCAGGTTTTCTGGGTTCATGGCTTGGAGTGCACTGGTACAGGCGTTTTATCCAAGCGTGTAAAAGGTCTGCACCGGTGCATGGCCAGGAAATGTTTTTAAATCACTAGATATGCCGGCCTGCCCCCTAGTAAAAAGGAGACTACTAGAGTTGTATGTGGAGCGGAGTAGCCAATTCAAGATGGCACCGCTCCAAAAGCTTGTAATGTAAAAGCGCTAATAGAAACATAGACTTTGTTGGCAGATAAGGACCTCCGCCCCCAACT
The DNA here is from genome assembly GCA_016271365.2 of Neoceratodus forsteri. Classification (NCBI taxonomy): domain Eukaryota; kingdom Metazoa; phylum Chordata; order Ceratodontiformes; family Ceratodontidae; genus Neoceratodus; species Neoceratodus forsteri. The sequence continues at coordinate 502,209,377 of CM057456.1, forward strand.
GGGCTGCAGGCACCACAGATCCCGACCTATGGTCACCAGCCCAACCCCCGCTAGCCAGCAAGGGGATCTCCACCCCTAACTGGGCTGCAGGCACCATGGATCCCGCCCTATGGCCATCAGCCCAATCCCGCTAGCCAGCAAGGTACGGTGCACACAAGGAACTTTTAATTTTAGCGCCTTTTTCACCGCAGACTTTTCGCTCACTCCTGATGTCTGCTAAGCTAACCCCCTAGGTGCCTCTTTCGTCTGTGAACAGTCCCAGGTATACAAAGCAGGTCCTTCAAAAAGGAACTTGTGTAGACAGAAAGTGTGTTTGAGCTATTTTCTCCTTAAATTGGAACTCTGTGTTTGCGTGCTGGGCTGCTCACTGTAATAACGAGCCCCAGCAAAGTACACAGAAGCCTGCTCTTGGGAGATTTTCTTGCCAGAAAAAACATACTCTTTTAAATTAAATTTATTACTTTGTTGCTGCCCAGCTGCTTAAGCTGCTAGTTCTACCTGTTCTTTTTCTGCCCACCCACCCTTTCCCACCCCAGCCTTAATTAAATGCTCTCACAGCAAAGCTAACCAAGCCTTCTTTTGCTGTTTGGTCCACTCTTTAGGCAGCCCCTCCTCTTAAAGGGGACCTGCATTACAGCCCTAATAAGCTGCTTAAAACTACCCTTATCCCTCTAGCACCTCCATATTCCTTACTACTAATCGTAGTCATGAAAACCCTTCTTATCTTTTACTACTTTTACTTCCGTCTAACCTTCCCACTGAATGGTCAGACAATCACCAGCATCAAGACCCACGCAAGCATCAGGATTCAGGCAATGCTCTGCTACCCCAATTTTGGTTTTCATCCATATCCAAAGGCACCGACCCTGCTACATCCAGCACTCCTTTCCCTCAACTTAGACCTTCTACCTACACTCAGCTACCTCTCCTTATCTCTGCAAGAGCAGCAGTTTTTGCCCTTTTTTCATCAGGCCTCCCAGCTGCCCCCGAACATGCAACTCAGCTATCCCCTTATACTAAGCGCCAAAATGCTCATTTATTAAAAATGACATTAAATTTCCTTAGGAAATTGCTACTTATTCTCTTGCTTTGCTCAGGGAATGTTGAGCTGAATCCTGGCCCACCTTTTGCACTAAGCTCTCCCTCTGACCTCTTGCAGTTAAAAGGTCTAAGCTTTCTTCACATGAATGTCTACAGCCTTCTCAAAAAATTTAACCTGGTCCAAGTTTGGGTATTTCATACATCCCCAGACGTACTTATGATCGCAGAGACATGGCTGTCTAATCAGATCCCTGATAAAACCCTTAACATATCTGATACAACCTACTTAGATGTGACAGGCATACGAGGGGTGGAGGCGTTGCCATCTATATTAAGGATGAATATCAATTCTCAGTTATTAGCTGGACCTCTGTGCCGTATGAATTTGAATGCCTCGCCATAAAGTTATCCCTCTCTCCAGCATTAGCCCTCTTAATTTCTGCCTGTTACAGGCCACTCTCAGCTGGGCTAGATATACTTTCTCACCTTCACTCCCTACCGGATAATGCGAATCTTGAATGCATAATTATGGGAGACTTTAACCTTAATGGGTTGGATGGCTGCTCCAATAAATTGAAGGATTTCTATGATGCACATCGGCTGACTCAGACCAGGCCCGAGGTCACCCGTCCTAATAAGAAGCATAAAGAGCGTAGCTCGATTCTGGATCTTATGCTTGTCAACAAGCCCCACAAAATCTCTCACGCAGGAGTCTTTCATAGTGATCTAAGCGATCACTGTGCTACAGCCTGTATTAGGCATGTTCCTACCCGGTCATTTTCCTCCTCGTTTAAACTGAAAAGATGTTTAAAAAACTTCTGCCCAGCTTCCTTTCTGAAAAATCTTGGCAACATTATCTGGCAGGATTATTATCTGGTCTCTACTATCACAGAGACCTATAACATTTTCCAAAATCTTTTACTGGGGCTGATAGATAAACATACTTCCATTAGGAAGATCAAAACTAGGAAAAGGTCTCCTGCCTAGTTCACTCCCTCCTTAAAGAAAGTCCTCAGAGACAGAGATGTTCTGTGGAAAAGGGCAAGAAAAACGAAGTTAGATACTGACTGGCTAGCCTTTCATGTAGCAAGGAATGCCTGTACCAAATTGATTAGATCTGAAAAAGCCCGATTTTTCCGAACTGCCCTTGAGGAAAACATAGACAGCTCTGCCAAATTCTGGAAAATCCTCAGAGAGGTCTAAGGTCATTCTCCAGCCTCTCCCCTGCCTGCCTGCCAAGATCGTAACCAGAGCTACTATTTACACCGTTAGGGCGGACATCCTTGAACAGTTTAACAACCATTTGACTACAGCTGGCCTAGCATTTGTTGCTTCCCCTATCAGTAAGCTTGTAGTTCATGGTGACACTACCAATGGCCCAAGTCCTGACACTCCCCACAGCCCAACCCATCCTTTATTTAACTTTCACCCAGTCTCCTTCAAACAAGTTGAGGTCCTCCGACTGACCCTGGATACGAATAAGAGCGCAGGTGCGGACTACCTAGAACCATTTTTCTTGAAAATAGGTTACTATTACTTGATGGCCATCATCATTCACCTATTTAATTGCTCCCTGATGCGTGGTGAGCTACTCCCCCCTTTGGAAAATTGCCCATATTATTCCCCTCTTTAAATCTGGTTACCCATCCAATCTGAATAATTACCGGCCTATTTCCCTTCTGCCTATTCTCTCTAAAATATTGGAAACAATTGTCAACTCACAGCTTAGAGAGCACCTTGACCCCGAAAACTTAGTAAATCCAGTCCAATTGGGTTTTAGACCCAAGCACAGCACGGTGTCTCCCTTGGCCAAGGTGTCTAATGACTGGCAAACTGCTGTTGACACTAAAAAACATATTTATGCCCTCTTGTCAGACCTTAGCAAGGCCTTCGATTCTGCGGAACATAACATCTTATTCACTACTGGGACTAAGAACTAGATCTCTTGTACTGGGACCTTCAGTTTAGGGTAAAAAAAAAGGAGTTGGTGTGTTTGTCAGAGGTAGTTGGAGTAAATTGTTATCTGTTATCTGTGTACTTATCTAGGTGCTTGTCACAGGTGTCAGAAGGGAATTGTTATCTGTGAAATTAACTAAGTGTAGAAAGAGTTAAAGATTTGTAAAGTGGGGGGGTGGCTTAGCTAGAAGGAGCCAGGTTAAAACCAGATATAAACACTGCCCTAGATAGCTTCTGTCAGAGAACAGACTGAACACCAGGAGGAAGGAGCTACTGGTATAACTAAAACTTCTCTACTGGGACTAAGAACTAGATCTCTTGTACTGGGACCTTCAATTTAGGTTAAAAAAAAAAAGGAGTTGGTGTGTTTGTCAGAGATAGTTGAAGTAAATTGTTATCTGTTATCTGTGTTATCTGTGTACTTATCTAGGTGCTTGTCACAGGTGTCAGAAGGGAATTGTTATCTGTGAAATTAACTAAGTGTAGAAAGATTTGCAAAGTAGGGGGAGTGGCTTAACTAGAAGGAGCCAGGTTACGACCAGATATAAACACTGCCCTAGATAGCTTCTGCTGGAGAACAGACAGAACACCAGGAGGAAGGAGCTACTGGTATAACTAAAACTTCTCTACTGGGACTATATTGCCCTCCTTCCCCCCTCCACCCACCCACCCTAAACCAGTTCTACTTTTATAGGCACAGGATTTAACTGACAACAGGAACTTCCTGTTTGGGAGCAGGAAGTGAGTGATCACAGAGCTACCAAAAGACTCACCATCCTAGAAGGGCAAGAGTAGCTATCTGTCCTCCCCTAGCTGCTAGAGGTCTGACTCTGAGCAAGTAAGGAGACTACTGAGAAATATAGGAACTTCTTGTCTCAGAACAGGAAGATCAGGAGCTAAAAGGGTGCAGAGGCAGTAAGTAAGTAGGAAGAGAAGGAAAAAAAAGAAATAAACAGAGGAAAGAGTAAGTATTCCAAATAACAGTTAGGGGGACAGAAAAAAGATATGATGGGAGTGGTGTAGTGCAATGGCTGTGGAGCAGCAGTCTTCCGGGAGATGTTCTGGAGGATGCAGTGTTGTCCCATCTGCAGACACCTCTCTGGGCTGAGGGAGGAGGTTGCTCATCTCCAGGCTGAGTTGGCCAGGATTTGTGGGATCTCCTCTCCCACCCAGGGACCATCAAGGTCACTGCCATTGCCTCAGAGGTTGCCAAGAAAGAGGAGTGGTTGGACCACAGTGGGCTCAGGGAGGGTGAGGGTGTTGGAACAGAGATGCATCCCTCCAGTTGTACCTCTCCACAATTTCTATGCCATTCTGGAAAAGTGTGGTTCCTCTATGGAGGCACCCACAGTGGAGACCAAGGAGGATGCTGGAAACTTCCACAAAGGAGACCCACAGGAGGGTGGCTTGGGACCCCACAGGGAAAGGAAACAACTCCTGGTGGGGGACTCCATTGTTAGGAAGGTAGAACTGAGGGAGGAAGGGGAGAGGGAGGTAAAGTGCCTGCCTGGCATCATGGCTTGGAGGGACAGGGAACGAATCCTCAGGATCGCAGGAACAGCTGCACAGGGGAAGGGAGCTGGATGTCATTGTCCACCTAGGGACAAATGACCTGGCTAAGAAAGGGATCAGAGCAGTGCAAGAAACATTTGTGGAGATGGGAAGGGGCCTTAGATAAATAGCACACATGGTAACCTTCTCGGAGGTGCTGCCTGTCTATGGCACGGGTGAGGCTAGGGTGTTCCACACCATGGGATTCAATCAGTGGTTGAAAAACTGGTGCAGAGCTCAGGGATTTGGCTTCATTGGGGACTGGGGGTCCACCTGGAGGGATGCAGGCCTATACTGGCATGATGGTCTGCATCTGTCCAGAAGGGGAACCAGGTTCCTAGGTGATAGGTTTAAATACTTCATTGACAAGCATTTAAACTAGCCAAGGGGAGGCACTGGAAAGCAGCAGGGAAATCCTAGCCCCCCCCCCAAAATATCAGGGTACTAAGTGAGGTAGACACCAACATAGAGATGTCGATAGGGAGAAGTGCAGGGGTAAATGGAAAAAGTGACAAATGCAGTAAGGACAGGGATGAGGCAAAAAGGGGTAAGGCCATCAAGAAATGGAGGGTAATGAGTACCAGTGCCCATAGTCTGGGCAACAAGCTCCCTGAACTGGTGGCCTTGATGGAAGAGGGATGCCTGGATATTGTAGCAGTCACAGAAACATGGTACACAGAGAACCATGACTGGGATGTTAGCATACCAGGGTACACAACCTACAGGAGAGACAGGGAGGGCAGAAGAGGGGGGAGTAGCTCTTTATGTAAGGGAAGGGATAAAAGCAACTGAACAAAAGAGTAAACAGGGAGGAGAGGAGGCACTGTGGGTCACCTTAGAGACTGGAAATGGCACCACAATCCGCAAAGGGGTTGTATATAGACCCCCGATGTCAGGCGGAGGGAATGGACAAGGATATGATAGAAGGCATACTTAGGATGGCAGATAAAGTGGAGATAATGTTGATGGGGGACCTTAACATGCCAGATGTTAACTGGAGCACCTTTACGGCAGCCACATCCAAAAGCAGAGCCATTCTTGATGCCCTTCAGGTGGCATGCTTCAAACAGCTAGTTTTGGAACCTACTCATGAGGGAGCAATCTTAGATCTCATACTCTCAAATGGGGACAGTGAGAGGATCTCAGATTTAGAAGTGGGTAGTCATTTGGAAACAAGTGACCACCAAACAGTGTGGTTCATGCTAAACTCAGCTACAGAGTCAAGCCATACAAAAGTGAGGGTTCTGGACTTCAGGAGGGCTGACTTTGGCAAGATGGGAGAGTGCCTTAGAAAAGCACTAGCAAACAGGCTAGAAGGAGGAGGAGTGGAGCAACAATGGGGAAATATCAAAACTGCCATCACAGAGGCAACAAGCCTTTGTGTGAAGCAAATAAACAAATCAAAATGAAAGAAAAAGCCACTATGGTTCTCAAAAGAGGTGGCGTTGAAGGTTAGGGAGAAAAAGATAGCATTTAGGAAGTATAAGGAAACACAGAAGGAGCAGAACAGAGAACTATACCAGCTAAGGCAGAAGGAAGCAGGGAGGGTAGTCAGAATAGCAAAGGCACAAACTGAGGAAAAGATAGCTAACTCGGTTAAGAAGGGGGGGGGTAAAACCTTTTATAGGTGTATCAGGGAGTGTAGAAAGACAAAGGGAGGGACAGTGAGGCTGAATAGAATGGATGGTGGGTGGGCAGAGAGTTATAGTGAAAAAGCAGGGATACTGAATGAATACTTCTGTTCAGTATTCACAAAAGAGGAAGTTGGGGAGGTGCCTAATCCAATTAACAGAAGCACTCTGGAGAAGGGGTGTTGATCCCAGTCCTTTCACAGAAGAAAGGGTTCTGAAAGAACTACTAAAACTGAAGGTGGACAAAGCAATGGGGCCAGATGGAATTCACCCCAGAATTCTAAAAGAATTAAGGAGAGAACTAATGACACCACTGACTACCCTTTTTAACAAATCATGGGAGGATGGTGTGGTACCTGAGGACTGGAAGAAGGTGGATGTGATTCCCCTTCACAAAAGTGGGACAAAGAGAGAGGCAGGAAACTACAGTACAGACCTGTCAGTTTGACCTCTGTGGTAGGGAAAGTGTTGGAAACACTTCTGAAGGAAAGAATTGTTGAGTACCTAGAGGCCAGTGGGGTGCAGGACACAAGGCAGCATGGGTTCACAGCGGGAAGGTCATGTCAGACAAATCTAATTGATTTCTTTGACTGGGTGACCAAAGTAGTAGACCAGGGAGGGGCTGTGGACATGGCCTACCTAGACTTTAGCAAGGCATTTGACACAGTCCCACACAAAAGATTAGTAGTCAAATTAACCAGCCTGGGAGTGGGTCCCAGGGTGGTAGCGTGGATAAAACATTGGCTGAACAACAGGACACAGAAGGTAATTGTAAATGGAGTCCACTCTGAAGAAAGAGGGGTTACTAGTGGGGTACCGCAGGGTTCAGTACTGGGTCCAGTCCTCTTTAATGTCTTTATAAGTGACATTGCAAAGGGACTGGAAGGAAAAGTATGTCTCTTTGCAGATGACACAAAGATCTGCAACAGGGTTGATACACAAGGAGGCATGGAAAGGATGAGAAGGGACTTGGCAAGGTTGGAGGAATGGTCAGAAGTATGGCAGCTTGGATTCAATGCAAAGAAGTACAAAGTAATGCACCTGGGAAACAAAAACCCAGGGGAAGATTACACAATGGGGGGGAGGTAGTAACAACAACAAAAATAGAAAGGGACCTGGGGGTAATCATATCAGATGACCTTAAGGTTGGCAAGCAATGTGAGAAGGCAGTAGGGAGGGCTGGGGGTATACTGGGATGTATAAGGAGAGGTATCACCAGCAGAAAACAGGAAGTTGTTATCCCCCTGTACAGACAGTTGGTGAGACCCCATCTGGAGTACTGCGTCCAGTTCTGGAGACCCCACCTCCGCAAGGACATAGACAGGATGGAGGCAGTTCAGAGGAGGGCAACTAAAATGGTGCAGGGTCTGCAAGAGAAGCCATACAAGGAGAGACTAAAGGAGCTTAACATGTATGCCCTTGAGGAAAGGAGGGAGGCGGGGACATGATAGAAACATTTAAGTACCTCAGTGGAATCAACAAAGTCCAAGATGGTAGCATCTTTCAGAAAAAGAGATGTGCAAGAACAAGGGGACACAATTTAAAGATGGAGTGGGGACAGCTCAGGGGCAATGTGAGGAAGTATTTTTTCACAGAGAGGGTGGTGGACGCATGGAACAGCCTTCTTGAGGAGGTTGTGGGGTCTAAAACTGTGGGAAAATTCAAGAATGCATGGGACAGACATAAGGCAATTTTTGTGGGGGGTAAGAAGAAATAGGCTGTTGGTTAAATAGGATCTGCAGCTTATCCTCTAGGTAGGAAAATGGGCAGACTAGGTGGGCCAAGCGGTCCTTATCTGCTGTCAAAGTCTATGTTTCTATGTTTCTACTATCTTGAGCAGGATTGGTCTGGATAGTACTGCAGTACAATGGTTTGAATCCTATCTTACCCACAGAATGCAACAAACAAAAGCTCAAGGTGATTTGTCTCCATTGGAAAACTCTCTCTAGTGGTGTACCACAGGGATCTATCATGGGACCATTACTCTTTGCAATCTACTTTAACAATATTGATGCCAGCATCCTTACAGCTAAAGTACATCTATTCACCGATGATACGGTTCTTTATACCACTAGCTGCTCTTCTGAAACCTCCCATAAGGAACTCCAGCAGGACTTTATCACCCTTCAACATAATTTGCTAAAGCTTAAGCTACTGCTTAGCACAAAAAAAAAACTAAAGCCATGATTGTCTCACCCCATTTCTCCTATGCCATAGTACCTTCGGCAACCCCCCAGAGTCACACACTACTTGGTGAATCACTGGAAATTGTGGACAAGTTCAAGTACCTGGGATTCTGGTTAGACAACAGGCTAAGCTTCACGACCCACTTGACCGAGCTTCAGAAAAAGCTAAGGCAACGACTAGGCCTCTTCTTTTATTTCAGACACTTGATTACACTAGAAGCCAGAAAGAGACTTGTCCAAACAACCTTTCTCCCTATGATTGACTATGCAGACTTTCTCTATAGCCATTGCCTCATTGCGGCCTTGAATAAATTAGACAATCTCTAACACCGTACCTTAAGATTCATCCTGAACTTACCTCTACGCACTCACCACTGTCTTCTAAATGAGCTGTTGGGGTGGTCCTCCCTCTCAATTAGGAGGCAAAGAAACACTCTCATTTGGTTTTACAGGGCCCTAACTGAATGATTGCCTACCTATATCTCTGACCTCTTTGTTAAAGCTCAGGGGTCGTATGGCCTGAGAAGACTTGCTCTGGTGTCAGCGTGGCTCAGTTGGTAGCACATATGCCTCTGGACCAGAAGGTCATGGGTTCTTGTCCCACACTGGGATTGGACTTGCACTTAAAAATCGCTGGCATCCGAGTGCAGTATTGGGGGGTGCTGTACTGCTGGGGTATGCCGTCCTTCGGCTGAGACGTTAAACTGAGGTCCCTTCTGCCCATCCTGGTGTTGTCCTGGTGGGTGTCCAGGTGGATGTAAAAGATCCCAGGGCACTCTTCGCAAAGAGCAGGGAACATTCCCGGTGTCCTGGCCAACATTCCCCTTCCCATAAACCAGTTCATGCAATTATCCAGGCTGTGTGTGGGTGATGATGTGCGATATGGCCGCCACCACACATTCAGTCACTTCACTACCAGTCTAGCATTCCTTGTAAAGCGCTTTGGGATACTGTGTATGAAAAGCGCTATATAAATGCTGATTCTTCTTCTTCTTCTTACCTTCAAGATACCTAGAATAAAGACGCGGTATTGTTCAGTCGCCATCTACTGCTCTTTCCCTACTCTATGGAACACAGCCTGAAAGACATTAAAATTGGCCTCTTTGCCTGGGTCCCACACTTTCAAAATGTTGCTCGCATGCTATCTAAGGGATACCTGAGCCTGCCTCAGGTAAACTTATAAATACCTTGCTATTCTCCTGTCCTGGCCATTGACAACCTTAGCTCTAACTTCACCAACAACAGCACTTCCTTCTCCTCCCCTGTCTCTCCTAGCTCCTATAGCAGCTCTCTTATACGCTGTTCCCCTAACCTGTCAGCCTTTCCCCCCTCTTTCCTGTCAAATTCCCTTATACTCACTGAAACTAGATATCATTATAATTTTCATCATTGTACTTTGCCATGTGTAAATATGCTGTACCTTTATATTACTGGCACTGTAATGTAATTATCAACCTTTGTCTTTACTTGTATGTTCTCTGCCCAGGACCATCTTGCAAATGAGCTTGTTCAAGGATGAAATGCCTGATTAAATAAAGTTTGACTGATTAATTGATTGATTGATTGACTGTTTGGCCCATCCAGTCTGCCCATTTTTCCCTACCCACATTATTACCATATACTATACCCGATTTACAGCTCTTTCTCCCTCAATTCCTTTCCACTATGATTACCTTGTGCCTATCCCAGGCATTCTTGAACCCCACCACAGTCTTTGCCCCCACCACCTCTGCTGGATGGCTGTTCCAAGAATCCACCACTTTTTCTGTGGAGTACTTCCTCACATCTTTCCTGAATCCACCCCCCTCTAGCTTCATAGCATGTCCCCTTGTTCTTAAGCATCTTTCCTTTTGAAAAATACTTCCTTCCTGTTACTGTACCTTGTTTAAACCTGTGAGGTATTTAAAGGTCTCTGTTGTATCCCCTTTCTCCCTCCTCTGTTCCAGGATGTACATATTGAGGTCTGTTTGTCTCACTTCATAGGGCTTTTGATGCAGACCTGCATCATTTTAGTTGCCCTCCTCTGGACCACCTCCACTTTTTCTGTGTCCTTTCGAAGATGTGGTCTCCAGAACTGGACACAGTACTCTAGATGAGGTCTTACCAACAATCCATAGAGAGGCAATGCCACCTCCCTCTTTCTACTGGTGATACCCCCTCTCTATGCAGCCCAGCATCCCACTAGCCCTCCCTAATTCTTTGCCCCACTGCCTGGGTACTTTTAAGTCATCCAGTATGATTACCCCCTGGTCTCTTTCTTGCTTGGTGGTTGTCAGTACCACTCCACCCATTTTGTATTCTGCCCTGGGGTTCTGTGCCCCAAGTGCATTATTTTGCACTTTTACACAGTGAATCACATCTGCCATACCCTTGACCACCTCTAGTTTTCTCAGGTCTCTGCTCATCCTTTCCAGACCCCCTGCAGTGTCCACCCTATTGCAGATTTTGGTGTCATCCACAAAGAAGCAGACCTTCCCTTCCAGCTCATCTGCAATGTCACTTATAAAGATAAAGATGGTCTCAGCACTGAACCCTGAGGCACCCTGCTGGTCACCCTCCCTCCCTTCCCCAGAGTGAACTCTGTTTACCACCACTCTCTATTGCCTATCCCCTAACCAATTTCTGATCCAGTTTACCACCTTTGATCCCACTCCTAAGGTACCCAACTTGCATACTAGTCTCCTATGTGAAATGGTCTTGAAAGCTTTACTGAAATCTTGGTAGGCAATGTCCACCACTCCACTTTGATCTAAATCCTTTGTCACCCAGTCAAAGAAATCTATCCGATTTGTTTGACATGACCTCTCCCCCATGACACTATGACATTTCAGGTCTTGTAACCCACTGGAAAGATATTCCACAATTCTTCCCTTCAGCAGTGATTCCATTAACTTTCCCACCACTGATGACAGGCTGACTGGCCTATAATTGCCAGCCTCTTCCCTACTACCACTTTTGTGTAGTGGAACTACATCTGCCCTCCTCCAGTCAGGAACCACTCCTGGTAAGCTACTAAATAGAACTGTCAGAGGTGCAGTCAGTATTTCCCTGAGCTCCCTCAATACCTTTGGATGCACCCCATCAGGCCCCATTGCTTTGCCCACCTTGAGATTAGCGAGTCCCTTCAGGACTCCTGCCTCCAAAAAAAGACTAGTGTCCACCTCCTTCCTTCCCTCCCTCCCTCCCTCCCAAGCTTCTTTTACTTTTTTGTTGCCCCTCCATTTCTTCTTCCTCTGTGAACACTGAACAAAAGTATTTGTTCAGGATGCCTGCCTTTTCCTGGTCCCCTTCTGCATAGTCCCCCTTCTCTTTTTAAACTTACAATCTCACCCCTGGTCTTCCTTTTTTCACCTACATACCTAAAAATGTCTTGTCTCCTTTCATTACCTCCTGGGCTATTCTCACTTCAATTTGTGCCTTTATGCTCCTTACTGCTTTCCTTGCTTCCCTCTGTTTCCCCCAATACACCTCCCTATTCTCCTCCCTCTGTGTCTCCTTATACCTTCTGAATGCAAGCCTTTACCTTTTCAGCTACCTCTCTTGAGAACCACAACGATCTCTTTTTCCTCTTGCTTTTACTCACTCATCTGATGCAGAGATCTGTCATCCTTAATATGCTCCCTTTTAGCTTTTCCCACTGTTCCTCTCCCCATCCAGGCCATCTCCCTGCCAGGCCATCCCTGAGGCATTCATCCATCTTTATAAAATCTATCCTCCAGAAGTCCAGGACCCTCCCCCTTCTGTTGTTCAGTTCTGCAGCTGTCCTTATACTGAACCGCACTGTATGGTGATCACTGGGCCCCCAGGTGGCCTCCTACTGAACTTTGACATCTGCAACACTGTCCCTGTGTGTGAGTACCAGATCCAGTATTGCCCCATCATGAGTGGATTCACTGACTGGTTGCCTGAGTAACGCCTCCTGCAAAGAGTCCAGGATTCCCTGCTAGTATTGTTGAGGAACTTAGAGAATTCAGCCCCCTTTTTTCTTTCATTCATAACTTTAATGATAATTTTCATAACACACATCTCCTGGACCCAAACTCAACCAGGATCCTCCCACTAAATTTCCCTGAGAGGGGAATTGCATTTAGCAATTATCCGCTTCCAGTCAGGGAGTGTCAAAATTAAGTAATACATTAGGCAGTATAGCCTAGTGTCCAGAGCCCCCAGCTGAGAGCCTGGAAAACATGTGGACTCAGAATACTTGGTTTTCTGTACTACAACCTCTATTTGTATACTATGTGACCCAGGGCCAGGGCAAATCGCATAACATTCCTGTGCTTATCAGAGGCACCTGAAACTTGGAAGAGGCTATCCAACAGGCAAGCTCTGCTACCTCTCAGAATCTTCCAATAGTAATAATAGGTGCCCCCTCAAATGCACAAGATGTGGCAAGTAGTGGACAAACAACCACAGGGGCCCCCCATTTAAGATTCATGCCGGTCACTCTCCCAATCAGGAACACTAACTGAGAGGCAGGGATCTTTCTAGCCACTTCTTCTCATGTAGGACACCGTGGAGGGGGGGAGGGGGAACAGAACAAATGAAATGGGCATGTTTACACCTTAAAGGTCAGCCTGTCCAGGGCCCCCCAAAGCTATCAGCAGCACTAAAAATCAGGAAGGGGAGAATCACATCACAGTTTAGCCCCTGCCTTGCTCAGATTACTCATAAGCTGGGTCCTTTGCAAAAAATGCAACTCAGGCAGAAAGAAAAGGGTATGTAGTAAATATACAGTATTCTGAGGACGGCTGAGGCCCCCCTCGCATGCAGGGGCCCCTAGGCATGGGCCAATGTTGCCTATGTCTTAATCCAGCCATGAATAGAGGATGACGATGTCATGATTGTAAGATACAACTAAGGGTTAAAAAGAGTGGTGGGGGTGCTGCAATCATAGAATCGACCTGCCTCAACCAACCCCAAGCTGTCTGGGCTCCCACAGGCTCCATCTTGCAGGGATTTAAATAGGAACCCGTACCTCCACTCAGCACTTCATATGTGCATGGTACGCCATCCCCCTTTATCAGCCCCGAATGCTATGTGACTTGCTCAGTAGTGCCTCTAGCCCCCCACAGCACCAGAGAAGCTTGAGGATATAGTTAAAGCACATATATTGCCCCTAATAGAGTCAAGGGTCCACAGAACCTGAAGAGGTTCTGACCTTTATTAAATAAGAACCAGAACACAGCAGGATTCTGATTGGTTCTGATTAGTAGGGATTATTTATAAGCATAGTGAATTAAGTGCACTAGGTTAACCAAAAGAGATCAAATCTGTAGTATTCAACACAGAGGGCAAACAGAATGCTTGAAATCTTAATTCCAGACACCCTGTCTCTAAGCTGGGGCCCATTAGAGAACAACTATCAGGGTCAGCCTTAAACCTTTGAGTAGTAATCAGCCTGAAGCTGGCTGAAGAAAGAGACTGATTAAATACACATTGAGTGACACAACAATAAGTTCCTCCAGGATCTCCCCTGACTGACACATCTGCCTCAGCACTTTTGAATGCTGCTGGATGTGAGAGAGAGAGACAGACAGAAAACAGGCAGAAATAAAGAAAATCAGAGAGAAAGAGGAAGAAAAAGACCACTTTTTGACTTTCTTTATGCACTGCACTGCAGCTTGGGGTGTTCTTACCATATTCAGGCCATGTACACTGACACTCAACTGATCTAGGTGGAGCCAGCCTCTGCTGTGACCGCTGAAGCGAGAAGGACCATGGCTTACCCCCCACGGCGGGACTTCCCCCAGCGGGGGGGCCAGGAGAGGAGACCACATCACCCTAAGCCCTTGTCCCCAGCTGTCGGGCTTTGTATGGCAGATCACCTGTCAGTGCCTTCATGCTGCTGCTGGGAGAGGATTTTTATGTTGATGCCCCCAGGAGCTGGATGTTTATTGATGCCAGCACGGATAAGCTGTAGGCGCTTGCTGCACTCCTCCCCTAGTGTTCCAGGCACAGACGATATACCCGGCCTCCACCAGGTGCCACCACTGTGCTGAGGAGCCCCTGAACCCACCCCAGGGAGAGAAGAGCCATCCTCTGGATGCTCGATTCTCTCCCTCCCCTGCTGACCCCCAATGATCCAGGCTCATTCCCGAACCCGGGTCGCTAGCGTGGCACGAAGTGTGGCATCCAGCACCTCAACCCTCAGCGCCACCGGGCCGGCTGAAAGGCCTCACTTAATGTGGCTAAATACTATGTCTTAGCTGAGAGGTTGCCTGATGAATGACAGAAGTTGAATTTAACAATTGATTCTTGCTTTGGAATTCATGAAAGAAAAGACTCCTGCAATACATTGCCCTTGATTTGCTTATTTAAAATCTGGTAAATCCATAGTCTAAAAAGACTGTTTATGTGGGTGTCCTGAGCAATAAAACAATACAAAACAAGATAATAACATACAATATATACATGAAAAGAGAGACAGAGACAATGATGCAAGCAGCCTGAGCCAAGGCTTGGAGTAAAGGGTTATGTTTTTGTTGCAAGTGGCAGAGAACAGGCCCCTCAAAAATATGAATGATTAAATGAGCCATAAGAACCCACTCTACCCATGTTGTGATGTGCTGCATTACATGTCCCATACACTACAGTCCGCTGTCATGTATGATCCAACAGGTGACAGTGTTTCCAACTTCTTTTACTAACTAAACAAAACAAGAAATCTAATTTAAAAACTAAAATCTCATTTCTGACCACTTCCCAGTCATGTCAAGTTTAGTCAAAATATGCACAGTGCACCACAATCCATCCTTACAAATGTATTTGTAAACTGCTTGCTGCTATGCTAAATTTCTATTAATATTTCAACATAAGATTTCTGCCTAACCCATCACTGTAGCTGATAAGTAGTAGTATCACAGCACACTATAGGTAAATGAATAATTAACAACTGTAATTGTCTGTACAATAACTGATGTAGCAAAATTTGGATGTGTATCTTGTTAACAAAAGAACAGCAATGAGCCAAGCCATTTGCTGTAGTGAATACAGACAGTACTACAGCATATTACAGTTGAGAAAATCAGTTTAGGTGGCATTAGACTAGTACTACTAGTATTGTAGTAGTAGTAGTAGTAAACAGTATACAAATATTGATCAGTGGGAAAATACTGACTTTGAGGGATAACCTACTGCCTGGCATAAGTTATATTGCCTGAAGCTGAATGGTGAGTGCAACATGACTGCTGGAAGGCAATAGTTCACCCCAAGACATTTATATTTTCCCATTATATCCATTCCTGACAGCTCTGGTCAATATCAGTTTTATTAAACCTTGTCCAATTTACAAAGATAAGAATGGGCAATAGTGGAAAAATTATTTCCTAATTCTGATGAACTATTTCTTCATTCCTTATTTTGAACAGGGCAATAGTTTAAAAACCCTGTATGTCATGTGACTGGCTCTGGTCCAATCAGAGGCCAGAATTTTTTTGTAAGGTTTAATAATACTATCTAGTTGATGTGATCTATGAGATAAGGTGTGTTTGCTACATTATTTTTGCATCCCTACTGTTCCTGCTGGCCAACTGATTGGTATCACTGCAGAAGATACATGGGGCAGAAGAGGATCATGGAGGAAGAGAAGCTACAGTACATGGGGCAGAAGAGGATCATGGAGGAATAGAAGATACATGGGGTAGAAGAGGATTGTGAAGGAAGAAAGTTGATTGGGTACTGAGATGGTGAACCTTGAAGGACCTTAGGGCAGAAGATTAATGTGGCTGAAAAGAGGTGATACGGCATGATACTGCATAAATTATAGTAGTACAGTACCAAAATGTTTGCAACGTGAAATGCAGCTGCTATTGACAAAATATGCATTGGACTCTGTACCCACTGATGTTATTTTTTCTGTGCCGATTGTCTCATTCTTAATTAATCCTGGCCAACTCCATAGAAAAATCGGTTTGTGGATATCACAGTACTTCCAAACCTCGAGCAATTAGTTACTAAAGTGACTGGAGACAATAATATATTAGACCTCATATTTGCTAACAGCAGTGACGGTATACAGGACATTAAAATATTATCACCTTTATGTGATAGAGACCACAGAATAGTACTTCTTGAATATAAAATATCATCAAAAATACTAAAGGAATAACTACCATAGAGGATTATAACAAGGCTGATTATATCAGTGTGAAAGAATACTTAAGGAGTTGGGACTGGCAAATAATAATAATAATAATCTTTATTTTTATAGTGCAGTTCACAAATATCAAAGCACTATACAAATTTTAGTCAATAAAAACACAATAAGACTATAAAATAATAAAAAAATACAGATCTAAACTTCCGTATCAAAACTATTACTCCGGTATAATTAAACAATTCACTGCATAAAATCCCCAAAAGCAAACTGAAACAAGTGGGTCTTTAAGGCCATCTTAAAGCTCTCCACGATCTGGCACTCTCAAATTCGATGAGGTAGAGAGTTCCACAGGGTGGGGGCTGTATACATAAAAGCTTGCATCCCTGAAGTATTCAGCCATACCCTGGGAACCTCTAGCAACCCCTCGTCAACTAAGCGGAGTGGTCAAATGGGGCAGTAAGGATTCAGGAGCTCTTTCAGGTAGCCCGGACCCTGTCCATGTAGGGCTTTATAGGTCAGTAACCCAACCTTGAAGGTGATCCACCAATGTATTGGCAGCCAGTGCAGCTCACGCAGCACAGGTGAGATGTGACTCATCCGAGGAGTCCCCATCAACAACCTGGTCACTGCATTCTGCACTAGCTGCAAGCGGTGGATATCAACATCTGGAAGCCCTAGGTAAAGGGAGTTACAGTAGTCCAGGTGCGAGGTCACAAAGGCATGGATCAGCATTGGAAGGTCACTAGACAGAACAAGATACTTAACCCCAGTGATGTTCCTCAGAAGGTAAAAAGAGGACTTGACTACTGCTGACACCTAAAACTGCATTGTCAGCCCATCATCAAGAATGACCCCCAGGTTTCACACCTGTTCAGAGGACAGCAACTGGTTACCCCTGAGCCAAAGCCCCAAGGGAGACCACACTGCTGATCCCTCTATCCGGCAACCTGGATCCACCACTAACACCTCAGTCTTATCAGAATTCAACTTCAGCCAGCTGGTCTTCATCCAGTCCTGAATTTCTGTGAGGCAGCTGTTAAAGACCGAGACTGCACTATCTGGACAGGCACAAAAGATAGGTAGAGCTGAGTATCATCTGCAGAACATTGAAACCTCAGTCTGTACTATCTCACAATGTCTCCCAACAGCAGCATATACACTGCGAACAACACTGGGGACAGCAAGGAGCCCTGCGGGACCCCACATGGCAGAGATTATGAATCCAAGGAATACAACCCAGACACCACCCTCTGAGATCTGCCAGTGAGGAAAGATTGAAACCATCTGAGGACTGTCCCCGATAGGCCACAGATACCCCGCAGGCTCTCCAACAACTCCCCATGGTCCACGGTGTTGAAGGCTGAAGAGAGATAAAGCAGCACCAAGATGGAGAGGCGCTTCTGATTTCTCGCTATCAGGAGATCATTGAGCACCTGAACCAGAGCAGTCGCGGTACTATGCCTCTTCCGGAAACTGGACTGGAGAGGATCATAGTTGTCATAGATGGTAAGGTGGTTCTCCAGCTGCAGCGCAACTACTGTACCTTCTCAATCACCTTTCCTACAAAGGAAAGGTTAGAGATTGGCCTGTAGTTAACAGGACAGTTCGGGTCAAGAGAAGATTTCTTAAGGATGGATGTCACCACCTCCTCCTTCAGGGAGATCAGAAACTCACCCAGCTCTAAAGAGCACCAAACTATCTCCGCAAGGACAGGACCGATGATATCCACACATCCCATTATGAGATGTGTTGGGCCCAGGTCCAAACTACAGCAAGTCGGTCGCGTACGTTGGACAGTCTGCATGACATCTGTACTCTCCAGCCAGTCAAAGTTTTATTATTGCTAATTTACCTTGATGGGGGGCCTTTGTAACCTGCCCTTAATTTTGACTGTTGGCTTTTATTTGAGCTCATTTACTTTGTTTTCTGTTGCTTGCTGTTAATGTATTTGTCTTCCTGATGAGGAGGCTTTGTAAAGGAGTCCCTGACTCAAAGGGTTGTAATTCTGATTACTTCTTAAAAAAAGTAAAATAAAATAAAATAAAAAAAGTATGCCAAAGAAAACTGAGGAGTAGTAACCAAGCACTGTGACAGCCCCATAGGACAAGTTGATAGGATCTCCACCCTGATGGACCTAGTAAATCAAGATCTTGATAATACATAGAGCAAGATCAATAAACAGATCACCTACTGTGTAGATAAATGGGTGCCAACTAGAAACAAATATGAAAATAATCAAAGCACTCCACGCTGGTGGAATAATAATATCAGGAAACAAATTAACAAGAAAAAAACAATATAAGAAATATACTAAAAATCCATCAGCAGGTAATTGGCTTAAATTTAAATTAAGTGCCAAAAAAGCTAAAAATATGATAAGAAAGTCAAAAGCAAGAATATAAATCAATCTGGTATCTGAAGTGAAAGACAACAAAAAACAATTTTATAACTATATTGGTCCCCTAAAAGGTAAACAAAAGGTTATAGGCCCACTTAAAAATGACACAGGAATTATAATCAATGAAAAAGAAATAGCCACCAAGCTTAACTGACATTTTGTAAGTGTTTTTGAACCTAAAGAGAAGTTTGCAGTTTCCCAAACAAATACCAAAGTTAAAATTCCAGTCATTTCCCACGAGGAAGTAGAAAATATAATAACTTCATTAAGAAGCAATAGTTCTGCAGGTCCAAATGGTATTACTCCAAGGCTATTAAAGGAACTTAAAAATGAATTAGTGGGCCCATTAACATGTTTATTTAACACATCACTTCAAGAGGGAAAAATTATATCCAAATGGAGAGAGGCAATAGATACTCCCATACGTAAGGGTGGTACTTTAACAGACACCAATAATTATAGACCAATAAGTCTTATATCAGTTATAGGGAAATTAATGGAAAATTACTTCAGAGCCATATATTAGAACATATAAACAGCCTTGGACTGGTGGACCCTTCACAGCATGAATTCACCAAGGGCAGATCTTGTCTCACTAACCTTATACATTTCTTTGAGCTAGTAAGTGCCGCACTGGACAAAGGCATTCCCATGGACATCGTTTTTCTTGATTTTGTCAAAGCTTTTGATAAGGTGTCACATCATACCCTGCTCCTGTTACTAAGCAAAATTCAGGTACACCCCAACATAATTAAGTGGATAAACTCCTGGTTAGACTCCCGTCGATAAAGGGTAGCCATCAAGGGACATCTTTCAGACTGGTCATTGGTCACCATTGAAGTACCTCAGGGTCAGTCCTGGGCCACACTTTATTTAACATACTGGTCTCAACACTTCAAACCCCTAGTAATACATGACTCTACAAATATGCAGATGATTATAAATTAGGAGGAATTGTTCAAACTGCATCAGAAGGGAAACTACTACAGAATAACCTGGATCAAATATCAAAATAGGCATTAGAAAATAAAATGAAGTTTAATGAAAAGAAAAACAAGGTAATACATCTGGGTGCTAGAAATCCGCAGATGCAATATAAATTGAACAACAACATACTTGAAAGCTTGACTGAAGAAAAAGACTTAGGGATCTGGTTACTGATAATTTATCCTTTGACAAGCACGCTATGACTACAGTTAAAAAATGCCAGAGAATTGTGGGATCTATCCTAAAAAATATTAAAAATAGAAAGACAGAAGTGATTCTACCCTTGTACATGGGTTTGGGCCACCCTTATCTTGAGTACTGCTCCCAGTTCTGGGCTCCCTACACTTCAAGAAGTTCCATACTTATAGAAGGAATCCAGAGAAAGCTCACCCCAAAAATATGTAACATGCAAAATCATAGTTATACTAGGAGACTCAATACTTTGGGTCTGTACTCAGCAAAATGCAGACAATTGAGAGGGGATCTTTGTCTAATTTATAAAGCAATCAAAGAGCATCTTATGACTGGAACAATAGGGTTTGTGTCGTATAAAACTAATATAGTCACTAGGGCCCTCAATATAAACTAGCTGGTGACAGAAACATAATAATTAAAAGGAGTAAATATTCCCACAAAGAATAATAACTGTTTGGAACATCCTCCCACAACAGATAGTTGAAAGCAAAAATGCAAACATTTTTAAACAAAAGCTAGACCACTACATGGGGAAAAAAGCTCATAACATCCACCCATGATACATGAGTGGCAAATTCACTAAAGGCCTAACTGCGTACCGAATTCATATCTTACTATGAAACTAACCTTACCTGTCACTGATCAGGCTTCATATACTAAGTAAGGGCCATAGTATCCACAGAAGACTTTTACCATGGGCACAGTGGATGAAACTGGTGTGTGTGTAGCCCTGGCGCCGTCTACCAAGAGGGCTACTACCTCTGTCTTGCAGGCCTAACCAAGGTTGGGGGCCTGGGTTCCCATTTTGCTGTTACCGGGGGTTCTTTCCCAAGTTAGAATAAAATAGCTCTGTGCCTCCATCCAGAGTACATGTTAAATGGGTTTGATTTTCACCGTACAACCCCCTGGGCTGCTGTACCAACCCATCACCCCATACAGTCACTCCAACACATGACTTATCATAACCAACCCCCCACACCCATTTTCAACACTTTGCATTTAATGGTTTAAGCTAATAATATTCTCATGTGTCAGATTTTCCAAAAGAATTTAACACCACTTTATTTACATGGAGGGGGGGTTAGGACTGGGTAAATGGAGTAGAGGGTAAACAGGCATTTTGCATTTTTTGCAATTGGCATCAGAGATTAGCATTTTAGAACAATCATTTCCCCTTTAAAGCCCAAACTACATTTTTATGGCTGTGGATGGAGCCTACAGCCATCTTGTCACCTGTAGCTGGAAAATGGATTACGGTGGAACACATTTTTTGACTTTTCAATGTATCCTTCCACATCTACAAATCACTATGACAACTGAAATAAAATACTCCCTCCTTTCTGTTTAGAATGTTGGAGACATAACTCCAAGATGCTTATCAGATGGACTTTAGGAAACTGAAACAACTTGTTAAATATTGGTTGCCTATTAAACTTGAGAATTGTTTACCCCCTTCGGAATGCAACAACTTGCACATTTAAATACTTAGGCCTAGATATTCAGAAATGCGCCAAAGGTCAGCGTAAGTCTGGTACAGCGCAAATCCGATGTGCCATGGCGCAACAGCAGCCATATTCAGAGGTTGCGCTGGCTGCACTGTGCCAGCGCAACCTGGCTGGATATGGCACAGTTGCACCATGGCGCAACCAGACTTGCACCTTAACACAACCAGAGTTGCACCATGGTGCAGACACAGTTGCACCATGGCACAGAAAGCGATGCTCCAGCGCAACTGTGGGAGCAGAGCAGCAGAGCAACAGAGGGGGGCACGGCACAGAGAAGAGATGAGACCCAGGGACAGAGCCAGAGAAGCACAGTGACAGGCCACAGGAGGCAACCACCAGCAGGGCACAGCACGGTACAAATGGGCACACAGACACCCCTCCCCAGAACACAACAGTGGCACAGATAGTAGACAACAGGAGGTGCCAGTGGACAATGGAGGGCCACCAAGGGAGCCCCATCCGCAGGCTGCTGGTTGTGCCCCTCTCCAAAACCAGAGCAGGCCACACCCAGGACCATGCAGCTGAGCACACACACCACACAGGCACACAGGAATCCCACACAGGAGGCACTGAACATGCTGTGTGGCAGGTAGCATGGCAGACCACATGGGACAGGCTGCACAATGCCAAGCAGGGGCCCCAACACAGTGTGCAGCCAGTACCCGACCAAAAACCATAGCTGTGTACCACCACCACACACACATCTGCCACACACCCCGACAGCTGCCCCATGGGCACCACAAGGCACAGCCACCAACCGAGGGGAAGGACACCACCACAGTGGGACACACCACAGCACACAGCAGTGAACCACAGAAGCACAACATGTGACCTGACACATGCACACCACACTGACAGACACTGGGCCACTGCAGCATGGCTCCTCACGCCACCTGCAAAGCAGACACTGACACAGGCAGGTAAGTCAAAGCATATATTTAGGTGGAAACTATATACAATAACAAGGGGGTAGGAAAGGTTAGGAAAGTGAGGGAAGAGGACAGGGAACAGGGACTGTACAGTGGGAAGGGGGACTGTAGGGGGAGGTACAGTAGGGGAAACAGGGGTGCGCTGGGTCAGAACTAACAGCGGCCGCATCCTGCTGCCCCCTGTCATGCTCTACACCTCTGGTCCACCAGCAGCAGGTGATGGACCTGCAACACCGCCTCCATGGTGGTGGACGTGATGAGTATCAGCTGCCTGAGCAGTCTGCAGTAGAGGGGCAGTCTATGTCTCCGCTGGACACCTATAACAAGGGACAGGTGATCAGTGCAATGTCCCAAGGAACCATGCAACCCACAGTGCCCAATGGGCAGTGGGAACACACATCCCCGGAAGGCCCGTACCGGCTACCCGCAGGGGGGTGGGCCAACGCTTGCCAGAAACTCGGCACACCATTACAGTGCACAGAGGTGGTCCCCACCACACAATGGCTGCCCGACTGCGCAATGACAGTCACATGGCACAGTGCACCAGCAGCACCACAGCAACAACAGTGGCAGCCGGGCGCACACCCACCCCACCAACAGCTGGCACACGTGTCCAATGGATGCGCCACAGTGGCGAGCACCAAGCACAGTGCAACACACACAGCTGCCATGGCACATGGCACAGGCAGCCATGCCCACACCCACTCCCCGTCACCCCCCATGTAAAGTGCGAAGGACCATGACAGTGCCTACCTGCCCTCTGTGGCCCCACTGGTGCTGATCCAGCTCCTGTTCCTCCTTCGTGGCTCGCTGGGGCCTGCTGTGCTGCTGCTGCCGCCTGTGTCCGGCAGTGATTTTCAGGCCCTAGGAATGGAACAAAGACAGGTACACATCAGGAATCATACACAGCAGCTTGCCCACCACTCCCACCCCTGTCCACAGGGTGAGTCCCTGCCCAACATGTCCCACACGGCTGCATCGTAAAGCAAGCAGCAGCTGGCAATGACACTCCACGATGCACACAATGACAGTGCACCACTATGCAGGGCATGCCAGGCAGCCTGGCCAACACCACAGTACAGCACCATGGCACACATGCAATATGGGCTGACTTACCTGGCTGTGGCACAGCCCCTCGCTCAACGTGCGCCTCAGGCCTCCTCAGGTGCTTTGGGTCCCACCTCACCAGGTCACTGTACTGGTGGTGGCATTGCTTCCCGGTCCTTTGCTGCAGCTTGGCAGCAATCCCTTGCCACACTGTGACCCTTGACTGCTGCAGGGGCACCTGGCCAAATAGTTGGGGGGCATGGGGATGGACACAGGCCACCAGGTTGATGAGTTCAACCTGTGTCCAGTTCTGGGCTCTACAGACATGTCCCTTCACCATGCTATACAGCAATCTCAGTGACCAAAATGGTGGCAGCAGGCACACATGTCCATGACATGCACCAGATGCGCAATGCGAGGGAACATGTGCTGTGTCCACCCATCGTGCAGTGCCGGAGATACACGGTATGGACGTGGCAAAGTGGGGTCACCAGGTCAGGGGACTGACCCAAGGGTCACGGGTCACACCAAGGGTCAGGGGTTGCCTGCCTCTGCACAGTGTGCAGTGCACACATGCTCGACAGCATGCCTGGCACATTATGCGCTATACCCCTGCATCGTGCTGCATCGGTGCACAGTGTGCGATTGATACCATGATACCGTTAGATGCATACGCACTGCAGGCCTGCACACAGTGCATGCATGCACATTGTGACACAACTTGCTCCAGAGCAATCTCATTGTGCACGGAGCAAAATCTGGATATTCAGAAACCACATGCAAATGAGCTCATCAGCCAATGTGTGGCACACTGGGTGCATTAGTATGTCATTACCTTTGCGCCAAACCTCATTTGCATGCGTTGCGCCTTATAAGCACCACGGAACAGCACAGGCCATAGACTGGTATTGTATTCTTTCAGGGTAAGTTACGCATGCTGCTGCAGCTCACTGGGAGCAGATAGTACAGCAGGGTGTGATGGAACAGGGAGATGCTGCTACTGACACACTGTGCTGTCCCTGTCCGCAGGAAGCGAAATTTCAGAAAGTGAGGAGGGTGAGGGGCATCGGCCTGCTCGCAAGCGCAGGCCCAATTTCATGAAAGTGGAGACAGAGGCCCTGTTCGATGCATACCTTGATGCCACGGGCACACCACAGGCCAGGGCTGAGGAGGTGGTGTCATTCGTCAACCAGCATGGCAGCCACCAGCAGTCAGCACAGGAGTGCTGGAAGAAGGTGGGCACGGACAAGAGGCACATTAAGAAGACTTCCTCTTGCAGCACCAGCACGCCTCCGTGTGGATGATGGGGCGCTGGCAGCCACGGCAGCCACGGATGCTGGAATAGCCCCGGAGGACTAGCCATCCACCTCCACTGGTATCCGGGGGCCTGACAGGCTGCAGTCCACCATCACAGTGGAGGTGGATGTCTTGGACCTGGGGTTGGACGAGGCCCTGGATGTGTTCCTGCAGGATGCTAGCCTTGGTATCCTCTGTGCAGAGACGCAGATCGGGATGGGGTCTGACACTGATGATGACATCATGATTATCCTGGACAGCATGGGCAACGTTGTGGGCAAGATGCCCCTGCTGGCCGCTGACACAGCCAGCACGCCTAGCCCTCTGCCAGTGGCGGAACAGCTGCCTGCCACCACTGCTGGTGCAGCAGTGTGCACTGCCCCAGCTGTGCCCTGTGGTGGCTGGGGTGTGGCCATGCAGGTGCTGGGTGGCGTACAGCGGCTGGACGGGTGACAGCAGCAGGCTGTGGCTGCCACAAGGCAGCCAGACACAGGGTCTTCCACCAGTGCACCTGCTATGCCCATTCCCCCTGCAGACACCACTGTGCAGCATCCACCGGGGGGCTGTGCAGTGTGGCCGGTCACCACACGAGGATCGGTGCCCAACCCAGGATCCCCAGGATGCTGACCTACTGGCTGAGCACACCCGTTTGCTGTGGGTGTCCATTCAGCAACAGGTGCTGCTTGCCACTGGAGTGCATGCACTGCATGCGGAGGTACACCAGTTAACCAAGCAGCATGAGAGGGGCACCGCACAGACTCTGGCAGGGATGCAGCACATGCAGGAGGCCATGACTGCATCCCTGGATCACATTGCCTCTGCAATCACGGATGGCTTTGCGCTGCTGGCTGGCACAGGGCATGGTCGGGCACAGATGAACCCCCACAGCGTGCTGTCCACCCCGTGAACCCAGTGTCGGGTGACCCCAACACAGTCAATGCTGGGCTCTGATGTGGGCATCCCAGGCACACCCGGGGCTGGCCTGTTTGGGCACCTTCACACCCCCGTGTGTGCACGGTCACAGTCCCAC
The DNA here is from genome assembly GCA_016271365.2 of Neoceratodus forsteri. Lineage (NCBI taxonomy): Eukaryota > Metazoa > Chordata > Ceratodontiformes > Ceratodontidae > Neoceratodus > Neoceratodus forsteri. Next base: position 502,235,230 of record CM057456.1, read on the forward strand.
AGTTCAACCCTTAGGGGGCTGTTGCTCATCCCCCCATGGCCGATGCACAGCCTGTGGCTGCTGATCAACCCAGGTGCAGCCACCCCCATGGCCGTGGTGGCCATGATTCCATGCAGCAGACCTGATGTGCACGCCACCCCACCTGCAGTCTGCAGCTGCTGCCCTCTGCACACATGGGCAGTGTGTGTGTGCCCACCACTGGTGTGGTGCCTGTGTGTTGCACCACACTCTGCCTGTGTGCATGCTTGCCTGGCCACTGATGCATGTGACGTGGGCATGATGGTGGCAGTCTAGCACCAGCTGAGCCTGTGCACCATTGCTATGCATCTGATCCATGCCACATACCACCACTGTCTGGGTGTGTGTGTGTGTGTGTTGCTGTGCATGGTTCTGTGTGGTTGTGTGCCCCTGACTCCCCTATCCCTGCGTCACACCTCTGTGTGTGCATGCCCATGGCTATGCATTCCCCTGCATGTGTGCTGTACCTGTTTGTGTGGCCCATGCATGTGTATCCCACCACCTATCTGTGTGCACCATAGTGCTCCTGTGCAATGGTGTCCCAGTGTCATTGCGCCTGCTGTTGCAGCTGGGGATCCCTCCACCCAGGGGTTGGCTGTCCACCACCCTCTGGCCCATTGCCTCCATCGTCCCCACTACTGTTGCCCTCATCAGCCTTGACAGCTATCCCATAGTCAATGGCCATGTTGTGCCATATGCAGCAGGCCAGGAATAGGCCACAGGCTTTCAAGGGGCTGTACTGTAGGGCACCGCCTGTCCTGTCTAGGCAATGTAAACATGCTTTCAGCATGCCAAAGACATGCTCGATGATGTTGCGCCTGCTGCGTGTGCCTCATTGTAGCGTTCCTCTGTTGGGGACAATGGGCACCGGTAGGGGGTGAGCAGCCACGGCCTCAGTGGATAGGTGCTGTCCCCTGTGTGGATAATGACATGGTTAGCCCTCTGCTATTCTATGCTGTGCCCCTTGCCTGTCCCTGGTGCCCACACCACCATGCACACCCTGCCTTCCCCCATCCCAAGGTATGCTATGCCAATCGCCCCTTGCCCATGCCATACTCACCCACTAGGTGGCCCATGGGGATGTCCCCACATTCAAACCTGTGGCACAGCGCAGAGCTGTGCCAGATGAATGCATCATGTGCACTCCTGGGGTGCGTGGCACAGACATTTGTGATGAGCCCCGTGGCATCGCACACCACCTGGCAGTTGACACTTGGGCTCCCCTTCCTGTTAATGTGCACCATGCCCTCGGGCCAGGTGACATGCGGATGGCCACGTGGGTGCAGTCAATGGTCCCAATCGTGCCAGGCATACATGCAAACCTGTGGAAGTCCTGCATGGTTGCTGTATGCTCCACCTGTGTGCTGGGGAAATGGATGAATTCCGAAGCAGCAGAGCATTGAGGAACTGTTTGAGGAGGTAAGACATGGCTGACTGGGTTAGGCCTGCGGTGTCCCCTGTTGGTCTCTGGGAGGTGCCCGTGTTGAGCAGGCACATGACGGCTGTCACCTTCGTCTCCATGGACATGGTGTGGCTCCATCTGGTGGGTGCCTACATCTCCTCACTGACAGCTCACAAAGCTGCCTCAGAATGGCTCTGTTCAGGTGGTACCAGCCTACGATCTCCATGTCACTGTAGTTCTCAAAGGTGATGCAAGCACGGTACCACCTGTGTCAGGCATACCGCCGACGGGCCCTTCCCCGGCCATGTCGCTGTTCCTCCTGTCCCTCACACTCCTCATTATGGCTTCCATCATGAGGGGCACACTATCCATGGCCCTTGCTGTCTAATGTCCCCCTGGGCGGTTGGCTGCTGCTGGCTGTACGCCACCCTGGTGCATTGCCTGGTGGTGTGTCTGTCTCTCTCTCTCTCTCACTCTCTCTGCCCCTCTTTCCCACTCCAATGCCACCTCTGTACCTCTCCCTCTGTGTCTGCCTTGGTCTGTCTGTCTCTCTCTCTCTCGCTCTTTCTTTCTTTCTTTCTTTCTTTCTTTCTTTCTTTCTTTCTTTCTTTCTTTCTTTCTTTCTCCCTCTCACTCCCTCTTGCCTGGTGCAAGTGCTGTCTGTGTGCTTGCGCCCTGTATTTATAGGAACAAGTCTGCTCGGAGCAACTTCGATTTGCTCCGCACTTGCGCCATGGTTTCACGGTTGAATATGCCACTGCACTGGATATTCATGGGAACACCCCTGCACTTGCACCTGCATTCATTATAGTTGCACATTGGTGCAATGGAATTTGCACTGCACAATGGCTCCCGATGAATATGGCTTCTTGGTGCAAGTCCGCACTTGCGCCGGCACAACTCAGTTGTGCCATGCGCAACTGCTATGAGTATCTGGGCCTTAGCATTTAAACATTTTCTTGTTACTACTGTAGTTTCTGTTGGGCATGTATTGTCTTTCAAGAAACATTCATACCTCATAAATGTCACCCTTTCCCAGCAAATCTATATTTACACTGTTTTTTTTTTAACATCTTAAGACACTCTGATAAGTACTGTCTCAGACATATGCCAGGTCTTCAGTGAACTACCCAGACAAAATACTGTATATAGCAATCAGCAGGCATTTTTTACTATGCTTTTTGGTAAAAAATATATTGAGCTACAGAAAACACACACACACACACACACACACACACACACTCTGTACACACCATCCTCATGGCCCCAACATTCAAAATAAATACTGCATTCTAATATGTTATAAAACAATAAATAAACTGTTTGTTTATATCACTGAACACAGTGAAGTTCAGTTTAGAGTAGATTTCCTTTAAATATTTCTTATCCTATATTTTGGATCCTGGATAGCGCAGAGAGATGCTACATCTCATTGTCATAGGGATCTTCTTTAAGCAGACAGTGAAAGAGGAGCTCAAAGAGAGGCTGGAACTTGGAGTAATCCAGGAATCTAGTAGCCCCTGAGCCTCGCATGTGGTATTGATCCCCAAGAAGAACAGCACCACATGATTCTGCATTGATTACCGGAGGCTTAATAGCTGCATGGAGTCTGATGCCTATCCCATGCCCAGAAGAGATGAGACCCTGGAGCGACTGGGGGGAGCCAAGTATCTGACCACAATAGACCTAGCAAAGGGCTACTGGCAGGTACCTCTGACCATGGTAGCCAGGGAGAGATCAGCTTTCATCACTCCATTTGGCTTATACAAATTCAAGGTAATGCCATTTGTAATGAAGAATGCACCTGCAACCTTTCAACGGCTTGTGAATCGCATTCTGTCTGGGACAGGTGAGTTTACACTGGCGTATATTGATGATATAGCCATATACAGCCAGACCTGGGAGAAGCACATCAAGAATGTGCGGGACGCGTTCCGCAGGCTGAAGGATGCAGGTCTGACAGTCAAGGGAGAAAAGTGCCAGATAGGGATGGCAGAAGTGTCCTACCTTGGGCACCGGGTGAGTGGTGGACGCATCTTTACACAGCCTGCCAAGGTCAATGCCATTCTGGCCTGTCGCACTCCTACCACCAAGAAACAGGTAAGGGCATTTCTGAGGACAGCGGGGTACTACTGCAGGTTTGTTCCTCGCTATAGTGATCTAGCTAAACCCCTGACAGACCTAACCAAAAGGGAAAGCCAGATAAGGTGCAGTGAACAGAGGACTGTGAGGTCGCTTTTCAGGAGCTAAAGAAGGCCTTAAGCAGGCCAGCTGTATTGGCCAGCCCCAATTACAGTCTGAAGTTCATTGTCCATGTGGAAGCCTCAGACCATGGGCTGGGCGCCGTGCTGAGCCAGGTTACCCAGCAGGGGGAGGAGCACCCGGTCGTGTACCTCAGCCAGAGGCTTCAGCCCAGGGAAGAAGCATATGCCATAATCGAGAAGGAGTGCTTGGGAATATTGTGGACCTTTCAGAAGCTGCAGCCTTACTTATAAGGGAGGGAATTTACTGTGGTCACAGATCATAATCCCCTGATCTGGCTTCATAGGTCAAGTGTGCAAAATGGAAAACTACTACGCTAGAGCTTGGTATTGCAGGCATACAACATGACCATCCAGAACCGCAGTGGTAAACAAAATGCCAACTCGGATAGGCTGTCTAGGCAAGTCTAATAGCATGGCTGGATACTTTGGGCACTTCCCAGCATGTACATGAATGGTTGTGTCCTTGGGGTGGCCCAAAGGACATGCCTTCATCACCTGGGGGAGGGGATGTGACAGAAATGGGAAGGAAGGAGTTAATGGCTTGGATTTTAGGCTGGTGTTTTTAGCAGTCTGAAAAACACACACATACACACACACACACACACACACACACACACACACACACCACACTGGGACTCCACTATCCACCAACATCATGATAAGGGCTAAGTAATAAATCTCAGACAGGGTAACCAAAGGGGGAGTGGACCTATACACACAGACTCACAGTTTGAAAGGATTGGATCACGCAAATATAAACTGTAGGTTAAAAATGAATTTAATTGGACACTAATAGGTATTCAGTCTTATTGGAATAATTAAATACATACATGGTAAATGGCTGGTGTATTCAAAGGGGGAACAAGAATCAACACACACACACATGCACACATTCTGTACACACCATCCTCATGGTCATAACATTCAAAATAAATACAGTACTGCATTCTAATATATTGTAAAACAATAAAGAAACTGTTTATGTCAGTGAACACAATGAAGTTCAGATCAGAGTAGATTTTCTTTAAATATTTCTTATCCTATATTTTGTATCCTGGATAGCGCAGGGGTGTTGCTACATCTCATTGTCATAGAGATCTTCATTTACACATTTTTGCACTGTATTTACTCAGGCTGTCCCAGATTAGATACAATATCTTGTTTTCAGTGGGGTCATGATTTTACAATTTTTATAATGTATTTATTCAAGGTAGCCTAGTCCAGGGCCCCCATATTCAAAGGAGATGCACAGTGCATCCCTGAGGAAAAGGGAGATGTGCCGCACAACTCCAGCAATGCACTGCAGCATGATATTCAAACATGAGGGATGCACTGGCTGCAAGAGAAAGGGGCAGGGTGCACACAAATGGTATGCCGTGCAAGTCAAGGGGCTTTCCCATGCATATGCCACGTTGTGGTATATTCAGTGGGAATGTGCCCATCACAGTCCAGAGCAGCATGGCTCACAGTTAGGCCATGAATCGCTGGCCTAACCTGGCCAGCCACCCGCAGGAGGGCCGCGGATGTGCACTCAGGTGCAGAGCAGCCTTGCAGCCCTGGTGGACTAAAGGTACCCCCTCCCATCCCTGATCGATCCAACTCCATCCCCGAAGAGTTCCATAGTGTAGGCCCCCCCAACCCAATTGCACCAGAGGAAACCACAGTCCATATCCATAGCATAGAGGACCCCCACCCTCCACCCCGGTACACAGACAGCACCGCTCCCCCCATACCCGATCTGTTGCAGAGACTGGCACTGCCCTCCACACCCTGCCATGACCAGCCACTGATGGCACTGGACCCAGGCCAGGGATCTGCACTTCAGAATGACCCAAGTGGCTGTACCGTGCATTGGGGCACTACACAAGCTGCGGGCCCACCAGTGTATGCAGCCTTGTGTCTGTCCCTGGCAAACTGTAAGAGGGAATTGACATATCTCCAATGCATGCCTTGCCGATGCTGTATTTTCCCGCTGTCATACATCGCTGTAGGCCCACACTGTACCCCATTCCCTTGTGTAACATACCACCCTCCAGACTGCTGAGGTATCCTGGGTGCCATGGGGTGCAGTATCCTGCAATGCTATTTGCAGTGTACGCTCCAGGTTATGGATAGTGCATTCACAGTTCCCCGATTGTACAAATGAATGGGAGGTCAGCTGTAACATGCCTGTTCCAGGACCTTTGTGAGTGAGTACGGCATCACCATCAACAGCACTAAGCAGTGCAACGGCACCAGGAAGATGGATCTGCATGTGAGAGCCTGAGGTGTATGGCCACTGAGCTTTATCGCCCGCACACAGCTTATGTCTACGTATGACACATTCCTGTGTCCTACTACCAGTGCTCTGCCACCCGAAAATAAGATGCCATTTCTTCTGTGAACTATCCAGGCTAAATATTTAGCAATCAACAGGCATATTCTAGGAAAACACATTGTAAAAATGTGTAAAAGAAAGACCACATTGAAACTGCATCTCAGCAGATCTGCATTGTGCAAATTCATTAGAAATAATGGGTAAAAGCATCCCAAAAGTTCTCCACAGCTAAATTGGCTCTGACCAGAGCTTGTAATAATTGCAGTCACCAACCCTTCTAACTAGCTAAGAGCTGCAGATGGTTACCATTAACAAACCCCCAACTGGTACCAGTTCCCCAGATTCAGATACAGTCTCAAAATCTGTCCCTGATGTATATAGATGCAGGCCTGTGGTGCAGCTGGTCGGCTAGTGTTGGCGTGCTTGGTGTAAAATTAAACTTATCTTTCCCCTTTCTCTTTGATTTCTTTAGCATTACTTTCTATACCAAAGGGCATAACTTGAGCATAACTATTTACATCACCCAGGTGTAGGGCAATCCCTGCCTTTACTCATGGTTCTGTTGACAGTCTCCAGGGGCATGGTGGCTGTGCCTCTGAGGAAGATGGAACAACAGAACTCGGGAACTTGGATTTGAAGAGACTAGAGATGTGGAACAGGCACTCTGGCTTTGAAATATTCAGAACTTGCTTGGAGGTCTCGAAGCTTGTCCCCTTCAGCCTGTTTCCAGTCCCGATGCAGGGCACAAACGCAAAGCTTTCCAAACCACAAAGAAGTCCAGACTCAGGAATGACCCCACAGTCTGGTTTCCCACTGGATCTAGAGTGCGCCAGCACTCAGGCACATGCCCATGGCTCCCTGTGGCCCAGTCATCCCCACTTGATAGGGGTTCACTCCAGGTTGACAAATGAGCAGGTTCTTAGTCTCAAGGCTCAGCTCAGTTTGGCAAGTTCAGTATTTAGAAGTTTAAGAAAAACATCCTTCCGCCGCACTACCATCATGGCAGACATGGTCCTTTGCAATCAGAACTCAGTCCCTGGATTCTCTCTGAGCACACGGTCCCAGTGAGACTCTGTTTCATTCATCTTGGGCTCCTTACGAGGAACCTGACCTTTGCACTAACTGAATACCAATTCACTGGGGCAGTCACGTAATGCAACCATTTCTTCCTCTTTTTTTTTTTTCACCATGCAGGTGCTCACGAACCAGAAGAAGCACTCTCTTCTCCCATGTAGACTACTTGGTTTTACTGGCCAAGCCTCTGCAAGCCGGGAGACTCCCATACCAAGTGTACTTGGTTTTACTGGCCAAGCCCCCATGAGTCTGGGAAATTCCCATATCATGTGTACCATAACCAGACTCGTTTTCCAAAAACCAGAACCTGACATTTCCGTACCTTAGACCAGTGTCCCTTTTTCCATGTGATGTTGAGTCCACCCAGGATACAGTCAGAACATTTTCTTTCACTTGAACCTTGATCCTAGTTCCTTTCATCCTGGCCTCTCACTGTTCAGGTGCAGAAATAGACTACCGTTTCTCTCCACAGCCTTTGACCTTTGATCAAAACCTTCACCGCTGTGGTGAGCTCCTTTCCCGCAGCAGCCTTTTGCAGAACCCTGCAGCTCTCTTTCAACTGAACTGCAGTCTTTGCTCCCTCGACCAAACTTCCTCCAAACGGGGAAAGGCAGACCCACAGGTCCTGGGGAACAGATAGCTGGCAGACCCCAGGAATGCCCTTCTCCAACCTTCCAGCCCCATCATCTGCCTATGGGCTGGAGCTCCACTCCCTCTGGAGGGACTTCCACCAAACTGACTTAGAACCAACAGTTTTTGGGAGCTTTCGGGCAGCTCCTGATTGGTTGATATCACTGTTCCTTTCAAAAATTAATATGTATTAGGCTCCCTCGACACCTGATTGGCTGAGTGAAAGAGTATTTCCCCAGCTTTTTCCCCCATAAGATCTTTTACCAGTACCACAATCAAGGGAAAAAATCCTGGCCTTCCAATTGACTGGCTGAAGTCACATGGCTGGAAAACATGGCTGCCACTGTAAACAGTCCCACTGAAGTCCATACAAAGTTCCAACTTCAAAATGTCCCTGCAGCCAAAATGCACTTAATTATTTTACAATTCCCCCACCATTCTGTAGCAGCTTCTGTGCCCTATTAAATGGCTGCTCCAATAAAACCATTTATCCCACCTTCAACCTGTCACTGCTGCCATTAATGCAACCCCCCTCCCCAGGCAGCAGACATGCTCCTGTATTCAAATTCAGTTTCTCCTCCTTTCCTACACTGTTGTAGCCTGTATAAAGATTTTTATTTAGAAAACAACCCATTGTCTGAAGGCAGTCCCTTCTCCCTTTCACACACTACCAGAATTTGTGATTTTCATTTACATCCCTGCCTGTCTCTTTTGCTGTTTTTCATAACCTCCGGGTTACCTCCAGCAGGCTCAACTCATTCATATTCAGTGCTGCCTCATTAACATGCATGAGGCAGCCCCCGATCAAGAGTGTTTACTGGCGCTCTTTACTAAACAGTTTTGCAGCTCCTCCTTCAACTTCTCCAGGTCTCCGGTCCCCGCTTAGCTTAACAGGAGGACTGGGACTACCGGAGAGGCATTTAAACGGCAGCAAGAATGGCCAAAACACCGCTGCGCTCCTGCGCATGCACCGACCACCCTCCTGCACTGAAGTGCAATGTGATTGTATGATTATTTATGATACTTTTTAACTGTATGTCTTGTTACAAATATAATTGAATATTTAATTTTTCAGATATGTTAAATGGGAAACTGCATGTCTAATTCTTCATTCAACTGTACCCCCGCTCGCACCAGGAGACAAGCAACTTGTTGTTCAGTGTGCCTTCCTGGTGAAACATTTCAATAAATAAATAAAGTGCAAAACAGGGCAGTGGCTTCACAAGTTAGGTCCTGCGGCCCCAATTAGCTACAAAAGAGATGCAAGGGTCGGACAGAGAATCTGGGGCACTAAGGGGACCTGTGCCAGGATGCAGAGGACACTAGCAGAAAATGGGAGAAATGGGCAGCCTTGGGGAAAAACAGGTAAGCCCCCCAGGCAGGGATGTTACATGTAATAGGGCAACGAGTATATTTCTATTCATTTAGGAATGTTTTTGAAAGCAAATAAGGCAGTGTTGATTTCCAGAAAAGTCAAACAGTGCATTTTCCGGTGACAAACAAGATCTTGTGTCGCGAATAACATTGCCGGCTGAACTGAACAGTCATTCTGAATAGATACTAGTTGGAGGGCAATTCATGTACTTAATTGCAGCTTGCACTAGAGCAGGCCAAGTATTATGTTTGGATTTCCAGTATTTCAAAGGATCCAAATTCCAATCAGTGCTGGCCTCTGCTGGGTACATCTCAAAAACAGTCTGTGCTGATGTGTATGTAATAGCCTTTTGACTCACCATGACTGCTCTGGAGCCCTCAGGGTTCCCACTGCACACACCACCTAGGAGGCCAGCCTGGGTCTGCAGATATGCAGGAAAGAAAATGGCATGGTGCCTCCACCTGTGGTAGTGATATGGGATACCTGTGGATAGACTGCAACCTACCACCCCCAGGAAATACACAATAGCTGCCCCCAGAGACACTTACCCACACAACAGCAATCCCCCTTGCAATGATTAAAAGTACCAGAATATATAACATGAACAATCAAGAGTATTTATTTGGGTGAAGGAAAAATGGGGAGAATAAAGCAACAACAACAAGAACTGTGCAGTACTGTTACACAACACCCTGCCTCCCACCGTTGTTTGTACCCTGACCAATGTCCCTTTACATGTGGTGGGTACCTCACTGAAGTGATGATGGTGCTCGAACTGGGATGCTTGTGTTGGGGTCTAATACTTTTAAACAGACAACTCTGCCTGAACTTTAGATCCAGGCTCAGTTTTCTGACAGAGTCTAGCCTAGGACCAAACCCCCTGACTTTAACCTAGTTAGCTAACTAATTGAATACTCCCCAAAGCTACAGCTCAAGGATACTTACAGTTCAGAAGTTCACAGGGAGAGTGGGAGGGGTCAGCAGGCTGGATTTGGTACGGTACTGTGGAGGTATCCTTCTTTTTTTATCCTTTTTTTTTTTTAAATTCGAATTTTATTGAATTTTACCATACACAGAGCAAAAAAATATCTCCATGACACCATATTTCATAGTAACACATATCACGAAATAAAAGGAACGAGACATTTTTTTTCCCCCCCTCCCTACCCCCACTCCCTCCCTCCCTATCAACCCTTCCCCCCCCTTACTAAAACACCTTAGGAAGATCTGTTCACCCATATTCTACCAATACTGTACTACCTTCCTGCACTCGGCCTAGATTGGAGAAGGTAGAGCGATTGAAAATGACTCCATATCAATTCATGTTTTGAAAGACTGTCCCTTCTCACCGCCCCGAATTTCTCCATATTCAAATTAAATAACAGTTCCTGTAACCATTCCATGTAAGTAATTGGGGTATCGTCCAGCCAGTGTCTTAACACTACCTTTTTAAGCGAGGATGATATCAGGGCCATATAGTATCTTCGCACTTTAAACTTGATGCCAGAATAATCACCTATCAGACAGATTTCCGGGGTAAAATACTGGTCAATGCCTAGTAATGGGTCTGCCTTCTGCTTAATTTGGTTCCACAACATTTTTATCGACAGGCATTCCCAAAAAATATGATATAAATCCCCAACTGCTCGATGACATCGGAGACATTCTCGATCAGATCTACGTCCAATTTTATATAATTTAGAAGGGATCCAATACAAATTGTTTAAAAAATGAAACTGCATTACCCGCAGCCGATCCTGAGTAACATAACAGTATATATGGCTCCAAATGCCAACCCAGTTCCTCTCTTGACCCCCCAGCTGACCTAACCAGAATCTAGGCTTGTAATCCAAGTCTACATATACTTGCTCAAACAATGTCTTATATATTTTGGAGACCGCGTGCAGTTCCCATACTATCTGAACCAAAGATCCAAACCAACCTCCGGTCATACGCCCATCTCTAAGCTTGTTCCTAACTTGCTCCAATAAGTGTGTGAGCTGATATACCTTGAAAATCTGCCTATGTTCCATACTGTACCTAACTAGTAGTTCTGTTATTGGAAGGGTTCGATCCTCCCGTAAAATATCCTCTATCCTTAATCCTTTCAGCTGGGGAAGCCTGGATTCCGATATCATTTTCCCTCTAATCCTCAAATTGGGGTTGTGACAAATTGGCTGGTGTCTGTCCCTATTTGGAAAGTAACCTAAAAAAGCACCTAACTGACTGAATATGTAGGGACTTAATTATTGGGGTAGCTGCTAACTTAGGGGGAAATGCCTTCGATGTGGAGTAAAGAAGAGCTATCGGGTCTATACCAGCCTCCCTTATCATCTCTATTTCCAATTTAACCCAAGAAGGTACATAAGTCAGAGATTCAAGTTCTGTGGAGGGTACCAGCCATCGCAGATACTTACAAACATGAGGAGGTATCCTTCAATGGTGCACACAACAGCTACAGGGCAGGTCGAAGAAATCACAAAATGCTGACTTTCACCTGCCTGGCCTTGCCAACTTTGCCTCTGAGGCTTTTATAAGTGGTTTTGACCAGGCAGGCCTCTCACCATCTTCTTCAACGGTCACCATCTTCTTCAGTCTAGGGACAGAATGGGCTTGGTCCCCAGACCCCTCTGTTGTACACCTCTTTCAAAACACAGAGTGGCTTTGGCTCTGTCTCTTCTTCCCCAACCTTCTCACTTCAGCTTCTCCTTACTCAGCAATGACTGGACTCTGGTACAGTCTTTAGCCTCAGCACTCCTTCACTCTCTCAAACAGGCAGCAGCCACCAAACATGACTTTCGCCCCCTCAAGGGGGAAATTCAGGGTCCTAGAAAATGCTCAAGGTGGCAACGCTTTGCAAACTGGCTGCTTACTCACAGTCTCTGAGAACACACTCTGAAGCTGTAGCTGCTTTAAATTTTAGACTCCCTGTGGCCACACATGCCCAGTAGAGTGCAGGCTGCCACCTTTGTTTATGCTCAGCCAGTCCTGCTATGCGGCAGCTCCCAGTACCAGTAAAACATTCTTTTTATCCTCCTCGCCAATCTGCCCGCTCCCCATCTGCTGCTCAGGTATGCTTTGCCAGCACTAGGACCACTCAGCTTGTAATTTGATTGGCTCTTCTATGGCTGTTTCTGGTCCTCCTTTGGCTGCCACAGGCCCCTACTGTTTCTCTACTGGACTCAGCTCTACCCTGTATTTCTAGCGCTTGGCGCTCCTACTGACTGTTTTCTGTATCTGCAGTGCTAGGCACTCCTGTATAACTGGAATTGCAGTGCCAGGCACTCCTGTAACCCTGTGCTTTTTCTTTTGTCCAGTTTCCCATTAGCAGATTATAACAATCTGCCAATAGTGGGACCTTAGTTCTTTTGCAGCGTGATTGAAGTAAGAGAATCTTTCACTGTCAGCTGTAGGACCTCTCTCATTCATGCTGCTGGCAAAGCTTTTGATCTCTAGCTCTAGCCACCCTATCTGCTGCCTGTCTACTAGCCACCAAAGCAGCCCCCTGGTTAGCAACCCAGTTAAGCCTCTGGCTGACATCCGAGGCACCCAGACACCACTTGACCTGCTCCTCTTGCCAGACCTTCCTCTACCCTGAGACCAAGATAATACCACCTTTCAGCACTAACAAATACAAAATATACATGTGTTAGCTCTCCCCCCTCCTAATGTTGGCCTCTGTGACCACCCTGCTACTTGCAGCTGACCTATGCACATCAATCCTGGCCACTGACCAGCCGAAGCTCTGCCCCTCACCCACCCCATATGTAAATTACTTGAACTCACCCTCACCAGTGAAATCCTCCTGGCACTGTTGACCAACTATCAACACTGACTCCTCGGCCTATTCATGCACTCCCTCACACTCCAATCACCCCTCTGCTACCCTCAGGACTGCCCTCTCCTTACACTTATTCTCCTCTCTGGAGGCATAGAAAGCAATCCTGGCCCAGGGAACATCCACATTGACCACACTGATGCAAACTGGTTAAAACACAATGGGCCGAAAATAGCCCACATAAATATCTACAGCCTCCCGTCTAAGCTCCCCGAGCTTGAGGCATGGGTAGCACTATACAAGCCACAAGTCTTAGGCCTCTCTGAAACCTGGCTAATGCCCAACCAGCCAAACTCCCATTTACAACCACAAGGGTACTCACTCCTGCACCAGGACAGGCCAGGCAGAAAGAGGGTTGGGGGTGTTGCACTGTACATGCAGGAGTATATTACTGTCACCACCACCAGCTGCTCAACCCCCTCCTCCCCAAGTGAATGGCTCCTCGCTGAATTAACCTTTGGTGTGCCTAAGTAAATCCACATTGGCTGCTGCTACAACCCACCTTCAGGAGGCATCACAGTGCTATCCAACTTCTTGAATGGCAAAAGGGGTGCAATCCCCTCACATGATTTGGTCGTGTTTGGAGACTTCACCCTAAACTGGCTGGATGCCCATGCTCCAGATTATGCTAGCATACTGAAGGAACACAATCTGGAACAAGTTATCTCCTCCCCCACTAGGCACAATGCCCGCTCACTCAACCACTCCCTCACTGATTTGGTGGCCACAAACTGTGCTGACTTGGTCCTCCAGGCTGGCACAATGGCTGACTCAATCAGCAACCACATCCCAATCTATACCATACTGCCTTTCAAAATGAGCCACCCTCCATACAAGCTCCTAAAATTCAGAATGTTTGACCATCAAGACCCAGCGCCAGTCCTCAGAGAGGTCTGGGCAGCAAACTGGTCTGCCCTCTACTGCCACAACATCTCTGAGGTGTTCATGCTCTTCACCTCCACCTTCACTCGCAACCAGGATACACACTTCTCCCTCAAAATCAGAAGGCTAGAGGGGGTTGCACCCACTGGCTATCTAAGGAACTGCTGGCACAAATGAAAGACTGAGACGATAAGTGGAAGGAATACAAAGCATACCCCTCCCTCCAACTCTGGAATGTATAGGGACAGCAACACAACTCCTGCAAGCAGACAGCCAAGTCGCTAAAGCATAAATATTATCAAATAAATAAATCTACAGCCTTGGTAACCTGCACAATTTCTGGGCCTCCATTAGTTCTCTCCTAAACCCAAAAAATAACAGGCAGATAACTCAGCTCTTATCCCCCTCTGGTCTCATCTTGGACCCAGCTGAGATTGCAAATGCTTTTAACTTAAAATTCACAGATTTATCCCACTATCTCAGCAAGCTCCCTGCCCAGTCCTCCCCTGCCCGAAACTGCCAACCAAACAACTCACCCTCCTCCTCAACCACCACCCTGCCCCCTCCTTTCCACAGTAGGACCTTCAGGCATATGGACACTGCCAAGCTGCTAAAATCCCTACCAGACAAAGGAAGCCCTGGCAGCAATGATCTGTACCCTGCGTTTCTAAAATTCATCTCTCCTGCAATCATAAAACCACTCACTTTCATCCTCAATCTCGCCCTTACCATTGCTGCTGTACCCGACTCCTGGAAACACGCTAACGTCGTACCAATCTTAACACAGAAACATAGAATTTGATTGTAGATAAGGACCGCTTGGCCCACCTAGTCTGCCCATTTCCCTACCTGATGGATAAGCTACAGATTCTAGTTAATCAACAGCTTACTTCCTCCTACCCCCCACTAGAATTGCCTTATGCCTGTCCCATGCATTCTTGAATTCTCCCACTGTTTCTGACTCCACAACCTCCTCAGGAAGGCAGTTCCATGCATCCACAACCCTCGCTGTGAAAAAATACTTTCTAACATTACCTCTGAGCTGTCCCCCCTCTATCTTCAAATTGTGCCCCCTTGTTCTTGCACATCTCTTCTCCTGAAAGATACTACCCTCTTGTACTTTGTTAATTCTCTTGAGATACTTTAAAGTTTCTATCATGTCTCCCTCCCTCCTTTCCTCAAGGGTATACATATTAAGCTGCTTTATTCTCTCCTCGTATGTCTTCTAGTGCAGACCCTGCACCATTTTGGTTGCCCTCCTCTGAACAGCCTCCACTCTGTCTATGTCTTTGTGGAGATGGGGTCTCCAGAATTGCACGCAGTACTCCAGATTGGGTCTCACTAACTGTCTGTACAAAGCGATAACAACTTCTTTTTTTCTACTGTTGATGCCTCTCCCTATGCATCCCAGTATCCCCCCAGCCCTCCTGACTGCCTTCTCACATTGCTTGCCCACCTTTAGGTCATCTGATATACTTACTCCTAGGTCTCTTTCGATTTTTGTTGTTGTTATTAACTTGCCCCCCCATTGTGTACTCTTTCTCTGGGTTTTTGTTTCCCAGATGAATTACCTTGCACTTCTTTGCATTGAATCTGAGCTGGCACATATTTGACCATTCCTCCAACCTTGCCACGCCCCTTTTCATTCTTTCCACCCCACCTTGTGTATCAACCCTGTTGCAGATCTTTGTGTCATCTGCAAAGAGACATACCTTTCCTTCCAGGTACTCTCCAATGTCACTTATAAAGACGTTAAAGAGGACCGGTCCCAATACCAAACCCTGTGGTGCCCCACTAGTTACCCTCCTTTCTTCACTGTGGACTCCATTTACTATTACCCTTTGCGTCCTGTTGACCAGCCAGTTTTTTATCCAGGCTACCACCTTGGGACCCACTCCAAGGCTGGCTAACTTGTATATTAATCTTTTGTGTGAGACTGTGTCAAATGCCTTGCTAAAATCTAGGTAGGCCATATCCACAGCCCCTCCCTGGTCTACTACTTTGGTCACCCAGTCAAATAAATCTATTAGGGTTGTTTGACATGACCTTCCTGCTGTGAAACCATGCTGCCTTGGGTCCTGTGCCCCACTGGCCTCTAGGTACTCAACAATTCTTTCCTTCAGAAGTGATTCCATCATTTTCCTTACCACTGAAGTCAAACTAACTGGTCTGTGGTTTCCTGCCTCTGGCCTGCTCCGCTTTTGTGAAGTGGAATCCAAGTGCCCTCCTCCAGTCCTCAGTACCACCCATCCTCCCATGATTTGTTAAAGAGGTAGTCAGTGGTGTTACTAGTTCTACCCTTAGTTCTTTTAGAATTTTTGGGTGAATCCCATCAGGTCCATTGCTTTCTCCACCCTCAGTTTCAAAGTTCTTTCAAAACCCTTTCTTCTGTGAATGGACTGGTATCGACCCCCCTATTCAGAGTTTCTCCCTTGTTTGGTTTAGGTACCTCCCCCTCCTCTTCCATTGTGAATACTGAGCAGAAATATTCGTTCAGTATCCCTGCTTTTTCACTGTCACCCTCTGCCCACATTCCCTCCCCTTTATTAAGTCTCTGTATCCCTCCCTTGGTCTTTCTTCGCTCCCTAATGTACCTATAAAAGGTTTTATCCCCCTTCTTAACAGAGTTGGCTATCTTTTCCTCAGTTTGTGCCTTTGCTATTCTGACTGCCTTCCCTGCCTCCTTCTGCTTTAACTGGTAAAGTTCTCTGTCCTGCTCCTTCTGTGTTTCCTTATATTTCCTGAATGCTATCCGTTTCTCCTTAACCATCCCTGCCACCTCTTTTGAGAACCATAGTGTTTTTTTCCTTCATTTTGCTATGTTGATTTGCTTTACACAAAGGCTTGTTGCCTCTGCGATGGCTGTTTTGATTATTCCACTTTGTTCCTCCACCCCTCCTTCTTGCCCGTTTGCTAGTGCTTTCTGAGGCAATCTCTCATTTCCCAAAGTCAGCCTTCCTAAAGTCCAATACTCGTTTTTGTATGGCTTGACTCTATGCTGTTTATTATAAACCACACTGTTTGGTGGTCACTTGTTCCCAGATAGCTACCCACTTCTAAATCAAATCTTTCTCCTTCCCATTTGAAGTACCAGGTCTAAGATTGCTCCTCCCGAGTGGGTTCCAACACTAGCTGTCTGAGGCATGCCCCTGTAGGACATCAAGAATGACCCTGCTCTTGGATGTGCCTGCAGCAAAGGTGCTCCAGGTAACATCTGGCATATTCAGGTCCCCCATTAACAATATTTCCCCTTTTTCTGCCATGTTAATGATGCCTTCTATCATTTCCTTGTCCATTTCCTCCCCCTGAGATGGGGGTCTGTACACAACCTCCATGCGGATTGTGATGCCATTTCCTGTCTCCAGGGTGACCCATAGTGACTCATCAACTTCCTGTTTATTCTTTAGTTCTGTTGCTTTAATCCCTTCCCTTATATAGAGAGCTACTCCTCCTCCTCTTTTACCCACCCTGTCCCTCCTGTAGACTGTGTATCCTGGTATGTTGACATCCCAGTCATGGTTCTCTGTGTACCATGTTTCAGTGACTGCCCCAATATCCAGGCATCCCTCTTCCATCAAGGTCACTAGTTCAGGGAGCTTGTTGCACAGACTGCAGGCAATGGTACTCATCGACTTCCATTCATTTTTTATGGCCTTACCCCTTTTAGCCCCATCCCTGTCCTTACCACCTTTTTCTGCATTTATCCTTGTCCTGCTCCCTACTGACTTCTCTACCTTGGTGTTTACCTCTCTAACTACTGTGTTTTGTGGAGGGAGGCTGGGATTTCCCTGCTCCTTTTCAGTGCCTCCCCCCTTGGCTAGTTTAAATGCTTGCCAATGAAGCATTCAAACCTGTTACCTAGGATTCTGGTTTCCCACCTGGAAAAATTCAGACCACCGTGCCAGTATAAGCCTGCATCCCTCCAGGTGGCTCCCAAGTCCCCAGTGAAGCCAAATCCCTGAGCTCCACACCAGTTTTTCAACCATTCATTGAATCCCATGGTGCAGAATACCCTAACATCATCCTTGCCATAGACAGGCAGCACCTCCGAGAAGGTTACCGTACTTGCTACTTGTCTAAGGCCCCTCCACAACTCCACAAACTCCTCTTGCACCACTCTGATCCCATTCACAGCCAGGTCATTTGTCCCTAGGTGGACAATGACATCCAGCTCCCTCCCTCATGCAGCTGCTTCCACGATCCTGAGGAATCGCTTCCTGTCCTTCCAAGCTGTGGCACCAGGCAGGCACCTTGCCTCCCTATCCCCTTCCTTTCCCATTTCTACCCCCTAATGATTGAGTCCCCCACCAGGAGTTGTTTCCTTCCCCTGTGGGGTCTCATGCCACCCTGCTGTGGGTCTCCTTTGTGGAGGTTCCCAGCATCCTCCTTGGTCTCCACTGCAGGTACCTCCATAGAGGAACCACTCTTTGCCAGAACAGCATAAGAATTGTGGAGAGGTACAACTGGAGGGGTGCACCTCTGTTCCACCACCCTCTCCATCCCTGAGTCCACCTTGGTCCAACCGCTCCTCTTTCTTGGCAACCTCTGAGGTAACAGTGGTAGCCCTGGTGGTCCCTGGGTGGGGAAGAGGTTTCACAGATCCTAGCCAGGTCAGCCTGGAGCAGGCAACCTCCTCCTCAGACCAGAGAGGTGCCTGCAAACAAGGCAGCATCGCAGCCTCCAGAATGTCTCCCGGAACACTGCTGCTCCACAGCCATTGCACTGCACCACTCCCATCTTGACTTATTTTGTGTCCCCTCTACTATTGCTTTGTATGCTTACTGTCTTCTCCCTCTATGTATTTTTACACTTACTTTCCTACTGCCTATGTGCCCTTACAACTCTAGCCCTTCCTGTTCTGGGACAGGAACTTCCTGTAGTCTTCAGTAGTCTCTTTCTTCCGTGCTTGGATTCAGACCTCCAGCAGCCGGGGGGGCATGGAGAAAGAGTTATTGTTTTAGGTTCCTTCAAGGTTGATGAAACTAATGTGTTTCAGTGATTCTTCCCTTCTTACTATCAAACAAGAAGTTCCTGTTGTCAGTCAAATCCAGTGGCTATAAAAGTAGAACTGGCTTTGGGTGGAGGGGAGGAAAGGAGGGCAATTAGTAAAAAAATATGTAGTTCTAGACTTCTGTTTCTTGCTCTGAAACCAAAGTTCTCTTCTGTCAGAAACAGCAGGAAGCTGTAATTGGAGACAGCTGCTTTTGTACACCTAAGCTGCTAAGCCACACCCCCAATTAGATTCACCCTGTGCTCTGACTCAGTAGATTAAACTGATACAGACCCCTTCCTCAGAGAAACACACAGTGACTTTCTTCTTTTTTTTTACTTAAATGAGACCCCCTTCTTCTAATAAAGTATATGTTTGCTTAATCCAAACAGGTACTAACTCCTGCTGAGATATAAGTGATTAATTAGTAAAAAATCTGTAGTTCTAGACTTCTGTTTCTTGCTCTGAAACCATAGTTCTCTTCCATCAGAAACAGAAGCCAGTGATCCCCTCTCCCCAACAACTATTGACCCGTCTCCCTCCTCCCCCACCTGAGCAAACTGCTTGAAAAATCCATACACTCTCAGCTAACAGAGCACCTGGAAAAGTAGAGACTCCTATGCCCCTTCCAACATGGCTTCCGTAAGCAACATAGTACCTCCTCTATCCTGGCCCTCTTTTCCGATCATGTACTAAGAAGTATGGACCAGGGAAAACCCACAGGCGTGGTCTTCATTGATCTGTCAAAAGCATTTGACCTGATTGACCACCACCTCTTCCACTCAACCCTACTTCACTTTGGCTGCTCCCCAGGACCTACTGTCTGGTTCCACAGCTATCTATCAAACAGGACTCAGTCAGTTATCATTGGCAAGGCTCCCTCTGCTCCCCATCCTGTACTCACTGGAGTTCCCCAGGGCTCCATTCTCGGACCACTGCTCTTTTCCATGTTTATTAATACACTTCCCAATGACAGCCTCTATTGTAAAGTTCTTCTCTACGCTGACAATTTGGTCATCTATCATAGCAACAAATCTATTGACTCAATCTCATCCACCCTCACAAAAAACTATGCATCCACCAATCATTGGTTCCTTTCAAACAAGCTCCTAGTCAATGAAAAACAGGCTAAATCCATGCTGTTCGGTTCCAAACCCTTCCTATCCAAAGCCACCAAAGCCAATTCCTCACTCCTAGTCCTCACCCCTACTGGTCCTCCCCCTGAAATTGTCACATCCTTCAAATATCTAGGTGTTTCCCTTGACCCCTCCCTTTCTTTCTCAGAACATATCAACCATATGGTAAGCCGGATACACCAGAAGCTAGGTGCTGCGTTCCACAACAAACATCACCGAAGCATGCCTGGCCATTGCACATGGCATCCTATTTCCCCTCCTTGACTACTGCTCCCCAGTTTACTCGCATCTATCCACCACCCTGCACAAGTTGCTAAACTCAACATATGACTCTATCTGTCGATTCATCCTTCAAGCCCCTTACTGCTCCCACCATTGTTGACTGTACCAGTCACTTGGGGGGCTCACTCTAAAAGGTCGCTTTGACAGCTCCCTCAGGAACCAACATATGTCCCCTTACTCACCCCTCTGGACAGGTAGAGTGGTTCGTAGGAATCTCAGAGCATCCTCAGTCCCCCTGCTAGATGTTCCCCATGTCTCCACTACCATGGGAACATTAACTTTCTCAGTCACAGCACCCTCCCTATGGAATAAGCTCCCCCTGTCTATTCATGTGTCCCCCTCCCACCTAGCTTTTAAACATAACCTGAAGACCTGGCTTCTCACTGCTACAAAATGTCACTGTTACGTACAGCAATGCTAGGGTCTACAACTCGACTATGCTCTAATAACACTCGGACTTTCACTTGATGCCCTACAGCACTTATACTCCCTCCTGCTCCTACTAGTCTGCTCCTTTTTCCCACCTCTCTCCTTCCTGCACCCACCTCTAAGTTTACCCCATGCCCCCCTTCCTTTTATTTTGCCCCTTTGATGTTATGAACTGTGATTGTTTTTCTATTTTGAATTTTTATTATAACAATTGTTTTTTCTCACTTGTACTTGAATTGGTCCATGTACCTGTATACCATTACTGCTTGTGTCTTGCACCATCTGTATTTTGGCTATGCTTATGTACATACTGATATAGCATTACCCGTCTACTCTGTCTGCGCATTGTCATTGCATTACCACTGTTCTCTCTCCACCCTCATCGCCAGCTGTTGGGCATGCACGTACTGTTTCTTGTAATTGACTGTTTGTACCTGTATCTATTTTTTGCCACCTTGTGGCCAGGGTCATGACTGAAAATGTCCCTCTGGATCAGTGCACCTACCCGGTCACCAAAGACACAAATAAATAAATAAATAGTGCCCAGAGGTGCAGGAGCAGACCCGGAGCTCAGCCTCCAAAAGAACATGGGGCACAGACACCAAGAACAGCAGCTGCAGCCACAGAGGCACGATTGGCCCACCTGCCCCAATCCCATCCAGGACCACTGCAAGATGCTGGCTGGGGATCACTGGGGCCATAGCCCTCACAGGTAAGCCCAACCATGGGGTTTACATGTATATTAATACTGCCACTGAGATCACTGCATTCTTAGGGTATTAGAACAGCGAACCAAAGGTGACTGGCTCTAATACCCTAATGATGTAAGTGACCAAGAGTGGTCTCAGTGGTGGTATTAATATATTATTGGTTGAGACTGATCAATAATATATTAACATTTTAAAAAACCTGCACCAAATGTGCCCATTTCCAAGGCAGCTGCACAAGAGACACTCTTTACAGAATAACAGTGTCTCACACTCAGAGGAATGGAGCACTCTGATTGGTCGGGAGCTCTCCCTCAATCTATAATTGAGTTAAAAAGAGTAGCTGAAGACATTACAATTACGTCTTGCAGGTGGGTCCAGAGACCTGAAGCTGAACTGTGTGGTCCTTGGGCTGTGTTACTTTTTAATAGTGATGAAGGTGATTTTACTGTAGCCGTGGCAGAGGAAGAAAGCAAAAGACAAAAAGAAGGAACACTAGTGGAGGGGTAACTTGATACTGTGCTGTGTTGTAAAGATTCTGTGTCTGATTCTGTGCTCCTGCTGACCATGACAGCCTGCACATCATGTATTGTGCTGGGTTGACCATCCATGGCACTCCAGATCTTACCTCATGGGTTTTAGCCCACCTGATAGGCTAGTGATGCATGTGATCTAAGATCAAATTTCTAGACCCCAGGTCCCAGAAGCCCCTGCTCTCCAGTTCAAATTGTGCATCTGATCAGGCTACAAGCAATCCAGGAGTCCCTGTATTGTGCCAGGAAAAGGTAAACCTGTGGATTCCACTGAAAGAACTAAAATTGTTGTTGTTACATAGCATCTGAGCCTGTCTAAAATACAGTTGTCAGTATATGCTGCATAAGATCAAGACATTTGGTTGTTTTTGGTAAGCTTGCAACAGCCTGGGGCTGGGTTTCTCTAGACCAGCTCAGGTTTGTTGGCATCAGTTGTTTGGAGGCACTCTTTCAGCTTCATCCTGGGAGCAGATTGTGCTTCTCACTATGCCTAATATTATCGAGTAATTGCCTAGATTCTGCCATTTTTCCAGCTTAGTTTGTTTGGTTTGGTGGTGCAAGCCTCCTGGGATGGGGTGTATGCTTGAGCTCTCTGTCAGCCCAGGGCCGATGGGCCTCGACAGAAGCCAGACTGTCCATCAATGTATTGGAGATGAGGGCAGTATACCATGTCCTCAGATCCTTTCAATCAGCCATCTCCGGTCAGTCGGTCCTAATTCACTCCAACAATCAAGTTACGGTGGCTTACATTGCCAAACAGGGGGGCACCAGGAGCAGAACCATGCAGAGAGAGGTGGTGAGGGTGCTGAACTGGGCCCAGGCCAATCTCAGACACATTGGTGTGATCCATCTAGCAGAAAAACTCAATATACGAGCGGTTTGGCTCAGTTGCCAGCAGGTGCGCCCGGGAGAGTGGCACTTGCACCCCGATCTGTTCCAACTGATACAGGAGACCTGGGGCCCCATCTACATGGACCTCATGGTGACAGCAGAGAACACTCAAGTGAGGAGGTTCTTCTCCAGGTACAGGGAACATCACTTCCGGGAGACAGATGCCCTATCTCAAACTTGGGCGCGGGATCAGTCGTACGTCTTTCCCCCCATTCCCCTGCTTCCGCAGGTACTATCCAAGATTTGACAGTCTTAGAGAACCATCATCCTAGTAGCACCATACTGGCCATGGCAAGCCTGGTTCTTAGCAGTGGTAGCCATGGCACTGGACAAATGCAGGCTACCATACCAACCGGACATGCTGACACAGGGACCCATGCACCACCCTGTACCAGGGACCCTGAAACTAATGGCTTGGCTCCTGAGAGGCAGAGACTATTGAAAGTGGGGTACCCACATCAGTTATATCTATGCTAATGCAGTCTAGAAGGCCTCCCACTACCTCCACCTATGGCAGGCAGTGGTCCATCTTTGCGACATGGTGCAGGAACAGGGGCATGGAGCTGGAGAAGGTTGACATGTCGACCATTCTGCTTTACTTACAGCAGGATGTAGATAAGGGTTTATCTCACTCATCGCTCTGAGGGCAGCTGTCCGCCATCGGCACCACCATTGGCCCCATAGGCCAACATAGCCCAGGGGCGCATCTGGATGCAGTACATTTTCTCAGAGCAGTAGAAGTACTACACCCCATGGTCTGGTTCCTGAGCACCCCTTGGGATCTGACCCTTGTCCTAGACTCACTCAGCACAGTGCCTTTCGAGCCTCTGAGTCAGATGGACTTGTTCTAGGCAGGGCTGAAGGCCTGTTTCCTCATGGCCATTTGCTCCACCCACAGAATTAGCGAGTTGGGGGCTGTCTTCTGTAAGGAGCCCTACACCATGTTCACCCCACAGGGGGTACAGCTGTGGACAGTCCCAGCCTTCCAACCTAAAGTTGCATCCCTTTTCCATAGGGAGCAGCCCATCGAGTTACCCACCCTATCCGATAGAGCACCAGGGGGCTTAGCAATCCCGCACCACTTAGATGTGGGAGCTACTCTAGCCACCTACACAACAAGGACCCAGCCCATACGTAAGACTGAAAGACTGTTTATTGTATCAAAGGGACAATGACAAGGTAGGGTGGCATCCAAGACCACGATAGCAAGATGGCTCAAGAGAACCATTTCAGAAGCCTAGAAGGCAAAGAACCTATCACCCCAGAGGGTATTAAGGCCCATTCTACCAGGGAAGTAGCTACTTCCTGGGCAGAAAGGGCCAATGTGTTAACGGAGGACATTTGCAAGGCAGCCACTTGGATTTCTATCCATACCTTTGCAAGACACTGTAGGTTGGATTACTTATCTGAGCTCCAGACACTGTTTGCCAATTGAGTTCTCTCAGCAGCCAGCTTCTCATCCTCTCACTGTTAGATCACTCTGTCCCACCCGTTTTGAGGGCAGTACTGCTGATTATCAACCCATGAAGTAAGGTCTGGAGTGCCATGGATGGTCAACCCAACACAATGGGTGTTTACTCATCTGGTAAAGGTGATTGCGTTGGTTGACATCCATGGCACTCCAGGGCCCTCCCACACAGTGATTGGAGTGACTAGGAGGATATCGAGGTCAGTAAAAAAAAGGGGGAACAGAGGAATATCACATGGTATATTTCGTTGATTTTACTGTTTAAGTCATCCAGGATGGCTGCCATCGGCCATTTAGGAGGCTGAGTATTAGTATTGTATTAATAGGTAAATAAAGGGACCTTTCTAGCCAGTTTTCAGAAGGCGTCTCAGTGTATGTGTGTAATGTCTAAAAGCATGTTGCGGTTTTACTAACCTTATTTTCAGCTATGGAAGATTCAAACTGGAGAGTGGGGCTTCTGGGACCTGGGGACTAGAAATTTGATCCTAGGTCACGTGCATCACTAGCCTATCAGGTGGGCTAAAACCCACGAGGTAAGGTCTGGAGTGCCATGGCTGTCAACCAACACAATCACCTTTACCAAGCGAGTAAACACCCATTATGTTTTGTCTGTTTATCTCTAACAAAGTGTCATCACCATCATCATTCAGCAATTGCTTTGACTTGTAACATGGGTCCAGGACTGCTGCCTTAATGCAATAGTCCACTACAAGCATGTAATATAGTTTTTCATCCTCCTCAACATTTTTTATTATTCATTTGATCAGATCATTTTGTATTCTTGGAGACAATCTGTTAGCGTTGGAAGTGGCAGTATGAGGCATAAATATGACCTGGTTCTCCAAACTATCACTAAACAGAGTCAAGTGAAATTTTAAAATCTTTAGAAACGGTGTCACCTGGCTCAAAGTTACTGTGTTTGAGCTCACCTTTCTTGTGATTTCCTCAAAAGATTGAAGGATTGAAATAACAAACTCTAACATATCCTTCCCTTTGTTTGCTGAAAGGAGTTGTTGGTTTGTTTGTTTTTTTGTTTGTGTGTGTGTGTGTGTATGTGTGTGTGTGTGTGTGTGTGTGTGTGTTTGTTTAATTTTCCTGCTAGTTTTATGGCCTTTGGGAATCTCCATGTTGGCATATTTGATAGCTCTTCTCTTTCCTATAATGCCTCCAGTCCCATGTGACATTGATGCATCCAGGACCAGCCATTCAACAAAAGCTGTTTTTTTTTTGTCAAGTTTATAGCAGTAGTGCTGTGATTTTAAGTAACTCTCCTTAACCAGGGAGCTCTAATGAATGCTACATTTACAGATGACAAATGTCTGAAGGGTAATTGAGTTGGCTTTTCTGCAAGGAAACAGCTAGAGTCTTCATTAATTATAGTATTGGTGACCTGGGATGATTTGTGTGCTTTTTATGGTTGTGTGCAGTTTAATAAAATGAAACACTTTTAAAACAAAACATTCACTCCTGCTGCCTAGACCTACATACATACCTGCAAAATAAAAAGTTGGGATTAAAAAAGTTATTTACTTGAAGCCAGAAAATCAGGATCCTAGCACGAGCTTGCTCCTGCAGCAGTTATTACTCTCTGAATCAATGGTCCTGCACATATCACTGTCACAAGAGAGAGGAGACATTGTCAGAAGAAGAAGAACCATAAAAAATGCAAAGATGGAGATCCCAGGGGTCATAAAACTGCCAGGCAAATTTAAAACAAAACTCCTTACAGCAAACAAAGGGAAGGACACACTAGTGCTGGGATATTCAAAGCTGCGCAACTGAGTTGCGCCGGCGCAAGTACAGACTTGTGCCAAGGAGTGATATTCAGCAGGAATCATTGCACAGTGCTAGTCCATTTGCATCAATGCACAACCCTAATGAATGCATGTACAAGAGCAGGGGATGTGCCCATGAATATGGGGCGCAGTGCGATATTCAACCGCTGGACCATGGCACAAGTGCGGTGCAAGTCCCAGATGCACCAAGCAGACTTAAGCCTATAAATACAGTGTGCAAGCACACAGACAGCACTTGCACCAGGGGTGAGGGAGAGAGAGGGAGTGGAACTGGAAGGTGGAGGGACAAAACCTGCAAGAGCAAGGGAGAGAGAGAGCCTGAGAGGGACAAGGTGACCTGCACAGGCAGCCACAGGGGTGTGGGACAGAAGTAGCAGTGGAGAGTGAGCCGGGGCAGAGGGAGTGAGAGAGAGAGGTAGTCAAGGTGCCATGCACCACACCAGAGTAGCATACAGCCCACAGCAGCTGACTGCCCGGGGGAGACAGGACAGCAGGGGCAATGGCCAGTGCACCCTTTCTAATGGAGGCCATAATGAGTGGTGTGAGGAGGCAGGAGGAACAGCAACATGGCCATGGAATGGCCCATCGGCGGTATGCCCAGAACAGGTGGTACCGTGCCCACACTACCTTCAAGAATTACTCCGATATGGAGATTGTGGGCTGGTACCACCTGAACAGGGCCATTCTGAGGCAGCTCTGTGAGCTGTGCAGTGAGGAGATGCAGGCACCCACATGACAGAGCCATGCAATGTCTGTGGAGACAAAGGTGACAGCTGTCTTGTGCCTGCTCACAACAGGCACCTTCCAGAGACCAACAGGGGACACAACAGGCATAACCCAGTTGGCCACATCCTGCCTCTTCACACAATTCCTCTACGCCCTGCTGCCACATGCTTCAGAATATATCCATTTCCCCAGCACACAGGCAGAGCGTACAACAACCATGCAGGACTTCCACAGGGTAGCACGCATGTCTGGGGTGCTTGGGGCCATTGACTGAACCCTTGTGGGCATCAGCATGCCAGCTGTCCCTGAGGGTGTGGCATACATGAACAGGAAGGGGTTCCCCAGTGTCAACTGTCAGGTGGTGTGAGATGCCAAGGGGTGCATCACCAATGTCAATGCCACACACCCCCGGAGTGCACATGATGCATTCATCTGGCACAGCACAGTACAGCCCCTCAAATGCCTGTGGCCTGTTCCTGGCCTGTTGCATACTGTACAACATGGCCATTGACCGTGGGATAGCTGTCAAGGTCAATGAGTGGGACAGTAGTGGGGACAACGTGGACAATGGGCCGGAAGATGGTGGATAGCCCCCCCGGGTGGAGGGACCCCCGGCTGCAGAGGATGGCATGCCAGCACAGGGACACCATCGCATGGGAGCACTATGGTGTAGGCAGGTAGGTTGTGCCACACCCATGCACGGGCCACACACACACAGTGACAGCACACAGGCAGAGGTGTGCATGGCGATGGGCATGCATGCACACACAGAGGCGTGGTGCAGGGGTGGAGGTGACTGTGCCACACAGCCACTCACATCTGCACACAGCAGAGAACGTCAACACACACACACACACACACACACACATGTGCCCAGGCACTGGCATGTGGTGGGGATTAGATGTGGTGCACCGGTGCACGGGTGCAACTGGTGCAGAACTGCTGTCATCATGAACACACCACATGGGTCAGCGACTGAGCAGACACTGACACAGGCTGCATGCGGCGTGACACACATGCACACACACACACACACACATACACACATACACTGCCCTTGTGCACACAGGGCAGCAACAGCAGACTGCAGCCAGGGCAGCACACATATCAGGTCAGCCGCGTGGAACCAAGACCACTGCGGCCACGTTGGCAGCTGCGCTGGGGATGATTGGCAGCCACAGGCTGCACATCAGCCACAGGGGGTGTCTGCAACAGCCCCGCAGGGGTTGAACCATGGGACCGTGACCGGGTCCATGCAGGGGTGTGAAGGCACCCAAACAGGCCCAACCCAGGCATGCCTGGGATGCCAACAGCAGAGCCTGGCATTGACAGGGAGGGTGGCACTCGATGCTGGGTTTATGGGGTGGACAATGCACTACGCGGTGTGTGAGGTGGCTGGCCATTGGCAATGCAATCCTGGGATGCAGTCGTGTCCTCCTGCAAGCACTGAATAGCCTCTAGGAGCTGCACAGTGCCTCTCTCATGCTGCTTGTCCACCTGGCATACCTCTGCATGCAGTGCATGCACCCCAGCTACCAGAAGCACCTGTTGCTCCACAGAGGCTCGCAGCAATTGGGCGTGCTCTGACAATGGGTCAGCACCCAGGGGAACCTGAGCAGGGTGCCATCCCACCAGTGATGTACGGCCATGCTGCACAGCCCCCCACTCAGGTTGACACTGCACAGTGGGGTCCCCATGGGGTTGGTCCCTATCAGGTACCCCGACGGTGGACACTGCATCTGGCTGCTATCTGTCCCCTGCTGCCTGCTGTTGCTGCCCCTCTGGCCCCTGTACACTTCCCAGCACCTGTGCAGCTGCACCACCACCATATGGCACTGCCAGTGCACACAGCAGCACCTGCAGTAGTGGCAGGCAGCTGTCCCACCACTGGCAGGCCACTTAGCATGCTGCCTGTGGTGGTACTTGGTATAGGCTTTTCCCCACGACACCTCCCATGCTGTCCAGGATCATGGTCATGTCATCATCGGTGTTTGACCCCGCCCCAATCTGTGTCTCTGCGTAGAGGACACCATGGCTGGCATCCTGCTGAAACACAGCCAGGGCCTCATCTGACCCCATGCCCAGGACATCTGGCTAGACAGCAGTGGAGTGCTACAGCTGATCAGGCCCCTGGATGCCCGTGGAGGTGGATGGCTGGTCCTCTGGGACTGGGCCCACCTTCACAGCTGCTGCTGGTGCTCCATCCACTGCATGTGGCTGATGCTGAAAGAGAAAACAGATGTATCAGTGATGCATGTCCCCCGGCCCAACCTCCCCTTGCTCACTGTGTGTGCCCGTCCTACGTACCATGCAGTGATGGGCTTCCACCTGTCTGGAACCCTCCACCCGGCATACCCTCAACAGTTCTGTGGTGTATGGTGGCTGCCACCAGCTCCTCCTGCACCGTGAGCTGTGGCACATCAGCAGGCCCCCCTCCGGTGGCTGTCTGGGCTGCACGAATGGCTGCCACCTTCTCATTTACGTGGCGTTCATCTGTGCCCACCTTCTTCTGGCACTCCTGCACTGACTGCTGATGGCTGTCCTGGTGGTTCACACTCACCGCCACCTCCTCGCAGGCCGCAGCCCTGGCCTGTGTTGTGCCTGTGGCACCACTCAGCAGTGGCTCCCTATCAAGGTAGGCCTCAAACAGGGCATCTGCCTCCACCTTGGTAAAGTTGTGCCTGCACTTGCGAGCAGGTCCATGCGTCTCACTCCCTTCATGCTCCAACATAGTGCTACCTGTGGACATAGACAGGTGTGTCATTGTCAGCTGCAGCCTACTCCATCCACCCTGCTGTGCTGGCTGTGCTCAGCAACATGCAAAACTTACCTCAGCTGGTTGCAATACCAGTCCATGGCCTGTGCTGTTCCGAGGTGCTTATATAGCACAACGCATGCAAATGAGCATTGGCGCATCGGTAATGACATGCTAATTGCACCCGTGCACCGCACATTGGCTAATGAGCTCATCTGCATGTGGTGGCTGAATATTGTGTACTTATTCTGTGTGCAATGGAATTGCTGTGGAGCAAGTCATGGTGCAATGTCCATGCCTGCACAGTGCACAGAACCACAGTGCGCATGCGTCAGGTGGTGTGCTGCAGCCTATGGCGCACTGTGCGCCCACTTCACAATAGGGGCCATGGCACACTGTGCGCTATGGCCTCTATTGCGCACCAGTACACAGTGTGCAAGGTGAACCCTGACCCCTACTGTGACCCTTTGACCCCTTGGGACTACCCCGCCACATGCCTGTCAAGCCACGCCCATTCTGCACATCTTCACCAATGCACGATTGGCGGACACAGTGCATGCCTCCACGAGGTGTGCATCCCATGCACGTAGCCCACACATGCACCTTTGACCACCATTTTGTCTCTACTTGTTGCAGCGGTCATGATGGTGCAGCGGGGAGCTCATTGGTCCTGCAATTGGTCAGACATGAAGTTGATAATTCTGGTGGCCTGTGTGCGGTCACATGCACCAGGGCTGTTTGGCCAGGTGCCCCTGCAACAGCCCAGGATGGAGGTCTGGCAGGCCATCACTGCCAGGCTGGTGCTTGACACCGGGGTGGCCAGGATTGCTAAACAATGTCGCCACCGGTATGGGGACCTCATGAGGTGGGACCCAGAGTACTTGCAGCAGCTGCAGGCATCTGTCCGTGGGGGGGCTGTGCCACAGCCAGGTAGGTCATCCCATGCTGCATGTGTGCCCTTGTGCTGTACTGTGGTGATGACTTGGCTGCCTGCCATGCCCTGCAGAGGTGTGCACTGTTGACATGCGCATTGTGGAGTGGCATTGCTGGCCACAGGTTGTGCTGCGCTACAGCCTTGCGGGACATGTTGGGCAGGAGTACACGCTGTACACAGGGGTGGGGGTGGTGGGCACCTGCTGTGTTCTCTGATGTGTACCTGTCTTTGCTCCATTCCCAGTGCCTGAAGATCGATGCCGGGCAAGTGCGGCAGGAGTGCCAGGCCGGGCTTGGCAAGCCATGGCAGGACCCAGTGGTGGTGGAGGAGGAGCAGCAGTGGGACCGGCGCAAGCAGTGCCACAGTGGGCAGGTAGGCACTGTTGCATTCCTCTGCACATTACCAGTTGTTCAGCAGGGGAGTGGGTGCAGCCATGGCTACCTGTGCCATGTGCCGTGGCAGCTGTGTGTTACACACTGTGCATGGTGCATGCCACTGTGGGGTAGCCTTTCCACATGTGTACCAGCTGTTTGTGGGGTGGGTGTGCACCCAGCTACCACCAGCAGGTGCTCAGAATCCTGCTGATGGACCAGAGGAGAAGGAGGCATCAGGTGGCGGTGGGCCGTGGCTGCCTATAGTTCGATCCCAGCAACTCCCTTTTACCCCTGCCATCCTATCACCCTGCCATCCCTTCCCCCATCTGTCCCCCTTCCCACTGTACAGTCCCTGTTCCCTGTCTCCTTCCCTCACTGTCCTACCCTTTCCACCCCTTGCACCTGTACATAACTTTTCAAAAACAGTTGTTATTTTGTTTACCTGCCTATGTCATGTTTGCTTTGCAGCTGGCATGAGTAGCCATGCTGCAGTGGCATGGTGTGTGTCTGTGTGGTGTGTCTGTGTCAGTGTGCAGGTCATGCCTCGTGGTGTCCTGCCCCATGATCGGTGGCTGTGCCTTGGGGTGGCCATGGGGCAGCTGTCCGGGATGTGTGGCATGTGTGTGCTTAGCAGCATGGTCCTGGGTGTGGCTTGCTGGGGTCTGGGTGGGGGAACAGCATGCAGGGGGACCCCACTGGTGGCCCTCCATTGGCCATTGGTTCCACCTGTTGTCTGCTTTCTGTGCCATGGTTGTGTTTCATGGTGGGGGTGTCTGGGTGCCTGTGTGTGCCCTGCTGGTGGTGGCCATCTCTGGCCTGTGACTGTCTGTCCCTGGCACTGTCCCCAGGTGTCTTCCTCTGCCATGCCCCACACCTTTACACTGCTGCTGTGCTCCCACCATTGCCTGGGGCTAGTCTTTGTGCACCATGGTGCATGTCCAGTTGTGCCATGGTGCATCTCTGGTTGCACTATGGTGCAGGTCTGGTTGCAGCTTGGGGCAACTCTGGTTGCACCATGGTGCATCCCTGCGATATTCAGCTGTGTTGCGCTGGCGCATTTTGCCATGCGCAACCTTTGACTATCGCACTCATTGCACCATGGTACATCGGATTTGCACTGTGCTGGACATTTGCCAGCCTTTGATGCATTTCTGAATATCTGGCCCAAGGACTACACCCACAAATCAAATCAATCTGCACAACATATTTGTTTTGTAAATTCTGACTTTAGCTCCCCTTTAACGTCCCTGTCCTCATCCAGAAAACAGTGACAAATATGCAGGATCAACCAGCTGTAATCCTCCATGTAAAAAACTAAATGCAGGATCAGCCAGATATTTTTAAAAACTCACGAAAATAGACTTCGATCCTCCACTCACTAACGGAGACATACAGCCGCCATGTTGTTGTTTTTTAAACCCCACCCAAACCTTATACTTAACCAATGGGAGTGTGCAGTACTAATGTAGGGCTGTCTAGTTCCTAGCAGCCACACAACTCACCATAGCAACTAGCCCTAAGTCCTGAAAATAGACTTAGAAATGTATTTTCTATATGTAAAAAATATAACAATTGCTAAAAGTATATCAAATTATTCAATGTGGCACCATACACTATAAAAAATATTGGATGGTCAACCCTATGTCCAACCAGTGTTTTTGTCACCTCAGGGCTCTGATTCCCAAGGATCTTTCGAGCTTTGCTCTCAAGGTCACAGGGAATCAGAACCCCTATGTGGTAGAACACACTGGCTCAGCATGGTTACCCATCCAGGATTCTCTATGTTTTAGGTGTCAACATGAGTGTAAATGAAAAAGTGAAACAAGGACATATCATTTGTTATGATGCTAGCTTCCTGTTTTCCACAAATGCAAAAATGAAATGTAAATTACTTAAACTATGATACCCTTTTGAGCTACCATTCCCCAAAATGGGGAAAATATTTGTATGTTTTTATGCATAAAAACATTTCAATTCCATGTCATTTTCATAAAACTTTTTTAATAGATGTAGAATATGGTTGTGAATCTAGCAAAATAAAGAAACATGGGTCACCATGCATCTTTTGGTTGTATCTACTTTCAAAGTTGCAGTTTCAAAGGTGGTTGACTCAGGACAAAACTAATTTCAAAATCCCAATAAAAAATAAAACTTCCAAGAAAGCTATTCAAACAATTCTAAAGTAAATGCAGACTGACAAGGCCATTAATATGAGAAAAACAAGGTAATCAAAGATAGACAGAAATGCATGTAAAGTGCATTGAATGGTACCAATGGCTGCAATTGTTGAGCTAATTTCCTCAGTGCCATCATGTATATATTCTTAGCTAGACATTACATAGTAGGAGAAATCATTATTCTAATAATGTTTCCTTACATTTAAGACTGTACTTGTGCCAAAAACAGCCTTGAAAACATTTATGGGTGCATCAGAAAAAAGGGAACTTGTAACTCCATGGAACATCTTTAAACTAAACTGGTGTCCTGTGTATTCTTTCAGTGAGTGTTCCCCAGAAAGCTGCCTGGTTCGCTGCCCTGTTTCATTGACCCATTATCTGCAGCTACTTATAACCTATAAACAATCCTAGTGATGTGAGCCATTGCTGTATTGGTTGTTTAAAGAACGCCTGACACCATTGCAGCAAATTTAAAAGAAATGCAATATTTATTTATTTATTAGATCATCGGTTTACAGACCTTTGAGTCAAAGACTCATTTACAAAGGCACCTCATCAAGAGAACAATACATCACAGTGAACAAAACAGTACATTACATAACACTTAGATTTAAAAAAAGCAACCAGTGTTACAGGCATTCACTGGTGGTACAAGCTTGGTAATAGGTAGATCACAGTAGTCATAACATAGAAACATAGAAACATAGAAACATAGAAGTTGACGGCAGATAAGGACCGCAAGGCCCATCCAGTCTGCCCATTTCTTTTTCTACCTTATAAATGTGCCATCGGCCTTTGCTCTGTCAGTGACCTATCTATTCATAATCATTTGTATTGCTCCCTGATGCCTATCCCATGCCTGTTTGAAGCCCTGCACTGTATTCATAGCCACCACTTCTTGTGGTAAGCCATTCCATGCATCTACCACCCTTTCTGTGAAAAGAATTTCCTCACATTCCCCTTAATCGGCCTCCTCTAATCTCATGCTGTGTCCTCTTGTCCTGCTATTTTCTTATATTTAAACATGTTAGACTCTATCACCTTGTTTATGCCCTTAAGGTGTTTAAATGTCTCGATCATATCACCTCTCTCCCTCCTTTGCTCAAGGGTATACATATTGAGCTCCGTTAATCTGTCCTCATATGTCTTCTGATGCAGTCCCTGCACCATTTGGTTGCCCTTCTCTGGACTGCCTCAATTTGGTTAATGTCCTTGTGAAGGTGTGGCCTCCAATACTGCACGAGTACTCCAGATGGGGCCTAACCAATGTCTTGTACAGAGGGATTATTACCTCTCCATGACTTGTGATACCCCTACTAATACACCCTAACACCCCCTAGCCTTACCTACTGCTTTAGAGGTCTGCTTGGATGATTTTAGGTCATCAGTGATGATGATGCCCAAGTCTCTTTCTTACTTTGTGACTGCTAGCAACTCCTCCCAACCTATAAGTGGCTTCAGGGTTTCTCTTCCCTATGTGCATGATTTGCACTTCTTTGCATTAAATCCCAGTTGCCACTCTTCTGACCATTCTGCTAGTTTATCCAGATCTCTTCTCATTCTGCCCACCCCATCTGGATCATCTACTCTGTTGCAGATCTTGTGTCATCTGCAAACAGACAAGCCTTACCCTCTAGTCCATCTGCTGAGGTCACTAATGAAGATGTTGAATAGGACTGGCCCCAGGACTGATCCCTGAGGTACCCCACTTGTGACTTGCATCTCTTCTGACTGTATACCATTTACCACCACTCTCTGTTTTCTGCCTGTCAACCAGTTTGCCACCCAGTTGACCAACTTCTGACCCACCCCGAGCCTACCCTAGCTTATTTATCAATCTTCTATGTGGAACAGTGTCAAAAGCTTTGCTGAAGTCAGGTAAGCGACATCAACTGCTCCCCTTGGTCCACCACTCTGGTTACCCAGTCAAAGAAATCTATGAGATTAGTTTGACAGGACCTTCCTTTGTAAACCCATGCTGTCTTGGATCCTGTGCTATGGATTCCAGGTGTTGCACTATCCTTTCCTTAAGGAGTGCCTCCATAATCTTGCCCACTACTGAGGTAAGACTGACCGGTCTGTAGTTCCCCGCCTCCTCCCTGCTACCACTCTTGTGGAGTGGGATCACATGAGCCCTTCTCCAGTCTTCTGGGACCTCTCCTGTGCTCAGAGACTCACTAAACAATTCTGCTAACGGCTCTGCTAGTTCCTCCTTTAGCTCCTTAAGTACCCTGGGATGTATGCCATCAGGTCCCATTGCCTTATCCACCCGAGCTAGCAAGCTCTTGTAGGACCCTTTCTTTGTGAGGAGTAGCTCACCTCCCTCCCCCTGTGTCCATGATGCTGAGCCTGGGCCCTGCCCTACCTTCTTTCAGTAAATACTGAGCAAAAGTATCTATTTAGGATAGATGCCTTACAGGGTCCTCCTCCTCACATGCTCCCTTTTCTCCATTAAGCTTAGCAATACCCCTCTGGACTTTCTCCTTTCACTAATGTATCTATAGAAAGTCTTGTCACCTTCTTTTACTGTTCGTGCTAGTGTTTCCTCAGTTTGGGACTTTGCCTGCCTTACTGCCTACCTGCTTCCCTTAGGGCAGTTTGGTATGCCTCCTATCTTCATACCGCTGTGTTCCCTTATATTTTTATGAAGGCCAGCCTTTTGGCTCTGACCTTTTCTGCTACTGTATTTGAGAACCAAAGTGGTTTCCTTCTTCTTTGCACTTTCTTTTCTGTCTAACACAATGGGATGTTGCTTCAAATATTGTATCCTTAATGCTTGCCCACTTTGCCTGTACCTCCTCACCTGTGTTTCTTTTGCCAGGGCTAGCTTAACTCTGTTGGCCATCTTATCAAAGTCAGCTCCTCTGAAGTCCCATATTTTTGCTTTGGAATGGGATGATTTAGATGTAGTAGCCAAATTGAACCATACCATGTGATGGTCACTGGCCCCAGGTGACCTTCTACCTGGAGATCTGTGATCCTTCTTTGTTAGTCAGTACTAGATCTAGGATAGCCCTGTCTCTTGTGGGTTGCTGTACCAGTTGTTTGAGGCCCTCCTGCAGGGAATCCACTATGAGTCTAGTTCTGGCAGATGTTCCTGCTGGTATTGACCAATCTGTATCTGGCATGTTGAAGTCTCCCATTATCAGAACCTCCCTTTAGCTGTCATGTTTTGTATATCTTCTAACAGTAATGTGTCTATGTCCTCCCTCTGGTCTGGGGCCTGTAGACAACCCCAGTTCTTATGGCTGTCCCATTTCCTGTTTCAGGGTGACCCACAGTTCTTCTGGCTCCTTATGTGTATTCTGAATTTCTGTAGCTTTGATATTTTCATTAACATACAGGCCACCCCCTCTTTTGCACCTCGGTCTCTTCTGAACAATATATAGCCAGGTACTGAAGTCTCCCAAGTGTGGTTACTGGTAAACCACGTCTCACTAATTGCTACTATGTCCAGTTTAGCCTCTGACATTATTGCCTGCAGGTCTGGGATCTTATTTCCCAGGCTGTGAGCATTGTGTACATGATTTTCCATTGGCCAGATTTTGGTGTGTTAGTTGTTGGGTGAAGTTTGGCATTACCCCTGTGCATCGTGTGGGAGACAAACCTTTTTCTTACCTGGTGATGCAAATGAGCAGCAAACACACTGAATTCCTGTTTGACCACTAGCTGAGGGGAGGGTGTTCTTCCCATTCGACGATGGGGTGCTGCACCCTCTCCCATTTGCTAGTTTAAATATTCTGCAAAGGCGTCAAACTTCTGCCCCAATGCACTGACTCCCTCTTTAGTCAGATGCAGTCCATCAAATTAAAGAACTTTCGCTCCCAGAACTGTTGCCAGTTCCTACAAATCTGTGTCCTTTTTCCTGGCACCAGTCCTTGAGCCACGTGTTTAGCTCCCCTATCTCCCCTTCTCTGACCTTCCGTCCATCTGCTCCCTTCTCCCAGACTGGCAGGATCTCAGAGAAGGAGATGCCGGACGAAATAGATGATAGTTTGTCACCCAGCCTAGTCAGGTGTTCCTTGGTCTCCACAACTGACCGGCTGGCGGAGATCGATAGTCCCTATGTGTACTAGGACATCAATGTTTTCTCCTGCTTTGTGAACAATTTTAGCAATGCGGTCAGTGTCTCTCCATGCTGATGTACCTGGGAGACATCTGACCATCACCCTGGCTGGAGATGGGTATCAACTCCCCGAATCATGGAGTCTCCTATGATCAAAGTTTTTGATTTCCTTTGTGCTTGTTTCGTTTTGGTTCCTGATTTGGGTGAGTATTGTTGTGCTAGCTCCTGTGCTGCAGTGTCCTGCTCTGCAGTGTCTTCTGCCTCTTTATTTGATTTCAGAGATAGAGGCAGATACCTGTTTGTAGTGTTTATATGGTTTTGGAGGTAATGTGTTGGAGAGCAGAGAGTGATGGGGCACCTGATTTGCTCCTCCTAACCACCTGCCAACCTCCTGGACCAACTACCCCTCTGCGTCGAGGTTTTTCTGTTGGATGCTGGGGAAATGGTGGGTGGTTCTTATAATGTATTTCCTCTTCAATATGAAATTTGAGGCGTGCAATCTCTGCCCATGCTGCCTGGAGCTGAGACCTAAGATCTCCAAAGGCCCAGCATGTAGGACAGTGTCCTAAATCCTGTAAGACTGTCCTTCTGAAAATTGTTCCACAGTACCTGCAGTTAATGAAATCCATTCCAAATAAGTTGCTGGGTTTGTAACCTAGTCAGAGTAATTAGAAGGAAAAAAAATGCAAGTAATGGTTTAATTGTGCTTTGTTTAACTTGTTATAACAAGTTAAATTACTAGTGCCCTGTAAATGAGATCACCTTGTGGAGCCCCACTGATCCGCCCCTTCCTGCTCTGCCACAGGAAATGTCACAACTGTGGTACCCTATAAAGGAGTGTAGCGTGGGGTGGTTGGGGATGGGGTGGGTGGCTGGGCCCTTCCCTGCCTAAAAAGAAGAACCACGGATGAAAGAACAAGGAGGTAAGAGCAGAAACAATCAGTCAACAACAAATGCAGTAACCTGAAAGCTTATCCTAATGTTAGATAAAACTGTAAAACCTGTAAAGCACCACCTGTAATAATTTCAGAGAAGATATACCCTGTAAGAAACACTTTGCTCCAGAGAAAATAAAGCAGTAACAGAAGATATACCTTGCAAAAGACAATTTGAATCAGAAGATTACAGCAGTAATCTGTTAGCACACACCTGTAGGCACACCTTGTAATAATGCAGAAGAAGGTATACCAGCAACAACAATTTGAATCAGAGAAAAATAAAGCAATGAAATGTTAGCAACAAACAGTAGCAATCCCTGTGAGTAAAAAATAAAAACACCACCACACAGTAAATCTGCTTAGCCAAACTAAGTCTTAATCCTTCTCCCTTGCTCTGGTAAGTTTCTCTACTCTGCCTTTCAAGCAGTCTTAGAAGGAAAGAGCTCAGGTGAAGCTAGGTGCCTTGGCCAGCAAACCAAGTCTTCTACCTCCAAGATATCAACTAACCTGACTTTTTAACCCTTCTTTCTGTTGGAAATTACTGACAGTTTGCCAGCTCCACCCCCACATACACACCTAATCCTTTGGAAGAGCTGTAGGAGGAAAAGCAAT
Organism: Neoceratodus forsteri; assembly: GCA_016271365.2. Taxonomy (NCBI): domain Eukaryota; kingdom Metazoa; phylum Chordata; order Ceratodontiformes; family Ceratodontidae; genus Neoceratodus; species Neoceratodus forsteri. The sequence continues at coordinate 502,273,844 of CM057456.1, forward strand.
TAGCTCCTTCAATGTGAGAAGGAGACTGAAACACCTCTGAGACAACAAACCTTTTCAACAAACAAGAATGAAATAAAACACAGTGTCAAACAGTAATTTTGCTTAGCCCAATAATAAAAAGTCACAAAAATGTAAGCTCCACCTGTAATACAGTAATTTCAGAGAAGATATACCCTGTAAGAAACACTTTGCTCCAGAGAAAAATAAAGCAGTAACAGAAGATATACCTTGCAAAAGACTATTTGAATCAGAAGATTACAGCAGTAATCTGTTAGCACACACCTGTAGGCACACCTTGTAATAATGCAGAAGAAGGTATACCAGCAACAACAATTTGAATCAGAGAAAAAATAAAGCAATGAAATGTTAGCAACAAACAGTAGCAATCCCTGTGAGTAAAAAATAAAAACACCACCACACAGTAAATCTGCTTAGCCAAACTAAGTCTTAATCCTTCTCCCTTGCTCTGGTAAGTTTCTCTACTCTGCCTTTCAAGCAGTCTTAGAAGGAAAGAGCTCAGGTGAAGCTAGGTGCCTTGGCCAGCAAACCAAGTCTTCTACCTATATAGGTACACAAGTATCACATCAGGTAGCAACCAGACATATTTTATTACACTATTCAGCAGATGTTGCCTGAGACCCCAGGCATATACAGCAAAAGTAGACAGGGCAGACCCAGCCTAGGGGTGAGGGTAAGGGGCAGGTGGGGGATTATGTGCAGCTGCAGCAGTGAGTGCTTGTCAGATGACTTCTGAGGGAGACCTCGAAAGGACCAAGCTTAGTGGAGTCAGCTATGTTGGCACAGTTTGGCTTACATTTCATATTTTTTCTGTAATTCCCATCCTTATGTCTTTATTATGAAGGGCATTTGCATCAACAGGATCTCTGCCTTATTTGCTTTTGCTGCTGTTCTACACCTGAAACTAAATTTCTGTTTATGACATCACAATGTGTTGCTTTGGAGATAATTTTGATGTCATAAACTGGGGATTATGATGTCATATGTAGACAAGCAGCCAAAGTACACAAATGGAAATTAACAGGAGGTAGGTTCAGGAGAGATGTGAGGAAGTATTCCTTTATGGAAAGGGTGGTGGAACCTTAGAACAGTCTGAAAACTAAAGTGGTGGGTGCAAAAACAGTCAGGAGATTCAAGAAGGGTTGGGACATAATGAAGGGAATAGTGGTTACCAGGAGCAACAGGACCAAGGAGGAAACTAGAGAGAGGACAGGGCGGGTTAGTACCCTGGAGGAACAGTAGGTTCAAGGAATTACAGGGAACTTGGGCAGACTGGATGGACCTCTGGTCTTTTTCTGCCATCATTGTCTATGTTTCTATGTAAAACCATTTATTTTTATAAAGGAAAGAAGTTTCATGTCATTAGGGTAAAGTTTCTTTGTTTACAAGACAGTCCTGTTTCAGATGTAACAATCATACATAACACTACATAGACACCATACATAACATGACAACAAAATACATTAGACACTCATTAAGGTAAGTATTCATTAACATGACAAATTCATACATATTATTGACAATGACATTCTGTAGTAAAAATGGATTTCAAATTATTATTGAGTTCTCCATGGGATGTTGAAGTGTGCATTGAGTAAGGTAGTCTATTCCATCTAACGGAAGCTTGCTATTGTAGAGTTTTTACTCCAAATTTGGTCTTTTATCCGGGAATTACCAATTCTATGTAATTAAATAACGTCCAGGGGGCAGAGATCTTGTTTTATGCAACTATCCTCTGTAATAAAGAAAAAGAGGAAAGAATTATAAGAAATATATGAGCTATAAACTTAATTGCATCTAAAGCTCAGATTTTTCAAAGTTTTCCTCCAGGTGTCAGGGGCTCTTTAAGCTCCTTATGTATGTTGTAGTTGTGTTCAGCTGGAAAATAAACATTCCCAGATAAACTCATATCTCCAATCCCAACCTTAAGAATGACACAAACCCAGTGTTGTGGGAAAAGCTGATTGTACTCCACAAAAGTCAAGTTTACACATACATGTTCATTTGTCCAGTTTTATCCGATGCACACATGAAGCATGTGTAACCCCCCCAACTACTCTACACAGTTAGCTACTCCTAGTACCCTTAACTGTGCATAGACACTCAGAACACATTTAAACGATTGATACCACCCCTAGCTCTGGAAATGTATACCAGGTTCATTACTCTAGAGCTCAAAAGGGGTGAGGGTGTACAAAAGCAAATTATGACCTAAAAGGTATTTACAAAAACCAAGTCCTGGGGGAGAGCTTTTTGCTAGGGCTATGCTAGATCTATACTTCTGGAGGGGTACCCAGTAACTCCAGACACACAGGAAGCAATAACATAACTGTCCAAACCATAGTTGGGGTTCTAGAGTGTGGCTTTATTCCAAATAGATGTTCTCTAAAGCAAGGGCGGATCCCCAAGATTTACACATTGTGGCACTAAGAACTTGCAGAACAGCAAAATTATTGTATCTGACAGAAACACTTTGTATTCCTATATTTCATAGGACGTTGAACATCTTGTACTGGCATCCTATATTTCATAGGACATTTACATTTCTTCCAGTGGCACTGGCCACAACTGAAAATACTTTTACTAACAGAACACTTTCCCCTTATATTCCCATATTTCATAGGATGTTTACATTTCTTCCAGTGGTACTGGCCACAACTGGAACTGCTTCTCGTGACACTGGCCACAACTGAACATACATTTGGCTAATAACTAGCACAACCCACTTCAGGGGTAAAATCCTCTTCAGACATTTACCATATGTCCAAAGTAACCAGGTGCCCTTACTGAACCTGTAGTCCTGAACTGGTTACTCCAGATGGGGGGCTGCCCACCCTTTGCTCCCAAATCCATACCCAGCCATTCTTCAGAGTTACACCTTAAACATCTTAAACACACTTGGCAAATGCATAAATGAATTAACTTTTTCATCCAGCATTTAAACACACTACTGTGGTAGTGGGAGAACTAGTCCCGGACAATGTGAATCAGTCATACTTCTGGATATCACACTTGTCAGCCAACTTTAAACTAAGAACAGTCTCAAACTTCAAAAATAGAAAAGTTGTGCATTTCACTCTTAGTCAGGGAAACACCACAGCACAGGTATTTGCTTTCTGCAACAAAAGTCAGATCCTACTCATTGTTAGGACATTTCAGGCAGCTTCAAAACATACTGGATCAAATAGGGGATTGCCCCTAGGATCCATCCATTAGCAGTTCTTGTCACCCCTCCTGGGATGAAAATCAGGAGATCCTGCTGTAGACAATGGTGTCCAGCACTTCTCTTGGCAAACTAGAGAATACCAGGACTAGGGTGAGAAAGCAGTGTTATCCATGGTCCAGCACCCCGATGGTGCCCTCGCCTCGCGGGCAGCAACTTATGTAGGTATATGTACTAACCTTAGGGCAAAGACACTTATCATCTAAGCATAAGTGTCAGGATATGTGTTCTATTATGCTCCATTATGCTTTACTGATACACATATTAGCCTTGAGAAATGTTTTTCGTCTGTTTTACTGTATTTCCATAAGTAAGGCAACAGTGCCATCTTTAGTAATTGTACATCATTACAACTGACCTTGGATTATAGAGGTCTTATTGTGCTGTTATCTCTGCAAGCTATGCAACTTTTCATACTAATTAGGACAGGTGCTCTGACCACCTGTTTTTGTCCAATTATATACATTTTATGTATCTTCTTTAGCCGTTGCCATAGTAATTATCAGGGTGTAAGACCCTTTGTAGCACATGGCTTCTCTGAGAAGAGAGAAACTGTCTGCATTGCTTAGGTAAGGAAACTTGTATTCTCCCAGTGTTTTACACTGTGTGGGTAGTAAATTTGTATTATCTGTTCTGTAATAAATTTCATTTATTACATGAGCACCACTTGTCTGTTGTCTCTTCCTTTTGTGCCATTACATCAAGAACCTGAGAGGGTGATTTGTTACCCAATTACATGTTGGTGACTGCGTGCAGGTGGAATGTACAAAGGAAGATTCACATTAAATTTATTTTGAATATTGAGTAGTGTAGTGCAATTTTCATCTACTTGGACCTACTTATGTTTGCAGTGGTAGCGGTTGTGGCAGACCAACACCGGAACCCTTTACACTCCCTCTGTAAGTGACAGCATACCCACTTGGCACAACCGTTCCCCCACCAGTGACCAGATAAAGCAGTTGGTGACGGCACCAGGGCATTTTTAACAGGTTTCCAAACTGCTTATTTGTTTGTCTATCCCTTATTTGTCATGTCTGATCTGTGCAGAACTGAGATTAAATGTCTCAAACCACCTCACATCCCATGGCGAATGGACAGATTTTGCACTGGATGCAAAATCTGCAGACAGACCACTGCTGCTAATTTCTGACCACTACTTTGAGTCCAAACAAACAACCGAAAAACATTACACTCAATGCTTTTTCTTTTAATAACAGTTTTTTTCAGCAGGTCAGTGGAGTTGCCATGGGTACCAAGATGGGTCCCAGCTTTGCTAATCTGTTTCTGGTTTGGGTGGAGGAACGTTTTTTTCTCTCATTCACAGGGACTGTGCCTGAACTCTACAAACGCTACATTGATGACTGTGTGGGGCCACCTCCTGCTCCAGGGAGACTCTCCAAGTCTTCCTTGACAAGTTTACCACAGCCCATCCTTCCCTTAAATACACTGTTGAAGTATCCTCCTCCACACTACCTTTTCTGGATATCCAGCTGTCAGTACAGAACACTGGTCTGAAGACATCAGTTTATTACAAACCCACTGACTCTCACAGTTTCTTTCTCCACAGCTTCTTCCATCCTAAACATGTCAAGAATGACCTGCCTTATTCACAGTTTCTTAGACTTCGCAGGTTATGCAGTGAAGAGGATGATTTTGCTGAGCAGACCCAAATAATGCATAGTTTTTTTATCAACAGGGGATACCCTAAAAGCACAGTGGACAGAGGACTCTCCTGGGTCAGTAACATGTCCCGTAACCTTGACCCCCGCAGGAAGGATACTGTCACACAAGAACAACGGTGAATTCCGCTAGTGTTTCCTTTCCATCAGAGCACACCTTCTCTTCACAGGATCATCACCAGTAACTTCCCATTTTGCAAACTAACCCTAACATTGGTGCTTCCTTTACAGAACCACCTATTGCCTCCTACTGCCGGCCACCTAACCTGTGGAATATCCTGGTTAAAAGCAGCCTATCTACTCCTAACAGCTCCTCCCTCCCAGGTACCCAACCTTGCAACAGGACTCGCTGCTACACCTGCAAATTTATTTCCAGTGTGACTGAAATTCGGGGGCCTACAGGTGTTTTTCACATCACCAAGGAGTTCTCATGCACCTCCACTAATGTGGTGTATTGTATTCTTTGCAGGAAGTGTACAGATATTTACATCGGAGAAACTGGTAGGCATCTTGCTGGCTGTTTCAGGGTACATTACAGAGCAGTCAGGAATGGTGAAACTGCTAAACCCATTGCATCCCACTTTATCTCCAGGGACCACAATGTCAATTACCTTTCTGTTTGTGTCCTTCAGTAGGGCTTCTGGGATCCTGACCATAGAAAAAACATTGAAGCCAAGCTGATCATCCGCCTTGGCTCCCAGCAGCCCTCTGGTTTAAATGATAGACTTATTTTCCACTAACATATTTCAGCCATCCCTTTTTTCCCCTAAAGTCTATTTGTTTTTGTACTCATTTAATTTATTTTTCATTTTCACCATAAGTCTCCATCTCTGTCTCCTTCCCACACATTTGTCACCTTTCAGCCTTCTTACTAGGTCCTGTTAATTAGTCCCCACCTGGGAACTTCCCCAGCTCTTTCACTCCTATTATGCTTTATCTTTCCCATCATCACCTTTTTGTTTCACAGATTCTCTCTTAATCTTACCATTTATCACTTCTTCTCCCTGAGCCTCCCCTTTCTTCTTTCCCCACATATATATATATATCTCATTTTACTTCCCCTCTACACTAACTTTGTTTTTTTTTCTCTTTTAGATATTTCCTGAAGAAGACCTAAGGTTGAAACGTAGATTTTTAACTCTATTTTCTATTTTCAGCGTGCATTTAATATAACCATTTTGTTTTGCTTTTAGACCACATGCTGACGCAGCGCCTTGTTTTTGTTTTTTACAACTGAAAAATATAACCTCAAAGATCTTTTGGTTGTGGCTCTACATATGGCTGTTGAGAGTCTCACAGCGAGGTGTGCCTCCCTTGAACTGCAAAATGCGTCTCTGAAAAAAGAGATGGGCTTGCATGCATCGGAGTTACAGAAAAAGGAACGGAAACTATCAGAGGAGACAAAGTCACTCTGTGATGCTAATTCCAGGCTGATGCACTGTACTGCTCAAGACATTGAGCGAGAGTTATGTTTGTTAAGAGATGATTACAAAAGGTTGAAATGTGATAAGAAATAGCACATTTAAATGACATTTTGAGTGATACGAATGAGACTTTGAGAGATGAGAATGCTGAGTTGAAAGAGGATTACAAGTGTGTGAGTTGTGAGTTGGATAAAGAGCTTAGAGAAAATGTTGAACTGGGCGTCGTGTATAGAGTGCTGCAGAGAGAGGTTGAGAGAGGTATTGAGCAGGGCACTGCAAAAGTCTGTCACAAGAAGTATAGACAAAAGATGGTGAAGTTGCGCCATGAATGGGAGGTTCTTGCTGGCCATGTTAAGGCCATGAATGGGTTTCAGTATATGCCCATTGAGATTACGTCATCCAGCAATGATGACTCTGACTTGGATGACAAGGCATGCCACATCACACACAAGTCCAACCCCCGTGGTGTAGCAACTTCCGCTTGCCATTCACAAGATGGAGCCAATGTCGGCATGCATACTGTGTCGCCATATCCATGCAAACATGGAGGATGCCACATACAAAGCAAGATGGCAGCCCCCATGATACAGGGTCAGTATTTTGTGATGCACCTCCACTCGTTCCTCTCACTAGAGGTAATGAGTCAGAGATTCGCGACATGATTACTGAAGCAATCAGTAGGATCACTGTCCCGGAGGATCAAAAAAAGGCTATCCAGGACCAAACTGACAAAATGCTAAAAGATTCTGTTACTCATGATCAAACATACAAGGCAATCACTGATGCAGTAGAGGCTGTGCTTCACGGGACCATGGAACATAATGAACTGAGTACGACTATGCATACTTCCAATCCCCTGCAAGTTGCTCATTCTGTCCAGCAAACTGCACAGAACATCGGACAGATGGGCCCAACTGACAGTCTCAGTTGCCACTTAGAGATAGTGCGCTCCCTTTGTGAGAGACTTTCCCTCCAACCCCAGTACCAGATTCAAGTCTTGTGACAAACAGTTGAACCTACCCTCTGAGCTAAGCTCTCAGAGACAGTGCAGAGTGCTGAGGACTTTGCCTTTGATGAAGTTGCTGCTGCACTCATATGTGCAAATTCCTCAGGAATTGTGGGATCACGCTTGGCCTACGAGGTCAAACAAGGTACAAAAGAAATCCCATCCACCTACCACCTACGGTTGTGGCTTACATACAAAATGGGCAAAGCCTTCACAGATGAGACCTCAGACAAAGATCAAATTGAGTACAAAGACTTGTACCTTCGGAACATGTATCCGGCCTTGCGGGAAAAGGTTGAGCTTAATGTTTACCCGAGTACTGATCCATTTGCGGATATCCTCACCAAAACGGAGTGGGTCTATCACGTCTACCTCCATGCCCTTTCTTCCAGTATATGTAACAAGGTAGCTGCAGTACAGTCTACCCCTCCCACTATACAGTGGAGGGAAACAACCAGAAAAATGACACCCCTTCTGATGACAAACAGTCACACAAGGAGGGGAGGAAAAAAAGGGAATAAAGACAACAGAGGCAGTTGGAAAAATCCAAATGCCCAACAAAACAGCCAGAACCGATACCGGAACGGTCCGAGCTATCATCAAATAAGAGAAGAAAATGAGATCCCCCGCAAGCTGTTGGAGGAAATTTGTGTCGAGAGGGGAGCTACAGCTACATGAACTTTAGTTGATCTAGCCCCGGCTGTTGAGCAGTCATACAGCCAAGAGGAGGTTGCATTGGTTATTGGCCAGGCAGAGGCAGCATCCAAGGCAGAACCACTCGTGTAGGCCCTTACTGCACCTGCGAAGTCACAAGTACACTTGTACCCATTGCAAGATATACAGAAGGCCTTAGAAGATCCTGCAGGCCTTCAATTTCAGGAACAGGCAGACGAAGTTGATTCTGAACAATCGGATTGACAATTACCGGCCTCAGTCTGGATTGTGAGTAACCTGACTGTGGACACAAATGGACGGCCTTGGGTAAAGGCCATGGTCAGGGGCCACCAACTTACCATGCTTCTGGACACTGGAGCAGCCATGTCAGTTCTCCATGATGAGGACACAGCCTCATCTGACTGATCTACTGGCTGGAAGTCCAGTGCACAGGGTGTAGATGGTACCCAGCTACACACCTACCGATCTATTCCTCTACCTGTGGGCCACCTCAGGACTAATTTTGCTTTTGACTTAATAGTTCTACATCATCACCCCAGCATCCTGGGAATTGATTTCTTAACATTACATGGCTGTGTAGTGGATCTAGCCAACAGGCTACTCATTCAGATGAAAGGACAATGTCATACTATCACCATCCCAGAATCACACGTGGTGACAGCTATCTCCCACAACAACAACAAGGAGTATGACATCATTGCTTTGTTCAAAAGTCATGACCTGTTTTCAGAGCTTGCACCTTTGCTGCAAAAACAGCTTGACATGTTTGCCATCTACAAACACGGTTGTGGTAGGATGCACACTGCCATTGAAATCACAGGGCCTGACCCTGTGAGACAGAAGCAATATCCATTTCCTGATGAAGCCTTGCCATCACTTAGGGAAACCATCCAATCATTGCTTCAACGAGGAGTTATTAGAACCTGTGTTTCTACTTTTAATTCACTGATTTGGCCAGTTAAGTAACGGAATGGGGCCTGGAGACTCACAATTGACTACAGAAAACTTAATCAGGTTACTCCTAGCTGCACACCAACTGTAGCGTCAGCATCTGATGTACTCAAACTGTAGACACCTGACAAAAAGTGATTCACAGCTCTTTACATTTCTAATGGGTTCTGGTCACTCCTATTAGCACAGGAAAGCCAATACAAATTTGCTTTCAACTTTGATGGACGCTAGTATACCTGGACCTGTCTTCCCCAGGGCTTTCACAACAGCTCTTCCTTTTCCATCTCCACATGATGGATACTCTGCTGGGGTTCTCCACTCCCCAGTTCCTCCTGCAGTCCATGAAGGACTTGCTTCTGGCAATCCCACCATGAAAGAAGAGCATTTGGCCCTTCTAGACGAACTTCTATATCTCCTCAAGAGAGCAGGCCTCAAGTGCAATCTCTCCAAGGCACAACTGTGTGTGAAGGAAGTCATCTTCCTTGGCCTATGCATTACAGACCAAGGCAGAAGCCCAGCTGCCAAGAAGATCCAGGGCTTACAAGATCTGCCACTTCCTATTAGCGTGGTGACACTCAGACACTTCCTAGGAATGGTAAACTACTCCAGAGATTTTATCCCTGACTTTGCCTTGAAGGCTGCTCCCTTGTATGAACTTTTGAAAAAGGATGTCCCATGGACATGGGGCCCCACTCATACTGATGCTGTGACACAGCTCAAACAGGCCTTAGCCTCAGACCCAGCACTGATCAATCCTAACCCAGATCTTCCATTCCATTTGGAAAATGACACATCTGATGTGGCTATATCTGCAGTGCTGGCACAAAAGTGCAATGGTATTTTAGGCCTATTGCCTATGCTTCTCAGATGCTGTCCTCAGTAGAGAGAAAGTATAGTCTCTCTGAAAGAAAACTCTTGTCAACCTACTGGGCAATCAAATATTTCATGTACATCATTGGGTATGCACCTATTGTTTTGCATACCTGTCACACCCTAACCAACTTCTTACTTTCAGACAAAGTAAAAAATGGTTCAGTTTCTTATACCAGACTTACCCACTGGTGTTTGCTTTGCAGGACAGGGGCATCAAAGTACTACCTGCAAAAATGCCATCCATCTTGGCCCATTGCCTACTTTACACCAGTAAGCCCCACGATTGTGCACTCCAACTTCCTGACATACCTGAGCCGGAACCATTCTTGCCAGCTACACCAGATGTTTTAGAAGATACCAACATGTATTGCATATTCACTGATGGCTCGGCCTCCTGTCTGGAGGGAGAACAGGTAGCAGGATTTGGTGTGTTCATAGTCTATCCAGATGGCAATTTGCATTGCTAGGAAATGTACCATCATTTCCTCATAGTAAGGCAAATTGGCAGCTGCGGCCTATGCTCTAGAAGTCATGCCCCATGGTGCTAAGGATGCTATCATCTTTGCAGACTCCATTTGGGCCTGTTCCTCCCTCACTGAATTTCTACCATTCTGGGAGAGAAATAACTTCACATCCTCTGATGGTACACCTGTCAAATGCAGGGATTTATTTGAATACATGCACACACTGACCCAGCAGATTACTCATAAACTGTACATTCATAAGGTAAAGACTCACTGCAAAAATTACCCTTACCATGAATTCAATGATTGAGTGGACTCACTTATCAAAGCAGACATTTGAGGGGGCCAGACATGGTCAATGACTCACCCAGTGGCTGTGGCAGCCATTTTCTTAGCTCCCAACACCAGGCAGAAACCGCAACCAGAACCTCCACTGGACCTTTCTGCTGCACAGAAATCTGACCCAGAACTAAAAGATGTGTTCAAATACCTAGACAAAGGAACTGAACAGGAACTACCTACTGGTAGTCCATACAAGAGACATTCTGACAACATACACCTATCTCGTGATCAGAAACTGATCTGGTATAGGAAGGAAGAGAAAGGCCACAAACTGTGGGTTGTACCACAATCCTTATGAACTGAGTTCATCCATATGGTTCATGATACCCCCATTAGTGGACACCAGGGTGCATATACAGTATCACCATCCAGAGACTTAAAACTGTCGCTGGTGGCCTGGTATGACCAAGGACATAGAGCACTATGTGGACAACTACATAGTGTGTACCCAGAACAATTCAATTTTGGTGAAAAGAAATACCAAACTATCACTACAAAGGCAATCTGGACCATGGAATGCGATACAAATCAATTTCATTGGCCTCTTAACTAACTCCAGTAAGAACAACAAGTATGCTCTTGTTGTCACAGATTTGTTTTCCAAGTGGGTTGAGGCATTCCCTACTAGGGATAACACAGCAAAGACAACTGCCAAGATCTTGGTGGATCAATTGTTCTCCAGGTGGGGCCTACCCCTTAAGATGGACTCAGACCAGGGAACCAATTTTACAGCTGAGCTGATGAAGGGGACACTCCAAATGCTTGGAGTAGATCAGAAATTCCATATCCCATACCATCATCGATCCTCAGGTCAGGTAGAAAGAGGAAACAGAAGAATCAAACAGATGTTATGCAAATTCATCAATGTCAATCCCAAAGATTGGGATTCCCTCTTGCCATTACTGCTGATGGCAATCAGAGGCACCCCTGTGGCAACTACTCAGTGCACACCATATGGAGTTACGACTGGTAGAGCCATTAGATTACCTGAACACCTGTTGATTGACCTCCACACCCCTACAGCAGATAGAGTATCTGTGGACAAATATGTTAAAAACGTCGGGATGACATCATAAAAACATTTGTTCACTACAAATCAGATGGGTAAAGCTCAACAACAAGCAAAAACCCATTTTGATAAGCATGCCAAAGAAGTCAACTGGCAAGTTGGAGATCAAGTCATGCTTCTCCAATACAGACCACATGCTCACTCATTTACCAGCAAATGGGAAAGCCCATATCCCATTGTCAACAAACTCAGCCCTGCTGTTTATCAGGTCAGAGTTCAGCATCAGAAACAGACCACCGACAAGTGGTTCCATGCTAATCAGTTCAAGTTGTATAAAGGTGACCAATTACTTTTTCCAACCCTATTAGGGCGGAATAGTACCCCTCACTTAACAATCCTTTTCTGTTTCTTTCAGATAAACTGGCAAGATGGCTATCTTACACCTCCTCATCCTGGTGGGACTACTTTCTTTGACTTACTCTCAAGACAAACCTCTCGTGACTGAACACAGACAACGTATTTACTTGACAAACTCGAGCATTCAGCTAGAGAGGCACCCATCTCCAGCCCCAAGGGAGTATGTATTGATGTCCCCAACAAATTTATTACTGTTAAGGAAGGCTCAGATGCCTATCTTAATGCCATGGTTGTACATCTAGACAAATCCACCTTGCAGATGCAATGCAAAACTGATTTTAATGGTTACACATTTCCTGTAGCACGTTTATTTAAATGAATTTTTCATGGATGGCCCAACACAGGGATTGCACCAAACAGTACACTCTCTATTCAACAAGCCACTGCTAGACACACTGGTCTCTACAACCTAACTGCCCTAATAGATCCTACCTTTTGTGATCACCTCACCTCTGAGGAGTCACAAGCTTTCTGTCTTCACAACTATATGGCTACTGAAGCTATGTTCCTTTCTGTGGTCCCACCCATTGAAGCAGAACTGACTGAATGCCCTCCTCAGGAGCTTGGTCATCCTAGTGGTCTCATCACCACTTCCCTTCCAGGAGCTTTGATTAATAATGTACAATGTATGCATATTCCAGTTATTTTTAATCTTACATATTGGAATATGGCCAACTTTGGTCTCTGTCACATGACCAACACTTCTAAATTTTTCAGTATGATGCTTCTAGACATTGTAGCTGCTTACCAAACTCACACAAATGATCCAGTTAATGGACCTCATGCCACTGAACACTTAGGAGTTTTTAGACCTGCATCTAATGCTAAAAGTAAACCATGCACTAGGCATGATACTGCAGATGTTACCGGTGCAGCAAGCACCATCTCTGGCCTTTTTGGTTCAGGAATGTCAATCTGGAATAGAGCAGATATAGCTGCTATTAAAGCACAAACACTTAACTTTCAACAAGCTATTAAAAATTATGTGTTACCACCACTGTTACATGGCATAGATGGTTTAAGTAAAGAGCATTTTATTATTTATAACATGCAGGAAATCGCTAAAGGGTTTAACAACACTAGAAACAAAATTAAAGACTTGATTTTTCAAAATAACAAGAAGGCAGACAAACAATATATTGCCTGTGAACTTTTATGCGCCTATGGTTCTTATGTAATTGCCATGGTTAACAATCTTTTCAAGGATTTGGAAACAGGACACATTCCAGATATTATTCATGATAGGAGACTGTCTATATGGTATTGTCCTCACTGCAAATCTACTGCATGCATTACATTGTGTATGTCAAATTCTGTCAATATTTCTATGTCTACTGCTAGAAATCTTTGGGTATGTTTCACATTATCTAAACCAAGCACAAAGCTATTTTACTAAACGTTGCACAATTCATGACAACATGTTCATTACTTTTACTGTGTCACTACCTTGCTTTAATCCACAAACTTCTGTCTTTGACAAACTTGCTGCTATAAATTCCATCGGACATCTTGATGAGAACATATTCCAAGAACAAACTTACTTGCCTACTTTGCTCGTTTATCTTCCTGTCCTATAAGCTTGGGTCACATCGCATACCAACTGCTGCGCTAAGAAGGGATATTATTACCTGTGCTGATGTGACGTATTTGACATTGTTAAACCTGTCTGCGGCTACTCTCCAGGACATCTCGACTGGTAATTTTCCTTGGGTGATGATCTGCCATCTAACCTGACTGAAAAATCTTCGCAAGCTGCATCTTCAGCGCCCGCTGTCGAAACAGCTGCATCCCGAAGGTACCTAGAAGAGGTACATTGCTTCACATCATGGCTCACCAACCAGACCTTTACTTGTCCTATACGTCTACAACAATGGAGAGTTCCAACTGTACAAGTTACCTACAATTCCGATAGGTAGTATTGTGTAGTGACAAATCATCATTCCTTTGCTTATGGTGCCAACAATTGTACTATTAATTTTCCTAACTTCTGTTTTACTCCACAGCAGAAAACAGTAATTGGTCACACAGTTATTACTCCTGTTCCTTTCCCTGAACCAGATGTTATTGATAATGATCAGCAATACTTGCTTGCTTTGTCTCAATATTTGCCTGTATTCAGTGTACATATTGACCCTTTGACACTTTCTTTGAAATCCCTTTTAGCTAGAAAGGATTCACATCTTATCTATATTAGCAACAATATTTCTAAAGCTGGTGATGTTCTTAATACACTTATTCATGATGCTGATTTAAGCACTGCTCTTTCCAATACTTGGTTGGAATTAACTTTTAAAGTTTTTGTCATTATCCAAGGACTGATTGTTTTTATGATACTAACACATTGCTGTCTGTGACGTACTCTTAGACAACATCATGAACAACTCGAATTCCTTTACAAGGATCATGCTTCAGGCTTGTAAACAACAGCTTCTGTAGCTCCATCCCACTACTTTCCTGTGGTTGTTGCCTGTTCCTTTGAAGGCAACAAGGGGGGGAATGTTATCCATGGTCCAGCACCACTGATGGTGCCCTCACCTCATGGGTAGCAACTTATGTAGGTATATGTACAAACCTTAGGGTGAAGACACTTATCATATAAGCATAAGTGTCAGGATTTGTGTTCTATTATGCTCCATTTTGCTTTACTGATACACATATTAGCCATGAGAAATGCTTTTCATCTGCTTTACTGTATTTTCATAAGTAAGGCAACAGTGCCATCTTTAGTAATTGTACATCATTACAACTGACCTTGGATTATAGAGGTCTTATTGTGCTGTTATCTCTGTGAGCTATGCAACTTTTCATACTAATTAGGACAGTTGCTCAGACCACCTGTTTTTGTCCAATTATATACATTTTATGTATCTTCTTTAGTCATTGCTATTGTAATTATCAGGGTATAAGACACTTTGTAACATGTAGCTTCTCTGAGAAGAGAGAAACTGCCTCCATTGCCTAGGTAAGGAAACCTGTATTGTCCCAGTGCTTTACACTGTGCTGGTAGAAAGTCTGTACTACCTATTCTGTAATAAATGTAATTTATTACATGAGTACCACTTGTCTGCTGCCTCTTCCTTTTGTGCCGTTCCACCAAGAACCTAAGAGGGTGATTTATTACCCAATTACAGCAGACTCTCCACTCAGAGCCCTCAGCTGAGCAGTTCTCACTCCTCACACTTACTACCAGTTACTACCACTGACTACCTTCTCAAGATTCTAAAACTCCCCACTCACAGCTGCTGTGGCTTATGCTGCTGCCAGATTTCCAAATGAACTCATCTCTCTCATCTCACCTGAAGCCAAGTAAACAAAAGAGTGAGCAGGTGAAAGCCCCATTTAACTTGTTAATTACCAGCTCTTTCCCTGCCTAGCACTGATACTGAGGGGAATCTAGTAACCCCATCAGACTGGGTGGTTACACATGTACTTATACAACTGAGGTAAATCCACATATACTTATTTCACCCTGGGTCAGCAGACAGCCCTTACCAAACAGACACGCTAAGAATACCTCCCCCCCCACTGAGCTTGCTCCACCCAGTGGGGGGGACCTCTTAATTCCTGCTTGAAAACTTACTGCTGCTTTTTGTTTCACATATGCTATTGTTTAGAACTTTGTTTTTATAGGAATGGAAGAGATGTTACATAAACCATATAATGTCATACTCATGATGCAGTGCTTGTTACTTATGGAATGAATGTATGGGATAATGTAACAAAGAACATTTCTGTCCAGTCAAGTGGTGTACAAAAGATCTACCCTCACTTCAAAAATTTGCAGGTATTGCAACCATGGCACACATAAAATCTCTGTCTCTGTGGTATCTGTTTCTTAGTTTTGTCAATAAAATTACTTTGTGTTAGATGATCTGACAGATTGGTGCCCCTGAGAAAGTTATTCTTGGCATCTGACACACTAATGGCTTCAATTCATCACAATCTGTTAAAATAAACCATCTCTGTCTGATTAACAAAGAAACGGAAACAGAAACTGACTTCATAAGGACCACATGGCCCACCTAGTCTGCCCATTTTCGCTACCCACTGTAATACCGCAGACCTTAGTTGATCTCCAGCATTATCCTCCCCTTTTCCTAACCACTAAGTTTGCTTTATGCCTGTCCCATACATTTTTTAAATCTGTTACCGTTTCTGCCCCCACCATCTCTGATGGGAGGCTTTCCTTGCATCCATCAGTGAAGAAGTACTTTCTCACATTTCTTGTTATTTTGTTGTTTAACCAGGAGTAGCACACTAAGCTGAAAGCTTTTTTACAGGAGTGACCTGGGAGCACAGGGAAGTTAAGTGACTTGCTCAGGGTCACATAGTATGCAAATGGCAGCTGTGGGATTCAAACCCAGGACTCGTCTGCTGGATGTCACCAGATTTGCAGCTCAGAGCCTTAAACCACTGCACTATACTGCCTCCCCTGAGTCTACCTCCCCCCCAGCTTCATAGCATGACCCCTTGTTTGTGATTATATTTCTAAAGGCATAAGAATACCTAATAAAATTTGTGAAAAATAATTTCATTTTTTTCTTTGGGAATCAGCAAATATTCTCTCGTTATCTTGTCAGCTTCTCTTTTTGCCTCTTGCACTACTGAGGTAGAATATCCCCTCTATCTGAATCTGGCCAACAGAATCACTGCCACTTTCTGGTACTTATGGTAGGTATGCTCTTCTGTACATATCCTTTTACTCTAGAGGAACTGACTAGGGGATGCTGTCAACCAGGTCAGTGGGATGGGCACTTTCTACCATTAATGGGCTACTAGTTTGAAAAATGACTCACATATGATGGTTCCATTATTTCTGGTTACAGACATGAGCTCAAGGATCTCAGCTGCATGGGTGTCCCCTTTTTTTTTTTGCCACCAAGACCCTAGGAAGGATCAGTCCCCAACTTCTCCAGTTCCTGCTCACCCACAAGGACTTACCAAGACAGTCGATCCACCTGGGCTTGCACCCCAGACAGCATGTACACCCAGAGGGAAACTCATCCAGAGAACTGGCAGGGCCTCAGCTTCTGTCAGCAGGGCTCTCATGGCTTCCCCCTACTTGAGTGGGCCACGGGGTTGGGCCACTATGATGAAAGACACATCTCGGTCACAGACAAGGGTCATGGTGGATGCAGTGGGAATGGGAGCGAGGTGTCATTAGTGAGGTTGGGGATTTTTGCTGCTAAACCCCATCAGGGTCATGGTGTGCAATGACATAGACTGCAAGAGCACAACATCTGACACAGACACACAGAATACCAAGCATCAGTTGCCACCCCCCTCACCTCTACCAGGTGTCAACCCTGCTCCGATCACTGCCCACCCTCCCCACCAAGGGGGAGAGCAGTTCATGAGATGCTCAATCTATCTTCCTCAGCTGGCTCTCCGACTCCCTGGGTCCATTTCCAAACTCGGGATATCAGCATCACAGTCAGAAGCACTACCACTGCACCACCAGGCTGGCCATGGGGATCCCATTTTGTTGTGCACTCAATATTTAAATTATTGGTACTTAACCAACTAACAAAATCCTCCACTGTTTCAGAACCCCAACCCCAGACACAAATAACATCATTAATAAAATGAAACCAGTGATGTGTGTGTCTGAGGTGGGGGCTCATCTTTCTTATTTATTTATTTATTTATTAAATTTTGTTAACCAGGTAAGCCCACTGGGCCCCGAGGGTCCCTTTTTCAGGGGTGACCCAGAGTTTGTTACATATAATTTTGAACATACAGTCAGGTAGTACAGTGTCAGACATATTGTACAGGATTACTAGGACAGTATACAGTTTTACAGTTTTTGTGGAAGAGGGCAGGAGGTACATGACATTAGTGAATACAGCAGTACAGTGCAGTACGTCTAATACAGTAGTACATCTAATACAGCAATACAGTACATCTAATACAGGAGGTATATTACATTGATGAGTACAGCAGGACAGAGTAGTACATATAATATGGGGTTATAAGGACGGTATACAGTTTCTGTAGAAGAGGGCAGCAAATACCTTACAATATAGAGTACAGCAGTGATGGCAGATGGGGTAAGGGTGATAAGTGCTTTAAATGCATATGGGAAGTTCCATATGGGGTAGAGTACCAGCTTGTGCAGTCATTAGTTGTAACCCTTGTAGTAAAGACAACATGCTTTTCCCACCACATTAAATAAATCCTCATGTAAGAGGGGGCTAATGCTGTCCCATTGCTTTCCTCTGTGTTTACAAAAAAACCTTGTTGTTATAGTTGTGCCATAAAAAAATCAGAGACGTTCCAGGACAAATGTTTGAGATACAACCTTAAGCAGAAGTCCCCCAATCTATTTCCTCTATACCTGTGTAATTTGTAGGCATTAACAATGATTCCCTCTCTTACCCCACTCATGTCATCCTAATTGAAATTTAAATGAATTTGTTTCACCCTGCTCTGCCCTGGTGTGAAAATCTGTTTGACTCAATTGCAAAGGTCATGATCCAACTCATGCAAGGCATCATGGGAGTTGATGGTGCTTAACTGCACAAGTGAGCAGAAATGCTACTCTGTCAGTCAGTTTTGAGCTGTGTTCTTGTCTTGTGCTGGCCATCAAACTTTTCAAGGTAAGTTCCCTACTGTTTTCTGTTCTTCAGTGTGTCTCTGAGTGGGAAAAGAAACGCTTACATTTATACAAACACACAGGGAAATCA
Organism: Neoceratodus forsteri; assembly: GCA_016271365.2. NCBI lineage: Eukaryota > Metazoa > Chordata > Ceratodontiformes > Ceratodontidae > Neoceratodus > Neoceratodus forsteri. The sequence continues at coordinate 502,292,611 of CM057456.1, forward strand.
AGGACCCACAATCCACTGGTTGTGAAGGCAGGTATGTAGGGTTTCAGCATACAGACAGTAGGGAATATCATACTGTATATAGCAGGGCATATACTATATAGCCCTCATTTTTACATTTGCTTGTGCATGCACAAGAAATGTTTCATTACACTAAAGGGGGTTTCAAAGGTGTGTCACTGCATATTGTAGTTCAGACTGGAAGAGGCTCAGCAGTCCAGACTAATGACCACACACTGTGGGCATGACACCACTCGCTGTTTGCTGGATGGAAACTTCATGTATTTGAAAGGACAGAGCCACTCCAATCAGAGTCAGCTTTGGGCCTTTCATTTGCATGAAGCCAGTCAGCAAGTAGCTGATCAGCTTTCAACAACAAGAGCCTGAGAGGTTTTCTCTATGTGAAGCAGACCGGAGTGCCCACCCCTGCTACAGCTTCTTTCTCCCTATTCCCTCCAGGTCTCTCTTCCTGCCCCCCCCTTCGCATCTTTATAAAGATTTTTTTTTTAAATGTAAGTGGAGTGGGGTGCCCATCCCTGCTACCACTTCTTTCTCCCCATCCCCTCCAGGCTGCTTATTTTCCCACCCACCCACCCTTCCCATCTTTATGAAGATTTAAAAAAATATATCAGTGGTCTGGGGTGCCCACCCTCAGTACTACTTCTCTTGATCTCCCAGGTCACCCATTCCCCAATGGAGTGCCCAATCTCAGTGTCGGGTTGGATCTGAAATGAAGAAAACCATCCCTGAATGTTTTTTTTAGCCTGTAAAGTAGAAAAAAGTCCCTCACCGATCTGACCCTCACACACACACACACACACACACACACACACACACAAACACACACACCACACATACCACCCCAACCTCCCATTCAGCACTCCCACACACACACATCCTCACTCACCTGAACAGGTCAGAGGGCGAAGACACATCTTGCTACTGGAGCTACCGACTGCAATATGAGACACTAAGGTTAAGTGTGGTTCAATATATTTCAATGGGATTTTGAATTTTGATGCATAACTTTGTCATTTTTGCATACTCGGGCCCTAAATTTTCAGTATGGCCTTTTTGGGACCCCACCTCATGACCCAGTCATGGTGGGATTATGCAAATCAGGCCCAAATGATGATTTCATGGTCTCATTGCAAAATCACCTTTTGGGTGGGATTTGAACATTTTCACCAGCTTTGATTATAAGGTGGGGTCATAAGAAGGCTATGTTGAAAATTTGGGGTCAAAATATGTAAAAATGGAAAGTTATGTACATACATTAAAATATTTCTATGCTTGTTCATAACTTTGGTAATTTTAGATATTTTTACCCCAAATTTTCAACATACTTATTTTTTTACACCACCTCATGACTGTGACAGCTGTCATTTCTCAAATCCTGGCCAAAATGTGTTTTTGCACCTATGGTGGGGAATGATGTTTCAGTGGTGCAGAATGATGTTTTGATGAGGATTTGAAAATATTCCCCTACTGCATTCATGAGTGGGGTAATAAGAAGGCTATGCTGAAAATTTGGTGTACAAATATGGTAAAATGTCCAGGTTATGACTGAACATTACAGTATTTCAACGTTCACTCATAACTTGCTAATTTTCAATACTTTGACTCCAAACTTTCAACAGAGCCATTTTTCTACACCACCTCATAAACATGATGTGTAATTTTCTAAATCCTGGACAAGATGTGTTTTCACACCTGTGGTGCGAAATGACATTCTGGCCAATATACTATAAATGGTACATGTCATGTTTATAAGGCGAATCATAAAACGAGTATCATGAAAAACTGGGGTCAAAATAAAAAAAAATCATTGTTTAATAAGCTTTGTGTGTAGTGCCACTCTTCACCCCAGCAGCCACGCTTTGTGATCCCATGCTGGTGAGCTGAATTTGGGGGTGAGCTCAGAAACACAACTGGATGGGGTGAGGGTGGAAAAATGGTGCTGTAATGCGACACCCCCCCAACCAGGGAATGAAAGGTGCAGGGTTGTCCGCATGGGCCCGGGTACCATATAGTGAAGACAACTGTCCTCTTGGCATGGGGCCCTGCAACTCTCTTCCCAAGGGTGGCAGAATGCCTTGTGTATTGGCTGACAGATGCACTCTTTGCCCTGTGCATCTGTATCTGCAGCCACATGGAACTGTAGGGACCTGTGCTTCCACAGCCCACCAGACAGCCCCATGAATTCTTCGCATCCATTGCTGCACAGAAGTACAAGGCCCTTGGATGAAGTCTTTCCTTGGCAGAGGGCATTTGCATCTATGCACTATCAGTACCAAACATCTTCACAGCACCTATGTGCAAACAAACATTCGGCATTAACAAATGCTTGTTATTAATAAATCATCTGTTGGAACTGCTTTCTAAAAGCTGAAAAGTGGTTTGTGGCAATTTTTTAGACAGTTTCTGGGTACTAAGTTTCAGGGCCAGCACTGATATAAACAAAAATCAATAGGATTTTGGGCACACAACAACATAACTACCAGATCAGGTTTTAGACCAAGCTTGCAGAACAGATATCCCTTACCCTGGCACTTCCAAAAGCAAAGAAAAGAAAAGAGACCTACTGTCTCCTCTCCCCCCCCCCCCGGGTTTCAGGCCAGGCTTTCAACAAAGATATTCTCCTCCCCTTGGCACTTCCAAAGGCATACAAAAACAAACAAACTTGCTGTTGGCACAGGGTCATAATGTCGTGAGACAGAGTATGTCTCATGGTAAAATTCGCTGCCAATACAGCGTGATTTCTGCCATAAAGCATATGTCTTTTTTTCTGTGGAGGCTCTGCCCCTGTTATGGGGGATGTGCCCCTGGACCCTCCCCACTAAAGATTCCTCAAGTCCGGTGGGGGTCCAACATGGGGAGCACACAAAAGTGTGTAAAATAAAAGATTCTGGGACCGGGAATCAAACCCGGTCCCAGACGCAGCGCCTGGGTTCCTGCTGCTGTGGCTCAGTCCTGTGAGCCATGGCAGCTGCTTGGTGGAACCCACTCCCAGCAGAGGTCATATCCTCTGCCTGGGAGAGCGCTACTGGTGCAATACCATGTACAGCAGTATACGCAGTATTGCACCAGTATCGGTTACAGACTACACTGTAGCCGTTTAGCCATAATGTCGTATGCTATTAAGCATGCGACATTATGACCCAGTAGCCTTGCTGTCCACCCCAGCCCCCAGGTTTCAGGCCAGGCTTTCAGCTCTTCTGGGAAAGGAAGTTCTTCAAGTACAATGGACTGTACCTAATGAAGGAAGGAGCATGAGCAATTGGCTAAACATTTTATGTGAGCATCGGGTGTTTAAACTAGGAGAGGGTGAGCTGAAGACAAAGGACCCTATCAAATTCACCTTAAAATATAGGATCTTAGCCATAACTGCCCCAAAAGTAGAAACTAATCATGGAATACAAAGAGGGACTAGCAGGAATACAAAGGGAGGTCAACAAGAACAAACAGAAGTGGATCACAGTAGCAAGCCTTCTGGGAAGGGGCTAGAAAAAAAACATGGGGTCAAGGGAACTTAAACTCCATAATGCGTGCACTAAAGCATTAGGTTAGCTAAAGCTGAATACTTTAAATTGGTATGCTGACCGAAAGTCGACACCCATACAGTGAAATCCCCTACAGCAACAATTTCGACAAGTTTCGAAATTGTTGCTGTGGGGGACCTGCGGGTGAAATTTCTCCCTTTCATCGACTCTGCCCCCCCCTTGAGTTAACTCCGAGTCAGAGTTAACAATCCTTAAGAAGGGAGGCACAGCCCCCTACGGAGATTTCAGGGGTGCAGCCCCATGATAGAAACAAAACCAATGTCTGACAGGCAAAATTTCACCAGTCGACATTAGGGATCTCGCTATGCCAAACCTTGACAACAGTGTTGTCGAGTCGGCATAGGTAAACTCTTTAATTCCACTTTCCACACTAACTTAAACTCCCCTTCCAAATTCTGAAAAGTTGTTCACGCCCTTTTCTCCCCCCCACCCCTGTCCTTAAAATAAACAACTCCCTTATAGTGGTTAATGCATCAGTGTCCAAGGAATTCAATGACTACTTCAGCTTGTGTACTTCAGCCCTGCTAGCCTCTTTCCTTACTTACCCAACTGCAGCACCCACCACCAAAAGCGACAATTGCGACCCCCTCCAATCTCATGACAATCATCCCTTCTCCTTCTCTCCCTGGCCTCGCCTACTGACACCCTTACTACCCTGCTGTCTATCAACCCGTCCAAAGGCAGCTCTCCCAATGAACTCAACCCCAAGCTTCTCTCTCTCTCTCTCTCTCTGCCTCAGCTATCGCCTACCCCCTCTCACTAATTCTAAATCTCTCCTTCATGACAGCCATGGTCCCCACACCCTGGAGGCACATTGTTGTCCTCCCCCTTCCAAAGGGTGGTGACTCCACCTCCCCAGGCAACTATGACACTATTTCCTTGCTCCCAACCCTCACTAAACTCCAGGAACATCTTGTATTCGCCTCCTTTCTCTCCAACTCTAATTTTTTATACCCCGTTCCCATCTGGATTTAGGAAAAAACATTCTACCACTACCTCCCTACTCAGGCTTACTGATTCAGTCCTCACTGGAATAGACAATGGCCTGATTACCTCCGCCATCTTTTTCGACCTTGCCAAGGCTTTTGGCATGGTGTCCCATGCCCTGCTTCTTCAATCCCTCTCCTCAGCCGGACTCTCACTATCTGCAACAAACTGCTTTAGGGCTTATCTCACAGAGTCGATACAATCAGTTAGAATTGCAGAGTAAACACTGATGAGTTCGCACTAGGCTGTGGTGCACAAGTTAGAAAGAACATATAAAAACCAATAAAAGTGTGCACTCAATACCAAATACTAATGCTGACACCGCAAGTATATTTTTAAAGGTTTTATTTAAAACTAGTTACATGGCAAGGAGACAAATGCCTGCCTGACGTATTTCTGGTCTTACTTGACTCTTTCTCAAAGGCTGGGCAGTTGAGAAAGGGTCAAGTAAGACCAGAAAAGTATCAGGCAGGCATTTTATCTCCCTGCCATGTAACTAGTTTTAAATAAAACCTTTTAAAAATATACTTTGCGTTTCAGCATTAATATGTGGTGGTGAGTGCACAGTTTTACTGGTGTTTAGAATTGCAGAGTCCAGCTCCTCTCCTCACCAAATCCACACTGGAGTTCCTCAGGGCTCAGTATTGGGCCCTCTTCTGTTCTCCATTTTTCGAAACAACTTGCCGTCAGTCTGCACCTCCTCATCTATCCACTTGTATGCTGACAGCACTGTCTTATTCACCTCCGGCAAATTTCCCTCTGATGTGGCAGCCAGACTACAGCTCAACTTTAATAAGATCCAGCACTGTCTTCTCTCCCATCAACTCTTTCTAAATGCCAAGAAAACAGTCTCCATGACCTTCGGCACTAGGCAGAGACTTGCTAAGCTCCCTAAACTGCCCATTTTACACACCCTAGATGGGACAATGCTTGAAGACACCTCCTCATTTAGATACCTTGGGGTCTGGCTGAACCAACACCTAAACTTCTCAGGTCACATCAACATAATCCTGAAAAAACTGTGCTCCAAGCTCAGCGCCTTATACAGGAACAGTAATAGCATTCCCCTTATGGCCAGGCGTGAGATTGTCTAGAAGATGATTCTTCCTGTTTTCAACTACTGTGATGTAGTTGACAGTGCTGCTTCCAAATCCACCTTGTACAGATTGGACCCCCTCTTCAACTTCTTCTGCCGCTTTGCCCTGGACGCTCCAGTTCATACTCACCACTGTGATCTCTATCACTCTCTGTCATTCCCCTTCACTAACTAACAGGTGCTTCGTTCATTGTGCCAAAATCATCTCTAAATACTAGTTAGGCTCCCTACCCCCCATATCTATCCTCCTCACTCTCTACCCTTCCCCCTCCCACTCACTTCTTAAGATCTACTGATTCACGCACCTTTGTGATCCCCCGCTGCTCTACTCTTGCTGGCCAGACTGCTTTCATCTATTGCTTCCCTAAAATCTAGAATATCTTCTGAGGGTGCCATCTTTTTTCTCTGCTACATGTTCACTTTATCCTGCATCCCTCCTATACAAGATGAGCCCTTTTGAGCTGGCACTTATTCTCATAGACATCCTCTGTGGACTCACGTTTTCTCTTTTCTCTTGCTCTCCCTCCCCTCCCATTCCCTCCTGGCCTGCAGTGGTCAACATGATTGTACTAGTGAGGATGCAGTCACTGCTCACTCAGAGTGTCAGCCCTTTTCTGAAAATGCTACCGCAGATGGTAGTGTGCTGCCAGGCAATACCATAACAAAATCTCAGTCTTCCTGCAGCTCCCAGTGCTTTGAAGATGCCACATGTTCTCAGTGGCAGTCACTCTGTGGCAGTAACTCAACGAGCAATGGGCGCTCAACAATATTTAAAAAAATGAATATAAAAGTAGAAAACAAATGCTGTAAAATGAAAAAAGTGTAGAAAAACATTTGAAGCACACAAAGTCCCTACTGGCATCTCTAAAGCTGAAGGGCAATTGAACTGAAAATTTAAATTTGTTTTATATTTCAGAATTTTTTTTAACTATTTAAATATTTCTCAACATACACCCATTTTATATGCACAATAACACACTCTAGGGTGTGGGTTATGCTCTGATAAGTGGACTTATAGGGACAGTAATGCATACATTTATCAGAGCATAATCCATACCCTGTCTTATGTAATTACTTACATATTAAAGCTCAGAGAGGGACTAAGCACTCTTGCAAGAGGTGCACCTCTTGAAGGGGGAAGTGGACAAGCTGTTCAGGGACTCTGTTGGGACTGAATATTCAAGTTGGTATTTATTTATTTTATTTTTACAATTTTGGGCCTGCAGCTCATTTCCAGGTGTGTTCTGGAAGCACAGGTAGTTTAAGTGACTTGCTAAGGGTCACACAGTATGCAAGCTAAGGTTGTGGGATCAAACCCAGGTATACTGGATGTACCAAGTTCATTTACAGCTTATTGCTTCAGTCTCTAGGCTGTACTACCACCCACTGTACAGCCTAGAGGTATTTCTTAACAAAAGGGGAGCTTATATTCTTATTGGGGAAAAAATGTCTGGGGCAAGTGGATAAGTCTCAGGCAGATTAACCAAGGCACCAGGTTATGATATCTTGTTCTTTACAGTTGGTTAAATTAGTAACAGTCAATGCATATACCCCAAATTAGGATGATACAACCGTCTTCCTCTCACTAACTCATGGGTTGCAAGATTTTACACCCACAGGTGACACAGTAGTTATAAGTGGAGATTTTAATTTGGTTTGGGATCCAGTGTTGGATAAACACTTGAAGGTCCCATACCTCCTTTCCCAGAAGAAGCTAGGACAGCATTATAGGGTTAATGGTTAGCCCTGAGGGTAGGTACTTCACTATTCAGTCAGCCAAGCAGATTTATTTTCTGATAGGCTCTTCTCTTATTCTCATCATCTGTGATGCACACATTGATCCAGTACTTCTATGGGATTATGCCCCAGTCACCATCACCTTGAGTGATCTCCCAAGGCTTCTCTCATTCCACATGATAAAGACTGAACTACTTCTTACTTCATTCCCCAGAGTTTTGCTCCTGGATAGTAAAGAAGGTAGAAGTTTACTTCTTTTAATTTCAGATGATAATGTATCTGCCACATGTCATCTGGGATGCCTTCAAGACATAAATTAGGGGCTGTATAATAAGTTTTGTAACACACCGAAATAAGCAATGTAAGCAGTGGTTTCTCACCCTCCAATCAGAGCTGTCAGACAAAAAACGAATGCTATGTCAACCCTGACCGAACAACCCAGGAGCTTCAGAATATATTCTGTCTTAAATATAACATTGATAGTATCCTAAATCTGCATGCAGAAAGAGTAGTCTTTCAAACTAGACAAAGGTACTTTGAATCTGGAGAGAGATTGAGCAAACCCCTAGCATATAGGCTCAGAAAGAAGAGACTGAGCCACTAAACTCAATAATGCAATGGCAGATGACTCTAACAAGGGACAAAAGATAGATAAATGCTAGATTCTGAGAGTATTACTCCCAATAATATGCCTGCAAACAGGGAAAAGAAGGACATTGATTATATAAATTTCTCTGAGGTGACACGCTCCCCAAACTACCCACCCACCTGGCAGACAGGGTAAATTTATCAGTCTCAGCTAGACAAACCGAGAAGGCCGTTAAACAGCTAGTCTGAAATAAGGCACTTGGCTAAGATGGACTGTGTGTGAACTTTTATATGCTTTGCCCAGAAATTATTGCCCCATGCCTTTGCTTGGTATTCCTCAACGCCCATACAAGGTCCCATCTCCCAAATTATTTGCAAGAGGCAGAGATCATGGTACTACCTAGGCCCCAGAAAGATGCAGCTTATTGCAGCAATTACAGACCTATTTTTATGTTCACAGTGTGTGCACATGCAGTCAACATTTTGCTGTGAGAGTGGGTTTTGAGAGGTGTGACACTGTCAGTCCAATGCAAAGTGGTCTGCAAGGGTCTCATCAGTGTCACAACATTAGCTAGGCTGGTTGTGACAGTGTTCTGGCTTGCTGAGTGGAAACTTCATGTAGCTGAAAGGAGAGAGAGAGATGATCCAATCATAGGGTAACTTTTTCCATTGATCTACATAACACCACCCAGCAAGCACAGCTGATCCATCATGAGCAGCATGCCCAATACCATCCCTCATAGCTTTTTTTTATTACACCTGTAAAAAAGAAAACGATCCATCGATATCTGTTGCTGCTGTCGTCATAACTGCCCCCTGCCCAAGCCCAACCCAAGTTAATATTCTGGCATGGGGTGCCCAGTCCCCGGTGCTGGCTGCTATCCCCCACCTTGCCTGTTTTACTTCTACAACACCAGGGAGACCACCCCTGGTGCTGCCAAATATAACACTGACACTGGGGGTACCCAATCTACCAATGTTGCCACCTGAAATAAAGAAAATTGTCCCTTGTGGTTATTTTTAAATATACCATGCAAAAAAGAAAACTGTCTATCGATGTCTGTTGCTACCAGCACTGTAACTGTCCCCCCCAGCCAAACCCATGTTAATATTCCAGTACAGGGGTGCCCAATCCCCCATGTTGGCTGCTACCCCCCACTCTGCCTGTTTTACTTCTGAAGCATTGGAGAGCCCACCCCCAGTGCTGCCAAACATAACACTGACACTGGGGGTACCCAATCCCCCAGTGTCACACCTGAAATAAAGAAAACTGTCCTGCTTATTTATTTATTTATTTAGTAGAAAAGATGGATTTACAACCTTTGCGTGATGGACTCATTTGCAAATGCACCTCATCGCCGGGGGGGAGTAGACAGAGTTGCATAGTGTGGTTACAACAGTGAGAACAGTACAGGTGCAGAACATTAAACATAGAGTACACATAGGTTACATTATAATGTTACTTATAATAGGTTACAGTCAAATACAAGGTACCCAAGGGTTACATTGGGGTACAGCCCTGGACATACCTCTAGATAATACTTGGAGAGGTGGAGGTAGGGATGGGGAGGGGTGGGAGGGAGGGGAGAGGATAGGCTGTCCGGAGGACGTTGTCAAGTCAGGGAGGCCTGACAGGAGGATCCCACAGTGGGATTAATTAGGTGCACCTACAGCAATGAGCATCAAAGAGATGGTTCCAGAGGGTGATTTTGAAGGGACCAATTTTGGCAATGTCTGTGATGCAGGGTGGGAGGGAGTTGAACCAAGCAGGGGATCAGTAATGGAAGGACCTCTGGACTAGTGAGGTCTTGGTTCTGGGCACCAGAAAGGTGGTCTTGACAGAGCTACGGGTGGCAACAGATGAGGATGCATGCTGTAGGGAAGCAAAGACCCTTAGTTTTTTTTTAATAAACCCTGTAAAAAAAAAAAACACCTATTGATGTCTGTTGCTGCCACTGCCTGTACTGTCCCTTCATCCAACCCTCCCACTCAGCAACCACCACCTCACCACCACCACCCCCATGACCTTACTTACCCACTGAGGGGTCAAACACCTAATCTTCTCTGAACCGCAGACACATCTTCACTCTTCAATGCTGAACCGCGAACTGAGGAAATCAGGGGTATGTTTCATTGGGGTTTTGAACCTACTGACATAACTTGGTCATTTTTGAATATTTTTGCCCCAAATTTTCAACATGCCTTTTTTGGGGACCCCACCTCATGAACAATGGCAGTGAAAGAAAGCAAATCTGTCCCAAAAGATGACTTTGTGGTCACTGTGCGAAATCACCTTTCAGGTAAGTTGACATTTTTCTCCCCCTTTGTTCATGAGGTGGGGTCATAAGAAGGATATGTTGAAAATGGGGGGGGTAAAATTATTAAAATATCAAAAAACAACAACGTTATGAGCCTGCATTGAAATTTATGAATGCAGGCTCATACTTTTCAATATTCTGACACCAAATTTTCAATATAGCAATTTCTTCACAGCACCTCATGTACTGTATGTAACAGCTGTCATTTTTCAAATCCTGGCCAAAATGTGTTTTTGCACTTGTGGCACAAAATTATATTTTGGGCAGGATTTTAACATTTTATCTGCCCATGTTCATGAGGTGGACTCATGAGAAGGCTATGTTGAAACTTTGGGGTAAAAATATAAGAAAACAGCGAAGTTATGAGTCAACGTTGCAATTGTTCAACTGTGGTAATTTTTAATATTTTGACCCCATCTTTCCAACATAGCCATTTTTTTACACCTCCTCATGAATGTGACAGCTGTCATTTCAAAAATTATGTTTGAGCCATTGTTTTATAAGTGACACCTGACATGCTCAGAAGGAGTAGTCAAAAAGAATTACGTTGAAAATTTGGGATAAAAATGTAAAAAAACAACTAAGTTATGAGGAAACAAATTGTTCCAACATTCACTTATAAACTTATTTTTTGCAGATTTTGGCAGATTCAACATGTTCCTTGTGTTACCACACTTTCTGAATATGGCAGGTATCATTTTTCAAATCCCCTCTGAAACCCGTTTCCACAGTCACACAACGAAATCACCTTTTGGATGGGATTTTAAAAATTCCACCTGTCAAGCTGGCCTGGCGGCAATGAGGGTTGAGGCACTGGATGCCACACCTCGCACCACACTGGTGACCCAGGTTCTAGAATGAGCCCTGGTTGTCAGGAGTCAGCTGTGGGGAAGGGTGGGAGCTGGATTGAGCCACTGTGTGGCAACACTCTTCTCCCAGGGAGGGTTTTTCATCCACTGTGCACTGCCATCTGGAGCTTCTGGGTGGCAGGGCAGCTGTGGCACCATATGAGTGGGAAGGGCGGTGGCGGGAGTCTAGAGTGTGGGCACTTTTTTGTGCGCCCCGCCTTCTTGGTCCCACAGCATGTCATTGTCCTTGGAGGAGGCAATTGGGGTAAGTAAGAAAACCCCTCCATGTCTCATGATCCTCTGGTTTGGCTGCCAGTTCGGATGTGGCCCCACGGGTGTACCCAGGTGGTTGTTGCCCCAGGGGTGGCCCTGCCGCGAGGGGTAATTCATGGGGTTGAAAGTCCCACTAGGTTACGCAGGGGTATCCAGGTGGTCTCCGTCACCGTGGAGGTCCTGATACAAGGAGTAATTTGTGGGGTTGAAAGTCCAGTGGGGAAGAAGCTGGGAGAACTGGAGATGAAGAAATGCCAGAGGATGTACAAAGTATATTAAAAAAAATTCGACCTGTCTTGATAATAGTGTCAAGTTATAAAAAGTCTGCTGGAAATTTTAGGTCAAAATGTGGAAGCCCACTTAAAAGTAGATATTGACTCTCAGCTGCCCAATCCTAGGTAAAAGGCAAGGCAAATTTTATTTAAAAGATGCCCAATCCCGGAGGTTCTGGGCACCGTACAAAAAAAACACAACATCAACAGTAATACAGAAATAAATAATAAATATCAAAATTAATAAATAAATTAAAACTACAACTAACTAAAAACCAAAAAGTTAGGAACAATCTATATGACGGTCAGGCAAAAGCTGTCATACAGCAAAATCAGGGAATGCCTGAGTGAACAGAAAGGCCTTGAGGTGGGCCTTAGATACCGCAACTGAAGGGGCCTCCCTTACAGATGGTGGAAGTGAATTTCACAGGACGGGGCCAGTGACACTAAAAGCTCTGTCACCGGCCGTTTTTAGCCTTGTCCTGGGAATCGCCAGGAGGCCCCTAGAGGAGGAACATAGGGAGCTGACTGAGGCGGCGGGTGTGAGAAGGTCTGCCAGATAGCCAGGGCCCAATCTGTGTAGTGCCCTGAAGGTAAGAAAACTCACCTTAAAGAGGACCCTCCACCTGACTGGCAGCCAGTGCAATTCCCGCAGCTCCAGGGTAATGTGACAGTACTTAGACTGCCCCGTCAGCAGCATGGCAGCTGCATTTTGCACCAACTGAAGCTGGCAGAGGGTACCCACAGAGACCCCAAAGTAGAGTGCATTACAGTAATCAAGCCTCGTCGTCATGAAGGCATGTACCAAAGTTGGGAGGTCCAGAAGCAGAACTAGGGGTCTAACCCTAGCGACATTCCACAGATGGTAGAAACTGACACAGACAGCGACCGACACCTGAGCCTCAAGCATCAGACCACTATCCAGAATAATGCCCAGGTTCCACACCCTAGAGGAGGCCTTCAATGGTACAGATCCCAGAATAATCCTGTTTCTGCACATGAGGCCAACCTATCATGCCCTCTGTTCAACTCCACAACTAGTACCTCCATCTTATCGGGATTCGGTCGCAACCAGCTGGAGGCCATCCAGTTATTGATTTCAGTGAAGCAATTATTTAGCACGTTCACTGTGCTGGATGTTCCAGGGGCAAAAGAAAGGTATAGCTGGGTATCATCGGCATAGCAATGAAAATCCAAGCCATACTTCCAAATGAGGCTTCCCGGGAGTAGCATGTACACAGTGAACAGCATTGGTGACAAGGTTGATCCTTGAGGAACTCCACAAGACAGGAGGCTTGGGGAGGAAGAGAAATTCTCCATCACTACCCTTTGCCTCCTGCTTGTGAGATAGGACTCAAACCAGCAGATAACCGTGCCGGTGAGTCCACAAAAAAAGTAGGACACCACTGAAAATGAGACTTTGCATCTCATTTGATCTATCCTGGGTAAATACATAGTAAAAATGTGTACAAGCAAGACAACAGTATTACCAGTGGTAAACATTTGGCATTAGCAAATGCTTATTTTACTTACTGTTGATGTCAAGTACAAGCTAATGTCCTGACCAATAGGCTAGACAGTGCACCAGCACATCTGATAGAAAAATCTCAGGCAGGCTTTATGAAAGATAGAATGGGGTGGATAATATTAGAACAATTATCAGTTTGATGGAGGTGACTAAGAGGTCTAAGGCTTCCACAGCATTAGAAGCCATAGATGCTAAGAAGGCAAGCAACCCGGTGGAGTGGGGCTACTTAGAGCATATGTGGATCAGGTCCATCCTTTATACAAAAAACTAATACCTTTTATGCGTCTTCATAAATTATCGAACTAAAACCATTTTTCCATCTTTATAAACAATCTTCCCACAGCCTGTACCAGCTCCTGCATACATACGTATGCAGACGATACTGTTCTTTTCACCTCTAGCACTTCCCCAGCCGAAGCTCAGGCTCCCCTCCAGCAAGACCTAAATAGGATTCTGTCTTGGTTCAAGGCAAACTCGCTCAAGGTAAATATAAAAAAAACTGAAAGGATGACTTTCAGATCGTCGTAGAAATTAGCACGTTTCCAGACACCCCACCCCCTCTGTTTTTGTCACCCTAGATGGCTCCCCTCTAGACTGTGTAACCTCCTTCAAGTACCTCAGGGTCTGGCTAGATAGTCACCTGAACTTCTTTACCCACATAGACTCCCTGTACACTAAACTTCACCCCAAACTTTGGGGCTCTGTACCACCACAAGGAATGTCTCTCCCTCTCAACATGTCGAGAACTAGTCTACAAAAAGATTCTACCACTTTTCAATTATGCTGACAGTCTACTCAACTGCCGCTGCTTCCCTCTCCAAGCTCGACACTCTGCTAAATGTGTTCTGTCATTTTCCTGCCAACACCCCTCTACATACCCACCACTGCGCCCTCTATTCTTCACTCTCTTCACTCTCTATCCCACCTCTTGCACACAGGAGATTCATTCACTCCCTCTCATTCATAATCAAATACTGGTTTGACTTGCTTCCCCCGTATCTCTCCTTTAGCCTGCCCCCAGCCTTGCCCTCCTGATATGCCCTGTGTTCTAGAGATCTTCACTCCTTCTCCCTTCCTCATCCTCATTCAGCCGCAGGCCTGTCTGCCTTCTCTTACCGTTTACCCCTACTCTGGAACAAGCTAACCCCTAATTTCCAAAACACTACTCTCTTCTCTGCTACCAAACATCTTATCCTTCTTCTTCACATTCCTCCTTGCTCCTGGCCTTTGTCCTCCTCCTACTCTCCCATGTCCCCTTCTTAAGGCACCACCTCCCTCCACTTATTTTACCCCTTCCTTCCTTTTGCTTTGTCTCTCCCCCTACATCCTTTCTGTGCTGGGCTCATTGTTATGCACTTACTTACTTACTACATAGTGCCTGTTTTTACTTTGGGTCTGATGAAGGATTTTCCTGAAATGTCACCAAATTACATCTTGCAGACACTCATTCGGTCTGTTTGTTCACTGCTGAAGTTAGCATCTCTTGGGCAAAGGAAGCACTAGCACCTTTTGCTTTTATACTTACTCTGTGGACCTGCTATTGCAATTTCAGAGGGATTGGAGGCACAAAATTGACATACAGGTAAGTGCATCAAAAAACTCTTTTTGAAAATGTTTTGTCATGTAGCTACTGGTTTGACCACAGCCTAACAGAGAACAGTGGGAAGCTACCCAAAATATTCAGTTCATTTCTTTATTTAACCAGGTGAAACACCATTGAGATGTACTCATTTGCAAGGTGGACCTGTTACTGTTATCAGTGGGTTATAGTAACTACACAGTGAGGGTAAACTACACCAAAAGATACATACAACAATAGTACAATACAAGGAATACACAGTTATGTACAACATTGGTCAGGAAACAGTGGGGCTTGCACCCCGTACATACTCAATGTTGTGGCTAACAACAGGTTACAATAGCGATAAAAACATACATTGGTCAGAACAGTGCAGATATGCTGTTGATAGATATGTTCAACACAGGTGAGACACAGTAAGTTAATTACAACTATATGTGTGGTGAAGTATAAACAACTATATACAGTAGCTTAACTACTTGAACATGGGACCATGGTCACCAGCAAGCAACAGCTAGGATAAGAGGGGAAAGAGGTGAAGACAAGGGAGTAGATTATTGGAGGACAGTAGTGGAGGTGAGGACATGGGAGTAGAATAGAGTGGTAGAGGAGGTGGGGCTGGTCAAGGAGGAGGGAGGGCTGGGCAATGGGAGGAGGGTCAACTTTGGATACAGTTCATAATGGGATTGGGTGAATGGCGGAAACAGTTGCAAGTTTCCTAGAATGATCGAAAGAACATATTTTTGAAACCGGACAATGTCACCGGAGTAGTGAGGCATAGTGTGTTTTGGGCTTTATTCCAGATTTTTGGGAATGCGTAACTTATTGCCGTCAGTTCATAATGCGTTATAACCTTGGAGATTGATAGGGTAATCTAAGAGTGATGTCTTAAGGTATAACCACAATCAGTGCTTAAGAGCAAGCATTCGCTGATACAGTATGTTGAGGAAGCTTTTTGATAATGGCTCTGTACGTCTAAAGGACAGCATTTTTGTGTCTCCTGAAGCCCAGGGAACTCCAACCGACTGAAGCATAAAGCACATAGTGGTAGATAGTAAAAGGGGCACCAGAAATAAATCTAAGTGCATGAAGGTACAGAGAATCTAGTTTGGCAAGGGCTGAGCTTGTAGCATGCCCATATAAGAAGTCAGCGTAATCCAGCAACGGCAAAAATGTAGTTTGTACTAGCCTTTTCTTAGCATCCTGAGTAAGTAGATGTCCTATACGAAAGAAGACCCCAAGCCTCTATTTTAATTTCTTGCAAAGCTCCTTCATATGATCTGAGAATGCCAGATTAGAGTCTATTCAGACACCTAGGTATCTGAATTTCTCCACAAACTCCAACAGCTCCCCCAAGAGAGTAAGCATTTTGGGAGCTGCCACTTGGGTGTGGAGTTTAGAGTTAGCAGATGAGTGGGCGATAAGCATGGCCTTCATTTTTTTGTCATTTAAGAGTAGCTTCAGGTGCAATAGATTTTCCTGCAAGTGGTTGAAATAAAGTTGAAGATCCCTGCAAGCAAGCTCAGGGGAGGGTCTATCGACATACAACACTGTGTCATCAGCGAATAAGTGTATACTCGCAAAATTAATTCCATTATATAAATTATTACTATAGATGGCAAATAAAAGAGGGCCCAGGATAGACCCTGGGGAACACCTCTTTGGATGGTTTTCATAGAAGATAGTTCACCATCCACCTTAATTAGCTGATTACGTTCAATGAGGTAGTTGTTGAACCACTGCAGAGGCAAGACATCCACTGCAACGTTTTTCAGTGCTAGAAGGAGTAGCTTATGATCCATGGTATCAAAGGCTTTGCTTAGATCAAGGAACAAAGCACAAACATATTTTTTGTCATCTAGAGTGTTCTGCCAGTCATTTGTGACTTTGGCAAGTGCTGAGACAGTGCTGCACCGTGGACGAAAACCAGATTGGGCTGGGCTGAGCAGGTTGTGCAGCTCCAGATGTTGCCTGAGCTAGGTATTAACTACCTTTTCAAGCATTTTAGGAAGAATGGGTAGTAGGGATACTGGGTGGTAATTGTTAGGGTCACTTGAATCCACAGATTTAAAGAAAGGGATGACGTGCGCAACCTTCCACCTGGAGGGAAGGGTACCCTGAGTAAGGTACATATTAAAAATGTGGGTAATTGGGGCCAGGATGGAGAAACCAATCTTTAGAAAGTAAGACTTGGTGAGATCAGCACCTGCAATTTTCTTTATGTCTAGTTGAAGTAGTAGGTCCTCAACTTACTTTACAATAACAGGGCTGAATGAGAAATGATTATCATTCGCAGGTGAGGATGAACATAGGTAATCGGGGAGCTGCCCACATATATGTGACCGAGGATGCTAGCAGGGGAGGTATCACATGCTAGCCATGATGAAATTATTATTAATTATGTCCAGGATTTCCCATTTGTCGCAGGTGACCATGCCACCTGACAAGATTTTAGCTGGGATATGTGAGGTTGAGCGGCAACCTTCTATATCCTTTAGGGTTTTTCAAAATTTGGTGGCACTATTAGAAGAGGAATCTAGTTCAGAGCAAAAGAATTTAGCTTTTTCAGATCTGATTAACTTGGTACACTGGTTTCTGGCAGCTCTAAAGGTCACCCGGTCAGCATGCTGTTTAGTTTTCCTGGGCTTTTTCCAAAGCAAGTCTGTATGCTACACTGCAGATTTCAGGCTTGCTGTGAACCATGGACAAGACTTCTTCTTTGTTCGTAGTTTAACTAGGAGTGCATGTTTGTTGATGGTCCTCATGACTATATTGTAGAAGAACTCATAATCCTCAGCAACTGTGGGTGCCAGGTAGAAGGCTTGCCAGTCTGCATGTTGTAGGTCAGAAAGGAAGAGGTAGGGTTCTAGGTTCCACCAGTTTCTCTTATATATATACCTTGGAGGAAGAGACTACCTTAGGGGCAGATCTGATGCAAGCTATAGTGAGTGGTTGCTAAGGTCATTGAAAGACACACTTGCATGTGTAAAGAGATGAGGCTTATTCATGAGTATCAGGTTGATTAGCGTACTATGGCCTGGGTTTTTACTGTTCGGGCACGTAGCTTCTGATAGCTGTGTTAGACCAAAGTTGTCGCAAAGGACTTCTAAAGGCTTAGAGGCTACAGAGTGCCAGTGCATGTTGAGGTCTCCTAAAATGATTACCTCTGAGGATAGCTTAGCTAATGTATCACCCAGATGGGTCAGTACCATATGTCCCGCAGAGGGAGGGAGGTCTATAACAGCTGATAATATATATAGGGGACTATGCCAGTTGCAGCTTTAGTGTGATGCACTCAGATTCTTGGGGGAAGTGAAGTTGAGTCCACTACTGACACAGTGAGCTTGTCTCGCACGAAGACAGCTACTCCCCTTCCCCTAGTGGTTCTGTCTGCTCTATAAATGTTGTAAGAGGGGATGTCATGGGTGACTGGCTTTAACCATGATTCACTCACAACTAGAATGTCAGGCATAGTGTGGTTAGCCCAGATCTGTATGCCATCAAATGTTTTCATCAAGCTGCAGGAATTTATGTGCATTAAACTTAAGCCCTTTAGGATAGGTAGGTCTGAGGGGGATGAGATGGAGAGTGGGAGACCGGCGTTAAGTTTGAAATTAACTACACAGATAAGCAGTAGCAGGACCAGTTGTTTTAGCGCATTCAAGAATAACCTGAACAAGTGCGTTCTCCTATTTTTTGAAATGCTGAAGTCAGAGGCTACGGGTCGAGATACTTGCACGTTTAAAGAACCCAGCATGACATACAATACTAACTTGATGGAGAGGGTAAATGGAATAAGTGGGGGGTGGGTAAGACTTAGATGTTCTTAAAAGTAGGTGCAGTGTGTGGCAGTAGGGCCACTAGAGATACAGAAAAGGGAGTAGTTTGATGATCTAGCTGACTGATCCTGTAGATGGGGGGGTGCAAATAATGCAGTGCATACAAACATCCTCAGGATGGGGGGGTACAAATAATGTAGTACATACATACAGGAGTAGACCCATTGCATGGCTTAGTGGCATAGATGAGCATACCAAGCAGACACCCTAACGAAAGAATAACTGGCTTCATCGTTGATGCTTATCACAATGGCAGCGGTGACCAACCAATGAGAACTGAGCTCCACTAGTGAGAATGTGCATGAAAAGAAATGAGCTGTCCAAAGAGAGTTACGTTTGACAGGCTGTATAGTGGAGTAAGAAGACATAAAGAGAGGGGGGAAAGTAATGGAACAGAATAGTCCTGTGGTAGGATTACCACCTTTAGTGTAAATTTTACAAGGTTTGAAACCAGGGAAAGGAGGGTCACAACTATGAGAGGAGAGGCTAGAGAAATGTAGGGAGAGTGCAGGAGTGAGAAGGGTGCAGAACAAAATAAGATGTGAAAGAGTAGATAACTTTAGTTTCTGTACTGACCCCCTGCTGGTTGTGCAGTATAAAGGGAAAGTGGGGGACTTGCAAAAATACTGACCAGGTTGTGGTTTAGCATGTGACCAGCATTTTAGCAAATGAATTAAGATCCAGCCTTGATGGGTGCAGTCAATGCATAGCTTCAATGGGTTAAACCCCCCACCCCAGACAGTACCTTGTTGCCGGTTAGATGGATGGCCTGGCTCAGTTTCTCCTTTTCAGGCTATTAGTCCTTATAGGAACTGCCCGGCTGTCTGAAGGACACTGCCTCCTATTATTTTTATTTTGTTGACCAGGTAAGTGCACTAGACAAATCCTGCCTATTTTCAGGCACGACCAGGGGGAGGGAGGGGGATACAGATGAACACCAACTGACCCTGAACCAGATTAAGCTGGTGGTATTCTTAGTGAAGAGGGAAATTTGGCCACAACACCGGGGAAATTCCCCTACTCTTTTCGAGAAGTGCCATGGGATCTTTAACATCCACCTGAACTACCACCAATCCAGACAGATGGGACCTCGGTTTAACATCTCATCTGAAAGACGGCACCTCAGAAGTGCAGCACCCTTCATGCTACACTACAGTGTCAGTACTGGGATATTAACCCAAGTGCCAGATATGGGAACTGAACCCACAGCCCTCTGATCTCCTGGCCTCAGAGAGGAGTGTGCTACCTACTGAGCCACTGACACTGCTCTATTATACTGTGGAATGTGAAAAGACTATAGTTGCTGACATTGGCAAACAATGAGATAATTGCTTGGAAGCATCTCAACTTTAAAATCTTTGGATGTAGTTCGCCAGCAGTCACCAATATTTAAGAAACTGGTGGCTCTAACACTTATATAGGGGAAAAGTGATATGAAGAAAAAACAAATGGCCATTTCCCCATAACTACAGACAACCTCAATCGTATCTGTAGCGAAATTTGCATCTAGCATTCATTAACTCAAAGCTATAAGGCAAAATTCACATACAGCATTTAACAACTCAAAGTTGTATTACAAGGTGAATTTCATGCTAATAAGGCCAAATCTGAATTGATTGCAGCTGGTTCCCACAGCCACAAATGAGCTCTCTCTGCATTCAGTCATTAACTCACAACTAACCTTTGGAGCACTTGCTGTTTTGCACTGTTATATGCACTTCATGTTTTATAGTATTTGCTATTTTTTCATAAAGAATCTATGCGTTAATGGAAGGAGGTGCATAATTCCTTAAGAACTTTTTAGGAGAGAAATTGAATATGCCAGGAGAAAAACCACTATATGAAATAATGCTATATTATGAACTGGGGATCGTAAATGGACGTCGCTGATTGAGCGAGACGTTTTTGAAGCCGTAATGATATTGAGCTACATCATCACAGCTTCAGAAAACCTCCGGCCACCAGCCTCCTCACCTGCACCACACATCGCTCCACTCCGCCAGTATTTCCACCTCACACCAAACTGTAGAAAGGCACAACCGTTGACGGAGACATGCTCCAAAAATCAAAATAAGTGCCTTCCCTCCTACAACCGCTGCTACTGCCAGTATTTTACAAAGCCTGCCATACATTTTCTTACCTCAGCCAAACTTCTGAGGAATATGATGTTGACAGAGTGAATAGCGTCATTTCCACAGCATCACTAGTGCTTGACTGTCATGTTACAAAATAAAAAAAAAAGAAAATCACAATTGTGGCGCTGACAAGCTCTACCTAACTACCGAAAAGAAACCATAAATTAAACACACATTCACTCTGTCCCAGACTAGGCAGCATGACCACGTGAAACCCACGGAGAGCATACTTGAGAGGACCAGTATTACCAAAGTAACACAGTGTTAGTTATAACAGCGCCACCTGCTGGCCGAGCCCTTCAGGGCTATTTTGTCAAAACATACTCTTCCAACATGCTAAAAGAAGCAATTTCACATGGTTTTAAAAGTATTTTTTTCTTGAAAGAAATTATTTCAATCCAGTTCATAATAGCAATAAGTCACTACAGGGTGTAGTATATCACGGGATATTGTCACTTCTCGGACGGTTGGATGCACTCGGCCTGCGGCCTTGTGCCCAACCACCCGAGGCGTGATGATATCCCATGATATACCACACCCTGTCATGCCTTATTGCTTAATTATAATCACAGAAAATAACAAGATTTAATGATAAATCCAATTGATAAATAAACAAATAAATAAAACTCTGTGAAAGGAAGAAGGTGTGTGTCCCATTCTGGTGCTGGTGTTCAACCCAGGTAGAGTGGAGTAGGACGAACCTCTTTCTCTGCTTTTACTTCAGGTCAGTATTTTCAGCCTGGCCTTTGTGGCAATGGCTACCTTCTGTGTTTTTCTGAATTGTATGCCTTTATGATATTGGCTCATACTTGTTTTTAGTGATTCATCTCTAGCACAATCCTGGTTCCTACCTTTTGTCTGTTTTTAGAAACATGGTACCCTACTGTCTGTAACTTATTATTGTTTGCATTTTCTGTACTCTGTACCTCTCCTTTGTATAGGCACCTCTCCCCAGGTTGCACCTGGAAAGGAGCCTCGGCTCAGTACGCCTTTACTGGTCAACAAAATTTTAAATAAAGAAATCTCTAAAGGCAAGAGTGTTAATAAAGAAAACACTCTCAGCTCTGTTTTGCATTTTATTTAACTTTGTTTGTTGCAAGTAAATAGTTCACAGTCATTGTTATGTTACTTGCATGTATGTGCAAGAAACATAGTGCCATCAACCGAGTTTTCGGAGGTGTGGCACCCGTCTTCCAATTCAATAATATTTGCACTCCAGATTTTCAACATTGCCATTTTAACACACCTCCTTATGAGCAGTACAGCTGTCATTTTTCACATGTCGCCCAAAATGTGTTTCCATGCATGTAGTGCACAATGGCACATTCAGTGTGCGCAGTCAATGTTTGGGACAGATTAAGAAAATCACAGTGACACTGTTCATGAGCAGAGGTCTTAAAATGGCTATGTTGAAAATTTGGTGAAAAAATTCCCTTCAAACATTCTGCAATGTTACTAATGAAGACATTGAACAGGACTGTCCCCAGGACCGATCCCTGCAGCACCCCACTGGTGACCCCCCTCCCTAGACTGCACACCATTTACCACCACTCTCTGCCTCCTGTCTGTTAGCCAGTTTCTAACCCAGTTTACCACCCTTTCCCCCATGCCCAGCCTACCCAGCTAGTTTATCAGGCTCCTATATGGGATGGTGTCAAAGGCTTTGCTGAAATCAAGGTAAGCGTTGTCCACTGCCCCACCCTGATTCACTTCCTTTGTCACCCAGTCAAAGAGATCAACCAGATTTGTCTGACATGATGTCCCCACTATGAATTCATGTTGTCTATGGTCCTGGGCTCCAATGGCTTCTAGATGCCCCACTATCCTTTCTTTAAGCAATGTCTCCATGATCTTCCCCACTACTGAGGTGAGGCTGAACGACCTATTGTTCCCTGCCTCCTCCCTGCTGCCGGACTTGTGTAGAGGGACAACATGTGCCCTTCTCCAATTCACTCGTGTTGAATGACTCAGTGAACATGGCTGCCAGAGGTACTGCTATCTCCCTTCACAGTTCTCTTAATATCCTTGGGCGTATACCATCTGGTTCCATCTCTTTGTCCACCTTCAATTTAGTGAGCTCCTGCAGGACTCTTTTGCCTTTGAATGGATTATTGTCCACCTCTTCATCCCCTTGGCAACTGCTGTACTGCTGTGCCCATTTCCCCTCCCACTCGTCTGTGAATACTGAACGGAAAGACACAGTGGATGTCTTGGGAGGAAGGCATGGAACTATCACTTCCAAATACCTAAACAGCACATACAAGCAAGCAACATTCAGCATTGACAAATGCTTGTTAATATAGCATTACAATTTACATTCTACTACAAGAATCCTAATCTGACAGGTTCTTACTCAGTAGTGCTAAAATATGACCTAGACATATAAATAATTGAGGCCTCCAGTGCCCATCAGTTTCAGTCAATGCTGGTGCATCTTTGCATCTGTTAATAAAAGGCTAGAAAGCTTCCATCTTATTGTCTTATCCCGAGGGGGATTGTCTTCTCAATTTCTAGTTATTCACTGCTGTAGCCTGCCCTTAGGTGACAAAATAGTCATATCTTCCCCCTTGGAAAAGAATCTTTTTAGGCATCTATTCTGGAATTTATGATACCCATGGTGTAGGGAAAAGACTGGGTTTCCATTAATAACTTTTTCCCATAACTCCTTTCTCAGTGTGACTTCCTGAAGTTAACACCATGCTTTAGCATTACGTGTCATATCTATAAACACCCTTCACAAATATTTTGTTTCCTGCATGCTCAGGACTTCCAGGAGGAGCTCCAGGACTGCCATTTGAATTTTCAAGGACTGAGTGATGCAAAAAAAGGTCTTGCAGTATCTGCAATTTTTACTACCATGATGGGGCTAGCCTCTCAAATGTCCAAAACACATGTATTGGTAGCATGTTTTCTCCACATACTTCCTTCAACAGCTGGAATCAGCTCAACCTCCCCATTTAATCCAAATATGTTGTGTGTAAAATTATCTTGTCCTAATCTTCCAGCAGATTTAATGACACTGGGAGGAGTATGTCATTCAGAAAGACACTATTAAACACCAGCCTCCCATCTTCATCTGACAGCTGGATCCAATTTGTACCTTCCGATTTATCTCTGATAACCCAAGTGTAATCTAGCTTTAAATCTTATAGGGCATTATACAAGTGAGATAACTCCTTCATTGTAGCACCTTTTAGCACGTTTTTCAGGGCACCTTCAATCTAAGCGGAGTCTTGTAGTAATATTAAGTTGGTGTGGACATAGTCCCTAATCTGTATGTACTGTATCTGAAGAAAGCCCTGCACAGTGCAATATTTTATTTTATCTGATCAAAGTGGATTACCACTCCCTGTGTTAACAGTTGTTGGGGGTAATGAAGTCCTATCCTTTCCAGTTGTTTATATCAAGCATCAACCTTTGCTGGGGCAACAGCCCCTTGCCAGCCATTTAACAGACCAGAGGTAGGGCTCCAGCTTAAGTACATAAAACATTCTGTAGCTCATATACAGGGCGGTATTTACTGCCTAAAGAGATAAGAGCAAGAATTCTTTCCACAGCAGAATGCCAAACATTCTGCCTTGCAGTGGAGGGTTACTCTTTGTTAGAGCTTTCACCTCTTTCTATTTTGATGCATAACTGTGTGCTGACCATTTCAGCAGAATTTGCAAGACAGCTGCTATGCAGTATAACTCTAAGACAGGCAGTGCATTACCTCCTTTGACTATTCTCTGCCTGCAGAAGTTATAACCTTAATCTAGTCAGTAGGAAGAAGTGTAGGGGTAAATGGAGAAAGTGACAAACGCAATAAGGACAGGGATGGGGCAAAAGGGGTAAGGCCATCAAGAAATGGAGGGTAATGAATACCAACACCCGTAGTCAGGGCAACAAGCTCCCTGAACTGGTGGCCTTGATGGAAGAGGGATGCCTGGATATTGTAGCAGTCACAGAAACATGGTACACAGAGAACCATGACTGGGAAGTTAACATACCAGGGTACACAACCCTACAGGAGAGACGGGAGGGCAGAAGAGGAGGGGAGTAGCTGTCTATGTAAGGGAAGGGATAAAAGTAACTGAACAAAAGAGTAAACAGGGAGGAGAGGAGGCACTGTGGGTCACCTTACAGACTGGAAATGGCACCACAATTCGCACAGGGGTTGTATACAGACCCCCATGTCAGGGGGAGGGAATGGACAAGGATATGATAGAAGGCATACTTAGGATGGCAGAGAAAGGGGAGATACTGTTGATGGGGGACCTTAACATGCCAGATGTTAACTGGGGCACCTTTGCTGTAGCCACATCCAAAAGCAGGGCCATTCTTGATGCCCTTCAGGTGGCATGCCTCAGACAGCTAGTTTTGGAACCTACTCATGAGGGAGCAATCTTAGACCTCGTACTCTCAAATGGGGACAGTGAGAGGATCTCAGATCTAGAAGTGGGTAGCCATTTGGGAACAAGTGACCACTAAACAGTGTGGTTCATGATAAACTCAGCTATAGAGTCAAGCCATACCAAAGTGAGGGTTCTGGACTTCAGGAGGGCTGACTTTGGCAAGATGGGAGAGTGCCTTAGAAAAGCACTAGCAAACAGGCTAGAAGGAGGGGTGGAGCAACAATGGGGAAATATCAAAACTGCCATCACAGAGACAACAAGCTTTTGTGTGAAGCAAATAAACAAATCAAAATGAAAGAAAAAGCCACTATGGTTCTCAAAAGAAGTGGATGTGAAGGTTAGGGAGAAAAAGATAGCATTTAGAAAGTATAAGGAAACACAGAAGGAACAGGACAGAAAACTGTACCAGTTAAGGCAGAAGGAAGCAGGAAGGGTAGTCAGAATAGCAAAGGCACATACTGAGGAAAAGGTAGCCAACTCAGTTAAGAAGGGGGATAAAACCTTTTATAGGTATATCGGGGAGCGTAGAAAGACAAAGGGAGGAATAGTGAATCTGAATAGAATAGATGGTGGGTGGGCAGAAAGTGACAGTGAAAAAGCAGGGATACTGAATGAATACTTTTGTTCAGTATTCACAAAAGAGGAAGTGGGGGAGGTGCCTAATCCAATTAACAGAAGCACTCTGGAGAGGGGGGTCAATCCCAGTCCTTTCACAGAAGAAAAGGTTCTGAAAGAACTCCTAAAACTGAAGGTGGACAAAGCAATGGGGCCAGATGGAATTCACCCCAGAATTCTAAAAGAATTAAGCAGAGAACTAGTGACACCACCCTTTATAACAAATCATGGGAGGATGGTGTAGTACCTGAGGACTGGAAGAAGGCTAATGTGATTCCCCTTCACAAAAGTGGGAGCAAGACAGAAGCAGGAAACTACAGACCTGTCAGTTTGACCTCTGTGGTAGGGAAAGTTATGGAATCACTTCTGAAGGAAAGAATTGTTGAGTACCTAGAGGCCAGTGGGGCACAGGACCTAAGGCAGCATGGGTTCACAGCAGGAAGGTCATGTCAGACAAATCTAATTGAGTTCTTTGACTGGATGACCAAAGTAGTAGACCAGGGAGGGGCTGTGGACATGGCCTACCTAGACTTTAGCAAGGCATTTGACACAGTCCCACACAAAAGATTAATAATCAAGTTAGCAAGCCTGGGAGTGGGTCCCAGGGTGGTAGCCTGGGTAAAACATTGGCTGAACAACAGGACACAGAAGGTAATTGTACATGGAGTCCACTCTGAAGAAAGAGGGGTTACTAGTGGGGTACCTCAGGGTTCAGTACTGGGTCCAGTCCTTTTTAATGTCTTTAT
This sequence comes from Neoceratodus forsteri, assembly GCA_016271365.2. Classification (NCBI taxonomy): domain Eukaryota; kingdom Metazoa; phylum Chordata; order Ceratodontiformes; family Ceratodontidae; genus Neoceratodus; species Neoceratodus forsteri. The sequence goes on from CM057456.1 coordinate 502,319,126, forward strand.
AAGTGACATTGCAGAGGGACTGGAAGGAAAAGTATGCCTCTTAGCAGATGACACAAAGATCTGCAACAGGGTTGATACACAAGGAGGCATGGAAAGGATGAAAAGGGACTTGGCAAGATTAGAGGAATGGTCAGAAGTATGGCAGCTTGGATTCAATGCAAGAAGTGCAAAGTAATGCACCTGGAAACAAACACTCAGGGAAAGATTACACAATGGGGAGAGGTAGTAACAACAACAAAATGGAAAGGGATTTGGGGTAATCATATCAGATGACCTTAAGGATGGCAAGCAACGTGAGAAGGCAGTAGGGAGGGCTGGGGGGGGATACTGGGATGTATAAGGAGAGGCATCACCAGCAGAAAACAGGAAGTTGTTATCCCCCTGTACAGCCAGTTGGTGAGACCCCATCTGGAGTACTGCATCCAGTTCTGGGGACCCCACCTCTCAAAGGACATAGACAGGATGGAGGCAGTTCAGAGGAGGGCAACTAAAATGGTGCAGGGTCGGCAAGAGAAGCCATACGAGGAGAGGCTAAAAGAGCTTAACATGTATACCCTTGAGGAAAGGGGGGACATTTTTTATTTATTTTTTTTATTTAGCTTTTGTTGACCGGGTAAGTGCACTAGACAAATCCTGCCTATTTTCAGGCACGACCCGGGGAAGGGGGATACAGATGAATGCCAACTGACCTTGAACCAGATTAAGCTGTTGGTGGTATTTTAGTGAATGAGGGAAATTTGGCAAGGACACCGGGGAAATTCCCCTACTCTTTTCGATAAGTGCCATGGGATCTTTAACATCCACCTGAACTACCACCAATCCAGGCAGATGGGACCTCGGTTTAACGTCTCATCCGAAAGATGGCACCTCAGAAGTGCAGCACCCCTCTCATGCTGCACTACAGTGTCAGTACTGGCATATTAACCCAAGTGCCAGATGTGGGAACTGAACCCACAGCCCTCTGATCTCCCAGCCTCAGAGGCGAGTGTGCTACCTACTGAGCCACTGACACTGCTAAATGACACTGACATGATAGAAATGTTTAAGTACCTCAGTGGAATCAACAAAGTCCAAGAGGGTAGCATTTTCAGGAAAAGAGATATGCAAGAACAAGGGGACACAATTTGAAGATAGAGGGGGGACGGCTCAGGGGCAATGTGAGGAAGTATTTTTTCACAGAGAGGGTGGTGGATGCATGGAACAGCCTTTCTGAGGAGGTTGTGGGGTCTAAAACTGTGGGAGAATTCAAGAATGCATGGGACAGACATAAGGAAATTTTTGTGAGGGGTAGGAAGAAATAAGCTGTTGGTTAAATAGGATCTTCAGCTTATCCTGTAGGTAGGGAAATGGGCAGACTAGGTGGGCCAAACGGTCCTTATCTGCTGTCAAAGTCTATGTTTCTATGTTTCTATAGTCTTATTTTCTCCTGTCAGATAACTTCTGAGTTACCCTTCTGCCATTCCTCAAACTATTTTCAGTGAATCTCCATGGGCACGCACTGAAACTAATACAAAACTATGATTCTTGAATACATGGGGAGACTCAACAATGACCACCATGTAAAATCTTTTAAAATTCCCCCATCAGGAGGTTGAAAACTAAGATGAAATAACTTATTGTTATCTATCCCTCTATGTACTTCCAAATATTTAATATGATGTACATCCTTTTTTGGAACCTAGTTTTTAACTCTACTGACACTTTATGGTTAAAGGTCAAGACTTTTGGGTTTGGTGGTGTACATAGTTTGCATGTGTTCCATATATGTCTAAGCCTTCCATACCATTTGGAATGATTTCTCAGATTTTTTCAGGTATAGCAGAACATCATCTGCAAATAGAGTCATTCATTGCCCCTCCCCCAAGTAACCCTGAATATGTCAGGTCGTTGCCTAATCCATTACTCCAAGGCCTCCATCTATATCACAAACAGAAGTGGGAAGAGGGGGTACCCCTGACTCATATCTCAGTGCAAGCTCCTTGGGTTCAAAACACCTCTATTTATTCAAAATCATGCTCTTGGGAATGGCTTAAGCTGGCAATACCCTGTATATATTTGTCCTGAAATCCAAATTTTACTGTACCCAGTATATAAAGTTCCATACCATCTTAATGAAATTCTTTTCTGAGTCAAGGCTTACCAGGAAGGCTCTCAACTTCTGTCTGCAGTTACAGTGTATTATGTGGCCTGTGCACTGTCTGGGGCTTGTCTTGACTACATAAACCCTGATAGGTTAAATAAAATGTTACCCCCAAATTATCAATCAGGACCAACTGGCCATGAATGCTGTATACCATTTATAATCCACATACAGGACTGATTTGGGGTGATTCAAGTTGCAGAGGGTTAGGTATTTACTGTACCTGCTTTAGGTATGACTCATATTATGGAATAATTTCATGTAATGTAGGTGGTAGGGGTTCCCTTCAAATCTAATTAAACATCCTACTCCATAGGGGAACCAGTTTTTCCCCCAAATGATTTATAGAGCTCTGAGATGTACCACTCTGTTCCTGGGCACTTATTAGTTTCTGGTTTTTCATGGTCTGCTTGATTTCCAGGTCTGAGATTGGGGCTTGCAGAATCTCTCCCAGTTCTTCAGTAAGCCATGGAAGACTTGGTACAGCGAGTAGTGGCCCAGGCTTCCTTCCTCAGAACCTTTATGAGGGGTGTACATATCTGTATAATACTGTGCAAAAGCTTCTAAAGTTGGTGCTGATTTCAGTAATGGTGCCCCCATAACTGAGTGAAAAATCTTGGTGGTGCAGCCTGGTAGCTTTTTCAACCCCTTTGTAAACCCTTTCAAGTCCCTCCTCTGTCTTGAAGTGTTGAAGTTCCTATAATGTTGTTTTTGCTCAATCTCCTGATTCCTTTCTTGTTCCCACTTCTCTTTTTGTTGTTTCTCTAAGTCTTGTAACTTTGTATTTACAATCCTTCATTTTAACTACATAATCCTTTTTTCTAGCAGCTACTGATGTTGCCGTACCCCTGAGTACAACTGTTACTGTATCCTACAGAATATCTGAGGTAACATCAGGGAAATAATTTATCTGTTCAGCTCCATTTCAGTTTGCTCTTAATCCGTGTGTCTTGTGTAACCACCAAGTCCCCTGGGGTTACTAGAATCCCTTCAGTTACGGTGCTAGGCAGGAATAGGCAGCTGGTGATTAACTAGTTAGATGGGGTTTTCATCTGCTCACTCTTTTGTTTACTTGGTTTCAGCTGAGATGGAAGTGATGAGCTCATTTGGAAGTCTCGCAGCAGCATAAGCCTTAGTCAGCTGTGAGAAAGGAGTTTAGAATGTTCAGATGAGAGTCAGTAGTTGGAAGTAGCAGCTTGAAGTTAGAGGAGTGAGAACTGCTCAGCTGAGGACTCTGGGTGAGTGAGGGCCCTGCATTCTCACCTTAGTCCTGGTAATTCTGCAATTTGCCAAGAGAAGTGGTGGAAACCGTTGTCCACAGCAGGATCTCCTGGTTTTCATCCCTAGAGGGGTGAAAAGAACTGCTAGTGGATGGGTCCAAGGGGCAATCCCATTTTTGATCCAGGATGTTTGAAGCTGCCTGAAATGTCTAACAGTGAGTAGGATCTGACTTTTGCTGCAGAAAGCAAATGCATGGTTGTTGTGTTCTCTAGCTAAAAGGGAAGTGCTCAACGTTTCTGTGAATTCAGAAGTGTGAGACTGTTCTAATTTAAAGTTGGCCGAAGTGTGTGATGTCCAGAGGTATGACTATATCACATTGTTTGGGACTTTAGTCTTTCCACTACCAGTGTAGTAATTCAAATGCTGGATGCCAAAGCTTCAGTCAAGCAAGCATTTATCAAAGTGTATTTCTGAATGTTTAAGGTGTAACTCTGAAAGAATGGCTGAGTATGGATTTGGGAGCAAATGGGGAGCAGACCCCCATCTGGAGTAACCAGTTCAGGACTACAGGTTCAATAAGGGCACCTGGTTACTTTAGACAAAGGGCCAATGTCTGAAGAGGATTTTACCCCCTGAAGTGGGTTATGCTAGTTCTTAGCAAAATGTGTGTTCAGTTGTGGCCAGTGCTGCTGGAAGCAATGTCCAATGTCTTATGAAATGTGGGAATCCAAGTCTAAGTTGTTCTATGTCTTATGACATGTGGGAAAACAAAGTGCAAGTGTTCTGTTAGCAAATGTGTTTTCAGTTGTGGCTGCTGCCACCGGAAGAAATGTCCTATGTCCTACTATGGTAGGAACACTAAGAGTTTTCTGTCAGATACAGTCAGTTTGTTGTTCTGCAAGTTCCTAATGCCACGATGTGTAAACCTTGGGGGTCCACCCTTGCTTTAGAGAACATCTTTTGGAATAAAGTCACACTCTAGAACCCCAACTGTGGTCTGGACATGTACGTTATTGCTTCCTGTGTGGAGTTACTGGGTACCCCTCCAGAGGTTAGATATAGCTAATCCCTACTTAACTAAAGGTTCTCTCCTCAGGAGCTGGTTTTGTAAATACCAAATAGGTTAATTTGCCTTTGTACACCCTACCCCTTTGATCTCTAGAGTAATGAGCCTGGTATACATTCCCAAAGCTAGAGGTGGTACCATTTGCTAAATGTGCTCCAAATCCATGTGCCCAGGTATGGGTGCCAGGGGCAGCTAACTGTGTAAAGTAGCAGTTGGTTACAAAAAATTGGGCTCATCTGGGAGTGTTTAATTTGGGTGAAGAACCCGAGATTTTTTGCTGAGGGTATGTCTAGCATCTTTCTGTCTGGTAGCAGTGTAGCCCTAGTAGAGAGGAAGCTTTGGACAAGAGATTTTTGACAAGAAAAATGACATCCAAATGTGTTGCTTGTGTGCCTTCCAGTACAGTAAAAGAACAGAGGTCTGCTTGTGTGTTTTCAACTTGTAATAGCAAGTCAAGGCAATTTTCTTTGTAGGGCGCCCAATCCCGGAGGCACTGAGCACCTAACAGGAGTTATAGCAAGGTATAATAAGTGCAGCATAAGTAAAAAAGCAATAATAATTCCTAAATATAAATATAACAGTTTAAAATGACTTACAAGGCTTTCAGACAGACACAGAAAGAACCAGGACAGGATATACTCCCTGCTGGGTTACCCCACGGCCACTCTTACCACTCCTCTAACCTACATTCATCTCCCACATCTTCCCCTCCCATCCCCTCTCGTCCTCTGTCTTTCTTGACAATGCCTGACTTCGGCAGCCCTTCCTCATGGATTAACAACATGAATAAAGGCCATTGACCCCGAGGAATAACATATCAAGTTTCTCAACTGTACCTGCCCCTTTTACCATCTCTCCTTTCTCTCCCCCTACCATTTCTCCAATCTTCTAAGAACACGTTCTTCCTATTTTTTTAACTTTATAACCACATGTCTAGTATTATTATACCGTCCTGATTGTTCCTTCATCCCATGTTTGACCTGAACTGGTCATATTTGTTGTGTGATGTTGTATTGTAAATGTACCATGACCTGACGTGGAACCTTTGAAGAAGAGCATTTTGCTCAAAGGTCTTTTCCGAAGAATAAATAAATAAGAAAAATAAATAAATACTCAGAAATCTGGAAAAGACAGGACAAAGAGGTGGGCCTTCAGCCTCCACTTGAACACCTCAACTGAGGGAGCTTCCCAGACAGATGTAACGAATTCCACAAGGTCGGCCCAGAGACACTGAATGCATGCTCTCCTGAGGTCTTGAGCCGAACCCTGGGAGGCTCCTCGCAGAGGAATGGAGGGAGCGAGCAGATATCATTGGTGTCAAGAGTTCTGACAGGTAACCAGGACCCAATCCATATAAGGCCTTAAAGGTGAGAAGACCCACCTTGAAAAGGACCTTCCACCTGACTGGCAGCCAGTGCAGAGCCCACAGGACTGGGGTCACATGACTGGACCTAGAAAGGCCTGTCAGTAACCAGGCCACCATGTTCTGCACTAGCTGAAGTCTACGGAGGGTCCCTTCCATGACCCTGAAGTATGGAGAGTTGCAGTAGTCAAGCCTGGAGATCACAAAGGCATGCACTAGCGTTGGCAGGTCCTCAGACGGAATGAGGGGCTTAATCCAGGCAATGTTCCGCAAATGATAGAAACCGCTACTAACAACAGATGACACCTGGTCTTCAAAAGTCAATCTCTTATCAAGGATTACATCCAGATTTCACACCCTCGGGGCAGCCACCAATAGAGCAGAACCCAGGAAAAGCCCTGAGTCAGCCTTAGGGGGCAAACCATCATGTCCATAACCAGGCTCGATCACCAGTACCTCTGTCTTGGCCTGGTTGAGTCTTTGCCAGCTGAAAACCATCCATTCATTGATTTTAGCCAGACAGTTGTTAAACACATCAACCGCTCCTGATGTTCTGGGGGCAAAGGACAAGTACAGCTGGGTATCATCTGCATAACAGTGACACTCCACATTGTACTATTGAATGATCTTGCCTGGAGCAGCATGTACACTGTGAACAACATCAGTGACAAGATCAAGCCCTGTGGCACTCCACAAGACAGGGGCATTGGGGAGGAGGAGAAATTCCCCTTCACTATCCATTGCACCCTGTTTGAGAGATAGGACTCAAGCCACCTGATGACAGTACCAGCGAGTCTACAAAACTCACAGAGCCTATCAAGAAGCACAATGTGTTCCACAGTGTCAAATGCTGAGGAGAGATCGAGGAGAACAAGAACTGACTTGTCTCCTCTACCTCTAGCCCTGAACAGATTATTATGCACCCTCACTAGAGCTGTTTCTGTGCTGTGTCTAGCCGGAAAACCTGACTGAAATGGCTCATATATGTCAGAGGACACCGGGTGATCCTCGAGCTGATGTGCCACTAACTTCTCAACAACTTTTCCCAAAAAGGGCAGGTTGGAGATAGGACTGTAATTCACCAGGATGTCAGGGTCAAGGGAAGGTTTCTTTAGGAGGGGCCTCACCAGCACTTCTTTCAAAGCCACAGAGAGGACTCCCTCCACCATCGAGCACCTGGCAATCCTGGCGAACACTGGGCAAGCAGCCTCAACACATCCCATTAAGAAACACATTGGGTCTGGGTCCAGTTCACAGGGAGTGTGCTTCAGCTCTAAAATCACCCTAGTCACTTCAGGCACCTCCACTGGCCTAAACTCTTCCCAGACAGGTGGAGTGCCTCCATGTCCCTCAGCCCTACCACTGCAAGGCGAATGCCTTCCTGGCAGGATCCCCGACTGAATGGCTGACACTCTATCAGAGAAGAACAGAGCAAACTCCTCACACAAGGTGGATGACAATGCTTTTCTCAGCTGCAGGCAGGAAGGATGAAGAAGCCTGTCTACAGTGCAAAATAGCTGAGATGGTCTGTTTTTCCCCACAGCAATTTCCCTGGACAGGAATTCTGCCTTCTTATGGGAAATTGCCCCCTGGTACTCCATGCAGTGGGCACGTAGGGCCAGCCTATCAGCCTCCAGCCGGGTCTTCCGCCAGCAATGATTCCACCTCTGACCCTTGATCTTCATCACCTTGAGGTCCCCATCAAACAAGGGGGACCTCAAGTGAGAAGATCTGGGCTGTATACGAACTGGTGTGAGGGCATCCAGAGCTTTGGAGACCACCCTAATATAAGTGGCCACCACTCTCCGGAAACCCATCACACATGCTGCGTCAACCCGAGATAGGTCAGTTAGCACCAACAGTCCCTCTAGGGCAGAAGTTGTCCATCTCCACAGGGGGACTACTGGGGGGGTCCCAAATGTGAACTCCATGGTACAGTGATCAGACCAAGTGACCCAATCAATCTTGAGGTTATCAACCTCAAGACCCAGCTGGAACACCAGATCGAGTGCGTGGCTGTGCTGGTGGGTCACAGAAGCAACCGCCTGTGACAGGCCCAGTGAATACATCAACTGGAGGAGGTCGTAACAAAATGCGAGGATTTGTGATTGATCCAGGCATTGAAATCCCCCAGGATTAAACACCTGGGGGACTCAGCACCTGATTGACAACAAAGTCCACCACCTCCTGCAGGAAATCTCCCCCCACCACAGGAGGGTGGTAAATGAGGAAAATGCTGCAACCTGCACCTACACCCCCACACACAGCAATGCACTCAAAAGATCTGGTGTCACCAACCGGGTGTACTGTGAAGCCCAGGCTGGCTTGAAAATCAATGGCCACACCCCCTCCCCGTGATCCTTTCTCGGGCAGTGCACTACGGAGTACCTGGTAGGGATGGCTGCTGCAAGAACTGGGCCAGCATTGTCTCCAAGCCGGGTCTCTGTTATGCAAGCCAGGTCGACAGTGGAAATAAAGTCTGCAAAAATCACAGTCTTGTTCCTCATTGACCTGGCATTGCAAAGCACCACCCGAAGAGGATGAGAAGATGTAGCTGGATCTCTAGCTGCCCACCCACTCAATCCAGTGGGAACCCTGTGTATGGGGACCAAACACATCTGGCCTCTCCCTCAACTCCATTTAAATCCAGAACATCTCCTGGACCAGAAAATCTCAATGCTGCTCATCATCCCCTCCTCAACTGCCCTTGGCTCCCTGCAGATCCCTCACCTCCTAGTAAGTCTGACCTCCCTACAGCATCTTACAGCAATGACAGGAACAGGGGTGTCATAAAAAGGGTGAAGGTCACGAAGCTGAGTGGCAGCGTAGGTAAGTCTAGCAGGGCCACGGCACCAACACATCTTGCCTGGCTTCTCTGGTCCCCACTGGAATTCTGAAAATGTACAAGATTTCACTGTGCACAAAAAAAAACACCTCTATTACAACCACCCCCCCCAACCACTTACTCAGAACAAGCCCCCTAAAATTAAATTATCCCACTACAAGAAGTACCTTTAATATGTACTAGCCACAGGCAGGTACTATGCAAGATACAATCCCCAAACACTTACTCAAAGCAGGCCCCTTAAAAACTAAATGACCCCACTAAAAGAAGTACCTCCAATACATACTAGACACAAACACACATTATACAACACACATTATACAAGATACAATTCCCCATTCACTCTACTAATACAAAATCTGTATACTTCATCCACACACCCCAATCAACAACCCTCCCGCCCACCCAAACACAAGAAAGAAAGAAAGAAAGAAAGAAAGAAAGAAAGAAAGAAAGAAAGAAAGAAAGAATGAAAAGAAAGAAAGAAAGAAAGAGAAATAATTCAGAGGATCAACAAGGGGAGAAAAAACAGTGAGTGTGAGCTGCAGCAAAAAATCAGTAAACTAAAAGTCAATTCAAGATCCACACCGAAAGGCTGGAAATGTCATAAAGTGCAGTCCAAACTATTAGGTACTCTCACCACCAATGTCAGAAAATGATTTTACCCCGGCACGACCAGTTCAAAAGCAGAATATTCAGAATTTTATGAAGTTCCTCCAACGGCGCCGAGTCAGAAACAGCTCAGCTCTCACCCAAGCAGCACAACTGAAGTTTTTAAAAGTATGTGCACTCACCATGGCAGCAGAAAAAATCCAGGGAAGGAAAATGGGATGAGCTCTCACCAAGTCCTTCCAGGAAATCCTCTACCTCTTGCCACTGACGGTTCTTACAGGAGTAATGTGGGCAAGCAACCTGAAAGGTGACGGCTGGAAAGATTAAATCAAGCCAAGCACCAGAACAGACAGTCCTCACAGGAACAGAATCCTCTTCCCCAGCAAATGATCTTCAGGACGGTCTGCCTCACTAAGGGCCAGGAACTACAGCTAAGGTCTACACCCAGCAAAGTGGGAGACAGGCAGGGTTCTCCTGGAGGGCAGTGGAGCTCCCACCTCCTGCTGTACCAGTTACACCCACCGCTCAACCGCTGATGGATCCTGCAAGCTCCAATTTGCCTCTGAGGTGGCCCCAACAATGAACAACCCGATCCAGCTTTCAGCAAGACACCAGCAGATGGTTACCAATCAAAGATTCTGGACTCATCAATGTCCACTCCTCATCCTTTAGAAAACCAGGTGAGTGCCAACAGTTCTTGAAAGAGGCTTGGAGAGTAATGGACAATAGGGTTGCCACCTATCCAGTTTTTGACTGGATAATCCAGTTTTTAGGGTCCTTATCCGGTCATCCAATTTTGATTAAATGTAGTGCAGTTTTGGGGACATTTTGACTATTCCTATACTTTTAAAACTGATGTATCAAATCATTCACTGTTTTCACTGCATTACATGTCCAGGTTACAAAGAAGTTCTGATGTCACAGTCATTCAGACCTGCCTTTGTTTGTAAAAACAGACTGTCTGAGAGGTGTAAAGTATGGCCTTTAAGATCATTAGCAGTAAATTAACCTAATCTTTTCCACTCCGAATTTTAAGTATGGCCTTTTACTGCTATGACAGGAAACAGCTTTTACACCTTTATGTGCTCTTATCTGTTTCTTTTTTGTTTGTCCTATATTCTGGTATGTTTTAGACCCATTTTGTTAAATTAATAATCTAACTTTTATTGCCTTTATCACTACATTTGCTCTCATTTTTTTGTATTACCTGAACATTTCATGATATTGGTTACACTTTTACAGGTCATTCAGATGAACAGCATGGAACAGTGTATCTGAAATTGTGGAATGTCTTAGAAATATGAAAAAAAAGAGCAGTAGGTGCTGAGGTAAAGGGGAACACAGTGCAGTATTAAGGGTACCACAAGCATTGATAATTGAGTTATAAAAAATTGGTCAAAGCATCAGAATACACGATTGACATGGAAAGAAAAATGGGAGAGTGTTTAACAGAGGGCGGAGCAATAAGCTGTGGATGAGCTTGGCACATCCAGCAGACCTGAATTTGATTCTCACAACCTCCACTTACATACTGTGTGACACTGAGCAAGTCACTTAACCATCCTGTGCTCCTGGGTCACTCCTGTAAAATGGGCTATGTGGCCTATGTGTGTTAACCTGGTTGCTAAAGAATAAAAATAAATAACTGAATAAATAAATCAAATAAATAACAGCATAAAAATGATTTTCTATCACTAGTAATATCTATTCCAACATTACAAATGGCTTTGGAAGAGAAGCGATATACTCACCAGTCATAAAAAGGGGGTGAAGCCAGAGGCGGAGTTTGGGATGTGGTTTCGCATACGGTTTTTACCTTATCTAAAGGTGGTGGCCCTAATGGACAGTAAAGCATTGAAGTGTGTGTCCTGGTCTCTGCATCAAACGTGCTTAAAGAACATTTAAACTGCAATTTTCAAATGCCAAATGTATTGTGGACTTTAAGGAACATACTCAGATATGTGCCCTGAAAATTTCATGTGCTTAGCGTGCAAATTGGGGGAGTCACTAAAGAAAATGTCCAGAAACTGTGGTAAAAATGGTCAAAACGGCACTCCTGCCACTGAAATTTCAGCTGAGAAAAAAAGTTAGTTTGCTGTTTAAATTTGCTCCAGCTCAATGATCGCCATGAAAGAAGAGCAAGCAAGGAGAGAGGCTCATTTGCATGGCATCGAGTGATTGGTGTGGCTGCATCCAGTCCTGCCCCCTGGCCAGCATCTGTGTGCTACAGAGTGCTCAAGGAGGCAAGAGAGAGAGAGTGGCATGTGAGCTGGTTAGACCAGGATCAACCATCGAGGAGCTTGTGAGCATTCTAAACTTTAGTAAACAGACTAGTACAGTGTAATTTCAGGCTCTACTCATTGTCCAACTGACTGGAGAGTGATTGAGGCATTCGTGGCTATGATCGTCAGGACCGCCAGCCCGTTTCACCCCAGAGGCCATCCTAGAATCGGCAGCAGGCTGAAATTTTCGATTGGAGGGAATCAGCTACGGAATTCAGTGAGTAAACAAGTAAACTGCAAACAACCTGTGTCTGAATGACAAGTCAGCTAAACCTGTTTGCAAGCAGTGTGATTTATGTTCAAAGAAGAACTGCAAGTTGTAAAGACAGGCTCAACAAATGGAAAATTCTGAGTATAGACTGTGAGCAATTGAGGAATGGGCTTAACAACAGTAAATTTCTAAGGAGCAGGACTGTGAATTGTATATGGAGGATGCAGCAAACAGGCAATCCTGTGCAAAGAAAGACTGCAGAGCCTACAAGTGACTCTGAGCATGTGTAAATAGATTTTTTTTCTTTCCTGAACTATGGTGATCGCAAAATCAAGTTACCAGTTTTAAAATTTGTATGAATGTGCTGAAATGTACCAGCAGAGACATTGTTTGCAGTTTAAATTAATTTCAGTGGCCAGAAAGGTCAGAAACACAGTTTTGAGCAAGTTGAACAGATTTTGATGCATGAAAAAAGTTACAGACACCATGACAGGGCAGGGTCAGCAATGTAAACACAACAGCAGGGAGCCATTTTGTGAGACAATATGTGACTAGTGAGCCATTCAGTAATGAAACGTTTGTGTGTTTATTTTCAGACATGGCTTCGGGAACACCCCGCTATCTGGATCATGCCCAAGCTATGATTGCTGAGGAGCTGGCAGTACTAAGAGAGGTTGAGAGAGCCAACTATGGTGAAAGGTTACCTCCGGATGTAGCCATCCCTAGCTATCCAGTGAGACTATGCATTGTGTGTCTAAAGGCTGGAAGGGATGTGTTTTTGATACCCCATTGCTCAGACTGCCTTGCAGAATTTGAAATGAGCAGGGTTGCAGATCCAGGAGGGCAACAAGGATTAGATTGGCTCCCATGTGGACCCGGGCAGGGGACCCTGCCTGCAGCAGTAACAGCACGCAGCACCAGGTTGAACCTGTTGGGGAAAGTTCTTCAGAGTGTGTTACAGAAAGAGCAAGTAAAATTGATGTTGATCCACTGCAAGGGCAGGAACAGAAAGAGGTTTCCACACCTGTGTCCCAGATGGACAATGGAACAGAGGGATCAGTGGACCTGTAAAATCAGGGTCCGAGTCCTAGCCTAGTGGGGGAGAATGAATTGCAAGAGACATTGAATTGGGAGGTCTCTACCTCCACACTCAGTGAGGAATGGAATGTCTCAGTAGTAAGGATGTTTGCTCACTCTTGGACACAGATCATGAGTGGGGAAGAGAAGGATGAAGAAGAGTATCTTCATGTTGAGGGCTACTGGGAGTCACCCCAAGCTCTTGCCTCAGAGGAGCCAGAGACAGCTGGAGAAGGCTCTAGCAACTTGTCCAAAGAGATAGTGGGGGACAAGTTCTTTCATTCTTTGAGTTTGAGACACTGGCTGAACCAGAACTTGCCACCCCCAAGCCAGGCCACGGGCCGCTGACTAGCAAAGAGTAATAAGGAGGAGAGGCTGATTCGCAGGATGGCTAACACCACATATGGAAAGTCCTTTCCTACCTTTCGCTACTGAGTCTGTGGGGAAATCAAACAGAACAGGCAATCCTGGTTAATGGAAGAGGCAAGTAAGAATTTTCACCCATGTGTGGCAGAATGTGTAAGGAACAAAATCATCAGTGATCACCTTAGATTCTGAAGACTGGGCAGGACTCTGTTTATAGACACTGTGTGAATTGTGGATGGGGCTGGGCAAGAGACATTTCACAGCATCAACTTGGAACTCCCAGACAGGGTCATAGTCCTTGCCCCACACCCTGAGTGGTACTACCCTTAATAGTGCCACTCCCTGTGAATTTGCCCAGCATGCCTAAAGGAAGTAAGCAGTGGTAGGCCAAATGCCTGTCATTCAAAGCAGCAGTGTCCATGGAGGAAGATGCAGCTCTTCTGGTGTTCCAAGATTTCTTCAAGTGTATCCAGATTCATCAGCCCAGCAGTTTTCCTTTTCCATTATCTGGCCTTCCAGAGGACATCAATCCAGCAGTTTTCCTGTTTCATCATTTGGTTTTTCAGAAGCATCAGCTCAGCAGTTTTCATGTTTCGTTTGCTTTTCCAGAGGACATCAGACCAGCAGTATCCGAAGATGCCATCTGGTCTCAAGGGAGAAGGTCCTCAATTCACAGAGTAAGAGACAATTTTTTTCATTCTTCAAGGAGCTGGCAAGAACATTTTTATTTATATTAACTGAATTTGCACAACACATCCTACATTTAAAGACTATCCACAGAACTTTAATGTTTTCATCAAAGACTCTCCCCATGGATTGCAATGCTATACAGACCCTGTCCTGTCCAAGAACTGTTCTTCAGCAAGCTTCAGCCTAGGAGAGACTCTTTAATGGACAATGCCTACAGGCACCAGTGACATTTGACCTTTAGTTGGGACATTTAAAGGAATTCCATCCCCAAATGTGTTATTTAAATATCTTTCCATTTTTTTTTCACTTTTGAACTTTTATAAAAAAAACTGTTTTGTGGGGTTCTTTATTGTTGGGCAGGTGTTTAGGCACTGTGTGGAATGTACAGTATAATGTGTTTTTGTGTTTTTCTTCTCTTGCAAGTGTTCCTGAAGAAAAAAGGAAGAAAAGAAGAAAAGAAGAGGATGTTGGAACACATCTGAGTTCCCCTTTTTTAGTGTTTTTAGAAATGTTTACGATTAACAAGGTGTTAACATGTTTTCTTCGCAGGTGTGAACTTTTTGGGAAATATCATGCAATTTGTAGCATGGGTTCTTAAAATACTGTCTTCTGATTAGTCCAAACAAGTCACCTGACCGTGGATTAATGTCTGATATACCCACAGTTGCATGGTCACATGGTTTTATTTCAGAGTTTTTTTAGGTAAAACTCTAAGAATACATTGCCCATGTTACAAGATGATTAACCCACTCCAGGGTATGGGTTTACTGAGCATTAATCCATGCCTGGGTGGTTGAAATCACTCAGCTTCACCTCGTGATTCCAACCTTCTCCAGGTGTGGATTAATGCTCAGTAAACTCATACCCTGTCAGTGGTTAATCCCTCCACAGTGTATGTTTCCTTTTGTTGTTCACAGGTATTCTGGGAAGATTTGGGGATAGGTTTTCCCCAGTAGGTAGCATAGGTCAGATAGTTTTCCCTAGAGCGTTAAGGGGGAAAGGCAGGTTGGTGGTCCTGATTCCTAATAGGGGTCACCAATTCTGTCTGTTAGGGCATGCTTCAAGCAGTTTTCTTGGAGGCACTGAGAATCCATAGAAAGATCATAGGATATGGGCTGAGGTTTCATCAGTCAGCCTCTGTTCCTTAAGTGTTACCTGCCCGTGCCTGGCACATGGTGGGGAGAATGAGTGCTACCTCCCCATAGGTAACATGTAGGGTAGGATGGCCTAGTGCTGGATGGAGATATGACTGTGGACAGTCATTCATCTGGTTGGGGTGAGTGTAACCACTCAGTCCTTGGGGTTACTAGAATCACCTCAGTTACAGTGCTAGGCAAGAATAGGCAGCTGGTGATTAACTAGTTAAATGGGTTTTTCACCTGCTCACTCTTTTGTTTACTTGACTTCAGCTGAGATGAAAGAGATGACCTCATTTGGAACTCTCACAGCAGCATACACCTTAGCCAGCTATGAGAAGGGAGTTTAGACAAGAGTCAGTAGTTGGAAGCAGCAGCTTGAAGTTAGAGGAGAAAGAACTGCTCAGCTGAGAGCTCTGAGTGAGGGCCCTGCATTCTCACCCTAGTCCTGGTAATTCTCCAGTTTGCCAAGAGAAGTGGTGGAAACTGTTGTCTACAGCAGGATCTCCTGATTTGCATCCCTGGGAGGGGTGAAAAGGACTGCTAGTGAATGGGTCCAGGGGGCAATCCCCTTTTTGTTCCAGGATGTTTGAAGCTGCCTGAAATGTCTAACAGTGAGTAGGATCTGACTTTTGCTGCAGAAAGCAAGTACCTGTGCCTTTGTGTTCTCTGGCTAAAAGGGAAGTGCACAACTTTTCTGTAAATTCAGAAGTGTGAGACTGTTCTAACTTAAAGTTGGCCGAAGTGTGTGCTGTCCAGAGGTATGACTATACCACATTGTTCGGGACTTTAGTTTTTCCACTACCAGTGTAGTGACTCAAATGATGGATGCCAAAGTTTCAGTCAATAAGCATTTACCAAAGTGTATTTCTGAATGTTTAAGGTGTAAGTCTGAAAGAATTGCTGAGTATGGATTTGGAAGCAAATGGGGAGCAGACCCCCATCTGGACTAACCAGTTCAGGACTACAGGTTCAATAAGGGCACCTGGTTACTTTAGACAAAGGGCCAATGTCTGAAGAAGATTTTACCCCCTGAAGTGGGTTATGCTAGTTCTTAGCAAAATGTGTGTTCAGTTGTGGCCAGTGCTGCTGGAAGCAATGTCCAATGTCTTATGAAATGTGGGAATACAAGTCTAAGTTGTTCTATGTCCTACAGCATGTGGGAAAACAAAGTGCAAGTGTTCTGTTAGCAAATGTGTTTTCAGTTGTGGCTGGTACCACTGGAAGAAATGTCCTATGTCCTACTATGGTGGGAACACTAAGAGTTTTCTGTCAGATACAGTCAGTTTTTTGTTCTGCAAGTTCCTAATGCCACAATGTGTAAACCTTGGGGGTCCACTCTTGCTTTAGAGAGCATCTTTTGGAATAAAGTCACACTCTAGAACCCCAGCTGTGGTCTGGACATTTACGTTATTGCTTCCTGTGTGGAGTGACTGGGTACCCATCCAGAGGTTAGGTCTAGCAGAGCCCTAGTTATCAAAAAGTTCTCTCCTCAGGAGCTGGTTTTGTAAATACCAAATGGGTTAGTTTGCTTTTGTACACCGCACCTCTTTGATCTCTAGAGTAATGAGCCTGGTATACATTCCCAAAGCTAGTGGTGGTACCATTGTCTAAATGTGTTCCAAATCCATGTGCCCAGTTATGGGTGCCAGGGGTATCTAACTGTGTAAAGTAGTGGGGGGGGGGGTGTTACAATTGCAACAGCTAACATATTGTGACTCCATAGAGTTTTCTTTTTAATTATATTTTAACCAAGACCTAGGAAAAAGGGAGAATGGTCTGAATGAGACATTGCCCCCACCCATACTGAATCTAGTCTGCTCACTTCTGGCTTGTTCAGTATAAAAAAGTCAAATCTTGAATAAACTTTAGTTCTCTATAAGTAGCATGTATAGTCTTTTCCTGTGGGATACAATGGTTTCCACACATCCCAAAGCTCCAATTGTCCCAGTAGGGAGCTGACTTTTATGGCCACTGATGAACTTGGTGCTGTGATAAGAGAAGTAATATACTCTCAGGGCTTGCATATAAACTCCATACCTCTTCTTTCTGTCTCCACAGCCGCCAGTACGGTTGTGAGGGCTGAGTTGGAGCTGCCCTCCCCCACCTCCCAAAATAACTTCAGCCATCGGTACAGTCATGAGGGCCGAGTTGGAGCTGCCTTCCTCCACCCCCTGAAATAACTTCAGCCATCGGTAAAGTCATGAGGGCCGAGTTGGAGCTGCCCTCCCCCACCCCCCGAAATAACTTCAGGTACGGTGAACTTGACATTGGAGAGTGGCTTCCAGTTACTCTTTTGTGTGCAGCAGGCTGGAAGATTGTTTTGTCCTCTGCACTAACTCCTTTGGCACATTTTTTTAAATTTGAATTGAGTTCGGCGTTTTCTGACGCCACAACAGTGAAGATAGGTTCTGACACAAGACTATTTAATGAACTTTTAATATAGTTTCCTGCACTTTCCACTTGTTGCCTTAAGAAAGCATACAACTTTTCTTTAATAGTCTGTTACACCGTGCCAGAAATGCTGTTGTGTTGATTCAGTAGCTGGCAATTAACTTTAACTCATAGTGCCTAAGCTGACTGTTACCTAAGCCTGTATTTAAATCAGAATCAGTACCTACACTAGAACTAATATCCAGCAATTTTAAACCAAGTGCATAGCTAGTGATTTAAAGTTGAACTCGTTTGCTGAGGGATTTAAAGTTGAACTCGCTTGCTGAATATTTTAAACTGTGCCAGCATTTGTAATTTCTGCTTCTATAAGCCTACATTGTCCAATTCTTAAGTGCAGCCAGTCTCTGAGCTTTAAATGCATCATATTTCAAGTTCCCAAGTTCTCCTTAGTTCCTCGTAAGCTAACTTTGTTACTTGAAACCTCGTATGCTAATACTCTCAGGGCTTGCATAGAAACTCCATACCACCTCTTTCTGTCTCCACAGCTGCCGGTACAGTCATGAGGGCCAAGTTGCAGCTGCCTTCCCCAACCCCCGAAATAACTTCAGGTACGGTGAACTTGACATTGGAGAGTGGCTTCCAGTTACTCTTTTGTGCACAGCAGGCTGGAAGATTGTTTTGTCCTTTGCACTAGCTCCCCGCCCACCCCCCAATATCCTCCCACCCTTAGCAGGTTTTAGTTTTACAGCGGATGGTCTCATGAGAGTTGAAGTATTTTTTTCTATCTCCCTTGTTTGCCATCTGCACATTATATTAAGCTGCAACTAGGGGTTGCCTATCAGCTTCCGGAATCCTCTTACTCTCTCTCTCTCTCTCTCTCTCTACATTAGAGCTTATCTGTGTTCCCATGTCTAGTGGTGTGTACTCACATGACAATTTCTACTTCTCCAACCTACTGTATGACCCTTCCCCTAATCCACTACCTCTACCTTGGCTTTATAACAAGCAACTTGTATTATTAACTAGGTATATCCTGCAGAGGTTCTCTGTCTCCCTAGGGGGTGCCTCCCGGGCACATGCTATTGCTTCTATATGGATTATCACCCTATCCCTTACCCTTGTTGGGGATAGTGAGGCAAATCCAGGTCCTGCTATTGCTACTAATCCCACCCGGTCTCACCCTGTGAACTGCTTGCCTTAATCTTCGAGTTTCACCTTTGCGCACCTTAACATTAGGAGCCTGATAGCTAATCACCCAGAACTTGGGGCTTGGGTGTGTGCAAATAACCCAGATATACTTGCCTTATCTGAAATCTGGCTTAAACCTTCTATTGTGGACTCCCATTGTTCCCCTCCAGGGTTATAATTTGCTTCAGATGGATCGCGCCAGTACCAAAAGAGGTGGGGGCTTGGCTCTATACTACAAGGCTCATCTGAATGTTTCTATTATGCAGGATCCCTGTCTTGCTAACTGTGAGGTTCTTCACTCTCTGCTACTGCTGGGGGGGACGTTAAGAAACTTCATATTTTTTGCATTTATATATCTCCCAGAAACTCCAGGCAAGGTTTTGAAGAATTTATAGAATATGTGCTCTCCATGACCGGGAAAAATGACATAATCTGCCTGGGTGATTTTAATCTGGACCGGGCCGGGCCTAGCTCTTCCCTCCTGTTCTTTCTGACTAGCAATGCCAATGTCACTCAGCTTATTCAGGACCCCACAAAGATCTCCCGTCATGGTGCCTGCAACACTCTCTTAGACTGGATCCTTACTAATAAGAAAGTTCTTCCCCACTGCTGGTGTGCTACCTGACTCCATAAGTGACCATTGCCCGATTTACTGTGTTTGGGACACCTCCTCTCCCCTCCCTCCTTCCCTTGAAAGTCTTAACTTTTTCCAACCTCTCTAATCTTGATATGGGTGCATTCCTTAATGATATAAATCTGGTTGACGGGTCTCCCCTTCACAATACCTGCAATATTAATGTTGCAACTGACTATTTCAATGCTACCCTACTCTCTCTACAAAACCAGCACATCCCGGTCACCACATGTAGGGTAAAAGGGAAAGTCACCAAATGGCTCAAACGTCCCCTGCTCCAGCTTCTGAAGCAAAGGGATAAACTCTGGTCAACATGGAAGTCATACTTTCAGATATGCAACTTCAAGGCCTATAGGGCTTTACAGAATACTTGTAAAAAGAAGATTTGCCTTGCCAAGAGTACATACTACAGGAACCTCAGTTCCTCCACCTCCAACCCTAAATGGTACTGGTCTCAAATTAAGGAAATTCTGGGGAACAATCAGCCTCTGACCCCTAATGATATGTATATAAATAATATCCATTGCAACCACCCTCTCACCATTACTAATACCTTCAACACCCTCTTCCACACTTCTCACCCCCACACCTACCAAGTCCCACTATGACTGGGCTGCCTCATCCCCGCTGGCCACTGCTCCCCCTCCTATGGAGCTGTCACTGGTCATGTGTCATGATGTCTTTAAATTACTAAGATCTATCCCTGTCTGTGGTACTGCTGGCCCTGATGGCATCCATCCAGGGATTCTTAAACAGTTTGCCGCTTGGTTTATGGCACCCGTAACCAGGCTTTTTAACCTCTCTATCTGTTCTGCCTCTGTCCCCTCGGTCTGGAAAATGACCAGAATTATACCTGTGTTTAAGAAAGGTGATGCCAAGATCCTGTCTAACTATCGCCCAATATCACTCCTCCCCATGCTCAGCAAGCGGATTGAGAAACTAGTCCATTGTCAGGTCTCTGATTACCTTCTCAAATTCAATCTTCAATCCCCTGTACAACATGGCTTTAGGGCAGGGCACAGCACAATGACTGCCCTGACCCAGTTGCTGTTGCTAGCCTTGCTTGTAGAGCAGAAAGCAGATAACTAAAAGAAGCTACATTTTCTTATTAATTTAACACTTATATCTCAGCAGGAGTCAGGGTCTGTTGAGATTAAGCAGACAGATATTTTATTAGAAGTAGAAGGGGTCTTATTTAGGGTTAAGAAAAGAAAGAAAGACAGTGTGTTATGTGCTGTGAAGGGTACTGTATCAACTTACTTTGCTAAACCAGTAGGAAGAGAGAGAGCTTAATTGGGGGTGTGGCTTAGACACTATAAAAGCAGGTGACTCAAATTACAACTTCCTGTTGCTAGCCTTGCTTGTAGAGCAGAAACCAGCTAACTAAAAGAAGCTACATTTTCTTATTAATTTAACAGTTTTATCTCAGCAGGAGTCAGGGTCTGTTGAGATTAAGCAGACAGATACTTTATTAGAGGTAGAAGGGGTCTTATTTAGGGTTAAAAAAGAAAGAAAAGAAAAGCAAGAAAGTCAGTGTGTGTTCTGTGCTGTGAAGGATCCTATATCAACTTATTTTGCTAAACCAGTAAGAGGAGAGAGAGCTTAATTGGGGGTGTGGCTTAGACACTATAAAAGCAGGTGACTCAAATTACAACTTCCTGTTGCTAGCCTTGCTTGTAGAGCAGAAAGCAGCTAACTAAAAGAAGCTACATTTTCTTATTAATTTAACACTTATATCTCAGCAGGAGTCAGGGTCTGTTGAGATTAAGCAGACAGATACTTTATTAGAAGTAGAAGGGGTCTTATTTAGGGTTAAAAAAGGAAAGAAAAGCAAGTAAGTCAGTGTGTGTTCTGTGCTGTGAAGGGTACTGTATCAACTTACTTTGCTAAACCAGTAGGAGGAGAGAGAGCTTAATTGGGGGTGTGGCTTAGACACTATAAAAGCAGGTGACTCAAATTACAACTTCCTGTTGCTAGCCTTGCTTGTAGAGCAGAAAGCAGCTAACTAAAAGACGGTACATTTTCTTATTAATTTAACACTTATATCTCAGCAGGAGTCAGGGTCTGTTGAGATTAAGCAGACAGATACTCTTTTAGAAGTAGAAGGGGTCTTATTTAGGGTTAAAAAAGGAAAGAAAAGAAAGAAAGTCAGTGTGTGTTCTGTGCTGTGAAGGGTACTGTATCAACTTACTTTGCTAAACCAGTAGGAGGAGAGAGAGCTTAATTGGAGGTGTGGCTTAGACACTATAAAAGCAGGTGACTCAAATTACAGCTTCCTGTTGCTAGACTTTTTTCTTACTAATTTCCCTCCATCCCACCCCTCCACCCACCACCCTAAGCCAGTTCTACTTTTATAGCCACTGGATTTGACTGTCAACAGGAACTTCCTGCTTGGCAGTAGGAAAGAAAGGACCATAGAGAAGCATTGGTTTTGTCAACCCTGTGTGGTACCATTTGCTTGTAACTGACTCTTCAGTGAATAGCAGAGCATTGTGGGAACCTGGAGGACTAGCAATGGGCTAGTATACCTCCTACCCAAAAACAACATCTCTCTGTTAAAATCACTATTTTCTGGTGGTTCTCTTGCCCTTTTAAGGGCTTGTAAACCTTCAACTCATAGAATCTTGCTGAATTTAAGTAAATATAGTTATTTTTACTTCGCACTGAAACCGGAAGTGAACAGATGCTTACTTCTGGTTTTTCAGCTTAAAACCTGCCCCTCTAGTGAGCGGGGCATTTAATAGTGGCATTGCTACTGATATAGCGAACCTCTGGTGAGAGGTGGAGTAGTGCAGTGCACCAATATACTTTGATATACCATTGATACATTTGTTTTAACTGTTGCTGTATTGTGTGGTACCATTTGCTTGTAACTGACTCTTCAGTGAATAGCAGAGCATTGTGGGAACCTGGAGGACTATCAATAGGCTAGTATACCTCCTACTCCAAAACAACATCTCTCTGTTAAAAGCACTGTTGCCTGGTGGTTCTCTTGCCCTTTTAAAGGCTTGTAAACCTTCTACTCAGAATCTTGCTAAATTTAAGTAAATATTGTTATTTTTACTTCGCGCCGAAACTGGAAGTGAACGGATGCTTACTTCTGGTTTTTCAGCTTAAAACCTGCCCCTCTAGCGAGCAGGGCAAGTGTGCGCGGTGCCGCACGCAGAGACATGCGCGTTTGCGCATGTCTGCTGTGTCCACTGGGCATGCTGAAACTGCTGGCATTAGACAAACTTGGATAAGACAATTTTAGCATATCCTTTACTTAGTAAATATATATCTTTAATGATGGAAAAAGAACTTAGCAAGTGTATGCAATGTTAGATGTATAGTGAGGGAAAGTATGGGAGCGAGTATGTATGTGTTAATTGCCATCTGATTACTACTCTTGAAGCAGAGATAGCATTTCTGCTTAATATTAAACCAGTTTCTACTGATATTAGGGAATTGGAAAGTTACATTGATCTTATGGATGAACAACTTCATTCTAATGAACAATTTCCTTCACATTTAGGTAGCATTTCTATGCCTCCTGATGAGGAGACAATTGTAATGACTAGTACTAGTATACCTGTTGCCTCTGGCCGCTCTTATAAGGTGGATGATTATCCACCCTCTTCTCATGATAATGATGACTGGACCATTGTCACAAAGCCTCTTAAAAAAAGGAGGGGCAGTCAAATACACAATAGTGCCCCTATTGAAACTCGTAATAGGTTTGAGCAATTGACTGTATCAAATAATGAAGTGCTACATGATTTATCCTGTGCATTACCCTCTGTTGATAATAATGGTTTAAAAACACTTTTCAATCAGGAGTTAATGCCCATGAATATTTGTCCTAGTAAGTCTCAAGCTACCAAATCAATACCAATTAGTTAATCACTCCAGAGTGTTAAACAATCACCTGTTTCTGATTCTTGCACCTACTGTCTCAAAACAAGTGTTAGTCCTGGGAGATTCAATCAGCACATTGACAGAGTGGTATGCAACAGTGACAAGAGCAATCGTGACTTGTTCTAGCTTCCGGGGCAGGGTATCTGACATTACCTCCATGATGCCTAAAATTTTACAAAATGCAGGGGAAAATCCACTGGTTATCATACATGCCAGTGTTAATGATATAAACAACACCCCATTTAATCAGTTATAACAGGACTATGTGGCGTTATGTAACCTGTTACTTGATAGGGGATGCTGTGTATGTATATCTGAAATGCTACCTGTCCCGAGAGCAACATCTACCATGACGCAGAAAATCAAAGCCCTAAATGAATGGCTGAGAAAGAGGTGTTTTAAGCAGGATATACCCTGTATTACCCACTGGGAATCATTTTCAGATTGTTCTTCCTTGTTTTGCTGGGATGGTTTACATCTCAGTTGTAGGGGTAGTACACTTATGGGGAAAAGTATCACTAAAATCATAAATCATTGTTTAAACTAAAAACAATGGGGGAGAATGGGTCTATTCCCAAATATTATTACAACTAAATGTAAATTCCTAGCTTTGAATGCAAGATCTTTAAACCAACTCAAATTAGCAGAACTCGAAGCCAAATGTAAAACTTTAAATATAGGTGTGGTGGGAGTAACTGAAACTTGGTGGGACGCATCCTCAATTTGGTCCAGAGAAATTCCAGGTTATAAGTTATATCATAAAACAGATTAGATAAGCAAGGCAGTGGAGTTTGTATGTACATACGAAATGATATTCCTTCTTTTGAAGTGTGTTCTCCTTTTCCTTTGGAAAGTATATGGGTTAAAATCTTATTGAAGGAGCGGTCCTATATAACTATTGGTAACATCTATTGACCTCCATCTGCAAATTTAGATTACACAACTGACATGTTTAAAGAAATTACACATTTTTCAGAATCTTAAGATACTGTACTATTTGGTGACTTTAACCTCCCTCATATTAACTGGGACATAGAAACATAGAATTTGACGGCAGAGAAGGACCGCTTGGCCCACCCAGTCTGCCCATTTCCCTACCTAATGGATAAGCTGCAGATCCTAGTTAACCAGCAGCCTACTTCTTTCTACCCCCACCCCCTAATTGCCTTATGACTGTCCCATGCATGCTTGGAACTCATTCTCAGGACAGTCCTATGCCGAGAAAGGACTAATAGATGTGGTAGTTAGTATTGGATTACAAGAACTTGTTACTGAACCCACTCGAGGTCCTAATATTTTGGATCTATTATTTACTAACATAGAGCAACAAATTAGCAATTTACAAATTTGGGATCCACTTGGGACCAGTGATCATTCATCTATTCTTTTTGAAATTCAACAGTTTAAAACTACACAAAGGAAGTTATACTGTACAAAAAATTATAATAAAGCACATTTTTCTAAAATCAATGAATACTTACAAAACATAAACTGGGAATCTAATCTTCTTAATTGTACAACACAACAAGCTTGGGACTTTTTTTTAAAAAACATTGTACATTATTTGGAAAATACCTTTGTTCCATCTAAGAGGAAATTTAATAATAAAGGAAAAATCCCCCCTTGGTTCAACAAGAAAATTAAAAATCAGATTAAAATAAAAATTAAACTTTTTAGGAAACTTAAGAATAGTTCTGTTCCATTTAAAACTACTCTATTACATAAATACAGACTATCTGTGAAAAACTTAAAAAATTCTATTAAATTGGCAAAAAATAAGCTAGAATTTAAACTAGCTCACACAAAGACTGTACAAATCTCTTTTCTCCTATATAAATAGTAAAAAAGGTGTATCAAGGACCATTGGTCCCATTATAACCAATGGCTCTTCTCTATCTGATATAGAAACCTCGAATCTCTTTAATAAGTACTTTTGTTCTGTCTTCTCTCAAAAATCACCTATTAGTACATTTAAAATTCACCACGTGTATTATCATAGGTTCTATCCAACTGACATTATACAGGCTATCAAAAAACTAAAAAAAAAATACTAGTCCAGGCCCAGACAGTATTCATCCATGGTTTCTGATCAAAACCTCTATAAATATTTCTATACCTTTGTCAATTATCTTCAACAAATCCTTACAAGAAAGCATTGTACCAAATGATTGGCATTCAGCAATAGTTACTCCCATATTTCAAAAAGGCAATAGAGGTTCTGTGCAAAATTATTGTCCATGTAGCCTGACCTCAGTGGCTGGTAAATTAATGGAATGAGTAATGAAGGCTCTAATAGATCAAGATTGTAAAAAATTAGGAATTTATGATTCAAATCAGCATGGGTTTACTTTCAAGTATTCCTGCACCACCAATCTGATATCTTTTTACAATAATATAAGTACTCTACTAGATGTGGGTATCCCTACCAATGTAATCCTTTTGGACTTTAGTAGAGCTTTCGATAAAGTCTCACATGAAAAACTCATTACTAAAATGCACAGTCTAGGTTTGTCACCTGATATTGTCAACTGGACTTTAAACTGGTTGACAAATCATTCCCAGAGAGTCAGAATTAATTATATCTTGTCTGATTCGGGTAGTGTGACAAGTGGTGTACCACAGGGGTCGGTCTTGGGACCAACATTGTTTAATCTCTTTATCAGTGATTTACAAACGGGGCCAAATAACTTCATGGTTAAATTTGCAGACGATACTAAATTGGGGGGCAAGGTTAATAATCAAGAAAATATTTCTGCATTTAAGAAGGATTTGGAAAAATTAACACTTTGGGCAAATGAAAATCATATGCAGTTTAATCAAGACAAATGTTTAGTTGTGCATTTTGGTGTAAATAATCCAAAAATGATATATTATATAAATGGACTACCACTTCACTCATCAAATTATGAAAAAGATTTAGGGATATATGTTAACAATAAACTTACATCAAATTGATCACTGTGTTAGAACTGCTTGCATGACCAACAGACTTTTGAGGCAAATAAAACCCACTTTTGTTAATCCAACTGAACAATGCCTTATTCCATTGTATAGGGCATACATTAGACCGTATCTAGACTATGGCTCCCCTTTTTGGAATCCAAACCAAAAAAAAGACATAGCAATTCTTGAACAGGTTCAAAGGAGAGTAACTAGAATGATTCCAAGATTAACGAAGTTGGATTATCAGAACAGATTAAAAGCTACTGGTCTCTTCTCTCTTCAAACTAGAAGATTAAGAGGTGATATGCTTATGGTTTTTAATTTAATAAATTCACTAGATCTAATGGAAAAATGTGGTCTAGCACTCTCCAAAAGGAGACATGTCCTGAGACTGCATAATAAACAGCTTGAAGTAAAAACTTACAAAACCAGCAAAAGGGGAAACATTTTTCCAATAAAAGTATCCATTGTATGGAACACCTTGCCACAAGAATTGGTAGAGACAACTAGTGCCACTGTCTTTAAAAACAAATTAGATGTTTGGTTGAGGGATAATAGATAAATAATGTCCCACATAGTGTGGGGAACAGTCTCGATGGGCTCTGGCCTTCTTCTATTCTTTCATACCAAGCAAAGTAAAGTAAATGTAACATGGACAAGGGCCTACTCACTGGAGCTGTGTTTATAGACTTCTCTAAAGTGTTTGATATGGTACATCACCCGTTATTATTGGCTAAGCTACAGGCTCTAGGTGCCTCCAACTCTACTGTATCCTGGATTGCTAGCTACCTTGATAATCACTTCCAGGCTGTCTAGTTCTGTAAGGTTCTCTCCTCCACTGCCCCCATCACCTGTGGGGTCCCACAGGGATCTATCCTTGGTCCCCTACTCTTTTCTCTCTTTCTTAATTACATCCCTGTTCCTTCGCCTCACAGCAGTATACTCTTGTACGCAGATGACCTAGTGCTTTACTCTGCCTCCAAGTCTATGGTGGATATAAATCATAATCTATCCATGGACTTTCAGGCCCTTCAGTCCTGGTTTTTGTCTAACCATCAAAATCCTAAACATAGCTAAGACTCAGGCCATGCTTTTTGGATCCACTAAAAAAGTGCCCATAGAGTCTCCTAAGCATTTGGTCCACTGTTGTGATGGTTCTGGTGTCTCTAACTCCTTAACCTTCAAATACCTTGGGGTACTAGCAAATGGGCAAGAAGGAGGGGTGGAGGAACAATAGGGAATAATCTAAACAGCCATCACAGAGGCAACAAGCCTTGGTGTGAAGCAAATCAATAAAACAAAATGAAGGAAAAAAACACTATGGTTCTCAAAAGAGGTTGCAGGGACGGTTAAGGAGAAAAGGATAGCATTCAGGAAATATAAGGAAACACAGAAGGAGCAGGACAGAGAACTTTATCAGTTAAAGCAGAAGGAGGCAGGGAAGGCAGTCAGAATAGCAAAGGCACAAACTGAGGAAAAGATAGCCAACTCTGTTAAGAAGGGGGATAAAACCTTTTATAGGTACATTAGAGTGAAGAAAGACCAAGGGAGGGATACAGAGACTTAATAAAGGGGAGGGAATGTGGGCAGAGGGTGACAGTGAAAAAGCAGGGATACTGAATGAATATTTCTGCTCAGTATTCACAACAGATGAGGAGGAGGTCCTAAATCAAACAAGGAGAAACTCTGAATAGGGGGTTGATACCAGTCCATTCACAGAAAAAGGGTTTTGAAAGAACTCTTGAAACTGAGGGTGGAGAAAGCAATGGGGCCTGATGGGATTCACCCAAGAATACTAAAATAACTAAGGGTAGAACTAGTAACACCATTGACTACTCTCTTTAACAAATCATGGGAGGATGGAGTGGTACCTGAGGACTGGAGGAGGGCAAAATGTGATTCCACTTCACAAAAGCGGGAGCAGGGCAGAGGCAGGAAACTACAGACCAGTTAGTTTGACTTCAGTGGTAGGGAAAATGATGGAATCACTTCTGAAGGAAAGAATTGTTGAGTACCTAGAGGCCAGTGGGGCACAGGACCCAAGGCAGCATGGTTTCACAGCAGCGAGGTCATGTCAGATGAACCTAATAGATTTCTTTGACTGGTGACCAAAGTAGTAGACCAGGGAGGGGCTATGGATATGGCCTACCTCGATTTTAGCAAGGCATTCAACACAGTCTCACACAAAAGATTAATATACAAGTTAGCCAGCATTGGAGTGGGTCCCAAGGTGGTAGCCTGGATAAAAACTGGCTGGACAACAGAACACAAGGGTAATAGTAAATAGGTCCACAGTGAAGAAAGGAGGTAACAAATTTCCATGAGGGTTGAGTACTGGGACGGTCCTCTTCAATATCTTTATAAGTGACATTGAAGAGCACCTGAAAGGAAAGGTATGCCTCTTTGCAGATGACACAAAGATCTGCAACAGGGTTGATACACAAGGTGGGGTGGAAAGAATGAAAAGGGACTTGGCAAGATTGGAGGAATGGTCAAATACGTGGCAGTTCAGATTCAGTGCAAAGAAGTGCAAGGTAATGCATCTGGGAAACAAAAACCCAGGGGAAGAGTACACAATGGGGGGTGAGTTAATAACAACAACAAAAATCGGAAGAGACCTAGGAGTAATTATATCAGATGACCTAAAGGTGGGCAAGCAATGTGAACAGGCAGTAAGGAGGGCTGGGGGGATACTGAGATGCATAGGGAGAGGCATCAACAGTAGAAAACAGGAAGTTGCTATCCCTCTCTACAGACAGTTAGTGGGACCCCATCTGGAGTACTGTGTGCAATTCTGGAGACCCCTTCTCCACAAAGACATAGACAGAGTGGAGGCTGTTCAGAGGAGGGCAACCAAAATGGTGCAAGGTCTGCACCAGAAGACATACGAGGAGAGACTAAAGCAGCTTAATATGTATACCCTTGAGGAAAGGGGGGGGACATGATAGAAACTTTGAAGTATCTCAAGGGAATTAACAAGGTACAAGAGGGTAGTATCTTTTAGAAGAAGAGATGTGCAAGAACAGGGTGGCACAATTTGAAGATAGAGGGGGGATGGCTCAGAGGTAATGTTAGAAAGTATTTTTTCACAGAGATAGTTGTGGATGCATGGAACAGCCTTCCTGAGGAGGTTGTGGAGGAACAGTGAGAGAATTCAAGAATGCATGGGACAGGCATAAGGCAATTCTAGTGAGGGGCAGGAGGAAGTAAGCTGTTGATTAACTAGAATCTGAAGCATATCCATCAGGTAAAGAAATGGGCAGACTGGGTGGGCCAAGCAGTTCTTATCTGCCATCAAATTCTATGTTTCTATGTATGCTTGACCCAGTGCTTGATTTTGGTGCACATATCAATGAAGTCTGCCGCTCTGTTAATGCTAAGATTGGTGTGGCCTACAGAGTGTGCCACTCACTCACCCCGGCGGCTAGGATCTCTGTAACATGAGGTGTATTACTCCCTCAACTCCTATATGCCCTCCCCGTATTTTCTCATGCTAATGCGGGGGTTCTCCTCAAGTGGGACACCTCTTATAACAATATCTGTAGATTTGCTTTATCTGCTCCTTGCCTAGCACACCACTGCCTACTCTATGCTGCCTTACATTGACTGTCTCCCAATGCCCTCTGCTCATATGCTCTAGGGTGTCTTATTGACTCCCTTACCACAACCCCTTGTCCGGCCACACTGGGTGGCATGCTTACTCCGGTCTCTCATTTCCGATCCCTTAGATCCTCCTTCTTCCCAATGCTCACCATTCGGCCCTGCTCTTCTAAAATGGGTGAGCAAGCTTTTGCCTATTTTGCTCCTAGCTTTTGGAACTCACTCCCACGTCATATTAAGAATAACTCATCTCACCTCACATTTATGCGATCACTGTTTTCTCACCTCTATGCTCTTGGTACCTGTGACTGCTTGTGACCACTGTATTTTCCTCAGTGGTGTTCATGCTATTTGTGGAAAATGACCTAAAGTATATCTTTTGTCTATTTGTGCATTTTCTTTATCTTTTCTCTCTCCTAGCTAGGCTATTTTGACTGTTACCAATGTATTTGCCAATATTGTATCCTACCCTAATCGTGTGTTTATTGCTTACTATTATCTCTGTTTGTATATTTAGTTATTGTGATATTGTTTTCCAAACAGGTATGTTCTTTATGGGTAAAACATTGGCTGGACAACAGGACAAGAAGGTAATTGTAAATGGAGTCCACTCTGAAGAAAGAGGGGTTACTAGTGGGGTACCACAGGGTTCAGCACTGGGTCCAGTACTTTTGAATGTCATTATAAGTGACATTGCAGAGGGACTGGAAAGAAAAGTATGCCTCTTTGCATATGATACAAAGATCTGCAACAGGATTGATACACAAGGAAGAGTGGAAAGGATGAGAAGGGACTTGGCAAGTCTGGAGGAATCAATCAATCAAAGTCTTTATTTAAACAAGCGATCACCGTTGAGCAAGCTCATTTTCAAGGTGGACCTGGGAATGGTCGGAAGCATGGCAGATTGTATTCAATGTAAAGAAGTGCAAAATAATGCACCTGGGAAACAAAATCCCAGGGGAAGATTACACAATGGGGGGGGAGGTAGTAACAACAACAAAAATGGAAAGGGATCTGGGGGTAATCTTATCAGATGACCTTAAGGTTGGCAAGCAATGTGAGAAGGCAGTAGGGAGGGCTGGGGGATACTGGGATGTATAGGGAGAGGCATCACCAGCAGAAAACAGGAAGTTGTTATTCCCCTGTACAGACAGTTGGTAAGACCTCATCTGGAGTACTGCATCCAGTTCTGGAGACCCCATCTCCGCAAGGACATAGACAGGATGGAGGCAGTTACAGGGCCGGTTTTAGGATTTTGGGGGCCCCCAGCAAACTTCATGATAGGGGCCCCACAGACTGGGCCCCCCAACCAATTATCTTTGCACATTGGCCCTATTCTACATTAAAATACTAATGCGTACTTAGGTGCTAATCACATGTGGAAGCCTAGAAACAAGCCCTTTACATGTAATACTAGTCTAGAAATACATATATAATAATGTATAATATAACTGCAAAAAGATTATCGTCCAGCTCTAGCTGTTACTAATTTTTCTAGCTCTGCTGCTGTCTATCTATGCAGTCTGATCTTCTCTCGACTCCTACTAGTATACTATATGTACCCGACTATAATTTGGACTGAAATAAATGTTTATTTAGAATAGCCTCTGAGTTACAACAGATACACATGATGACACAGTCAGTTACTAACTGTGTCATCATGGGTATGTTGTCAGAGGCAGGCTACTCTAAACAAACATTTATTTAAGTCCAAATTATGGTCCAGACCTTCTCCTGATCTCATCTCCCAGCCCATCTTTGTTAATCATTACCTACCTAAAAGAAGCGAAGGCAGGCAAGGCACTAGTCTCTGAGTGGGTGTAATCCTACTCCTCTGCTCTCTCCTCCACTCCATGCACTGCACTGGTCTCTGAGTGGGTGTAATCCTACTCCTCTGGCTCTCTCCTCCACTCCATGCACTGCACTGGTCTCTGAGAGGGTGTAATCCTGCTCCTCTGGCTCCCTCCCCCACTCCATGCACTGCACTGGTCTCTGAGTGGGTGTAATCCTACTCCTCTGGCTCTCTCCTCCACTCTGTGCACTGCACTGGTTTGGCAATGTTCACTGAATTGCTGAATTTGCAGATGCTGGCTGCTGAGCTCTTTTTGTAATAAAATAAATGAATTATAGTTGTTCTCAGCAAGCAGCACTAGCAGAAGCAACAGCAGTAGGTAGAGAAGGTCTGGCTGGCTACTGGCTGAAGCGGGTGGTGGTTCTCTCTCCTCCAAACTGGCCGTCTGGATAGCAGATGCAATAGCAAATTTCTCTCCGATGCTCTGGAACTGGTCCTCGGCCGAATAGTTCCAAAAGCGCTGGAGGGACCATTTTTATGCTGCAGCTGAGCCTGTGGACCTGAGGGGGGACAGAAATGTTCAGGTCCATGTTAGAGCAGGTGCAGTAACAGGAACGGACCGAGTGGAGCCCTGTGATTGGTTCCAACACAGCAGCTCCCAAAGTCAGCCCGTATTTTACTGTGCACCACAATTGGGGGATGTGGGTTAACAAAGAAACATGTCGTAGGAGGTGGCATGGTCACTGGTCGTGAACTGCATGGTTCGGCATTCATTGTTCGGGGAAATGGGACAGTCAGTCACAAGTTAGTGTTCTCAACAACACAGCAATGAAACAGTGTTGCAAACCAACCACTTTGGGAGGGGGACAACTAATGAAAGAGCCAGAAATTGGCTGTGGGGCCCCAGACATTACATGGTGATGGTGACAGAAAATTTGGGGAGCCAGGAGGACAAGGAGGATTAATTAAAGCCAAGGTATGTTGTTTGCTTGCTCAGCTGTGTTGATCGGGCACAAGAAAATGTATTAACTATGCTGTTGATGCTGACTGTGTTGGGGTCATCCGGTGTGGAGTGAGACTGAAGCAAGGTGGTATGCTGTGTGCTGGGGCCCACTGCCAGACTTGCTAAATTTTGGGGGCCTCCCGCGGCCACGGGGTTGGCGGGTGCCTAACGCTGGCCCTGGGCAGTTAAGAGGAGGGCAACTAAAATGGTGCAGGGTCTGCAAGAGAAGCCATACAAGGAGAGACTAAAGGTGCTTAATATGTATACCCTTGAGGAAAGGAGGGAGAGGGGAGACATGATAGAAACATTTAAGTATCTCAGTGGAATCAACAAAGTCCAAAAGGGTAGCATCTTTCAGAAAAAGAGATGTGCAAGAACAAGGGGACACAATTTGAAGATAGAGGTGGGATGGCTCAGGGGCAATGTGAGGAAGTATTTTTTTACAGAGAGGGTGGTGGACACATGGAACAGCCTTCCTAAGGAAGTTGTGGGGTCTAAAACTGTGGGAGAATTCAAGAATGCATGGGACAGACATAAGGCAATTTTTGTGGCGGGGTAGGAAGAAATAGGCTGTTGGTTAAATAGGATCTGCAGCTTATCCTCTAGGTAGGGCAATGGGCAGACTAGGTAGGCCAAGCAGTCCTTATCTGCCATCAAAGTCTATGTTTCTATGTTTATAGGCCTAATTGTTGTAATTGCTGTGCCTTATTGTTTGTTATTACTGTATTGTCATTTTGTACTCTCCTTGGTCGTACCTGAAAATAGGCAGGTTTGTTACCTAGTGCTCTTACCCAGTTACCAAAAGCTAATAAATAAATATATAACTACCTATTGAAAATCAAGTTTAGCCCCCCAAGAATAAGAATGTCCTTCATTTTACTAGCCAATTGTTTAAGAAACTTTTCATAGAATCTGTACAGGGATCCTTGGGGGCATGCACATTTGCAATTGTGACTTTCGTATCTTGAATAAACCAAGTTACCACATCACACCCTGTTGTGTTCTGCCAAATGTCTTCCTCCTAAAAAAGGAAGGTGTTCAATACCAGTGTGGCAATCCCTATTTTCTTTCCAGATGGAAAGGAGGAGTAATACACCTTAGCAAATCCAAACCTTTTTTTAATTGTTCTGCCTCAGAGAACTTCACATGTGTTTCTATTTTATATAGGTCAATACCTATCAGTGTTAAATAGGGTCACTGATACCACTAGCATTAAAAATCAGCATGTCTGTGTCTTTGTTATTGCCATGGTTTATGGTTATCATTTAAGCTGCCCCCATACTATATTCAATCAATCAATCAATCAATCAATCACTTTATTTAACCAGGCATTAACACCATTAAGCAAGCTCATTTTCAAAGTGGTCCTGGACTTTTTGCCATGTACCTGGATCTCCATGGAGTGTCAGTCAGGCCAAAGAACAACTACCCCCTGCCAACACCTCTGTCGCTATCCTGTACTGTGTGTGATACTGGGTAATGCTATCTGCTCCACTGCATCACATCAGAACATTGAACAGTTACATTGTGAACTTGTGAAATCTTTTTGAATAAAACTTTTCCCAGACTCATTCAGACTAATTCCAAGATGCTAAACCTATGCCCCTGGTATCAGTGTACCTTGCACCTCCTCCCTGAGAGGTGGTGGGGGAAGTTTAATCAACTGTGGAGTTCAGACAATCATTCTCCCCTTCTTCCAGTCACCTCAGGAGGATGGAGGAGGAGAAAAGGACCCTAACCCAAATATTTACACTGTCCACCTTTCCATCATACAAAAAGTAAAAGTGAGCCCCCCCTCCACCAGCTAACATTTTCCTGTCAGTGTATCTCCTTCTGAAAACCCCACCAGGTCTGGGTATTCACATCTTTACCTGAAGGGGGGCCTTACCACCAGCTGAACCTCAGATCAGTCAATCAGTCAATCAATCAATATATCTTCCTGACATATGATTCCCCGCCACAGTTTCAAAAGCAAAACCCACCACCCTTTACTCAGTCATCTCTTGTGTGTCATCCGGTGTTCTTAAAACTTCCCTTTCCCCAGATGCAGTATCAGTTAAAATGTTCCGGGTATCCACGTCTCCCAACTCAGATCTTTGTTTTCCTACTATGCGCTGCCCACGGATCAGCTAATTTAAGCACTGTAGCATATGATTGGAGCAAATATCAAGGAGCCCCTACAGATCCTCAGCCTAGGAAAAAAAGGAACACCCCAACATTTCTCCCCCTTCCAATAACGTGTACAGATATTCCACACCCCTATCACCTGACAAGTTTGAAATTTGGTGACCGTTTTGGTGAGGGGTAGATGTATAAGACTAGGAGGGGTTGCAGGCCTGCTCTACATATAGCCACATTGCATTATAAACCCCATTACATTATGCCTTTCTACATACATAATTTCAGTACAATATTGTGTATCCTGGAGGACAAAGGAAAAAAAATATCAATAAAGCAAATTTTAAATCATGCCCTTAAAGGAGAAAAATCTGCTCTGGCAATCAGTTCTATGAAGCAAGGAGACTTTTCATGGTCTGAGGTTCTTGTGTCCCCCTGGCTGCAACAAGTCAGCCTTCAGGCAAAATCTTTCCTCTCAAGTAAAACTGTTCCTGAAAACTCCAGTGCAACAGGCTCTGAGGGCAAAGTCAGCTTAGGAAATGGAAAGTTAATGTGAAGGAGCCGGCGTGTGCGGCAATAACACTTCGGTATATCCCCCTTCAAACCTGGTGCCCCAGTCCTTCCTCTTAATGAGCAATCTTCAGCAAATCTCCCTGGACTGCCTGAGGTAAACAAAATGGGGAAATATAGTACCTGTTGTAAGCTACACCTGCACCTCTCGCCCTTAGCCACCATTGGTGTCGCAGTGATGTTCCAATCCCCTCCTCAAAGACTGAAGTAATGCCTTGACCACCACCATTTTGGATAGGTTATCCTATTTTCTCAGCTTCTGTGTCCTCTCATTGTCATTGTGCTCTGGTGGTTTTTGAGCTGATCCTCTCCAAGTCAAGCTTGTCCTTTTCTCAAAGATCCCATTTTTAGGCCTGATTCTACTTCTTGTAGGGTGTGGAAAAAGAGTATGTCCACACCTGGGAAAACCTGTAGTTTTGCTAAAAAGAGGGTGTGGGACCTTCATTTTTCTCATTTAGGTTCAATCTGATATCCACATACTTTTACCACTACTGTATGACTTCAGGCACATAGTCATTATGGAAGTAAATACAATGCTTTTGGTAGGATATTACTTTTTTCTGCCATGCCACTCACAACAACCTTCACCTTCTAGCAGTATCTTCAAATGTTGAGCCAGGTTTTGCGTGTGGGCCTTGCTGCCTCTGTTTCCATGCCTGATGTGGACTTTTCAGGTTTGTTCCCAGCAGCAAATCCAAACAATCTTTTAGGGGGGGTTCCTATAAATTCAGTCATTTTTCCCTACTCTACCAGTTCACAGAGGCAGTACTCTATCAAATTGTTTCTCCGAGCATGACCCCCCCCCCACCAAGTTCTGGGACTTCTTGGATAATGTGGTGACTTGATGAACCAACTAAGAGATAGCCCTGGAATATTTGATGCTATCGTCTTCCACCTCACTGATATGGGCTTCCATCTCCCTGAGTCTCCTCGGGGTATGATCTAGTGTGTCATTGGGTACTTGTAGCTCCTTCATGTAACAGGCTCTAAAACTAAGGATTTCCAACAATAGTAGGACAAATTGAGGGTGTCTTCTTTTGATTGGACCCCGTGCTGCCTGTTTTTGAGTCTTCATCTAGGCCTTGGGCTCCAGTTGGTAACAAACATTCTGCTGTTAGCCCAGCTACCTCGACAAGATCTGTCAGCATCAACAAGGTCTCACAACTTCCAGTATCAAGACCTAGAGGGCATTCTACTTTCCTCCATTTCTTCTTGAGAATCAGCCATTTATTTTAAAAAGTAGGCCTGTTTTGGTGGAGTTTTAAGCTAAGAGGGGAGTGTAGTTGTTCAGCTCTCCAGCTATCCTGCCACTCAATGGATGATGTCAATGGAAGTCCCACTCTCACCTCTGTTTGAGCATTAGATAGGGACTTACAAGGATGCTGGCTCTTTCCCCTGCTGTACCTCCTCACTATTTATTTATTTAGTTTTTGTTGACGGGTAAGTGCACTAGGCAGATTCTGCCTATTTTCAGGCATGACCCGGGGAAGGGGGATACAGATGAATGCCAACTGACCTTGAACCAGATTAAGCTGTTGGTGGTATTTGTAGTGAAAGGGGACCACACTATGGAACCACTGGCAGCCAAAATCAGATAGGCTAAAGAAGGAAGGGGTGTCACAGTAAAAGATAGGATGTACAAAATATTCCTATACACAGGCTATCTTCCACTTACACTAACTCAGGTGAAGGACTCGTTACCCCAGACTTTAAATATCCTCAAAGCATACGTGAGCTTATCAGGTCTTAAGGTGAACTGGGGTAAAATGGAGGTACTTTCAGTGGCAAACTGTCCCTGTCTTGTTAATCTTCCACCTCACTTCAGATTAAAATGGTCCACACAAGACTAAACATCTGAGATTGGTGCTGGGCCAACGCCCATAACCTAAGTCCAGATTTTAGATTTCAATTTATACAGAAAGTACTCAGCAGATGGTGTTGCATACCTCATAGACAGGTTTGCTCCACACAAACAGGTGTTGGAGGTGTGCCCACAGACCTGGAATTCTGACCCATAACCTCTGGGAATGCCCTACAATCAGGCCCTATTGGAAATCAATCCTGGACTTTAGTAATCCATCATTGGGCTCACCCCTCCCACAGTCCCCAAGGTTATGGATAGTTTGAGATCTCTTAGAGTTGCCGCATGATTGTCAGAAGCATACTAGCTTGATCTATTCAACTGCCATGGAAGCTAAGCAACAACTACTACTCCTCTGAAGAAAGCCACAAAGCCCAACCCTTGCAAACTGGATAACAGAGCTTACCAGACTGCCAGAGTATCACCAAATCTCTTCTTCAGGGAGAGGTGTGTTGAATGTTTCAAAGAAGTTTGGGCTCCATGACTTTGTTATATCAATGGGCCTAGTATATAGTTTTGTAGAAATGAGAGGGGGCAGCCAGGAAGGCACTCAGGCACCCCACTATTAGTCTGTAGAACTTACTGCCCTTCCAGTCCCCTTATGTTGATGTTCAGTGGACCAGGATAGGAGAGTAGTGAGGGGTTTTAATCCCCCCCCGAGAGGAACCTAACAACCAAGAGGGTGCTAGAGATGGCAGGATATATCTAGAGCTTAGGGGTTCAAGGATCTGCAATAGTGTTGTCTAAATGATGAAGGCAAACCAAAAACACAGTAGAACGTTGGATTAAACATGGTTAGACAATTTTCTGTATGTCTCTTTTGTCTTGTATAGCGTAAGTTAATCAAAAATGCAGGTAGAAATAGAGGTAATCATCTCTCACATGGTTTTTGTTGGGAATATGGTGCAATATTCATGTTTTTCCCCCTTTCCCCCTTTGATCTCAAATTTTTATATATAGACTCTGAAAGTCAGGGGATCATCACAGTGGTGGGGTCCTTCTGACACAATAATAAACTACGTGCTGGCCCAGCAGCAGGGAGGGTTGAGGCACTAAATGCCACACCTGCCACCACACAAGCTACCTGGGTTTGAGACCAAGCCTGGGTCCCTGAGGGAAAGCTGGGGGGATGAGGACTGAGCATCCCAGAGGATGCTCCCCTCCTCCCGGGAGGGAGTGCAGTCATGCTCTGCTGCAATACTGCCTCTTGGGTGACCATAGGTGGCAGTGTGCTCAGAGACTTCCTGGGTTCGGGACACCAGAGGTGATATGCTTCATGCTTCCACATGAGCTTGCATCCCACCCTGAAGCTGGTGTCCCAAGACAGAAGACCAGGAGGGAAAATCCTGGACAGAGAAATGATGAGCAGTCCAACTCCTTGCAGGCCCCCACATCAGCAACAGGGCCTTCCCTCCACAAACCGGATCCATCCTCCTGCAGGTATGGGGGGACTTCCAACCCAGCTTCAGAGGTGTACCTTCGCATCCCCACCTTAATTGCTAGGGTCATTTACAGAGTGAAACGTCACCCAAGCAAAATGGAAAACTCAGTGTTAGACACCCACAGCAAGACTGAGTTTACAGTAACATTTCTTTTTTTTAGTAGAGTGCAGGCTCAGAAGCAAGCTTGATGCATACTTCCTTTGGCAAACATTTCTACCAATACATTGGGAATGGTATATCTGTCACCAAGGAGCTTAATACATATTGTTTACAAAGTGTATAG
Organism: Neoceratodus forsteri; assembly: GCA_016271365.2. Taxonomy (NCBI): domain Eukaryota; kingdom Metazoa; phylum Chordata; order Ceratodontiformes; family Ceratodontidae; genus Neoceratodus; species Neoceratodus forsteri. Next base: position 502,357,860 of record CM057456.1, read on the forward strand.
AGTATAAAAGGGGTCCCAGAATTTTTTAAACGTATCTATAGGCAGTCTGTACTTCCTGCCTCTCAGGCATGGGGGAGGGATTGCTGGTGCTGAGCATAAAATAGACCAGTTTCAGCGTGTCTCCAGCTTGCCCACACATGTTGATGAGAGAGCATAGCTCCATTGAAAGAAATACTACTGGCTGCTAATGGTGTCTGGTATTTTTGAAGAGGTCAGAAACACTAGAATTAATATGACATAAGCATTTAAACTTGTAAAAATACTTTAAAATGGCATTAGAAGCAATGCAATTTTACCCTTAAATAGTTAAGGATGTCATGACTACTTAAGGACCTCTATTTTATTTTTTTCATAGCTATAAAACCAGCATTGATAAATGCAACTAAAAAGGAAAGAGAGTGGGGTCAAGTAAGGAAGTAGATGGGGGGGGGGTGCTGGTTTGAAATTTATATAAATTTATGTAAATATGATAAAGTGCAAGTAATTCACTGGCGGCTAAAAGTTGTCTGCTTTGTTTTGAATACAAGGATGAATATGTGCCTAGTGTGAGGTTATTATTAATGAGTGGAGGTGTATATGTTAACTCCAAAATATGTAGTAGTTTTTTAAAGAGATATGACTACAGTATAATAAAAGGTGATAGATGTTTATAAAATGTTGAAGTGACACTGAGGTCACAAAATGTTGCCTATATATAAATATATATATATATATATATATCAATCATACTGTACCACACATGACCAGATATGTGAATGAATGTGTTCATTCACATATCCGGTCTTTAATAATGATACAATATGGTCTATAACCCATTGGTCCACACTGTGGACCAATAGCATCCTGAATCATACTGTATGCTGCCTGGTCTGCAGACAGCCGGCATGCGGGAAGGGTGCTGCCACCCCGCCGGCTGACAGGGAGGGTGCTGTGGCCGGGGACCTCTGTGGGTGGGTGGGTGTGTGGGGAGGGTACCACTGGACCACCAGGCATTTCATTATTTCCACAACAGCCCACGATCGGGCACATGGGGGGGGACCGCTAGACCACCAGGTATAACTGTTATGTATACGGATGCCTGCGATCGGGTGTACAGGGCGGGGGGGCCACTAGACTACCAGGGGGTCAGGATGCTTGTGGATGGTGTTCCTGCTGGGCGGGTGGCCACCCACAGCTGGCGGCTGTTGTGTTGCACCTTGCATTACAGCTGCCCATCTGTGGGTGGCCAGTGTTTGAGCCTGTTTTTTTCGGCTCAACTTTAAACATAAGTGTGTAGTGCATGTAGGGGTTGCACTAGCATATGCGCCACACATCCCAGGCTGAATATCAGGATATGCCGCATATGCATGGGTACGCCCCCTGCATCTGCGCTGCATACATTACCAATGTGCCCTGGCACATCAGGGGTTGCGCTGCGCAACTTGCCCCATTGAATATCACGCCGGGGCACATTGGGGGGTTGTGCATGGTGCAACCCTGTTGTGTCAGGTGCAACCCCTTTGAATATCCCAGCCTAGAACTATATCTGGATATCTCTGGGACCGTAGATAAAAACACACACGGATTCAAAAAGGGAAGATCTTGTACCACAAATCTAATTGTGTTCTAGAATAATATTAGTAAAAGTCTGGATAGCAGTTATCCATCTTATGTAATTCTACTTGATTTTTCAAAAGCTTTTGATAAAATACCTCATGATAAACTGATACATAAACTGATAAAACTAGAGGTTAATAATAATATAATTAGATGGATTCATAACTGGCTGCTAAATAGAACTCAACGAGTAAGTATAAATGATACAATTTCTTGCAAGGGCTTAGTGGGCAGTGGTGTCCCTCAGAGGTCAGTACTTGGGCCTATACTTTTCAATTTATACATCCAGGATATGGGCAAAAATATAAATAACATGATTGTCAAGTTTGCAGACAATACAAAACTAGGTGGCGAGGTAAACGCCATCAACAAGTACCTATCTCTAGTTGCTGACCTAGCCAACATTGAGCTGTCAGTAGAGCAAAATGATATGATCCTTAACATCGATAAATGTGTAGTACTCCACCTAGGTAGAAATAATCCCAATTATTCTTATATTTTAGGCCAAACAATATTGAAATCAATGTATAAAGTACAGGACTTGGGTATGACAGTAAATAATTCCCTCTCTTCCTCTGATCACTGTATGACAGTTGCAAGAACTGCTCGGTCAATGGTAACTAAAATTAAACTCTCATTTGTGAGCAAGACAGAACAACTCATTTTACCCATTTATACAACATATGTTCAGCCTGTACTAGACTATGGATCTCAGTTTTGGTCCCCGTATTTGCTTAACGATATTAAAATAACAGAAGGAGTACAAAGGGCTATAACTAAAAACATCCCTAGACTCAAAAGGCTTAATTACCAGACCAGACTACTGAAAACTGGCGTACACTCTCTCGAAGCTAGAAGACAAAGGGGATATTTATTGCTATTGTATAAATTAATACAAAATCATGAGCTTATATATGACTGTGATCTACATTTTAGCAATACGAGAGGCAACCTAAGATCCCATAATAAAAAATTAACTATACAGTCAACACAAACAGTTAAAAGGTATCACTTCTTTACACTTCGCGCTCCAATGGTATGGGATAGATTATCACAGACAGCAGTAAATTGTACAAGTTTAAGCACATTTAAAAATATCTTAGACTCTACTACAATAACCAATTGTTGGCAAAATTGGGGGACATTCCTGATGGGTCTAGGGCCCCTTATGTCCTTTGATCCCTAGTAGTAACCCTAGTAGTAATAATTAGCTCATTAATTATTACTTATACCAATATGTTTTTAACTTCCCTTTCTCCAGGGAATTATCCAAAATTAGTTGACATAGCAGAGAAGAAATAACACAGTAATACTTACAATAAACAGTCTGTTATGACCTCACCTAAACTTTAAATAGTAACTGAGTAAAGACTAAACAAAATTAGGAATGATTCTCCAGTGTCTGGTGCAACTGTTTCACTCTTATGTGTTCTACCCCAGCCTAGAATGTCCTCCTCCAAAACTAGACAACCCATGCCTGCAAATGCCCATAACTACCTTGACATTTTATGTCTGACTATTCTATATTAACATATGCTATTTTCTCTGTATTGAATTATCAGTTTTTCAGATGATATGTACTACGACGGGTCAACCCTCCACAGTACATTTTTGTACATGCATTATTGTATTATTTTACATAGCAATATATGCAAGCAATAATACCGAACAGGGTGGACGGTATTGGGCGGTATTGGGCAATACCTGACCGTGCAACGGTGAAATGAGGCCCGACACCGCGGGCGGAAGGCCTTATAGCCCCTGGAAGTTCTGGTATGCCCATACAGCCCACCCTGGTAGGTATTATTGCGCTTAGAAAATGGGCTTTATTGTTCTTTTTTTTTTTTATGAAAGTGATTTCTTAAAGAAAAAAGTGTGTAAAGTATTAATAAAAGCTATTAGAAGCAGCATCTTTTTTAAAATAGTGCCTTGACTGAAATACCACTAGAGGGTACTGCTGCTTTTAATAGCCCTTGTTTGTACTTTGCAGTGTATCTCTTTAGTTTACTAGTTTATGTTTTATTAGTTTTCACTCAGTAACCCCTCCCCCAGTTTACTTGTAGGAGTGCTAGACATTTTTTTTTCACATGAAAAAACTGTTGATTTTGCTGACTAATATCATCGGGGAGCGACTGGGTGAATGGTAGAGCAAGAATGCCAGGCTACAATGGAAGTGGGACATGGAAGTGCATCACAGGTTAAGGGAGCTGTGTTTCAAAAGAAGTTGCTTACTAGTTAAATGAGGTAAATTTAGGTGTTTTGTGCTGTCTCTGCTGGGCAGTTTTGAGCAGAGTGAGCTCCACAGGATTGAGAGAATGTGGGCAAGATGCAGTTACTGGTGTTTCCTGAGTTCCAGTTCCCGCACATGGAGACACGTTGTCGGCTTGGTGCAGCTACTTGATCGGCCGGCGTTTAGGGTAGCGTAGGGTGATGTGATTTTTTCTGTGACAGGAAAAGTAAAAAGAAAAAAAATGTGCTATACTTGTAAATGGAACATCTTGTGAGACGTGGGGGGGGGGACACACTGACTAATATCAGACGCTCAGTAAATCTTGGTTACCGAGAAAAAAATGGCGGCTTTCAGTTTGAAATTTGTGGTGCCCTTTGATATTGGTTATGCGGCATGTTGGCAATGGCACTTTTTCTAAGCCGAGCATCTATCGAAAGTTAATGTACCCCCCATCTAGGATTTTCAGCCAATGACAGAACTCCGACTATCTTACCCATTTTCTAAAAAAATATAGACAATGATGGTATAGTAGAAAAAGGCCTCATGGCCCATCCAGTCTGCCCAGCTCTACCTAGGGTAAATTTCCTAACTCCGCCTATGATATGATTCCGAACTCTACCTATGATATGTTTCCTAACTCTACCTATGGTATGATTCCCAACTCTACCTATGATATGTTTCCCAACTCTACCTATGGTATGATTCCCAACTCTACCTATGGTATGTTTCCCAACTCTACCCATGGTATGCTTCCGAACTCTACCTACGGTATGTTTCCTAACTCTACCTATGGTATGATTCCCAGCTCTACCTATGGTATGTTTCCTAACTCTATCTATGGTATGACTCCCAACTCTGCCTATGGTATGCTTCCCAACTCTACCTATGGTATGTTTCCCAACTCTACCTATGGTATGTTTCCCAATTCCACATGTGGTATGTTTCCCAGCTCTACCTACTATATGTTTCCCAACTCTACCTATGTTTCTCAACTCTACCTATGGTTCCCAACTCTATCTACAGTATGTTTCCCAACTCTACCTATGATATGTTTCCCAACTCTATCTATGGTATGTTTCCGAAGTCCACCTGTGGTATGTTTCTCAACTCTACCTATGTTTCTAAACTCTACCTATGATATGTTTCCCAACTCTATCCATGTTTTTTTTCCCAACTCTACTTATGGTATGATTCCCAACTCTACCTATGGTATGTTTCCCAACTCTACATATGAAACATAGAAACATAAAAACATAGACTTTGACGGCAGATAAGGACTGCTTGGCCCACCTAGTCTGCCCATTTCCTGACTTATTGGATAAGTTGCAGATCCTAGTTAACCAACAGCCTACTTCTTCCTACCCACCAGAATTGCCTTATGTCTGTCCGACACATTCTTGAATTCCCCCACTGTTTTTGACCCCACAACCTCCTCAGGAAGGCTGTTCCACTACTCTCTCTATAAAACAAAAACTTCCTCACATTGCCCCTGAGCCGTCCCCCTCTATCTTCAGATTGTGTCCCCTTGTTCTTGCACATCTCTTTTTCTGAAAGATGCTATTCTCTAGGACTTTGTTGATTCCCTTGAGGTACTTAAAAATTTCTAGCATGTCCCTCCTCCCCTCCTTTCCTCAAGGGCATACATATTAAGCTCTTTTAGTCTTTCTTTATATGGTTTTTGTTGCAGAGTCTGCACCATTTTAGTTGCCCTCCTCTGGACTGCCTCCATCCTGTCTATGACCTTGTGGAGATGGGGTCTCCAGAACTGCACACAGTACTCCAGATGGGGTCTCACCAACTGTCAGTATAGAGCGAAAACAACTTCCTGTTTGCTACTGGTGATGCCTCTCCCTATACATCCCAGTATCCCCCAGCCATCCTTACTGCCTTCTCACATTGCTTGCTTACCTTTAGGTCATCTTATATGACTACCCCTGGTCCCTTTCCATTTTTGTTGTTGTTAATACTTCCCCAGACCACATTTGGAGATGAGTTATCAGCTCAGTATGCACTTCCTGGTAAATGTTTTGGAGAGAAAGAAAGAAAGAAAGAAAGAAAGAAAGAAAGAAAGAAAGAAAGAAAGAAAGAAAGAAAGAAAGAAAGAAATGACATCTGTTTTCACAATCAGGTCAGTGTGGATGAAAGCACTTCCCATAAATTCAGCATGTTTCTTGACTCTGACGCACAGGTTTTACTGCACTGTTTTCCCACAGCCAGCATTACCGTGAGACCTGTACAGTGCCATGCACTGCTATCATCTGCTATACACTCACTTCACTGATAACTTACCTGCTTGTTTCCAGATCCTTATCAGCTGACCTTTTTAATTGCAATGTGGCACATACAGCATTTCATACCATGACATGATACATCATAACCCTTGCCTGTCTGCCAGTTTTTTAATCCTAATAAGCAGATTTCATTTTACCTCCTGAAAAGTCTGATTGATTTTTGAAGCACTCAAAGTACCAACATACCTATGACCAGCAAACACTCATCTTTTTTCTCTCTCTGTGAACTCTATGATTCCTCTTTCCTTTTAGCATTGCCTAATCACAAAATTACACCAAAGAATTCATTACTATGCAAAGAGGGTACAGTAACAAACTACCTGGTTTGCCTACCTGCTGGCCTGTTGCATCACCATTGTGATACAGTACAAAACATACCTTGTTGATACTTTCCCACCAAATTCAATTAACTTCTAGTCAGTATATTTTATTTGTGACCCATATGGTTGATGTAGACAAAACCAGAATAACAGAGAATGACCTCTAGATAAGCACATCGAACCTGAAAAGTTGACCTGGAGTGGATGCAACCAAAATAATGTTAACCTCTAGATAAATAAGAAGCCTACTGGAGGATGCATGGTGTGATTATTCCATGCAACTTTACAGCAGCATTAGTGTGTCTGACACACCCACACACCATGTACAGAATGCATTATTGCCATAGAACATTTAACTTCGATCCCTAAATAAAATGTATTTCTGAGTCCATAAACATGCACAGTGTCTGTTTCCAACCAGGATACAAACTCAAACATAAACAGATTTAGACAGGAATTGTTTTGAATTCTAACACTGAATTTCCCATCATTGATCATTCTCTGATTTGCAATAAACTGCAGTACAGTCATATTGCCACAAAAGGAATTTGTGAAATCATTTATTGGACCATAGTCACCAGATGCCTTTCAATGCACAATCCTTCAAACTCAGAAAGCCAGCACTTGCCCATAAAGTGCAATGCTATGTGAACTTAACATGTTCCTTGACTATTAGTTACCTTTTGTGAAAATTTCCCTCTTTTGTCACACTATGTACTTCTGCTGAGAAACAAATGGGCAGATACACTTAACTCTTTTGCTATCCTCTGTCTCTCCAGAGACTCTCTCAGGAGTGCATGATCTTTGCAATAAAAGTAAAGAGGAACAAATCTTCCACTGTCTCATCTTGTCATCTGTCACCTTTGATGGTCATTAAAAAGATTGAATGTTTGATTATTTTAATCAACTTCAGACATTTGTATGAAACATATCATTTTAGTTAGGCACGATGCCGACTAATGTCTAGATATCATTAACCTTGGTGCTATTCTTCTGTAATTTAGCTCCATGGGGAATTAAATTACAGCTCCGGAGTATTAAAGGGAATTAAGGTATCTCCTTTTGGCTGATTTGCACTTCAGCTCATTTCATGCAGTTCATCCATACTGGAGGTGAACAAGGAACCAGTAAAAGCCCAGTTCTGTGTTAGAAAGCTGTACATATCTATCTGGGCAATTTTGCTTAATAAGTGTCCTAGCCATAATCCAGGGTGTAACTGGAACACCAGCATATAGAAAGATGTCTGTAATTCCTAATACAACCTATGTACTATACCTTCACACTGTAACCCAAGCTCTGCCTAAAAGCAGTTTCTTGAAAATCTTGTAAAAGGCTGTAATCATCTGCACTTTTCATATTATAAATGTGGTATTGCCATATATGACATATGATGCATTCTGCCTTTCCAGATCCTACAGTATTATAGTTGTATAATATGAACTACACAATGCAACAGTTGGAAAAACTTGAATAAAACATTATTTTAATAGAAAAACTGCAAAAGCTACTAAGTATTGATTTGGATTTTTTCACCCTCATCTCATAGACACAATACATATTACTTCAAAGAGCTACTGAAGCCATAGGAAAACATTATGAAAAAATAGAATAGTTAGATTCAAGTCCCATTATGTGCACATACTTTCTTTTTGTAACTTCCCCTTGCTCTTTATTACAAACATCATTTGTATGAAAAAAGGATCTATGCTACTGTACTTTGGAATTACCTGCTCCTACGGCTAAAACCGCAGTACATAATTCTACTCTTAAGGCAGCCCTGAAGAAAATAGTCAACAGAAGACCTCTTGATCTTTACAGCTGGTTCACATACAGTAGCTCTTCTTGACAAAAACTGCCAATCAAAAGGCTTAATGCTACAAGCCATTTGACTCAGTTGACAGTATTGAAACACTGTGTTCAAATCTTTGGAGGTACTGTTGAGGATACTCAGAAATAGGAATACAGTAAACTGAGTTCACTACTGGACATTAGGCTGTTGAGGAATGTAGTCAAACAGATTACATTCAGTCTGCTACTCAATATTATACTTCTCACACGTTGGCCTCTAACTACTGCCCCTCAAGAGAAGTGAATACTTTTCTACTAATACTGAGTGTTTTACATAGATTGCCAGCATTGAGTTATGTAAAGGTACACCACCTGCCAAGTAGAGATGCAGTGAATTTAAAATTCGCTGGCGAAGTGAACACGAAGTGGCCACTTCGCATTATCATAATGCTATGCAAAGTGGCCATTGAAAAGTGCTCACTTCACCTTGTTATTATTTTTTTTTTTAAACTCAAGTTTATTGACAACAAATGGGTACAAATGCCTTTACATCCATCAGACATCATAATCGCCTGTATCATGTTACAATCAACACATTCCACAACAGTCAATTAATTCCCCCATTTATATTTTATTTCCTATATTTAGAGAGCTCAGCTTTCCTTGTATATTTGATTTAATTCTGATACCAAAATTCAAGGTCATAGTTAATTAATCTGGCCTCTTCAACCTCTCGAGAACCCACCCCAATGCAGCATTCGCCCGACCCTCTGTCCTCCCGCCACAGCTGCTCCCCCTCATCACCCTTCAACTTGTTTTAAGATGGTATTTCTGAATGCGCACCTCTCCACAGGTGCCATCTTGACCATTTTCTTATATATAGGTTTGTTTTATGATTCAGCTTAAAGGTTAACTCCTCCACCTCTGCAATCTCCAGTATTATGTTAAGCCAAATCTGTATCTGAGGTGGGTTAGGGGTTCGCCATGACCGAGTTATGGTTTTGTGTGCTGCCACTATGAATATTGCCCACAAGTATAGGGCGTCTGAGTTGCCCAAATCTGGAGGGGGGAGACCCAGAATCAGGTTTGTAAAATCCATCTGCTGTGCCAGTGAGAATATGTCTGTCAGAATGTTTCGGATGCCCTCCCAAAAAACTTTTAACTTTGGGCACTCCCAGAATACATGTACATATGTTGCTTTTTTTTCCTGGCACTGTCTCCAACACTCTGGGGAATGTGCGGGGTTTCTTTTGTGCAGGGACATAGGAGATAGGAAGAAGCGTATTTTTACCCTCCATTCAAACTCCTGCCAATATGGAGAGCTTGTGGTTTTAGTGGTGATTTGGAAGGCTTTGTTCCAGTCTCTCCCCTCCAGGTCAACTCCACTTTCCTCTTTCCATCTGGATTTAATTTTGGTTAAGGAATCTTTTTAGTTTGTGATAGCGTTTTGTATATATGCGAGATGAGGCCTTTTTGGATTTGTCCTGTTCTGATTGATCTCATGCAATTCAGCAGGGGGGCAGCCCTGGTAGGAGTGTGGTCTAGGATCTGTTGTTGTTTGATGTAGGCCTAATCTGGAGGAATCTGAAGTGGTCTGACTGTCTAAGCTTGTAGGTTTCTTTGAGATTCAAAATCAGGACCCTATCTCCCTGGAGGAATTGTTCCAAGTGAGTTAAGCCTAGTCTCTCCCATACTCTAAAATTGTGGTCTAACCTTGCCGGGAGGAAATTAGGAGCCCAGGCTATTCTGGCCATAGGCCAGATAGAATGAAAACTAGACTGTATTTCTGCCAAATTCTAGGTGTAGCTGCCACAGTGTTTCCGTGACAGCCATGGCCGGGTGTAAGGATGTGCCCAGCCTTCCTTTGGAAAATAGGACTCTCATGTCGAGAGGGACCTCCCCTCTGTCTCTTCCAGTTCCACTGCCTTCCAGTTTGAAGTATATGAGGCGTAGACCAGGACAGGGCCATCTTTAGTTGAGTGGCTAGTAATAATCTTCTAGGTCTGTAAGGATCTACCACCTTCTCTCTTATGGGTTTGGAGTATCTTAATGTTGATCCTAGGTTTTTTACCACTCCAAATGAAGCTAGATATTATCTTATTCCATATGAGGAATTGAGACCTTCCAATGTATATTGGGAGGCATTGGAACAAATAAAGGAATCTAGGGAGGATGTTCATTGTAATTATTTGGATTCTAGAGTACATTGGGAGGTTGATTAGGGACCATCTCTCAAAGTCTTTGTTAATCTGAGCTATTGGGGGTTTGAAATTAGTTTCAAAAAGGCGGGAGGGGTGTTTAGTTATCACTGTGCCCAGGTATTTCATTCTATCAGCTTCCCACTTAAGGGGTAACCTCTGTAGGGTCGCCCGGGACGGTGTGTAGTAGAAACATAGAACCTCTGTCTTTGTTTTGTTGAGTGAGTACCCTGCGTGAGTCCCAGATTCCTCCAGAATCGGCCACACCTCCAGGATAGAAGCGATTCAGGGGCTGCCAGTGAGGGCACATCATCTGCGTATAGGGAGACTCTCCTCTCCATCCCCCCAACCTCAATGCCCTTTATAATTTTAGATTGGTGGATAGCCTCCGCCAGTGGTTCTATGTACAGTGCAAATAATAACGGGGAGAGGGGACACCCCTGCCTGGTTCCCCTACTTAGTCTAAACCTCTCTGACAAGCTTCCATTCACTCGAATGTATGCCTGAGGGCCGGCATACAACGAGTTTAAGCTATCAATAAATGGGCGGGGGAAGGCCATGGCCTCCAGCACCAGAAATAGAAAGCTCCAGGAGACTTTGTCAAAAGCCTTCTCTGCATCTAGGCTCATTAGGCATGCAGGTGCTCTGGTTCTGTGGATTGAACCTATAGTATTCAGGGTGGTCCTAACACTATCAGCAGCCTGTCGGCCTGAGACAAAGCCCGTCTGGTCTAGACTTGAGCAAGTTCGGGAGGAGCAGGTTTAGGCGGGAGGCTATGATTGAAGTTAGTATTTTATAATCTACATTAAGTAGTGAGATAGGCCTGTATGACTCACATTTGGTTGGGTCCTTATTATCTTTGTGAATTAGGTAGATTGTAGCATATTGCCAGGAGGGCGGGACCGGGGAACCCTTCCCCCAGACCTCTGAAAATACCTCCAGAAGGGGAGGAACCAGTTCCTTTTTAAATGTTTTATAGAACTCTGCACTGAACCCATTGGGTCCCAGACATTTTCCCCCCTTCAGCTGCTTAATTGCATTTAGAATCTCCAGTTGGGAGATTTGTTTGCATAAAGAGAGCCCCGCTTCCTGTGATAAGGCTGGAAGAGCAAGAGAGGACAAGAACCTTCGTCTCTCTGTGGGGGCTGTTTCCTCCGGGGCTTGATAGAGCTTAGAAAAATATGAAACAAAGGCTTCTGAAATATGAGGTAGCCTGGAGCTAATTCTCTTTGTGGTTGGGGAAACTATTTTGGTAATGGCAGTATTTGCCTGATGCCTCCTAAGTCTAAAGGCTAATAGTTTTGTTGCTCGTGGCCCTCCCTCATAGAACCTCTGCTTTAGGAAATGCAAGGACCTCTCTACCTCCGCCCTCTGCAGTTCCCCCAGTTCCCTTCGTTTTGTTTTAAGTTCCTGGTCTCTATCCCTCTCCCATCTGAGCTTTTGGTCATCCTCCAATTGTTTAATTTGAGTCATGAGATCTTGTTGTTTTTGTTTTGCTTTCCTCTTCCTTGTTGTGGCAACATCTATTAATCTACCCCTGATCACAGCCTTAACCGTGTCCCAGACCATCTGGGGGGAGACCCCTCCCACATCGTTCTCTTGTAAGGTTCTATTAATAAGTTGCTTAACTTCTTGTATTATATTTTTGTCCTGAAGGAGCGAGCAGTTTAGCCTCCAGTGTGTTTTTTTCCTTGGAAGCAGGAATTCTATTTCAACAAATACCGGGTTATGGTCAGAAATTGCGTACGTCCCCACCCACATATCCCGAAACTCTGTCAGCTGCTGAGTGAAAGTGAAAAAAGTGTCCAATCTGGAGAAGACCCTGGACCTGGGGGAATAACAAGTATATTCTCTAGTTTTAGGATATTTTTCCCTCCAGATATCTTTTAACCCCCCTTGCTCTAATATCCTTTTAACAGAGGCAGCTCTCTTGTCATCCATTGTGAGAATTTGGGATGTGGTGTCAAGCGCTCTGTTAAAGACCAGGTTCCAGTCTCCTCCCATGATCAGGACACCTCTTGCCTTTTCCACTATTAACTGTATTAAAGAAGAGTAGAATGAGATGGGGGACCCTGGGGGGATGTATACGTTAGCTAGTGTAACTATAGTGTCTTGGATTCTACCCACAACAATAATATATCTGGCACCCTGGTCCTCCACCACCTCTTGAACTTCGAAAGGAAGAGATGCCGCAAGCAGGGTTGCAACTCCTCTCTTCCTTCCTTTTTGAAGGGAGGAGTGAAACACCTGCGGGAATCTTTTAGACTTTAGCTTTAGAGCCTCTGATGGAGAGCGTCTCTTGAAGATAATTAATTCCAGTCTTGTTGGGACAAGTAACTCATTAGTCTCTTCCTTTTATCGGGCTTGTGCAACCGTTTATGTTAAAGGAGAGAGTTTTCATTATTTGTCTATCCATGAGCGTGATTTCTATTCTGCCCTCTTACTTTACACATTTTTTTACCCCATTTTCGTGTTCTGTGTCTAATGATAGTTAAACATTTAATACCGTTGTTACCCATAGTGTTAACCTTTCTACATAACAAACATAGTTGAAAACTTTTCATACTTTTGTTTTTAACCTGTAACTCTGATTCAACTTCTATATAAGAAACATAACCAGAACTGTTTTGGAGTGTCCGGGCAAAACTAATCCTGCTCCCACTCAACCATCGTAAATTATGTTGACTTCCTAGGTTTAGTTGGAAGTTATCAGCCTCTAGTGCTGAAAGTAGAGTACTCAAATAAGTCAAGAGGTACCCCAATAACCCCAGGGAGATCTCCCCTGTTAGGTGTCTCATCACATCCAGGTCTTCATTGGCAAGCATAGCCCGCCCCTCCCAACCCGACAGCCTGATTAAAACATTGGTTAAAGTATCGCAATGCCAGCAGTCTCTGATCATTCTGTATTAAGTCTTTCCCCTCCTTGTAAGTATTTTTAAAAATACAGTGTGTCCAAATGTTCATTTCAGGCCGGTAGCCGTATTTACAGGAGATCTTGACCCAGTCAATGTGCATTTGGCCCTCTGGATATAAACAGTTCACAAGATTTGAGGACAGGAACAATGCGATTCTTTCCCTCATCCCTTCTCCTCGAGGTGATCTTGCCGACCTCTTCCCCCGCCCCTCCCTTCAATCTTCCGGCCTTGCTGCACTCTGTTGAGCGCTATCAGCAGTTTCAACACTCCCTGTCTGTAACAGTGTTGCTTTGCATAGATATTATTTTACCTCCGACGGTTTGATGGTAAACAGTCCTTCAGTTGGCCTAATTTGTGGCTGGAGAGCACTCAAATCATCCTATGCTTGTGTGCAAGCCTAGTTTAGGCCCCTTAGATCAGGAGAGAGGGAATCTGCGGACAGGCCTCATACAACTAGGGACACAGGGAATTCAAGACTAACTCATACCTTTACCGCCAACCAGCAAGTTCAGGGGTCCGATGCCTCCATATGACTTAGATTCAGTGTCTCCTGCAGGTGTTGCGCTTTCTTGTTCACCTTGGAAGGATCGCCGTATCTCCTCAGAAGTGATGAGATATCCAAGTGCAAGTTTGAGGAGGGGGTCTTCTTCGTTGAGCCTGGGAGAGACGTGCCTTTCTGAGCCACCTTCCAAGCCGAGGCGATCAGGTCCTTCTCCATTTTCTCTCTATGCATCGCTGGGACAGGTATTGACAGTGATTCCAAGTAATGCGCTGCAGCCAATAGGTCTGGAAATACCCTCGTGCCTTTATCCGTTAATACTTTTTGTCTTGCTGGAAAAAGAACATAAGCTTTAATAGACTTAGCCCTTAGTAGTTTCACTATAGGCCACAGCATTCGTCGCGCTTCCTGCACAGATGTTGTGTGGTCGTTGTCCAGAGCAATTTTTGGCCCCCGATAAATTAGAGGGCTATTCTGCCACGCCTTTCTCAGGACCTCCTCTTTAGATTTATATTGTGTGAAGCGGATCACCAGTCGAGGCTGAGCCGTGGGGTCCCGGGGTTTTGGAGCCAAGGAGCGGTGTGCGCGGTCCATCGAGAGGTCGAGATCCTCTGGAAGTTTTAGGGTTTCTTTCAGTAAGTCCTTCAAAAAGGTCTCAGTGTCCTCATGTTTGTCCTCTGCTCCCTCTGGAATCCCGTAAAATCTTATGTTCTGTTGCCTAGATCTTCCCTCCAAATCATCAATCCTCTGAGTCAGTTCTTTGTCTCTGGCTAGTAAATATAGCAATAGGCGATCATGCCTATCCGCCTGCTCTGCCGTTTGAGTTAAACCCAGCTCTAATTGCTCCTTCTTGTGATCGATTTCATTCAGCTCCGAACGAAGATCCGAAAGTTTCCTGTCTATATTTTGGACCGTCTGCGCTGTTTGCGCCAGATTGTCTTGATCAGTTCTTTCTGTAGGCCTGTTTCTTGTTGCCCTAGTACACAGGGGCCCTCCTCTGGCGATCGGGTCTCAACGCATCCTCCCTGTCTGCTTGTTGCAGCTCTCTTAATTTTTGTGCTGGGTGTGCGGTGCCTTATTAGCCTTCATTCTGGTGGTCTTGGCCGGGGAAGGCATAAGTTATTTCCCAAGTTGGCTTTGGATTCTGTCGTGCTGGGGTGGGAGCACCAAGCTTAAGCCGCCATTAGACCGATGACGTCACCGGAAGTCTCTTCACCTTGTTATTATGATTTTGCATTGTTATTCTGCCTTAACGAGAAGTAAGGTGGAATGACAACAATATAGGCACTTTAGGCAGCCCACCCACACACACACACACGACGTACACATATCACATGGCTTACAGTACTGTAAGTCACATGCTTTAGCCAGGCAGGAAGGAAGTGAGTCATACAGGCTAATACTTTCACTTTCCCCTTTGCAGAGGTGGAAGAAGGAAGCATTTTGTGTAGGAGAGGAGAGTTCGTTATTAATTCTTTCTTGAGCAAATTTCAGAAAACCCAAAAGCTTTTTTAAAAGCTAATTCTTAAGTTTTATTTTGTACTGTTTTGTCAGTTCATTTTGGTGACCAATTTCTTTGTTTTATAAGTTTTGTTGTGTGTGTGTGACTGTCGGTGTGTGTGCATGTGTGTGAGTGTGTATGAAGTCGCACGTCACATGATGTGGCGGAGAGGGAAGGAGTGTTTTGTACAATGGACCAGGAACAGTATGTGGCCTATGGCCAGAGGGGAGTGTGCACTTGTGAGGGGTCATAGCCGTGTGGCGTTGGACCGCTCCAGACTGTTTGGACCTGCCTCCCTCCCTCTGAAAGCAGCAGCACTACCAGTGCCACCGCCACATCCACCAAGTCCGCCACCACCACCAGTATCAGCTGCAGGAGCTCCAGCAGCACCACCTCCACAGCAGCAGGTGGAGCCCCAGGTGCATGACCATGCTGCTGGCACTACATCTGCCCCTCTGTGCCTGGGTCCCCCCCCCCACAGTTCCCCAGTTTGGCAGTTTTTCAACTGTGTTGGGGGGAACAGCAGCCTTGTGGTGTGTTGCTTTGTGGTGTGTGCTTGCGTGGCCCTCTGGGGGACACATTTGGGAACTGGAGGCCATGCACACATATGCTGAACCACCACAAGGTGGAGTGGCAAGCTGCCACCGAATGGGCCAGGGCTCCACCTGCTGTCCCTTCTCTGGCAGTGGCAGAGGGTGATGCTGTTGTGTATCACCACAGTAAGAGGAGGGCCACAGCAGCAGCTGCTCCACCACTACCCCCACCACTGACACCAGCACCACCCTCACCACCACCACTACCTGGTTTTCCCCCCCGCACCAGTGGACCCCGCCATAATGCCTGCAATGCAGGCAGACATAGCACTTTTGTGGGCTGTGGTGGAGGAAAATAATGAGAGGGTGGGTGCTGTCCAACAGCAGGGGGAGCAGATCGAGCAACAACAGCTACAGATTGTGTCGATGCTCTATCTGCTGCTGAAACATCAGAGGATCCCTCATTAGCTTTTTTTTCAGCACACCTCCCCCCCCACTGCTGTAGTGTTTTGTCTTTTGTTTATGTTTAATAACAGACAGAGGGAAGGCCACACAGTATTAATTTAAATGGAAGCAGTCAGCAACAGGAGGTCCCTCCCTCTGCAAGGCTTACCCTCCGGTTAAGCCTTTTAAGTATGTTGTGGTGTTTTTCTTGCTCTGCAACATACTTTGTTTTAATAAAGAAATGTCAGTGACCTGGAAGTATGGCAGATGCTATGGGGGCTGCATTATAAGGTGCAGGCGACCACACCAAACGCGCCAAAAGTGTTAGGCGCGCTGGTCTGCACCTTCCGCTAATGCACTTAGCATCCACATCGCCGAGATCGCTTCTTCTCTTGTAAAATAAAGTATGTTACCAGAAAATTTGCGAACAACCAGAGAAAGCTGCGAAACAGCCTGTTGCTGACGTTTCCTTAAATATATACATACACATACAGTCATTCATGCTCCTTATTGCCCTGTTACTATAATACAGTGCCTCAGTAATGTTTACTTTCTGTTGTGGAGTGGTTGTAGAAAAGCTGGTGTGAACAGTGCAAGAAAGATGTGCTAAATTGCATGTGTGCAGTCAGTGTTGTTTCCTCTGTGTGTGTGTGTGTGTGTGTGTGTGTGTGTGTGACATCAGACATTGTGCAGCTTCTTGAAAACATATATTGCTGACTTGTTGCAGAGTTATGGTATAAAGAATAGCGATAAGAACAACGTATATTTTATTGTCACCATCATCATCAGCGGACTAAGTGATACGACATTTTTTCAGAGGAGTCTGGCCAGAGTGCATCTTAGTCACTTACGGCACACATGACTTTTAGGAAATCATGTGTTTTTTGTGCTATGATCTCTGCAACGTCATGTGTGCAATGTGAGTGACTGAGGTACAGAGTAACCCGATACCTCTGAAAAAATATATCACTTGCTCCGCTGGTGCTGATGGTACAAATTAAATATACATCATGTAGTCTTTCTTATATTTATTCTTGAGATACTGCAACAAGTCACACCATATATATGTTTGCACGAAGCTGGACAATGTCTGCACACGCAGGAAAGAACACTGACGCCACACATGCAGTTTAGCACAACATACTTGCACTGCTCAGTAATGCTTTTTACAAAACACTTCAAATCACGAGTCCCGACACAAAGTAAACATTACTGAGGCTCCAGAAATATTTCTTGTTTGAAACAGACATTAAAGAGATTCACCAAGTTACAGTATTGCACCCAATATATGGGTGTCTTACCTCCAGGGAAATCTTTCTTGCTCCACATGTCCTTACATAGTGCAATACTTTTCTGGCAAAAATGCTCATCATTTTGGTAAACCAGGTCCCAGAGGACTTCCCGATCTGAAGAGCCTCCCAAGTTCCACCCCCACGCTCAGCAACGTTATGACGTGATGCCAGGGAGAGCGCGGGGGCATGCTCCATTATAGTGAATGGCCGGCACTTTCCATACGCTTCTTCATGTTATAATGGTCAGTTTGTGGTGAAACGTGGGCATGTTTCTAATAACAAGGTTCTTCAAGGTCACAGTTTTCACCACACTGTTGCACTGCTGCTTTAATTTATCATTTAAGTATGACATTATGTACTCACAATCACAACACACAAAATGCAACTGTCTTGTGTCCAGAAAATTCCCAAGTGCTGAGGAAGTGAAGTGGGAGCATTACACCACATGCAAAGTCCACCAGAATGTATTGCGTGATCACTTACGCGCACAGTGGTCACACAGAGTCCACAGAATTTTTCCGCATCCCCAAAATGTATCTGTCTTGTGTCCAGAAAATTCCCAAGTGTTGAGGAAGTGAAATGGGAGCATTACACCACATGCAAAGTCCCCCAGAATTTATTGCACAGTTACTCCTGTGCACAGTGGTCACACAGAGTCCCCAGAATTTTTCTGCATCCCCAAAATGCATCTGTCTTCTGTCCAGAAAGTTTATATACTCTGTGATGATGATGTACTCATGATGCACAGTGTCTTGCCAAACCATGTGAAGGAGGGGTAACATGACATGAATCTGTTCAGTGTTCCATCAGAAATGATGACTGTGAGATAACTGTTGCTGGTCTAAAGTGTGCTGCAATTTCTGCAAATGCAATGCGATCACCTCAGCCGGATGGAAGGTTGCCCTTTGTGTGTACACTAATAGTAGCCTTGGTGAGTTGATATTTATATATATATATATATACTGTATATCTATATATATATAGATATATAATATATATATATATATATATATATATATATATGCGTGTATTTTCTATGTGGGGGTTGACATATATAGACATGTACTCATTGTATTGTTTTGTATCACAGGTCACACATACTGTTGGTGTGCACATTCCAGTGCTTGATGAGACATTTTTGCATTGAAATTGGAAATGGAATACTCACAAGCCAATGAAGGTAAGTATTTTTTTTGGGGTGGGTAAAGTATATTTGCAAGTAGGTCTCATTAATGGTTTATTATTTGGTAACTTCTTCACAGATTTCATCTACATCCTTCTCGAGTCTGGTTGGTAATGATGGTCATGGTCATCGACTGAAATGACTTCTGCATGTTGCATGTCTGCCCCAGCCCGGGGGGGGGGCTGATGTTGAAGAACTTCTTTGGATAAGGCAACTATGACACAACAAAGCATCTGTAAGTTTCCTAAAAAAGAAATGAAGGACTTATTACAACTTGATTGCAGTAGTAACACATTATGTTTAAGCCGTGGCTGTTCCACTGGTATCTGGATTAACACAGATAGCAAGCTGTCCCACTGTAATCATCAGATCCCAACTTAATTTAGTATCATGCTGTGTAACAAATATACTGTGTCAGTATACCTGCATCTCAACTCAAGTTACATTTCAAAACCACATCTTGTCACGTAACACAACCTGGGTCCAACTTTTTCAACACTGTCATGGCTGCACACCTACAAATTTGGAATACAGTGCATGATATGTTGCAGAAATATTTTTTGTGACGTACACATGTCACCTAGTTTATGAATCCTCAGTTGGATTTGTTGCACTCTTATGAAAAAAGAAGGAACAGATGAAATAAAATTGATATACTTACCAGTTTGGATTGGAAATGAATATTCCATAGATTCCTTTAGATAGTACTGCTGCTCTACCATTGATAGAAACATAGAAACATAGACTTTAATGGCAGATAAGGACCGCTTGGCCCACCTAGTCTGCCCATTTCCCTACCAAGAGGATAAGTTGCAGATCCTATTTAACCAACAGCCTATTTCTTCCTACCCCCCACAAAAATTGCCTTATGTCTGTCCCATGCATTCTTGAATTCTCCCACAGTTTTAGACCCCACAACCTCCTCAGGAAGGCTGTTCCATGCATCTACCACCCTCTCTGTGAAAAAATACTTCCTCACATTGCCCCTGAGCCGTCGCCCCTCTATCTTCATATTGTGTCCTCTTGTTCTTGCACATCTCTTTTTCTGAAAGATACTACTCTCTTGGACTTTGTTGATTCCACTGAGGTACTTAAATGTTTCTATCATGTCCCCCCTCTCCCTCCTTTCCTCAAGGGTATACATATTAAGCTCCTTTAGTCTCCTCATATGGCTTCTTTTGCAGACCCTGCACCATTTTAGTTGCCCTCCGCTGAACTGCCTCCATCCTGTCTATGTCCTTGCAGAGATGGGGTCTCCAGAACTTGATGCAGTACTCCAGATGGGGTCTCACCAACTATCTGTACAGGGGGATAACAACTTCCTGTTTTCTGCTGGTGATACCTCTCCCTATACATCCCAGTATCCCCCCAGCCCTCTCTACTGCCTTCTCACATTGTTTGCCAACCTTAAGGTCATCTGATATGACTACCCATAGGTCTCTTTCCATTTTTGTTGTTGTTACTACCTCCCTCCCCATTGTGTAATCTTCCCCTGAGTTTTTGTTTCCCAGGTGCATTACTTTGCACTTCTTTGCATTGAATCCAAGCTGCCATACTTCTGACCATTCCACCAACCTTGCCAGGTCCCTTCTCATCCCTTCCACGCCTCCTTGTGTATCAACCCTGTTGCAGATCTTTGTGTCATCTGCAAAGAGGCATACTTTTCCTTCCAGTCCCTCTGCAATGTCACTTATAAAGACATTAAAAAGAATTGGACCCAGTACTGAACCCTGCGGTATCCCACTAGTTACCTCTCTTTCTTCAGAGTGGACTCCATTTACAATTACCTTCCGTGTCCTGTTGATCAGCCAATGTTTTACCCAGGATACCACCTTGGGACCCACTCCCAGGCTGGTTAATTTGACTACTAATCTTTTGTGTGGGACTGTGTCAAATGCCTTGCTAAAGTCTAGGTAGGCCATGTCCACAGCCCTTCCCTGGTCTACTACTTTGGTCACCCAGTCAAAGAAATCAATTAGATTCGTCTGACATGACCTTCCCGCTGTGAACCCATGCTGCCTTGGATCCTGTGCCCCACTATCTAGGTACTCAACAATTCTTTCCTTCAGAAGTGATTCCATCACTTTCCCTACCACAGAGGTCAAACTGACAGGTCTGTAGTTTCCTGCCTCTGTCTTGGTCCCACTTTTGTGAAGGGGAATCACATCTGCCTTCTTCCAGTCCTCAGGTACCACACCATCCTCCCATGATTTGTTAAAAGGCATAGTCAGTGGTGTCACTAGTTCTCTGCTTAATTATTTTACAATTCTGGGGTGAATTCCATCTGGCCCCATTGCTTTGTCCACCTTCAGTTTTAGGAGTTCTTGCAGAACCCTTTCTTCTGTGAAAGGACTGGGATCAACCCCCATCTCCAGAGTTCTTCTGTTAATTGGATTAGGCACCTCCCCCACTTCCTCCTTTGTGAATACTGAACAGAAGTATTCATTCAGTATCCCTGCTTTATCATTGTCACTCTCTGCCCACCCACCATCCATTTTATTAAGCCTCACTATCCCTCCCTTTGTCTTTCTACGTTCTCTGATATACCTATAAAAGGTTTTATCCCCCTTCTTAACCAAGTTAGCTATCTTTTCCTCAGTTTGTGCCTTTGCTATTCTGACTACCCTCCCTGCTTCCTTCTGCCTTAACTGGTACAGTTCTCTGTCCTGCTCCTTCTGTGTTTCCTTATACTTCCTAAATGCTATCTTTTTCTCCCTAACCTTCACCGCCACCTCTTTTGAGAACCATGGTGGCTTTTTCTTTCATTTTGACTTGTTTATTTGCTTCACACAAAGGCTTGTTGCCTCTGTGATGACAGTTTTGATATTTACCCATTGCTGCTCCACCCCTCCTTCTAGCCTGTTTGCTAGTGTTTTTCTAAGGCACTCTCCCATCTTGCCAAAGTCAGCCCTCCTGAAGTCCAGAACCCTCACTTTTGTATGGCTTGACTCTGTAGCTGAGTTTATCATGAACCACACTGTTTGGTGGTCACTTGTTCCCAAATGGCTACCCACTTCTAGATCTGAGATACTCTCACTGTCCCCATTTGAGAGTATGAGATCTAAGATTGCACCCTCATGAGTGGGTTCCAAAACTAGCCGTTTGAGGCATGCCACCTGAAGGGCATCAAGAATGGCCCTGCTTTTGGATGTGGCTGCCGTAAAGGTGCTCCAGTTAACATCTGGCGTGTTAAGGTCCCCCATCAACAGTATCTCCCCTTTCTCTGCCATCCTAAGTATGCCTTCTATCATATCCTTGTCCATTCCCTCCCCCTGACATGGGGGTCTATATACAACCTCTGTGCAGATTGTGGTACCATTTCCAGTCTCTAAGGATACCCACAGTGCCTCCTCTCCTCCCTGTTTACTCTTTTGTTCAGTTGCTTTTATCCCTTCCCTTACATAGAGAGCTACTCCCCCCCTTCTGCCCTCCCTGTCTCTCCCATAGGTTGTGTACCCTGGTATGTTAACATCCCAGTCATGGTTCTCTGTGTACCATGTTTCTGTGACTGTTACAATATCCAGGCATCCCTCTTCCATCAAGGCCACCAGTTCAAGGAGTTTGTTGCCCAGACTACAGGTGTTGGTACTCATTACCCTCCATTTCTTGATGGCCTTACCCCTTTTTGCCCCATCCCTGTCCTTATTGCATTTGTCACTTTCTCCATTTACCCTTGCGCTTCTCCCTATTGACATCTCTATGTTGGTGTCTACCTCACTTAGTACCCTGATATTTTGGGGCTAGGATTTCCCTGCTCCTTTCCAGTGCCTCCCCCCTTGGCTAGTTTAAATACTTGTCAATGAAGTATTTAAACCTATCACCTAGGATCCTGGTTCCCCTCCTAGACAGATGCAGACCATCATGCCAGTATAGACCTGCATCCCTCCAGGTGGACCCCCAGTCTCCAATGAAGCCAAATCCCTGAGCTCTGCACCAGTTTTTCAACCACTGATTGAATCCCATGGTGTGGAGCACCCTAGCCTCACCAGTGCCATAGACAGGCAGCACCTCCGAGGAGGTTACCGTATGTGCTATTTGTCTAAGGCCCCTCCCCATCTCCACAAACACTTCTTGCACTGCTCTGATCCCTTTCTTAGTCAGGTCATTTGTCCCTAGGTGGACAATGACATCCAGCTCCCTCCCCTGTGCAGCTGCACCTGCAATCCTGAGGATTCGCTCCCTGTCTCTCCAAGCCATGGGGCCAGGCAGGCACCTTACCTCCCTCTCCCCTTCCTCCCCCAGTTCTACCTTCCTTACAATGGAGTCTCCCACCAGGAGTTGTTTCCCTCCCCTGTGGGGTCCCATGCCACCCTCCTTTGAGTCTCCTTTGTGGAGGTTCCCAGCATCCTCCTTGGTCTCCACTGTGGGTGCCTCCATAGAGGTGCCACACTTTTCCAGAACGGCATAGAAATTGTGGAGAGGTACAACTGGATGGATGAACCTCTGTTCCACCACCCTCACCCTCCCTGAGCACACTGTGGTCCAACCACTCCTCTTTCTTAGCAACCTCTGAGGCAATGGCAGTGGCCCTGGTGGTCCCTGGGTGGGAGAGGAGGTCCCACAAATCCTGGCCAACTCAGCTTGGAGATGAGCAACCTCCTCCCTCAGCCCAGAGAGGTATCTGCAGATGGGATAACACTGTATCTTCCAAAATATCTCCCAGAAGACTGCTGCTCCACAGCCACTGCACTGCACCACTCCCATCATGTCTTTTCTCTGGCCCCCTAACTGTTATTTTGAATACTTACTCTTTCCTCTGTTTGTTTTCTTTTTTTCTCTCCTACTTGCCTGCCTCTGCAACCTTTTATCTCCTGATCTTCCTGTTCTGAGACAAGAAGTTCCTATATTTCTCAGTAATCTCCTTACTTGCTCAGAGTCAGACCTCCAGCAGCTAGGGGGGGTATGGAGAGCTACTGTTGCCCTTCTAGGATGGTGAGTCATTGGTGGCTCTGTGATCACTCACATTCTGCTCCCAAACAGGAAGTTCCTGTTGTCAGTTAAATCCTGTGCCTATAAAAGTAGAACTTGTTTAGCGTGGGGGGGTGGAGTGGAGGGAAGGAGGGCAATATAGTCCCAGTAGAGAAGTTTTAGTTATACCAGGAGCTCCTTCCTCCTGGAGTTCTGTCTGTCCTCTGGCAGAAGCTATCTAGGGCAGTATTTATATCTGGTCTTAACCTGGCTCCTTCTAACTAAGCCACCCCCCCTACTTTGCAAATCTTTCTACACTTAATTAATTTCACAGATAACAATTCCCTTCTGACACCTGTGACAAGCACCTAGATTAGTACACAGATAACACAGATAACAATTTAATTCAACTACCTCTACAAACACACCAACTCCTTTTTTTCACCCTTAATTGAAGGTCCCAGTACAAGAGATCTAGTTCTTAGCCCCAGTAGAGAAGTTTTAGTTATACCAGGAGCTCCTTCCTCCTGGAGTTCTGTCTGTCCTCTGTTCTGATACAGACCTTCAGCGAAGGAGAGTCATTTGTTGTTAACCTGTAAAGAAACAAAATAAGTTTACCATATGTGTTTGACCATTGCAGCTCAGAATAGCAACACAAAACAAAACACACAGCTAAAGGAAGTTGAATAGCATAAAAAACATTAGTACACATACTCACTTTATAGTTTTAGTAGTAAGAAGCCTTGTGCCTATGGCCGATGGATGTGGTCTCCTGTTCGACGGCCTCTGCCTTGGCATGGTCAATGTAATGGAAAAACATTGTCAGAATGACACTAGTGGTGGGTACTGGTGGTCATAGCTGCAGTACATGATGACATTCCCTCTGACATCTTCCTGCATCTGGTGGTGGTGGCAGTGGCTAACAGTGGTCTTATGATGGTGGTCCAGGGGGGCACACAAAGTCATTCCCTGTGGTGGCAGTGATTAACAGCGGTCTTATGGTGATGGTGGTCTGGGGGGCACATGGCAGCATTCCCTATAGTGGCACTGGCTAACAGCAGTCTTATGGTGGTGGTCCGGGGGTACACAAAGTCATTCCCTGTGGTGGCAGTGGCTAACAGCAGTCTTATGGTGGTGGTCAAGGGGGGCACACAAAGTCATTCTCTCTGGTGGCAGTGGCTAACAGCAGTCTTATGGTGGTGGTCCAGGGTGGCACACAAAGTCATTCCATCTGCTGGCAGTGGCTAACAGCAGTCTTATGGTGGTGGTCAAGGGTGGCACACAAAGTAATTCTCTCTGGTGGCAGTGGCTAACAGTGATCTGATGGTGATGGTGGTGGTGGTCCGGGGGGCACACGGTGACATTCCCTATAGTGGCACTGGCTAACAGCAGTCTTATGGTGGTGGTCCAGGGGGGCACACAAAGTCATTCCCTCTGGTGGCAGTGGTTAACAGTGGTCTTATGGTGATGGTGGTTCTGGGGGCACATGGTGACATTCCCTATAGTGGCACTGGCTAACAGCAGTCTTATGGTGGTGGTCAAGGGGGCACACAAAGTCATTCCCTCTGGTGGCAGTGGCTAACAGTGGTCTTATGGTGATGGTGGTCCAGGGGGGCATACAGTGGCATTCTCTATAGTGGCAGTGGCTAACAGCAGTCTTATGGTGGTGGCACAGGGGCCAGGATATATTGTGCTCTCTGTTAAAAATGTGACATGACATATGGAATTTGAGTCACTCTGAGTGGGACACTCATTTAACTTTATGAAAAGGAAAACATATCATACAACAAATGTGACAGCCTTTTAACCACTTAAGTTAAAACCTGCCAACATTAACCTCATCATCATCTTCATAAAGAAAGCTACCCTCAAGGCCATTTCATGCTGCCACTGCCAGTGCCACCAGGATGGTTCATTTCTACATCAGCAAAACTATGACTAGGCTGAGGTACGAATACTGAGGTTGCAGTCTGAGCTGGTATGTGCCTCTCATTCATTTTTATGAATGTTAGCAAACTGTCATTTTCAGAAGAGAGGTTTATACGATGATCCCGCACTACTGCACCTGCTGAGCTGAATACCCTCTCAACACTTACACTGGAGGGTGGGCATGTCAGGTACTTCAGTGCCACTGCAGTCAGCTCTGGTCATTCATTGACCTTTCCATTCCAGTACAAAAGAGGATCATCAGTTATTGACAGATGTCTGTTTTCAGACAAATATGACTCAACCATTCTCTGTGCTGCACTAAGTCCAGTGGTTGATGCACCATCCTGTTCTCCGGAATCATTTACATTACAAATCCCCATTTTGGAGAAAGCCTCCCAAAGTGGGCTGACGTCAACCACTTTGGATGACAGACCATTTGGAACTGCAGTCCCATTCCCCTTACAGGATATGCTTGATACTCCTCCAGGTTCACCTTCAGCCTGATTTTGCTGCTGAGGTTTGCTGACCTTGGCACGTGACTTCTGTGCCCCATGAACCAAGCACACCAGTTTATTTATTTTATTTTTTATTTATTTAGCTTTTGTTGACCGGGTAAGTGCACTAGACAAATCCTGCCTATTTTCAGGCACGACCCGGGGGAGGGGAATACATATGAATTCCAACTGACCTTGAACCAGATTAAGCTGTTGGTGGTATTTTTAGTGAATGAGGGAAATTTGGCCAGGACACCGGGGAAATTCCCCTACTCTTTTCGATAAGTGCCATGGGATCTTTAACATCCACCTGAACTACCACCAATCCAGGCAGATGGGACCTCGGTTTAACGTCTCATCCAAAGGCGGCACCTCAGAAATGCAGCACCCTCTCATGCTGCATTACAGTGTCAGTACTGGGATATTAACCCAAGTGCCAGATGTGGGAACTGAACCCACAGCCCTCTGATCTCCCGGCCTCAGAGGCTAGTGTGCTACCTACTGAGCCACTGACACTGCTACAGTTGCCCACTGATATTTTTTACCTGTTCAGGTCCGCCCTCCAGTACTGAGGCAATTTCACGTTTGTATCGTGGGTCTAGCATTGTTGCTATTGCAAAGTTGTCACTATGCTGGATGCTCAAGATGTGATGATTCTGGTCGAATACTGTCAGCATGCATTTCAGCAACATACTGCTAGCACTGTCTCCAGCAACATCAAGGCTATGCTGTACATTCACCAATGTCTGCCTCAGCACCCACATCAGTAGAATTGATTGGCTAATGGAGGCAGACTCGCCACTCACTGCCTGTGTGGTATGTTCAAAAGGCCACAAAAGTGTTATTACAGAGTCCGTGAGGTGCCACTGTTCAGTCATCATAGACATGAAGGTCCCAGAACTGTCACGGCTAGTGTGCATGATAAGATATTCTGAGATGGCTTTGTATTGTTCATACAACCTCTCTGCCATGTATAAAGTGGAGTTCCACCGGGCGACAACTTCCAGCTTCAAGCGGTGCTGAGGGAGGCTGTTTCAGATCTGCAACTGCTGAAGTTGTCACGGGCCTTTGCAGAGCGTGAAAAGTGAGAACAGATACGGTGTGCAATTGTCAGCATTTCCTTTATATCGAGGTGCTGCAGAAACTCCTGCACCACAAGATTTAAACAGTGGGCCATGCATGGAACTTGAACAAAGCCACCATTCGTGATGCATTTCACCACATTTTACCCATTGTCACTTGCTATGAACCCAGCTCTCAGGGACAGGGAGTTCAGCCACTTGTCAGGTTTCCATCAGTACCAAGTCCAACATGTTTTCACCAGTGTGTGAACAGGTCACATTGCGCATAGCAATCACTGCATGCTGCCAAATTCCTGGAAGATTGCTACCACGACACTTCACCTTACTGCACTGATTATTCACACTATCAACAGCACAAACAACATCTGGCACCTGAGCCCAATGTGCAGTTATACACAAATATGAACTCCCCGCTGTTTTGCCACTTATCCACATATCCATACTTAAATGGATGAATGGAGAGGAGGAATGTTGAAGGGCATGTCTTACAGAGTCAGATACAGTACGGTACAACTCGAGGACAGCATAGGTCAAAAAGCATGTCTTGGATGGAACTTTCCATTTTGGACAGGCACATGCAGCAAACCTCCAGAACCCAGAATTCTCCACAAAGGAGAAGGGCAAAAGATCAATTGCCAGCATTTCAGCTACAGCAGCATTAAGTTTATGTGACACTTTATGATTGGGTGGGTACTTCAGCTTATGTGCAAAAACACTCTGCAACATGGGCTGACAAATGTTTTACATGGGGTGTGATGGCAAATGGTTCTGCTCTGCGAATGGCAGGGGATGGAGTGTGGACGTTTGATAAAGATGGTTGCACAGGTGATGATGACAAACCCACAAATGCAGTTATTTTGCCAGATTTACCAACTGGGGTTGATGTACCACTTGCACTAGACATACTGCATTCACCACCACCACCACCACCACCATAACTGCTACTCTCACCACCACTGGACAACAATTCAAAATCATTATGCTCCTCCACCTCATCATGCCTGTAGTAATCCTCTGCTCTTATTTCCTCACTACTGCACACATTTAATTTCCTACTGGATTTAACCGTCATGGAAGGGGATAACATGCTCATTATGGTTGATGATGAGGGTGAATGCCCCACTGTGGTATTAGCTGTCATCTTGTGCTGGGTCCACAGTGCCATGTGCCTGTTCTTAAGATGCGTATGCTGTCCTCCTGTGCACAGATGGCTCCCCTTTTTACTTCAACTCACACGCACATGGCAAACCTGGCAGATTGCAACTGACTCATCATTTGCATCTTGCACAAAAAAAAATCCCAAGCAAGGGATTGTGATGCTCTAGTTTTAACATGTCCTTGATGCTGCTTATTGGACTCCATTTTTTTAAGCCATGAAGTGGGGGGTGCGCTACGTGATTTTTCTGGCAGGACACACTTAGACTGCAACTGACCACCACAACTACCTATCATTATTACAGGATCATCATCATCATCATCATCATCATCATCATCATCATCATCACGATTAACTGAAACTGGTAAATCACACCTTTTTAGGGTGGGGGGGGATTAATGCAAACAGACCCAGACACAGCCACTTGAATTTCTTTTTCTCTGGTTCTCAACTGGGGTCACTCTCATCATCATCATCTTCATCAACATAACCCATATCCACATCTTCTGCTTGGATGCTGGCATGTGGACTGCATGTTGCAACCACAGCAACATCATCATCATCACATTCATCATCATCAACACCACTACCATCACCTGATATTTTTTCACCACACTGTGAATCACTTCATGGAAAATGCACGACTTGAACCGCTGTGGAAGACATGTCACATTGTATGCTATCGTTGACATGATGATCAGAATGTCATGTTCGGTTATTGTGATGTTACTGGGAAGTATGACATCATCTACACTGCCACTCACTCGCACTGCTTCACACTCCACTATATTTTTTGACACAGTAAACTGGTCAGAAGTGGAACTTGAGGCAGCAATACTCATACCACCACCAGCAACTGCACTAACACCACCAACTGGGACAACATCATCTCCTCCAAGTATGAGTGAAGCTACTGAGTGCGCTGTAAAAAACATTGAAGGAGAAATACCTTTCCTCACATCAGCAATGCACTTCTGCATCTGCGTACTACCATGCCCACAGACAATCTTACCCCTATCAGCAGTGCCATGGTGAGAAACAGCTTTGCTTGTACATCTCTTTGTGGGCATTTTGGGGGATCAACAAGAATATTCTAAACAAATTTAGATTTTGAAACGTTCACTCTGGCTGGGGGGACACAGGATGTGAAGCCAAAAAAACAACTGTGGCTTCAGCAACAGATATAGATGCAAAGTCACAAGTTCAATAACACCTTAACTAACCAGTGGTGCTGAAGTCACAAACAATCCAATCTCGAAAATAATTCCTTTTGCCAGTGGAGGTGAGGGGGCACTGACTGCAGATTTCTATGGCAGTGCAAGCAGCAAAACCAAGAAAAGATACCACAATGGCAGTACAAAATCACGCAGCTGCAGTGGATAGCAGGTTCACACTGCTGCAGCTGCAATTACACTGTGGCACAATAAAAGCTGTATTATTTGATGTCACGCACTCCACACACACTCACACACACACACACACAATTTGCCTACAAGTAATGCGTAGCAAATTGAAAACTTCAGTAATATACCACGTATTTTAAACAACCTGAAATTGTGAACTGCTGCACCAGATCCACAACACACAATCAGCAAAAAAATTTCAGCAATTACTGAAACTATTACTATGTGTACATTAACACAGTTATATAACAAAAATATAACCAAAAAACAAAGAACTCCCTATTTCTCAAAATGAAATCTACCTACACCACAGATACGCCCCTCCCCCAAAACACGCTTTCACTGTCTCTTACTTCACAGACTCAATGTTGTACATTAGCATTCAAAATCCACACACAAACAATAAACGCTCAAAGATATGAGCACAGGAGGGTTTCCTACAATCAATGAACTAAAGTTTGATAAAAAAAAAAAAATTATTCAAAAAGGTTTTTTAACAGCTTTTAGAAGGTTTGAATCACAGAGAGCTCTCACAGCAGACTGTTTCCTACAGTTTCCTACACACACTACCTCGAACTGAGGCTGTGCAGAACAATATTGAGCTGATGTGACCTGAAATCCCACGAATCGCTGCAAAATTCATCTTTGGAGCTTAAAAACAAGACAAAGTGAGGCAAAGTACATTGTTTTCAATGTCCTTCGCCTTTAAAATTGGTGGAGTAGTGGTTTGGGAAGGCAGAGTAACATGAAGTCATTGTTTTCAATGGACTTCGCGCTACCCATTATAATGCAAAGTACTCCACTTTGCATTGCGGAATACTCCACGAATTCACCTTTACTCCGTGAATCACTTTGCTAAAGCGAATTAAGCCCACTTCGCCCACCACTACTCCCAAGTGAAATGCCTGTCCAGCTGCATGCTAATAATAACAGTCAATTTCAGTAGCTATGCAGTGTGTACTAAATTATTTTGTTGCATACCTTCCCCACCTAGCAAGAAACATCCTCTTTTAAAATACTCAATTTAACCATTAAATCAGGAGTCACTAAACAGTGGTAATATGAACAGGCAAAAATGTCCAGAACAGTAACAGGAACAGGAATAACTTTGTACTCCAAGGGTAAGCAAAGCTTACTAGATCAAGTCACAGAGCAGCCTGAGTAGTTCACTTTAAGCTTTATGTAGCCCCCCACCCCCACTGCCACCAGAGGTCAAAGTGCTATCCAAGTCCCCCAAGCTATTTAGTTACCAAAAAGTTATGTTGCAGGCCAGAGGCAGCTTCTAGCCATTTGTTCTTTCCCACTGTACAAAGGGAGGAGCTTGGCATTTATTTACTGGTGGCATGGAGCAGAAGGGATATGGAGTGGAGATACTCCTTCAAGGGGAGCCTCAGCAGGCCCATGCAGCCTGGTCCATTTCTGGAAATGAGGGAAGAAGAGGGGGATATGAGTATGTACATCCCAGTCTGCTGAAAAAACAAGATGGTTGAAGGAGCAGCACCTTATTGGCTCTGAAAGGGCCTCTTCTTCAGTTGGGTGGAAGGCCCCCACATGGAAGAATGGTTGGATATGTGGAAATGTGTCTGTCTGGGACATACAGGTCTGCCAAGGTGTCAGCCCCATTTCAAAAGCAATCCTGTCCTTTGTGTAACAGTGGGCCAGGAAAATGGCTCATCTACCCAGCAGTAGAGCCACTGCTTATGATGACAGTGACTTCAGTTGGGTAGCAAACCTGGTTCATTGGAGGCTCATCAGGGAATGGAAGAGCTTGTGTCCCTGTGGACAGCCTCCTCATACAGGAAGCAATTGGTCAGCTCCCTGCTGCAGGAGTACCAACACCTTTCCCAGCACCCATCCTTATGCCTGGCTGGAAAGAATCAATTTTGGGATGGTAGTGGGAGGGAAGATACACACTCCATCTGCATGTACTGTTCATGCCCCTATGTCTCAGGGTAGGGCAAAACATAGTGGAGAAAAGAAGCTACAGCAGGATAATGCCCTTATTCTCCATAAGCCCTGCACCACTGACTAGGCTGTGAATCTCAGTGATGAATTTGGTCTTCAGTGGGGGCGGTTCTCCTTAACTACTGGTGGCTCACTCTGGGGGTGTGCTAGAAGGTCTCTCTTGAGGTTCCAGGTGAGTCCCATGGAAAGCACCAGGGCTGAGAGACTGGGTAAATGGAGGTTGTTGACCGG
This sequence comes from Neoceratodus forsteri, assembly GCA_016271365.2. Classification (NCBI taxonomy): domain Eukaryota; kingdom Metazoa; phylum Chordata; order Ceratodontiformes; family Ceratodontidae; genus Neoceratodus; species Neoceratodus forsteri. Next base: position 502,389,818 of record CM057456.1, read on the forward strand.
AGTATAAAAATTAAAAAAAAGTAACTGGGTGCCAGGAAAGGGTCATCTGTCTGGGGCCCTGATCTGGGCCTGTAAGCAGTGCCCATCTGTATGGCTCCCAGTTCAGGAGCCTGAATCTCAGTAGTACCCCAGGACAAGTAGTGCCCCATGGTGGACAGAATGCATAAAAGTAATAGAGATTGGGACCATTGTTTAGGGTCCGTGTCTAGACAGACAAAAAACAAAACTGGAAAGATGCTGCCAGTACCTGATACCGTAGACACAGAAATTGTCTATCAGCTATCAGAGAATGTGTTTCATTTTAAGACCCATGCCTAGAGTCCAAATGGACTGTACTGTTATCTCTTGGGTTAAGCGAAACAATAAAACATCAGACGAGATCTGTGTTGCTCCCAGCGTGCTGACAGGGACCCATCCTGTGTGTTGAATCACGCTATAAATACATTTACTTCTTTGCTTTGATCATGATTTCTAGCTGCCTGCTAGAAATGCAGATGTGTGAAGCTTTCTGAGACTTGAACCTACACCCTAATCAGCCTCCCAGCAAATAGTTTTACCACCTATGGAGGACTGGTTACACATAGCTTATGCAGCACAGACATATTTCTTTTAATGTTTTATGAGACATTTCTGTGGATACTGGCAGCCACTGTAAAACTGTCTTTAGATCCTGATCTGAAGATGGATCTGTTAGCCAGCACACAGATTTACAGAATCCACTATGAAGGAATGCAGGCAGAACAGTAGAAGGTGCACTAGTCTCTTCCCCAATAACATCCATAGTAGGAAGAATCATAGAAGAATGTTCTAGTTGATTTTTCTCCAGTAGCTGGTGCCTTAGGCTGTGAATGCTCAGTTTGACTATCAGTTGGGAAGGAGTAGCTGGACATGGCATCCACACTGGTGTGTGCAGAGCCCTTTCAGTGCTGGACGACCCAATCACACACATAAAGTTTGAAAACCCAACAAACTGTATGCAGCTTTGCTCAATCTGCTCAAGTGCCACAGCAAGGGAATTGTTTGAAGGCACACTGTTCAGTTAACCCTGGCCCTACCCTAGAAATGCATCAGTGGGCATGGTCTCCTTAATCTCTCAGGGGAGCCTGGATCATGAAGCAGAAGCAAAACCGGAGGTGTGAGGTGTGGAACTAAAACAGAAGACACCAGATGTCATGGTAGAAGTGGTGGAGGAGTTTTCTGAAGAAGGCGAGGGAGAGCACAGGCATCTGCCTAGCTCCACCCCACTGGTCATCAACTATCCCCATGGCAGAGGGAGAGGAAGGGGACTGCAAATGTCAGATGGAACCCCATAGGGGCCCATGCAGGCCACCCGTGGTTTCCCTGCCTGGTGACAGTGGATCCAACAGTACTGTTAAGGCAGAGACTCCTCCATCCAGTACCCTGCAGTGTGCCATAGAGGAAGAAGCCGATGAGGAACTAGCTTGGAGGGAGACTGCTCCATTGCCTCTGAAAGGACAGCTTCAGAGATATAAGTTTGCTGAGCATGAGATCTGAGAACCATCCCACAGCTCTATCAGTAGCCTGCTTACATGCTACCTGATACCAACCCACACCTGGTGGTGCAGAGCAAGGCCTTGAGAGAAAGGATGGATGGCCTGTTGAGGAGTGACCCATCAAATATTGTTTATCAGCCCAGGTGTGGCTGGAGCCGGGGGCTGCTCAGTGCATTAGTGTGAGAGATCTGCTGGAGTGGTCACTGGCCGAGAGGTGGGTGAGGAGACGGATTCATGTGCATACCCCACTGTGGAGTATGCCTACATTTATTTATCAAAAATTTTATTGGTTTTAAGAATATACATTTTTACAGAAAGTATCAGAAAAAAACAACATTGCAAGTCTATTCATATTTAAGAGGTGACGAGAGACAGACATATGAAATTAAATGTGTAAAGAAGGAAATAAAAGAGACACAAAAGAAGAAAAAAAGGAAAAGGAAACATAGAAATAGGAAAATCTTAACAGTACAGTTGTAAATTTAATTACATTGGTTTATACTGAAAGTTTAATAACTCAGAAAATTGATTATAGAAGCAAGATTGCTTATTTATATACTGGGCCAGATATTCAAACTGCGCTATTTTGTGGAGCAAGCCCTTGCGCTTGTGCTGCACAAAATAGCTGCGCAGGGGTGTGGCCAGAGTGATATTCAAAGGAGTTGTGCCCTTGAGCAACTCCTTTGAATATCACCCCCTGGCCACAGCCACTGTGCATGGCGCAGTGGAACTTGTGCCACCGCAAGTGGACAGAGTGTAGCATTCAACTTGCGGTGGTGCAAGTACCATTGCGCCATGCGCAAAATCCTGATATTCAAAAGGTGACATGCAAATGGGGCCATAATTCATACAAGGCACGGGGGGGCCATTTGCATCTGATTATGGCCCCATTTGCATGCCATTAGCATGCAGGTGCACCGATCCCCGAGGACTTGCGCCTGGCGCCCTGCCAGGCAGCAGCCGTCAGGGACCGACGCCCCCTGCAGCCTGATGGCGGGCAGAAGACTGTAAAATCCCCACTACCACCCCCCACTGGCCCGATCACGGTATAGCTTAAATCCCACCAGCCCGATCGCAGGCAGCAATGTGTCTCCCTCCCCCCAACATAGCCCTGGTGGTCCAGTGGACCTACAATCCCGATCGCGGGATGTAATAATGAAACAAACCCCGAACACAGCCCTGGTGCCTAGTGTCCCCCACCCACCCACCCACGAAGCCCCACCACCCGCTCCCCGGCAGCGGCCGGGGGCCAGCATCCACCGCCTGCTGCCCTGCCCCCACCGACTGACTGCCCAGTAGGGGCTGCATGCCCGTAAGTGCAGAGCAAGAAAACCAATAAACGTGCAGCCATACCATACAAGACAGTCCAGATTTGTGAATGAATACATTCATTCACAAAACTGAACTGTCTTATCTGATAGGGCTGCATGCCCATTGTCTCTGCTCTGCACTAATCGGAGCGCAGCCTCTACTGGGCAGTCAGTCGGCGGTGGGGGCGGCAGGCGGTGGGATGCTCCCGATCGGGATTGTGGGTCCACTGACCACCAGGGCTATGTTCGGGAGACACATTGCTGCACGATCGGGCTGGTGCGGGTGGCGGGGGATTTACACTCTTTGCCTGCGATCGGGCTGCAGGGGGGCACAGGGAGTGGGTTGGGGGCCAGCCACAGGTGGCAGCTGCTGTGTTGCGCCCTGCAATGCGGCTGTTCACCTGTGGATGGCCCTCGACTTGAGCCTTTTTTTTTTGGTTCAAAGTTGTGCAGGCGCAGGTTGGGGGTTGCACCTGCACAACTCTGCACAGCCCGGCTGAATATCGGGCTGTGCAGTTTATGCATGGTTCCTCCCCTTCCAGTTCAGCATGCATTCATTTGCATTGCGCTGTTGCTCAGCATGTTATCTGTGGCACAACTGCCTTCTGCTGAATATCGCAGAATGGAGCAAGTTCGGACTTGCGCAGGCGCAACCCTGTTGCGCATGGCGCAACCGTTTTGAATATCTGGCCCCCTATGTTCTTCTTATTCTGGGTACTTATAATAAAGGTTCTTTCTTCAAAAATTATATAATGGTAATGAAACCCAACACTTCAAATGCACTCAGAATATGTTTTACTAGATTATTTATTATGAGGTAACAATTTTTTTAAATGGTAGACATATTTTATCAAAAATGTATATTTTTTCTTTGCGAAAATAATGAATTCTCTCTATTTTATATAAATCTAACATTAGCTTTATCCATTGAGTTTCATTAGGAGGCTCGACATCTTTCCATTGTGTAAGAATGCATTTGTTGGGTACTAAGAAACCAACAGAAATTAATTTATTCTCTTCATTGGTTCTTTCTATGCTCAGTCTCTCCAGGCCTAGTAAAATATATGACTGTTCTTTTTTTATAACTGTCCTAGTTGCTTGTTCTAAAATTTGGATTATTGAATTCCAAAATGTTGTTATTTTTTTTTACAAGTAACAAACATTTGTATTAAAGATCCTGGGGAGGTATAGCATCTAGGACAGTTTTCATTTATTTGGTCATCTATTTTATGTAAGCGTGTAGGTATGAAATAAGTTCTATGTAGAATATTAAACTGGATTTGTTGCATTTTAGTTGATTAAAATTGATGTGTCTAGAATTGAGTTATTTTATCCCATATGTTATCTTCTATTGTGAAACCCAGTTGTTGCTCCCATTTATGCTTTAATTGCAATAGTGATGTTATTTTGGCTGTCTGAATGGTTGTGTAATTAGCAGAAATTATTTTTTTATTTGTATTTAACAAAATAGTTTCTATAGAGGTAAATGTAGGTTGTATCCTTTTCTTTTGTCTGAGGTCTCTGATCTGTAGGGTATCTAAAATATTCTTGCTTGGGTAGTCCATAATTGGTTATTAATTGCTGAAAAGACATAAGTACATTGTTATCAACTAAATCCTTAATATTCTTTATGTTTGCTAGATCCCATTTTTCAAATCCTTTATCTGTACAAGACAGGGGAACATTTAGATTTCTATACAAAAGAATGTATGGTGAGTGAAATTTAGGCCGTGAGATCAATTTATGAGTTTCTAGCCATATTTCACAAGTAAAGTCACTTGTAAAGTCTCCCTTTTCTTGGCTTTTTAATCTTTTTTAGTGTACTATCTTAAATATAAAAAGTTTTTAATATCATGATATTGATGCAATTTCTGTTCAAAGTTTTTGTTAACTGAGTTTTCTTCTTTAAACCAATCATGTATTTGTGCTATTTGCGCAGCAAGGTAGTACCATTTAAAATTTGGTAAGGCCATGCCTCATTTTTCTTTTGGCATATACAGTTTTGGCCTAGAAAGTCTGGGTTTTTGATTTTTCCAAAGAAATACTGAAATTGGTTTTTATATTTCTTTAAAATGGGAATTTAAACTTGCATTGGAAGTGTTTGGTAAAAAAAATAACAAGTGAGGAAATATATTCATTTTGATGACATTGCATCTGCCTATAGGAATAAGGGGACGTGATTGCCATTTGTCTAAATCTTTCTCTATCTAGGTGATGAAGGGTGAACTTTTTTTTTGTATAATTGTGAAAATTCTTGAGGAATAATAAAAGATATTTAAATTATTTGACTCTTTTACTTCATAAAAATGTAGGCAGTTTATGGGTGATGTTTTTCCCTAGTAACATTATCTCTGTTTCGTCTTCATTAGTTTTATATCCTGAGGCGTTTCCAAATTCTTTAATAATGATCATGCTTTCGTTAACTGATTTCTGAGGGGTTGCCAAAAAAGTAATGCGTCATCAGCATATAAGCTTATACAATGTTCTTAATTCACTATTTTTATTCCTTTCATCATCTGGAATGCTCTTATTGCTATTGCTAGTGGTTCTACGGCTAGTGCAAATAATAAAGGGGAAAGTGGGCAGCCATGTCTGGTGCCCCTGAATGGTCTGAATCTGTCTGAAATATTTATATTGGTAATTACTGTTGCAAGTGGTTCTAAGTATATTCTTTCAATGGCATTCAAAAAGTTTTTGCCTCCACCAAATGTTTCTAGTATTATAGTCCCATTCTACTCGATCAAATGCCTTTTCTGCATCATACATAATAATTGCAGCATTTTGTGATTTATTTTGGTCAGTAATATTAATTACTCTTCTAATATTGGTACCTAATTTACAAACTTTTATAAAACCATTTTCATCTTCCCCAAGTATGCTTGGTAATAAATTGTCTAGTCTTTTTGCCATGATTTTTACAAAAATTTCCTTGTCTATGTTTATGAGTGATATTAGCTTGTAAGATGTTACTAAGTTTTTTTTTTTGTTTGTTTGTTTTTTAAGAATACTGATATTTTGGCATCGTAGAATGAGTTTGGAAGTCTATTAATTTTCCAAACATTATTAAATAGATCTAATAAATGATGTTTTAGTTGTAAGATGTATGTTTTGTAAAATTCAGCTGGTAGGCCGTCTGGTCCAGGGGCTTTGTCTGGTGGTAAATTTTTTATTGTATCTAGTAGTTCTTCCATAGTAATTTGTTCTTCCAACTGTTGGGCTTGTTCCATAGTAATTTAGGAAAGTTGTATTTTAGATAATAATTGATCTGTTGCGTGTGGATTATTTTACCTTTCTGATTTATATATGTAACACCCTCACCCCTGTACTTGTTGCAAATGACAGGTGGTATGCTGTTGAAGCTGACAGCAGTATCTGGTGGGGACTGGGTTCATGGAGGACTAGGTTACTCTGCACAAGAGGCCTAGGTTTGGCTACTCTGCACAGGGGCACCCAAGTAAATCCGAACACAGGAAGCAACAACTGTGATGTCCAATACCAGGAATGGGATTCTAAAGTGTGGCTTTTATTCACATCCAAACTGAACAAACAAAGCATAGATGGACCCCCATGGGGCTACACTCCTGGTAATGCAGATAAGAGTAACAGAACACTTCTTCAACACTTCAGCCCTCAGGCTCTGAACCCACCAGGCACACAGCCTGGACTTGCATGCTGCTTTGGGTACACAGCCCGACTTGTACACTATTTGGGTTTTTTCTGGCCCAGCTCCCCTGCCGGCCACTCAATCCCTGTCCATATGGCAGTGGACACATTTTCCTGGTGGCTCCCTAAACCACCTTAGAGCCTTCGACTCCTTAAGGGAAATTTCCTTTCAGTCCCACATCTTGGTACTTCCCTCAGCACTGGCCAAGTGCCTGAGGCAAAGTAAAAGGACCACAGAGCAAGTCCGTAGAGGTGAACCTGGTTACTAAAAATGGGGGGTCTCCCACCTCCAGCTCCCACAATCCATACCCGGCCATTTCTCTGGACAATAAACAACTCTTTTTAAAAGCTTGGCAATGTAGATTAAAGGGTAAATGTATAGCACATTTCCTCTACATGTCTTGACTTCCCCCTTTTACTAAACTCGAACATACTTAAACATCTCTTCCTGAAAAGCTTGGCAATGTAGATTAAAGGGTAAATGTATAGCACATCTCCTCTACATGTCTTGGCTTTCCCCTTGTGCTGCACTTGAACATACTTTTACTTTGGCTAAGCCTCTTCCTCTAGGCCTCCCACTAATTCAGCAGTCCAATCCCCACTTTAACACAGTTCAGGTGAAACATAGGCTCTTTGACAAGAGCAGAATTCACCCTTTGGTTGCAGGTGCCCCACAGGCAAATCTTGACAGCTTCTGGTGCCACAACACATTTCAGAAAAATAAGGCAGCTTCTTCTCTAGCCAGAACCAGGAGGTTGCCTATGGAATAACAGGCACACCTTCCACCCCTATCCCCTCAGGGATGGGGCACAGAGACCAGTATCAGCGGTCTCCACCACTTCAAGAACAGCTGACTGTGTTCCTCTTTTGGTGGAAACACACACCTTTCCCTAAAAGTAGCTCTATATCAGAGCTTAGGCTCCAAGAGCCTGTGCACAGACTGCTGTGCTCCTCTCTTCAAGACTTCTCACACACAAATGCTCTGCTCCTGTTCAAAAACTCCCAACATTTTAACCTAACTCCCATCTGCAGATTCCAATGAGGATCATGCGGCTGCGATAGTTCTATGGTGATGTCATCCCTCAGTCTCAGCTGAGACTGAGAACAGAGTGAGACAGTGCAAAATCCATTTAACTGGAGTTTCACAAGCTGCCTTCCCTGCCTACCACTAGCTCTTACTGGGATTCTAGTAACCCTGGGTTACAGGGGGGTTACATATAAAATGTTATAATAGCCTGAAAAACTTTATTGATTTCTTTCCAATTTGAAATGGTTTGATTTGTTGAGTTAATAATTTGGGGTATTGCCCTTTCTTGTTTCTCTTTTTGTAATTGAAAGGTCATTAGTTTGTCAGGCTTATTGCCTAAAGCGTAATATTTAGCTCTGGTTTGGAGAATGCTTCTTTCAGCACCTTGTGAACAGATTTTATCTGATTCTGTTTTTGCTAATTAGTAAATTTGTATATATATGGGGTCATGATTTGACATATGGAGGGATTCTAGTTGGTCTATTTCTTTTTTGAAATGTATTCATTTCTCTTTTGGTTTTTTTTCTTCCTAGTTGAATAACTTATGATTATTCCTCTCATGACTGTTTACAAACATTCCAGTTGTTATTATGTGACATTTGTTCTGGTTTATTATTATCAAAATATTCTTTTATAGCATTGTCAAATGTGTTATTAAAATTTTTATCTAATAAAAGCATAATGTACAAGGACCATTGTCTATCTCCTTAAAGATCTTTGGTAATTAAATTCAATTCAAGGGGACCATGATCTGATATAATTATATTATGATATTTTATTACATCAAGACAGCTTTGTAATTGTTTTGTCACTAAAAATAAGTCAATTCTGGTGCAACATTATGTGTAGCTGAAAGGTATGAGTACAGTCCCGCACAAAAGATTAATAAACAAATTAGCCAGCCTGGGAGTGGGTCCAAGGGTGGTAGCCTGGGTAAAACACTGGCTGGACAACAGGACACAGCAGGAAATAGTAAATGGAGTCCACAGTGAAGAAAGGAGGGTTACTATTGGGGTACCGCAGGGTTCAGTACTGGGGCTGGTCCTTTTTAGTGTCTTTATAAGTGACATTGCAGAGGGACTGAAAGGGAAAGTATGTCTCTTTGCAGATGACACAAAGATCTGCAACAGGGTTGATACACAAGGTGGGGTGGAAAGGATGAAAAGGGACTTGGCAAGGTTGGAGGAATGGTCAAATGTATGGCAGCTTAGATTCAACACAAAGAAGTGCAAAGTAATGCACCTGGGAAACAAAAACCAAGGGGAAGAGTACACAATGGGGGGGGTGAGATACTGACAACAACAAAAAATAGAAAGGGACCTGGGGCTAGTCATATCAGATGACCTAAAGGTGGGCCAGCAATGTGAGAAGGCAGTAAGGAGGGCTGGGGGGATACTGGGATGCATAGGGAGAGGCATCACCAGTAGAAAACAGGAAGTTGTTGGCCCTCTGTACAGACAGTTAGTAAATCCACATCTGGAGTACTGTTTACAGTTCTGGAGACCCCATCTCCACAAAGACATAGACAGGGTGGAGGCTGTCCAGAAGAGGGCAATCAAAATAGTGCCAGGTCTGCACCAGAAGACATATGAAGAAAGACTAAAGGAGCTTAAGATGTATAGCTTCGAGGAAAGGAGGGAGAGGGGGGACATGATAGAAACTTTCAAATACCTCAAGGGAATCAACAAAGTCCAAGAGGGTAGCATCTTTCAGAAAAAGAGATGTGCAAGAACAAGAGGGCACAATTTGAAGATAGAGGGGGACGGCTTAGAGGTAATGTGAGGAAGTATTTCTTCACAGAGAGGGTTGTAGATGCATGTAACAGCCCTCCTGATGAGGTGGCAGAGTCAAAAACAGTGGGGGAATTCAAGAATGCATGGTACAGACATAAGGCAATTCTAGTGGGGGGTAGGAGGAAGTAGGCTGTTGGTTAACTAGGATCTGCAGCTTATCCGTTAGGTAGTCTAATGCTAAATTGTAGTCACCTCCAATAATATAAGCGCCTTCAAAAGTCAACAGATTTAAAAAACTAATTATTGTAAAAATCTACATCATTTATGTTTGGGGTATAATATATTAGCCAATGTAAAGGTTCCATCTAATGGTCTGATTTCTGGTATGATAAATCTTCCTTCAGTATCGTTTATTGTTCATCCTATTTTTATGGATTTATTGTTTTTATTAATGAACATGGCTATCCCCCTTGCAGTGTTTGAGTAATTGGAGAATCTGTCCTCCCCCCATTTATTGGAGTGGAACATAACCTCTTTTATACAGAAATGTGTTTCTTGTAGCATAAAAATATCATATTGTTTGTTATTGATAAAATTAAAAACTTTCTTAGCTTCGTGTCTGTCCCTTAATCCTTTAATATTCCAGGTAATAATTTTCACCATTGATAATTTTTCTTTTGTCCTGGTATATATACTGTATAAATGTACATACATACATACACACATATAGATAGATAGAAAGATAGATCGATAGATAGATAGATAGATAGATAGATAGATAGATAGATAGATAGATAGATAGATAGACAGACAGACAGACAGACAGACAGACAGACAGACAGACAGACAGACAGACAGACAGACAGATAGATAGATAGATAGATAGATAGATAGATAGATATAGATATAGATATTCATTGCAAAAAACTTTGTTAATGCATCAGTTAGGGTTGATGTCACAGGAATAAAAGTTTGGAAATTCTATGTTAAGGTTACCACCCCTACCACCCCACGCCACCACCCCATCCTCCACACACCAACAGATGTCAGGGTGTGCCATGGGGTCATCAGGCTCAACTCTCACCCCATTCCATGTGCAAGCAAACTGACATGCTACAGTGTAGGAGAATGGGGTGAGAGTTACAACTGATGACCCCATGGCACACCCCAACATCTGTTGATGTGTGAAGGAGGGGGGTGGGGTGGGGTGGTAGGGGGTAACCCTAACATCGAATTTCCAAACTTTTGTCACTGTGACATCAACCCTAGCTGATGCATTAATGAAGTTGTTTTGCAATAAATTTCCTTACTTTTTAAAAAAGTGTAATGTAATTAGTAATTGGCATGTGCTGGTGGGAGTGCCAGGCCCCAAACTGCCCATTTGTGCATAATGATATGTGTCTGTGGGATGGAAGGCCCTCTGGTCCCTGTGTTCACACTTACACATAACAATGGAGCCATACAGTAGCCCTATAGACCTGAAAAGGAACCCTTGTAACACTAATTTGCCAATAACCCACCACCCCACCCTACAGGCACCAACAGGCATTGGGGCATGCCATGGGGTCATCAGGCCAAACTCTCAACCCATTTTATGTGTAAACAAGCTGACACTCTACAATAGAGAATGGGGTGAGAATTGGGTCTGACGACCACATGGCATTTTATAATGCCTGTGATATCTTTGCCCCAGTGTTGACCCGCCGTTCTAAAAGGAAGAATGCCCCCTGGGTTACCCCAGCTTTGATCCACCAGCTCAAACATAGGGACAACCTATGGCACCATGCCATTGAGAGTGGCCGGCCCAATGACAGGCGGTTATATGCTGCCGCCCGAAACAAGTGCACTCGGGCCATCAGAAAGGCCAAGTCTGAGCACTATTGGTCCTCACTCACTGCCTCATGGGGGAATCCCAGAACCTTCTGGGATAACATTAAACAGTTAAATGGGAGTGCACACTCCCCCACCCACCCAGATCAACATTAATGGTGTGATCTCCTCAGACCCAGCCCTCATAGCCAACCACCTCAACACCTCATTCACTGACCTTAGCCCTATCCTCCCTACAAATTTTTTTGACCCTCCTCCCCTAGCGCCTGCCGTAAATCTTTCTCGCCCTTATTTTCTCCTCCATCATGTTTCTGCCCAAGAACTTAGGCTGCACCTGTCACTGCCCTCAAGAGTAATAGTACAGGCAGTGACACCTGATCCGTGTATCCCTCGGCTGGTCTTAGACACAGTCCTTACCCCGATCACATGCCTCATCAACCACTCTCTTTGCCTGGGGAAGGTTCCAACTGCCTGGAAAGTCGCCACTGTCACCCCTATCTTTAAAGGTGGTGATAGGACTGTGGCTGGAAACTATCGACCGATCTCCATTCTCTCTCTCTCTCCAAGGCCTTGGAAAAGTGGTGGCCTCTCAAATCTCTGACTACCTCTCCACCTACAATGTCCTTTGTCCTGAGCAGCATGGCTTCTAGGCGGGCCACAGTACCAACACAGCCCTCCTAGAGTTCTCCAACTTTCTCCACTCCTCCTTAGACACTGGTTCTCTGGCTGGTGCTGTCTTCATTGACCTCTCAGCTTCGACACTGTCTCCACCCCTCCTTCTTGATGCCCTTAGTCTCTCTGGTTTTGCTGCTGGGCCTATCTCCTGGTGCACCAGTTATCTGTCTGACCACTCACAGCGTGTAAAATTAATGGGACCTACTCAGACATCTGTCCCATCTTTTCTGGGAGTTCCCCAGGGCTCCATTCTGGGACCCTTACTATTCTTCCTTTACCTTAACACCCTTCCACGCTCTTGCTCGGGGAACATTCTATTGCACGCTGATGATGCAGTCATCTTGCCTCAAATCGTAACCCTATTGCCCTCCAGGACTCGCTGCAGAGTCCTTCACTGAAGCCGAGGGCTGGTTCAAGAACATAGATTGGTGATAAATCTTAAAAAACAAAAACCATGTTCTTCACTCATCCCCAAAACAAGTCCTGCAACTTCAAACTCCTCATTCACTCTGGGTCCTCGTTCCCACTCGAACAAGTTTGCTCTATAAATACCTAGGGATCCATTTTGACCTCCTCTCCTTCCATGGACACATCGCTGCCCTAGCCACTGCCACTAATATCCGATTGGGCATCTTACATCGGTATAAACACTGCCTCCCCGAGGCTCTTGACCATGATCACCTCCTCTATCCTGCCCGTAGTGGACTATGGACTGCCTGTGTATGGTGCTGCTGATCAGACCGCACTCCATAAAATTCACTTACTCTGAATAAGGCCTGCAGGTTAATTACTGGAGCACCTAGGATGACACACCCTGTCTACTGTATGCTAAAAGTGCTGGTACTTGATCTCGATGAGCGCCTCAAATATCTTACCTGTACCCTTACAAAAAAGACCCTCCTTGGGCTTTCCCCACCAGGATTGACCACCACCATACTCCACTCTGTCCCACTAGTTCATACTCGGACCTCTGGGAAAACCTCTCTTGTTATCCCTAGAGCTAGGACCTCTCACGGCCAAAGAGCCTTCAGCTTTAGGGCCCCCTCCTGGTTCAACACACTGCCCCCCTCCATCTCCGAAGCTCCAACTATATCGTGCTTCAAAACTTCCATACGTAACCACCTTATTAACACCCGATGCTGTAACTGCCGCTAGTCAAAGCCGTACTCAATACTTATGACAAAGCTTATTACTAAGCTGCTAAGGATGACATAACTCTGGTATTGTTTGCATCCATCCTACCTGTACCAGCTTGTTTGTATCTATGTCTTAATTTACTGTTATACTTATGTGTTGTACTGCTATACTGTGTATTTTGGTTTGTCTTACTGTGACAAGGTACCTTTGTAAATGAGCCTATGGCTCAAAGGTTTTCCCAAACTGCTGTTTAAATAAAATAAATAAAATAAATAAATGCCCCATTGCCTGTTGGTACCGTAGGGTGGGGGTGGGAGTGAGGTGGTAGGGGTGGTAACTCTAACATTGAATATCCAATCTTTTGTCACTATGACATCAATCCTAACTGATGACTTGGTTTGCTGGCCAAGGCACCTAGCTTCACCTGAGCTCTTTCCTTCTAAGACTGCTTGAAAGGCAGAGTAGAGAAACTTACCAGAGCAAGGGAGAAGGATTAAGACTTAGTTTGGCTAAGCAGATTTACTGTGTGGTGGTGTTTTTATTTTTTACTCACAGGGATTGCTACTGTTTGTTGCTAACATTTCATTGCTTTATTTTTTCTCTGATTCAAATTGTTGTTGCTGGTATACCTTCTTCTGCATTATTACAAGGTGTGCCTACAGGTGTGTGCTAACAGATTACTGCTGTAATCTTCTGATTCAAATTGTCTTTTGCAAGGTATATCTTCTGTTACTGCTTTATTTTCTCTGGAGCAAAGTGTTTCTTACAGGGTATATCTTCTCTGAAATTATTACAGGTGGTGCTTTACAGGTTTTACAGTTTTATCTAACATTAGGATAAGCTTTCAGGTTTACTGCATTTGTTGTTGACTGATTGTTTCTGCTCTTACCTCCTTGTTCTTTCGTCCGTGGTTCTTCTTTTTAGGCAGGGAAGGCCCAGCCACCCACCCCATCCCCAACCACCACGCTACACTCCTTTTATAGGGTACCACAGTTGTGACATTTCCTGTGGCAGAGCAGGAAGGAGCGGATCAGTGGGGCCTCCACAAGGTGATCTCATTTACAGGGCACTAGTAATTTAACTTGTTATAACAAGTTAAACAAAGCACAATTAAACCATTACTTGCATTTTTTTCCTTCTAATTACTCTGACTAGGCTACAAACCCAGCAACTTATTTGGAATGGATTTCATTAACTGCAGGTACTGTGGAACAATTTTCAGAAGGACAGTCTTACAGGATTTAGGACACTGTCCTACATGCTGAGCCTTTGGAGATCTTAGGTCTCAGCTCCAGGCAGCATGGGCAGAGATTGCACGCCTCAAATTTCATATTGAAGAGGAAATACATTATAAGAACCACCGCCATTTCCCCAGCATCCAACAGAAAACCTCGCCAGCAGAGGTAGTTGGTCCAGGAGGTTGGCAGGTGGTTAGGAGAAGCAAATCAGGTGCCCCATCACTCTGCTCTCCAACACATTACCTCCAAAACCATATAAACACTACAAACAGGTATCTGCCTCTATCTCTGAAATCAAATAAAGAGGCAGAAGACACTGCAGAGCAGGACACTCAGCACAGGAGCTAACACAACAATACTCACCCAAATCAGGAACCAAAACTAAACAAGCACAAAGGAAATCCAAAAACTTTGATCATTAGAGACTCCATGATTCGGGGAGTTGATACCCATCTCCAGCCAGGGTGATGGTCAGATGTCTCAGGTACATCAGCATGGAGAGACACTGACCGCATTACTAAAATTGTTCACAAAGCAGGAGAAAACATTGATGTCCTAGTACACATAGGGACTAATGATCTCGCCAACCCGGTCAGTTGTGGAGACCAAGGAACACCTGACTAGGCTGGGTGACAAACTATCATCTATTTCGTCGGCATCCTTCTCTGAGATCCTGCCAGTCTGGGAGAGGGAGCAGATGGACGGAAGGTCAGAGAAGGGAGATAGGGGAGCTAAACACGTGGCTCAAGGACTGGTGCCAGGAAAAAGGACACAGATTTGTAGGAACTGGCAACAGTTCTGGGGCGAAAGTTCTTTAAATTTGATGGACTGCATCTGACTAAAGAGAGTCAGTGCATTGGGGCAGAAGTTTGGCGTCTTTGCAGAATATTTAAACTAGCAAATGGGAAGGGGTGCAGCACCCCATCGTTGAATGGGAAGAACACCCTCCCCTCAGCTAGTGGTCAAACAGGAATTCAGCGTGTTTGCCGTTCATTTGCATCACCAGGTAAGAAAAAAGGTTTGTCTCCCCATACGATGCACAGGGGTAATGCCAAACTTCACCCAACAACTAACACACCAAAATCTGGCCAATGGAAAATCATGTACAAAAATGCTCACAGCCTGGGAAATAAGATCCCAGACCTGCAGGCAATAATGTCAGAGGCTAAACTGGACATAGTAGCAATTAGTGAGACGTGGTTTACCAGTAACCACACTTGGGAGACTTCAGTACCTGGCTATGTATTGTTCAGAAGAGACCGAGGTGCAAAAAGGGGAGGGGTGGCCTGTATGTTAATAAATATCAAAGCTACAGAAATTCAGAATACATAAGGAGCCAGAAGAACTGTGGGTCACCCTGGAAACAGAAATGGGACAGCCATAAGAACTGGGGTTGTCTACAGGCCCCAGACCAGAGGGAGGACATAGACACATTACTGTTAGAAGATATACAAAACATGACAGCTAAAGGGAGGTTCTGATAATGGGAGACTTCAACATGCCAGATACAGATTGGTCAATACCAGCAGGAACATCTGCCAGAACTAGACTCATAGTGGATTCCCTGCAGGGGAGGGCCTCAAACAACTGGTACAGCAACCCACAAGAGACAGGGCTATCCTAGATCTAGTACTGACTAACAAAGAAGGGATCACAGATCTCCAGGTAGAAGGTCACCTGGGGGCCAGTGACCATCACATGGTATGGTTCAATTTGGCTACTACATCTAAATCATCCCATTCCAAAGCAAAAATATGGGACTTCAGAGGAGTTGACTTTGATAAGATGGCCAACAGAGTTAAGCTAGCCCTGGCAAAAAGAAACACAGGTGAGGAGGTACAGGCAAAGTGGGCAAGCATTAAGGATACAATACTTGAAGCAACATCCCATTGTGTTAGACAGAAAAGGAAGTGCAAAAGAAGAAGGAAACCACTTTGGTTCTCAAATACAGTAGCAGAAAAGGTCAGAGCCAAAAGGCTGGCCTTCAGAAAATATAAGGAACACAGCGGGATGAAGATAGGGAGGCATACCAAACTGCCCTAAGGGAAGCAAGGTAAGGCAGTAAGGCAGGCAAAGTCCCAAACTGAGGAAACACTAGCACGAACAGTAAAGAAGGTGACAAGACTTTCTATAGATACATTAGTGAAAGGAGAAAGTCAGAGGAGTGTTGCTAAGCTTAATGGAGAAAGGGAGCATGTGAGGAGGAGGACCCTGTAAAGGCATCTATCCTAAATAGATACTTTTGCTCAGTATTTACTGAAGAGAAGGTAGGGCAGGGCCCACAGCTCAGCATCATGGACACAGGGGGAGGAGGTGAGCACTACTCCCTTCACAAAAGAAAGGGTCCTACAAGAGCTTGCTAAGCTCCAGGGTGGATAAGGCAATGGGACCTGATGGCATACATCCCAGGGTACTTAAGGAGCTAAAGGAGGAACTAGCAGAGCCATTAGCAGAATTGTTTAGTGAGTCTCTGAGCACAGGAGAGGTCCCAGAAGACTGGAGAAAGGCTCATGTGATCCCACTCCACAAGACTGGTAGCAGGGAGGAGGCGGGGAACTACAGACCGGTCAGTCTTACCTCAGTAGTGGGCAAGATTATGGAGGCACTCCTTAAGGAAAGGATAGTGCAACACCTGGAATCCATAGGGGCACAGGATCCAAGACAGCATGGGTTTACAAAGGAAGGTCCTGTCAAACTAATCTCATAGATTTCTTTGACTGGGTAACCAGAGTGGTGGACCAAGGGGGAGCAGTTGATGTCGCCTACCTTGACTTCAGCAAAGCTTTTGACACTGTTCCACATAGAAGATTGATAAATAAGCTAGGTAGGCTCGGGGTGGGTCAGAAGTTGGTCAACTGGGTGGCAAACTGGTTGACTGGCAGAAAACAGAGAGTGGTGGTAAATGGTATACAGTCAGAAGAGATGCAAGTCACAAGTGGGGTACCTCAGGGATCAGTCCTGGGGCCAGTCCTATTCAACATCTTCATTAGTGACCTCGCAGATGGACTAGAGGGTAAGGCTTGTCTGTTTGCAGATGACACCAAGATCTGCAACAGAGTAGATGATCCAGATGGGGTGGGCAGAATGAGAAGAGATCTGGATAAACTAGCAGAATGGTCAGAAGAGTGGCAACTGGGATTTAATGCAAAGAAGTGCAAAATCATGCACATAGGGAAGAGAAACCCTGAAGCCACTTATAGGCTTGGAGGGGAGTTGCTAGCAGTCACAAAGGAAGAAAGAGACTTGGGCATCATCATCACTGATGACCTAAAATCATCCAAGCAGACCTCTAAAGCAGTAGGTAAGGCTAGGGGGGTGTTAGGGTGTATTAGTAGGGGGATCACAAGTCGTAAGAGGAGGTAATAATCCTCTGTACAAGACATTAGTTAGGGCCCCATCTGGAGTACAGCGTGCAGTATTGGAGGCCACACCTTCACAAGGACATTAACCAAATTGAGGCAGTCCAGAGAAGGGCAACAAAATGGTGCAGGGACTGCATCAGAAGACATATGAGGACAGATTAACGGAGCTCAATATGTATACCCTTGAGCAAAGGAGGAGAGAGGTGATATGATCGAGACATTTAAACACCTTAAGGGCATAAACAAGGTGATAGAGTCTAACATGTTTAAATATAAGAAAATAGCAGGACAAGAGGACACAGCATGAGATTAGAGGAGGCCGATTAAGGGGAATGTGAGGAAATTCTTTTCACAGAAAGGGTGGTAGATGCATGGAATGGCTTACCACAAGAAGTGGTGGCTATGAATACAGTGCAGGGCTTCAAACAGGCATGGGATAGGCATAAGGGAGCAATACAAATGACTATGAATAGATAGGTCACTGACAGAGCAAAGGCCGATGGCACATTTATAAGGTAGAAAAAGAAATGGGCAGACTGGATGGGCCTTGCAGTCCTTATCTGCCGTCAACTTCTATGTTTCTATGTTTCTATGTTATGATGCATTAATGGGGTTTTTTGCAATGAATTTCCCTTCTTTTTGAGAAAGTGTAATGTAAGTGGTTAGTGGTATGTGTTTGTGGGAGCACGGGCCCTCCAGGCCCTGCACTCCTTCATGTTGCCATTTTTACATAATGATATATATATATATATATATATATATATATATATATATATATAGGAGCACAGGCCAGCTGGGCCCTCGCCCATTCACATAAAAACAGAGCCATTCAGCAACCCCACAGTACTGTAAAGTAACATTTGTAACACTTATTTGCCAATATCGCAGTAACTGTAGCAGCTATGAAAAAAATTCCACTGCAGGTGTAATCTATGACTTCAGAACTTCCTCATGAGAAAGGTGGACTAAGCTGTGGGTATCGAAAAAGCCGCATCTCGAATCATTTTCGAGATACAGGTGCCGCAATGTTATCCTATGGGAAATTTCTCAGCTTTGGAATGCTGTAACTATGGGCCTGTTGAATGGTTTGGGGCCAAACAACCAAAAGGCATATCTGTGGGACCAGGGCTTGCCACCCTGTAAATTTCAGCCCAAAAGCATAATCCACCTTGGCACAATGAAGTGACAAAGAAAACAACACATGGGACAATGTTGTCGAGCATTGTTTTCACGATAACAAAAATGCTTTTGTGACAAGAAAAATGTTTTTGTGATATCCTTATACCTTATAATGGAATGTTTTCATGCACAAAAAAATGTTTTCGCAAACGTTTTTGCAGTGCACATATAAATTTTCCCATTGGCTACAATGGGACATGAAAAACTTGCATAACTCTTGAACGGATTCATATTTTTTCACCGAATCTTCAAAAGGCACCCGTTTACCCAGGCCACATATAGACATGCAAATTTGAATCCACTCATATACATTCTACAGTCCATTATGCCCGACTGAAAAATGCACAAAGTTGGGTAATTTTCACTTTTGGATGCTCTCGGTTCCACAATTATATATATGTATATATATATATATATATATATATATATATATACATATATAGAGAGATAGATATAGATATATAGAGAGATATATATTTAGAGGGAGAGAGAGACAGAGAGAGAGATATGATATATTCTTTGCAAAAACTTTGTTAATGCATCAGTTAGGTGGTTACCACAGCAACAAAAGCAGGGAAATGAGGCATTAGGGTTTCCAGCCCTAATGAACCACCCCCAGAGATCTCACCCTTACCACCCACCCCATCCCCCCACCCTCCACACACCATCAGGCAACGGGGTGTGCCTTGGGTCATAAGGCTGAACTCTCACCCCATTCCACATGTAAACATGCTAACACGCTACAGTATAGGACAATGGGGTGAGAGTTAGTAAAACATGTGTGTGTGTGTGTCTGTGTGTGTGTGTGTGTGTGTGGTGCTGGGGGTGGGGGTGGGGAATGCCCAGTTAGGGTTTTGAACCCTAACACTGAATTTCCTCACTTTTGAAGCTGTGGAAGAACCCAAAGTGATGCATTAAACTGAGTTTTTTTTTTGCCATGAATTTCCTGTCTTTTTGAGAAATCATAATCTCATACCATTTTCTATATGTTGGTGAGAGCATGCCTCCCTTTTTGCACCACAGTCTGACCAAAATATAGATAGCTGTATCAGAATATTTACTTGTCTTATGCTATTCATCCAGCAATAGTTCATGTGCTACACCTTTCATATGAAAATGAAGTCAGAAATAAATGGATTAGGAGAGTAATAAGTGTGCCACATGGACCAATATTACATGTACTCTGCTAAGTAGAAAATATGCACGGATGAACCTCTTGCACTTTCTTTCTATGCAGCAATATACCAACACCAGTATACATATCACCACTGTAACTTTAAGACACAGCACAGGTAGGTAAGGCTTAAAAAGATGTATTGCCCAATTAATAGTTGATTAAAAAGGCCAAATTAAAAGTCCAATTGGCACACTAAATCAGTCTCACAAAACAATGTTTAAAAGTATTACATCAAAGTTTAAAATACACGTAAAACAGTGTGACAGGTACTTCATGAGTAACTTGTGACAGTAACACAGAACACATAAACACAACTACCAAGATAGTCTCTGTACACTGCTTACATGCATCAAACAGTGATGATGTTATTGTCATTGTGTGACTGATAGTTCCTAGGGTGGGTGAAAAACCAGATGCCAACTGTTTAAATAATAGCAGCACAAACACATAATAGTATTAAAAGAAGATACATCTGTAAGCTATTTAAAAATATTTAATTGGAATATATTTATGTGTGAACATACGTATATATATATATATATATATATATATATATATATATACACAGACATATACATGTAAAGACATAGAGATCTAGGGGTGCATTTGGAAAATTCCTACCCGACCCCTCAATAAAGGAAATTGAGAAATATTATCAGGAACATAAAAAGCAGCTGTTATCAGTGAAAGTGACTGATTTACAATAGTGCACAATTCTATACATACATTAAATTAACTTTTTACACAAACCAAAATTAGATGGCATATGATAACAGTTACTAAATACATCAGTGAAAATTATCTAAGCTATAAACAACATTCATAATGAAATAATGAAGTATGTACGTCACTAAAAACTTTTAGTTAATAATAAGCAATGGTTTCAGGCAATGCTATAAATATAACATTAATAATCTATAATTCAGAATATGTAACCTCTTGGTGATTAACAAATATCTACCACAATACTCTATATTACTGTTAATGATACCTATATGAAATTACTATAAACTAGAAAAGTTCTACTAAATATCTATACTATATATAAATATATTAAGAATGTGTTTAAATACTTGTAAAACAAATACTGTTAAACAGCAAAATACTTAACATTGTTCAATACATTCAGTTATCAGAGGGCTGTGGGTTCAGTTCCCACATCTGGCACTTGGGTTAATATCCCACTACTGACAATGTAGTTCAGCATGAGAGGAGTGCTGTACTTCTGAGGTGCTGTCTTTCGGATGAGATGTTAAACCAAGGTCCCATCTGCCTGGATTGGTGGTAGTTCAGGTGGATGTTAAAGAGCCCATGGCACTTATCGAAAAAAGAGAAGGGGAATTTCCCCGGTGTCCTGGCGAAATTTCCCTCATTCACTAAAAATACCACCAACAGCTTCATCTGGTTCAAGGTCAATTGGCATTCATCTGTATCCCCCTCCCCTGGGTCGTGCCTGAAAATAGGTAGGATTTGTCCAGTGCACTTACCCGGTCAACAAAAACTAAATAAATAAATAAAATAGCAATTAATACAACTGCTTAAAAGCTAACAAGACTGACTTTAATCAAATCATTTATTAACAATCATAGATACGCCGGCCTGTCGGCGCAGCGGTTGGATTTCCGCATGCGACGCCGGTGACCCGGGTTCAGGAATGGACCAGGGTCGCTGGAGGGCTGGCCGGGGGGAGAAGGATGGAGCGTCCTAGGGACTGCTCTCCTTCTCTGGTGGGAGGGTGGGGAATGTGCCCAGAGCATTGATGACCCCTGGCGGAGGCCAGGAGTCACATAGCTACCGGCACTGGCTCGTATAGGAGGCGGGGCAGACGCAGGCATCATTGCACGACCCCGCCTCTCGGAAAAACAGGAAAAAAGTCAGCTGCCAGCCGCCGCTAATGAAGCTTGCCACGGCTTCAATTTGCTCTCCAGGCCAGCCCTCTGACCTAGTTCCAAGCCTGTGGCATGTGAGAAGAGTGCCACAGCCCCACCGTGGGGGGGTAAGCCACTGGTATCGGAGGGCCTGAGGCCAATTTGGGGAAGCAGAAGCCCGTGGCCCGTGACCGGGCTGAAAAAATACATCAGGCGGCAGGCAGCTCAGGGCTGAATAAAGAATAAATAGAAAAAAAAAACAATCATAGATACATATGTACAACACAGATGTACATTAAGAAAACAGGCATAGTACTACACTGTTGTGGAACAATATGGATGAACTGACCGAAGACGCAAACGGACAAAAAAAACACAAGCCACACCTGGTCATACTCAACATTTCACAGAGTGATGCGTATTTTAGAGTATGGTACTCATAAGTACAGGTAAGCAGATCAAGTAAAAAAACAGTGTTCAATTGTGCTAACACAGAAGTGGCACAAACAAAACCAGGATATCTTTTACTCATAAAAGATCCAAATCATATCATGATGCAGGTAAGTCTTTAAAAAGACATACATTACACAGTTTTGTTCATGCACATGGACAAGTATTGTGCCTTAGTAGAGGCACACAGTTGGCAAATGTGCAAGTAGTACTTGTTATGGCTGCATACGACATACTCAGAAGAAAAGACAATGACAGAAGAGTACGACCAGAGAGGTATATCTCTTTTGACATTTAAAAGTCTTTTTTAGACATCTAAGTGTGGTTTCTCTAGTGACTGCGAAGACAGTTGACACCGATTGAAGACCACTGCAACTATTTTCACTGTGTCACTGATCAAAGCAACAATCTTCTGTCAGTTTGAGTAAATATATGCATGTAAACCATGTGATGTGTTAACAGTGTATTCTTTAATGCAGATTTCCATAAAAAATTAATGTTAATCTACCAGAACTCACTCTGTAACAAAATGGACAGCAAGTTGTGTCACATGATGAATGAAGATTGTAGTAATTCTTCAATATCAGCATGTATGCATTTTTTAAGTTTCACTGTAGTCTCTGTTTAAAAGTGCTTGTGGAGTCATTGCATTCAACCCAGCCAGTTCTATATCGCAACAAACAAGTGTAATGTCCAGAATGTACAGACTGGCCATAGAGGTAGATCACAGCCTGAGTGTCAAACACTGCTTGGTTAAATACAGTTCTACCAGCTGTGAAATCTGTGATAGGTGTGTCAACTCTGAGCCTGTTAGAGTCAAATCTATGCAATACAAGCATAAGATATTGAGATGACGTCCTGAGACATATAGACTGAGTACATGTGCCTCCACACCTTACACATAAGTGACCACTTTCTGCATTGGTAAACAGCTGCTGGAACTTGACACTTTGAGACTGAGGCACAGAGAAACCCAAAACATGTCCTTAGTGGTTTCTCACTCTGAATGACCACATGACAGACATACATTTCTGGTAACATATGAGAGAGTGAAGTACTGATGCATTGGAAACCCCTCTTCATCCAAACTGTTTATGATGGCCATCATAAACTCAGTCACATCCTGCTGCATGTTAGCAGCAAAAGTACTGCACCGATCATATCTACTTAAGACCTGCCATAGAGGTGTCAGTGACTGTACGTTGTTTGACTGATCATAAGTCATGTTGACAACTTCCTTCAATGCCTTTGATAAAGGAGTGTCTTGTGAAGCTGATATTGGCTGCACAAAGTGAGGCATGTGGAGAAAAGCATGCATAGCTGCATTAGCACAGCAGTTTACTCTAGTACTGTTATCAAACACTGGGACAACAGCCATACCAAGTGACTTCTGAGCAACAGCTGGTTCTGCTTCTGCATTTGACATTCTGACTTTCTCAGTACTCTGCACAGTTGATTCACTAGTGGCAGCTCATTTTCTCTTGTTGCCAGCTAAATCTGTGACTGTGGGATGTGAGATAACCACATACGTAGGTAGTGGGATTAGAGACATCTGTGGCTGATACAGAGTACGTAATTTGTTGTACTCGACAATACATTGCTTGTCAGTGCATATCTTCTGTGGTGTGAGTGTTATGATGTGCAACCCAGAAAGACTGTGGATGCATGACAGTGTGATGTAGCTCATGCCATCTTTGAAAATATCTGTGCCTATGTCCACCATTGCTGAATCCAAACTCAAGCCCTGTGATTTATGAATGGAAACAGCATACACAACACAAAATGGGAACTGTTTCCTATTGACACAGATATCTGTAAATACCTGGAACTTAACATAGGTACGATCAATCTGCACAGGCTGTTCTATGTTGTCAAAGTGGACAAGTGTCTCGATAAACATCTTCTGAACATTGTCTACGAAGTCGATGATGTGACCCATGGCACCATTTACCATACCACGCTCAACATCAAGATTACGCCGTAGCATGATACACGCATTCTTACAAAGTGCAAGAACTGCTTCCAGGCCAGCTGTGCGTGAAACATCTAAATTCAGTTCAGAGAGTCATTCAGTTATCTTTGCTACCAGCTTCTGACTTAGAATGACACCATCAACTGTATCAACAGCACGCAGTACAAGAATTTCTTTATTCTCTCTCAGCAACATAACACTGTTGAACTCAGACCATTTCTTAAGTCGTGGCATAAGACACACAATCTGTGTCCTCTTGGAGTACACATCATTGAAAACATCACATGCTGTATGTATGGATGTAGTATCCGTTGTTATTCGTCGACCATGTAACATTGAAAGATGTTCTGGTGACAAAGAACCTGCACGAGCTTGATCCAACAGTGCCTTGTACACCAGATCACCACTCTGCCGCATGTTCTGACACAACTCGACATA
The DNA here is from genome assembly GCA_016271365.2 of Neoceratodus forsteri. Lineage (NCBI taxonomy): Eukaryota > Metazoa > Chordata > Ceratodontiformes > Ceratodontidae > Neoceratodus > Neoceratodus forsteri. The sequence continues at coordinate 502,414,391 of CM057456.1, forward strand.
GGTAAATAACTCCCACAGGTTAAAACCTCCAATGCAGCCTAGTGTATTTTTAGCCTGCTTGACAGTCAGAGCTACAAAGACATGTTCCACATTAACTGGTGCAAGTTGTAAAAGGTCTCCAACTACAACAATGCTTTTACCACCAAATGCATCTCCATAGTCAGTCCCCAAAATCTCCTGTAGATGTAGGTGTATGCAGGCAAGCATCAAATTAGAGACCATACTAATCTCATCAACAATGAGTAACTTCATCTTAGTAAACATAGAACGAAGCTGAGATGCAACCTCAAATGACAGTTTACGATACTCTCCTGCTTTGCCATGCTCCACTGGCAACATGAAGAGACGGTGTAACATAACTCCACCAATGTTGCATGCTGCCAGTTCAGTGGGAGCACTAACAGCAACAGACATTGATGAGCCTGTCAGTTTCTGTATTTCAGCCATAATGGCCTCTATAAGGAAGCTCTTACCTGTACCTGCCCAGACACTAACAAACATTAGTAGTGGCTTATGGTTAAGACAGTCACATTTCTTCTGTTCATCTAGTATACCATGCCAGACAGCATCAGTGACTGCACAGTGCACCACATGTTGTTGCTGACTGAGTCTCTTTCTCAATTCTGCCAGATCAACAGTGCAGTGTGTGCCATGTTCCATTGCACTCTCAACTTCTGACATGAGTACTTCTGGGGCATTCAGAGGCAGAGGTATTTCAGGTATACCTTCTTCTTCCAGATCAAGATTGTCCTATGAACTAACAGGAGTGTCCTCTTCAAGTTGTTTCTGTGCCTTTTCAAGCTGCTCCTTCTCAGCTTCTAGTCTCTGTATATATGTGTCAGAGTATTCGATTTTGAATGTCTCATAACTGTGATTGAACTCTTCCTCGAATGTATCACAGTCACCTTTTAATTCCGACTCATTCCTCCAGGGTTTAAATAAAAATAGCATGGCAAAGTACTAATGCTCTCTGCTGTCAGATGCGCCTAGATGTAATTTGCAGTGGTCAATGAGCCAAGGCGTGTGTCTCTTTATGAGACAGCCATCCACTCCTTTGACCTAGTAAATGTCACATGTGCAATCAGGTGAGACATCCGTCTCATAGTCGTACCATTTAGCCACCTCAAATAAACACATTCAATCCATGTCTTCATGTCTGTGGGGATAGTATGTGTCAATGAGGTTATTCTTCAAAATATGTTTTTAAGGGGGTCTCTTGAGAGCCAGTTCCTCAGTCTCAGTGTGAGGAATAAGTACACATATGCGCTTCTCTTTGTAGTTTACACTGAGAAATCGCACAGTATCAGATTTGCCGTACAAATGTGTACCGATCAAGCGATCACCGGCATCATAAGCACCACACTCTCTGTGTGATAGGGTCTTCAATCCCAGTGACCACAACTGAGATGTCAGTGACTTGCTTGAACTGGCAATATCTTCCCAAAGATCTTGCAAGCTAGTCTGTCCATGTTTGGTGATGTACGAAGTCACGTACCGAACCAGAGCCAATGAGTTATCAGCCACAAACTGAACATCTATGTTTGCTTGCCACATTAGAAGAAGAGTGGGATTGTAGTCATCGATGTACACCTCATTCTCATCCCTGGGTAACTCATATACCCTCTTGGTTGATTTTGCCTTCAAGTGGTGTTGCATAGCTGAAAACAGTTCATTCATGCAACCATCCTGACAGACACGTCTGGCAAATCTGAAGCGACATCTTGTGTACCAATCGGATTTCTTCTTCATTACCCAGTGGCAGTATTTCACACAAATATGGTGCTGGAACTTCTGCAGCAACTTCCACAGTGTAGGACTGTCATATTTGTTCAGTATGCAGCAAGTGATGTATTGCTTAATGAATGCTAGCACTTCTGCTGCTTCATGTTCGCCTATGCGCAGGGCATCTTTGATCCTCAGTAACATATGAATATGAGGAGCACCTTGTGCCTGATATTCCATCCACCAGAAGTAATGCTCTACAATACCAAGAGGCAAATTGTCCTTTGACAAAATGAAAGTCAGAATATCATGGAATTGCTTGTGAAACTGTCTAGTCACAGACACTTGGTCAAGTGAGCACATTTCTCCAAGAGTCATTGATGAAATGCCCTCTACATCACAATTTGCCCACTTCAAGAGTTCAATGACCTCCTCCCAGGTATACTCAACACAGCTGAATGTGACAAACCATGTAGTTGCACCATACTCTCACAGCATAGTCATTACCTCAGAGTGTCTGAGATACCAGTATTCTTTGGTGTTACGTAGACTTGACAGTAGGAAGACAAAGTGACTTGCACATTTTCATCCTTTTGCTTTAATTTCTGCAAAAACTCTACGGCAGTGATTCCATCAAGTGGAGTTGTAAGCCCTGTAGTATGTGCAATAGATGCAGACAGTATGCTAAGCTCACTCTCCCAGAGGAGATGGAACAGGTACTGTATGTTGCATCTGAATTTGACATCCTTATTGAGCACACCACTAGTGCAGTATTCAGCACCTTGCACATGCACTTCTCTATCATCTCGATGTCCACCTGACCCTTTTGGGAATAAATCTGGAAAGCAACATGCTTCCAGTGTTGTCTCCCAAATGCTGACAGGCTCACCTTCCACCTGTTTCACTTGGTACAGATCAGTGTTATCCCCCACTGGATCTCTGCCATGCAGTGGGTGCATTGTGTACTGTTCATACACATTATCATTTGTCTGTACATTGACCTTCTCAATCATTGGTTTTGTGGTATCCAACACATCATGTTCAGCACACATGCTACTCATGCGAGCAATGTCAAGATCTGCATAAAAGGGATTATTGCTCTTCAAGTAAGTAAGAGCAACCTTCATCTTTTCTACATTGACAACATCCTGCCAAATGGCCTTTGACTTTGTTGGAACACCATTGGCAAGAATCACCAAACTGTTCTTACTGGAGATTGGCTCCACGTTTTCCTGCAGAGGAAGTGGAAGATATATAACGGAACCCTTAAGAGACCTAATGAGTTCTTTTTGTGGAATGTTCTGGGTAGTCAGAATAGCAAAGACACAAACTGAGGAAAAGATAGCCAACTCGATTAAGAAGGGGGATAAAACCTTTTATAGGTATATCAGGGAGCGTAGAAAGACAAAGGAAGGGATAGTGAGGCTGAATAGAATGGATGGTGGGTGGGCAGAGAGTGACAGTGAAAAAGCAGGGATACTGAAAGAATACTTCTGTTCAGTATTCACAAAAGAGGAAGTGGGAGGTGCCTAATCCAATTAACAGAAGCACTCTGGACAGGGGTCGATCCCAGTCCTTTCACAGAAGAAAGGTTCTGAAAGAACTCCTAAAACTGAAGGTGGACAAAGCAATGGGGCCAGATGGAATTCACCCCAGAATTCTAAAAGAATTAAGCAGAGAACTAGTGACGCCACTGACTACCCTTTATAACAAATCATGGAAGGATAGTGTGGTACCTGAGGACTGGAAGAAGGCTGATGTGATTCCCCTTCACAAAAGTGGGAGCAAGACAGAGGCAGGAAACTACAGACCTGTCACTTTGACCTCTGTGGTAGGGAAAGTGATGGAATCACTTCTGAAGGAAAGAATTGTTGAGTACCTAGAGGCCAGTGGGGCACAGGACTCAAGGCAGCATGGGTTCACAGTGGGAAGGTCATGTCAGACAAATCTAATTGATTTCTTTGACTGGATGACCAAGTAGTAGATCAGGGAGGGCTGTAGACATGGCCTACCTAGACTTTAGCAAGGCATTTGACACAGTCCCACACAAAGATTAGTAGTCAAATTAACCAGCCTTTGAGTGGGTCCCAGGGTGGTAGCCTGGGTAAAACATTGGCTGAACAACAGGACACAAAAGGTAATTGTAAATGGAGTCCACTGAAGAAAGAGGGTTACTAGTGGGGTACCGTAGGGTTCAGTACTGGGCCAGTCCTTTGTAATGTCTTTATAAGTGACATTGCAGAGGACTGGAAGAAAAATGCCTCTTTGCAGATGACACAAAAATCTGCAAAGGTTGATACACAAGGAGACTTGAAAGGATGAAAAGGGACTTGGCAAGGTTGGAGGAATGGTCAGAAGTATGGCAGCTTGGATTCAATGCAAAGAAGTACAAAGTAATGCACCTGGGAAACAAAAACCCATGTGAAGATTACACAATAGGGGGTAGTAACAACAATAAAAATGGAAAGGGACCTGGGGGTAATCATATCAGATGATCTTAAGGTTGGCAAGCAATGTGAGAATGCGGTAGGGAGGGCTGGGGGGATACTGGGATGTATAGGGAGTGGCACCACCAGCAGAAAACAGGAAGTTGTTATCCCCCTGTACAGACAGTTGGTAAGACCCCATCTGGAGTTCTGCATCCAGTTCTGGAGACCCCATCTCCACAAGGACATGGACAGGATGGAAGCAGTTCAGAGGAGGGCAACTAAAATGGTGCAGGGTCTGCAAAAGAAGCCATACGAGGAGAGACTAAAGGAGCTTAATATGTATACCCTTGAGGAAAGGAGGGAGAGGGGGGACATGATAGAAACATTTAAGTACCTCAGTGGAATCAACAAAGTCCAAGAGGGTAGTATCTTTCAGAAAAAGAGATGTACAAGAACAAGGGGACACAATTTGAAGATAGAGGGGGGACGGCTCAGGGGCAATGTGAGGAAGTATTTTTTCACAGAGAGGGTGGTGGATGCATGGAACAGCCTTCCTGAGGAGGTTGTGGGGTCTAAAACTGTGGGAGAATTCAAGAATGCATGGGACAGACATAAGGCAATTGTTGTGGGGGGGTAGGAAGAAATACGCTGTTGGTTAAATAGGATCTGCAGCTTATTCTGTAGGTAGGGAAATAGGCAGACTAGGTGGTCCAAGCGGTCCTTATCTGCTGCCAAAGTCTATGTTTCCATGTTTTTGTATTCAGACATAGAATAGTTTGAAACGGTTTCATAGTCAAGAACAAGAATCCGTTCAAACATATTCAAAGTGTCAATCTCAGCAGACATAACATGTGCCTCCATATTGTGCAGCAGTGACCTTGGTGGCAGAATGTTAGCCTCACCTTGGAGAAACAGTGCTTGCACATCACAATGATTGGGTCTAACTGGAAGTCACACTTTAACAGCAGAAATGCTGACAGTCAAAACCACATGTCATTGTACAGTGACATGGTTTCCAGGTTCACTGTGACCGTTTGTTTCTCGTAACAGAGCCGATCACATGACACACATACAGAGTCAAATTTCTCTGTCTTTTCCAACTCAGATTTGGCAATGGATTTCCCAAACTGCTTGAGAATATCTGTTTCTGAGACAGAGACAGAATTTCCATCAGCAGTTGATGACTGATCAATCACAGTATCTGTGACACTGCTGACACGTTGCAGCTGTTTCAGAAATTACATGGCACCATGCATGTCACCAGACTGCAGTAACTCGTTCAGACGAGAATACCGCACAACAACTCATCGCACCTCATAGACCCTATATACAAAGTTTTGCATCCCTGATTGATGCACTTCCAGCATCCGCATGTGGTGAAATACACTGTCGCAAACACCACTATCTAGGCATGCAAGTGAATGACCCATAAGTTCAGTATGTGGACGGATCTCACAAAAGTCTATAGTCTCAAAGAGTTTATGTCTGTCTTTATGATCAATAATGACAAACATGTTGATGAAGTGCTCGACTTTGTCAAATGATGATTGCCTCCGGTTGCAAGTAGCATCACATGTCCATGACAGACAGTGACGCTTACGAGGCTGAACAGTTGCCTCAGACTCATCATCTGACTGCATTGTAATGTCATCACATACACTCAGCACATTACACAGTTTACCAGACTCATCAATGCAGAAGTCGCTGTCCTTTTTCTGTGAGTAATACGACTCCTCCCAGAAATATGCCTCTGAGTGCTGTGTGTGTAGCCAGCTACCTGTGAAAACATCACAGAAGTTGTGTTGGTTCAAGACAGGATAGTGTTGTAGCCTCATCTTAATGCTGTACACAACTTTCCTGAACTGCACAAGTACATGTGCCATTTTATGCCACAAGCGTTGAAGAACAAATACTGCTCTGTTGACAAATGTACGGACTCTGAGATGCAATTTCATCAAACAGATGAGTCTTTAATTTTTTGCACTCACATCTCATCACAGCAGCAATAAGTCTATCAATCTTAGCTTTAGAAGCTAGTGATTGGAAATATTTTTGCTTCCTCAGATGAGCATCAGCAGCTATGCCTTTACGCTACTGCTTGGTACTCTTCTTTATGCTTGCCTTTGCTATGTTAGTCTTCCGTCTGAAAGATTTCCGCAACTGTTACTGAGCTCTCCATTTTTGCCATGCATTTGAGCAAGCACGTACTGTTTCTGTGGAGTGTGCAACCTGTGAAGTTACTCCTTAAGCGGAATGCTGATTCAGTTTATGTCTTGATGTACCATGTGGGGTTTTCGAACCACTCTTAAACATCAGTGTATTACTATGATACCTGTTTTGTCTCTGCATAAAACTGTGTCTCTGCTTACAAGGCATCTTTCTTCTCTAGAAATTCATAGCACTGTGGGACAATGTTCCCTAAGTATCAGACACCTGTATAAGAAATATAGAAAAACAAATATTTAGTGCTGAGCAAATTTTTTGTTAATAACATTACATAATCACGCACACTGTTCATGTGTCTTGTAATGGGAATAAATGGCACTGCTAACAAAACATTGCACAGATAATCCTTCTCACAGCAGAACACTAGTGAATGCAACATACAAAGCTTTAAAATGTGGCAGAACAGAAGCTGACTTATAACATTAGAAAATATCTGTAAATATGGCAGAAACTAAATTATTATCAAAATGTTAACTATCCACACTCTTTTTGTCAAAAAACAGTTTTGTTTGCAAAATTTTCAAAAAGTTGTGTCGAATGTATAGCAGTGTCACAAGTATTGGTATCGTGAGCACGACAGTGTCGCAAATTTTGGTCTCGTCAGCACGACACTGTCGAATAGTATGCAAAATAGAGTCGTCAGCACGAAACTGTCGAATAACAGTGTCGTGAGCACGAAAGTGTCGAATAATAGTGTCGTGAGCATGAAAGTGTCGAATAATTACATTAAAGAAACATCCTGTTTAAGGCTAAGCCAATCAGACACTGCTTTGTATTTGAGTGACAGACGCTCACACCATTGGAACATAACAGTGATCAGACCATGTCAGGCAACCAATCACAACTGCTGAAGACTGGAGAAGAAGGACATAGCAGCCATCTGAGAAGAAATTGAGACATACTGCTTAACTCTGCAAGTACATCACATTTTCTATACAATTTTTCTAGCATTATAAAAACTGATACCACCACAAAAATAGCATTAAACAACATATTTTGTACTGCTCTATTTGACCATGGCAATATAAATAACCTGTTATGCTGTGAAAAGAAGTTATTACTGTTTAAAGTCAGAGTGTCAATGAGTACTTACTAGCACAGATAGAGCTGCAAATGGAGGCAGAAAGCAAGCAGCATGTGTATCATAACACAAGAGGTAACCAATCATAGATGTCTGTTTACTTGTGATTGTTTGAACTAGCTTATGAAAATGTAGTATTTTCCCACCTAGAAACCTTGCAACATTTCTGGTTGACAGGCTCTGCAGCCATTCAGTGTAGTCATAGTGTATGCATCCACTGTATTGGTTAACCATGAGAAAGCATTAACTAATTAGTTTGTTAATCACTGTGTTTTGGGACAGCCAACCGAAGCAATGTTGAAGGAGAGAGGGAAATTTCACTTTCATATTCAGTAGTGACTAGACACTGCAGGACAAACACTGATTTTTTGGTAGCTCTATGTCCACTTCTCAGTTTAAAACCTCAGAATGGCAGAAAACAGCAAATGGACTGTGGAACGTCGGCAGCAGCATAGTATGATGAGCTTCAGAGTATGCTCAAAGGAGTGATTTTGGCAAAGACCTGCAGCTTCCAAATTGCTCTGTTAAGTGGTTTGGCAGGGGAAGCATGCAGTGGGAGCATCTCATGCCAACAATGCACAGACTACTGAGCACTTAAGCTCGACCGGACATACTGCTGATTCGTCTCAGAGGCAATGATTTGGGCACCAAACGATGGGTAGATTTAGTGACAGAAGCAAAATTGGACCTTGCTTCTATTATGGGTGTGTTATCAGCCTGTAAGATCATTTTTTCAGATATTACAGAGCATAGGATCTGGCAAGCAGAACAGCACATGTACCTGCTTGACAGAGCTCACAGAAAGGTGAACATACAAATATCTGGATATCTGCACATGTCTGGGATGCACATCATATGTCACCCTGAAATTAAGTATTGTAATGATTGACTATACCTACCAGATGGTGTGCACTTCTCTCATGCTGGCAATTGCCTTTTCCTGGGAGACCTTCGAGATGGAATCCTCACAGTCCTGTAAAAATATCAGCCTGTTAAAATGTGCACCTTTAAAAAAATGGTTCTCTTAAGAGCCACAAAATCTCAGTCAAAAAATAAACAAGCTGCATGCATAACACACACATGCAATCTCTGCTATATTGAGAGGGCACCAAAGCAACAGGGTGTGGGCTGGGGGGGAAGAATGGTAGAAATAAATTGCCTGTGTGACCTACTGTAAGTATGAGTGCTGTAATATTGACAAAATAAATATCAGAATGTTAAATCATTCTGATCATGTCTGTCCACACTAATGGTGTAACAAATGTTATAACTTAACCCACCTAGCCTCACAAGAACACATATACTAAAGCACTATAATCTCTCTGCTTATTTATTTCAGTATTTAAACAGTTAAGAAATCTCAAAATAAGAATCTGGACCACAAGGGAGGTGTGCTGCCTGGTCGAGGTGGCACAGACAAAAGGCAACAGCAGGGTGCTCATGCGGAGCACCAACAGGAAGCTGAATCATATGTAGAGGTGCATTAACGCACACATGAGTTACCATTTCTGAATCAAAAATAAAACATCCGAAATGTGTAAAAGGAAGTGGAAACTGCTATGCCAGTGGTTCTGCATTCTCAAACAAACAATGATGTCGGCTGGTACTACCTCGCCCACGAGATGTGGGAATCTGCAGGAAAGCCTGCTGCTGGGGAGCACCTACACCGTTGTTAAGTATAAACCAAACTGAATACTATACACAAAATGTTAACCAGTTGTAACAATACTGCACAGTCACATTTGGTACCAATGTCAGTGATTCAACAGTTGTAGTTGAGCTGCAGCATCACAACTCAGGACAGACTACCTTGTCTGGGGGGGCATTGCATGACTGTCCTAAGTAATCTACAGCTTCTATTACAGAGGTATCCCAAAGAAGCCCATGCCCTTAGTTTTCTTGTGGATCTCCACTCAGGATGCAGTGCCTGATCTGTGGGGGGGGGCATTGCCTACCTGAGGACATGTAACTCCTGACTGTGCTAACTTTGTGTACAGCTGCAATCAGGGAGTTGTACCATTGATGTCCATCACTTTACTTTTGCTGTGGCTCTCCACTCAGGATGCAGTACCTGGTCTGGGAGTGGGGGGGCATTGCCTGGCTGAGGCCGTGCAACTCCTAACTGTGCTAACTTGTGTACAGCTGTAATCAGGGAGGTCTATCATTGATGTCCATGGCATTAACTTTGCTGTTGCTCTCCACTCAGGATACAGCACCTGGTCTGGGGGAGAGGCATTGCCTGTCTTAGACCGAACAACTCCTAACTGTGCTAACTTGTGTACAGCTGCAATCAGGAAGGTGCACAGTTGATGTCTATGGCCTTAGCTTTGCTGTGGCTCTCCAGTCAGGATGCAGTACCTGGTCTGGAGGGGACGCATTGCCTGGTGAGGATGTGCAACTCCAAACTGTGCTAAGTTGTGTACAACTGCAGTCAAGGAGGTGTACCATTGATGTCCATGGTTTTAGTTTTCCTGTGACTCTCCACTCAGGATCCAGTACCTGGCCTGGGAAGGGGGGCATTGCCTGGCTGAGTCTGTACAACTCCTAACTGTGCTAAGTTGTGTACAGCTTCAATCAGGGAGGTGCCCTCTTGATGTACATGGCCAAAGTTTTGCTGTGGCTTTCCACTCAGGATGCAATACCTGGTATGGGGGGGTGCATTCCCTGGTGAGGATGTGCAACTCCTAACTGTGCAAAGTTGTGTACAGTTGCAATCAGGGTGGTGTACCGTTGATGTCTATGGTTTTAGTTTTACTGTGGCTCTCCACTCAGGATGCAGTACCTGGCCTGGGGGGGCGGCATTTCCTGGCTGAGTCCGTGCAACTCATCAGTCTCCTAACTTGTGTGCAATTGCAATTAGGGAAGTGTACCATTGATGTTTATGGCCTTAATTTTGCTGTGCTTCTCTACTCAAGATGAAGTACCTGGTCTGTGGGTGGGTGGGTGGGGGCATTGCCTGGCTGAGGTCGTGCAACTCCTAACTGTGCTAACTTGTGTACAGCTGCAATCAGAGAGGTGTACCATTGATGTCCATGGCTTTAGTTTAGCTGTGACTCTCCACTCAAGATGCAGTACCTGCTCTGGTATTGGTGGAGGGGCATTGCCTGGCTGAGGGTGTGCAACTCCTCACTGCACTAATTTGTCTGCAGCTGCTATCAGGGAGGCATACCATTGCAGTCCATGAGTTTAGTTTTGCTGTGGCTCTGCACTGAGGACACAGTAACTGGCCAGAGTGTGGCATTGCCTAGCTGAGTGGATGCAAGTACTCACTGTCAAAACTATTGTGCAGTTGATATGCAAAACGTATACCAATGATTTCTATGACCTTAGTTGGACTGTGACTCAGCACTCAGGGCCAAAAACTGGTCTGGGGGAGTTGGGAATTCCTCGGTTAGAGTGTGCAACTACTCAATGTGCTAACTTCTCTGAAGCTCCAATGTGAGAGGTATGTTGTACATCTCCATCACTTTAGTTGTGCTGTGGCTGTGCACTGAGGATCCAGTACCTGGTGTAGGAGCAGGAGGTGGAGAAGCATTGGCTGGCTGAGGGCGTGCAACTCCTCAGCATGCTAACTTGTGTGGAGCTGCAATCATGTAGGTATACTATAAATGTCCATGGTTTTAATTCTGGTGTGACTCTTCACTGAGGATCTAGTACCTAGTCTGGGGATGGGGGGGTCATTGCATGGCTCAGACCTTGTACTGGATTATGTTTTATTCAATCTCAGTGAACAAACCTAAGAATAGAATTAACTACTAAACAAAGACTAGTACGCATGTCTCAAGAAAGTAACAGAAGAAAAAATAATAAAAATTACTAATTGATGGAGAATATTAGCAATAATTATATCAATATATACTGAACTGCATGGTGATGTAAACAACACTGTAAATATATTTTATTATTCATTTACAGAACATCGTAGGCACTCCCCACACCAGGCCGATGTAGTGCCAGCTCCGATGGAAGCTGTGGAGGGCAATGACTCAGATGAGAGTCTGATTCTCATAGAGTCAGAAGGTAACAGAAATTCATTACTACAATACCAATAACAGATAAGCAGATGGCTATGGCAGAGGGAACATTTCCCTATTGAGTTAATACAACTCGGTAATACCTCAGCACAGTAGGTTCTGCATGACTGATATCAGTAAAACATTATATTAAAAAAACGTGTTAAATTGAACTGTGTCAACACTTAGTTTCCAATGCCTGGTCAGGCGTGGCAAGGGGAGCCATTGCCAAGGTCTCCCTGTGCAAGTCTTCAGTCTAACAACCTGTGCATGAGTGCTCTCAATTAGATTCAGCATTACTATTTATTTATTTATGTATTTATTTATTTAAGAGATTAACCAGGCAGGCATGCTGAGCGGGGGCCACTCATTTCCAGATGCGACCTGGGGGTTACATAGAAAATGCAGCAGGAAATTTACAGTACAGGGGTAATCACAACAGGTCCAGCAATAATAACAGAGCTAGACACGCATTTGTTTCAAATATTACTACAAGGTTGGTCCAGGACCGCAGAATATATACAGTCAGAGAATAGGCAGGTAAACAGTAATTTGCTGAGACAATATTAAAGCTGTCAGGGTACATCTAGATGCCCCTTGGTTGTGGATCTGGGCTGCTGGTAGCAGTTGCATGTGTCAGAGAAGTGGTCATGGAAGAGTGGTTTTAGGAGCCTGGGGGCAGGGGGCAGCCTGATGCGAGCAGAAAGATCATTCCATAGTTTTGACAGGCGGTATTTGAAGGCAGATTGGCCCTTCGAGGTGTGCATGAAAGGGATTTGAGTAGCCTGGAGTCAGAGCATCTGAGAGAGTAAGTCGGAGAGGGTTGTGCCATCAGGGCAGAGCTGGGGTGGGGGAGGGAGTTTGTCCAGAATTTAGCTATTACATTTGTGCCATGTATTCGACGTCGAGACTCGAGCGAGGGTAGTGTTAAGGAGCTATATAGGTCACAGTGATGGGTGATGGGTGGGCAGTCCAGGATGAAGCAACAGTAGGAGTGAAAGAGGGTATCCAGGCTGGCTAAGGTGGTTGGGGGTGCTGATCCGTAGACCACATTGCCGTAATCAAAGATAGGGAGAATCATTTTATGCACTAATTCCCTTCGGACCGAGGAGGGCAGGCACCCTTTATTATGATGAAGTGCACCCAGTTTAGGGTGCAGTTTTTTGTGAAGCGAGTCAATGTGGACGGAGAAATCCAGGTGTTGATCAAGCCATACTCCCAGGTATCTAAAGGAGGTGCAGGTCTCCAGAGGTGATTCGTCCAGGGTATGGAAAGTAGGGGGAGCAGCTAGATGTGGAAGCCGAGGTTGCGTGCCAAAGGTTAGGGAGACAGTTTTCTTTGAGTTTAGTACTAGTTGATTGGATACGAGCCATTTTTGGACATCGTCAAAATCCTGTTGGAGGGCTGCGTGCACATCCCTAGTGGTGGGGCCGGAGGCATATAGTACGGTGTTGTCTGCATACATTTGTATGGCTGAGGTTGAGCAGGTCAGTGAGAGGTCGCTTACAAATATGGAGAAAAGTATGGGGCCTAGGACTGAGCCTTGGGGGACCCCCATGGTGATTGGGAGTGGGGGAGATACTTGTGTCCCAATTTTGACAGACTGTTTTCGGTCAGTCAGGTAGGCATGGAACCAGCTAGTGGCTAAGCTGGAGAGGCCTGCTTCACTTAGTTTTGTGAGTAGCTTTGGATGGGAGATGGTGTTGAATGTCTTGGCCAGATCAATGAAAGTGGCCAAGGTGATATGTCCCTTGTCCATCTCCAAGAAGATGTCATTTGAGAGTCTTAAGAGTGCGGTGATGGTGGAGTGGGATTTCCAAAACCCAAACTGATAAGGGGTGAAGAAGGAGGTAGATTCGAGGAATTGAGTGAGTTGGGTAAGAGCTAGGTGTTCTTGTAGTTTGGCCAGAATTGGGAGAAGGGAGATGGGGCAATAATTTCCAGGTGCAGATGGATCACCACCCTTAGGTAGGGGTATGACAAGCACCTGCTTCCATGCAGCTGGAATTTGAGCCATAGAAAATGAGAGGTTTAGGAGGTCAGCTAGAGGGGTGGCTATTGCAGGAGCTGATAGGTGGAGAAGTTTGGCGTCCAGCCCTAAAGGGCATTTTCCTTTGTTAGGGTCAAGAGATCCCAGGGCATGAGTACTTCTGCCATAGAGACTGGGCAGAAAGCAGTGGAGCTGGAGTGGGGTGCGGGGTTGCAAGGAGGGACTGGGTGCGGGTGGGGTGCGGGTGGTTTGTGAGGGCGATGCAGCGCCTTTGTAAAGAAGTTGTTGAAGCGGAGGCCATTTCGCTAGGGTCAGAGACAGAGTTGCCATGTATGGATAGGGTTAGGGTAGGCAGTTGGGCCAAGGGGGTGAGTAGGGTTTTGATGGTTTTCCAGAATTTTGAGGGGTGGCTCAGGTTGGAGGAGAGGGCCGCCTTGAAGTAATTTTTCTTTGCCTGCCGAATAGCTTTGGTGCAGTAGTTACGAAGATTGCAATAATGCTGCAGTGAATCGAGTGTTCCGGTTTGCTTGTGTTTTCTCCAGGCCTGGTCCCTTGCTCTGCAGCAGCCGATGACATCGGTGGTAACCCAGGGGAAATGTGATCCCTTGACCCTATTAGATCTTAAGGGGGCGTGATAGTCCCATACAGCAAGCAAGTTGTGTCTAAACCTGTCGAAAGTGTAGTCAATAGAGGGAGCTGTCTGGATGAATGACCAGTCAACTAGGGCAAGATCATTTAGAAGGGAATGGAGACAGAGTGATTTATAGGCCCTAGTGAGGAGAGTCCTGGGCGGGGGGTGGTTTGCGGGTCTGTGCACCTTCCTAACCATATAAACCATATGGTTATCACTCAGAGAGTCAAGGAGGGGGCCGGCTGTTATTATCCTATGGGGGTGGGTTGTGAAGGCCCAGTCCAGGAGGGAGTGTTTTTGTGTTTTTGAGTTTAGTCGAGTGGGTTGATCAATTTGTTGGGATAGGTTTAGGGAGTGCACTTTGCTCCGTAGCTTAGCGCAGTCTTTTGCTAGCCAATTGTGGTTAAAATCCCAGAGGATGTAGAGCTCACCCTCTCTGGCAGCTGATTTTAGAGTGGCTAGGTGGCCATGGACGCTAGGCGCAGGGGTGGCCAGGGCGCAGTAGGTCTCTGCCACGTACACTGGGGGTGGAATAAGGTAAGGTCAGTTTAATCAGCATAGATTCTATTAGGTGTGTGGGTCCAGGGATCAAGACAGGGGCGAACTGGAGCCTGGTAGATATGTACATGGCGATTCACCCTCCTTTTTTCTTGCCCACCCTGTTCTGCCTAATTACTGTGTAGCCAGGGATGGCTATTTCTGAGTCTGCATGGTGTGGTTTCAGCCATGTCTCAGTTATGATGCAGATGTGTGGGCGGAGGTTTAGGGTAGCGAGTTGCAACTCCGGTACTTTGTTCAGGAGGCTGCAGATGTTTAGGTGAAGTAATCTTAGGCCCTTTGGGAGTGTTTCAGGGGGTAGAGTGGGGCACTGGGCCAGGGTTGGTTTCAACATCCCCTGCCAGGAGGAGAAGCAGGGTGATTTAGTGCATGGGGACGTTCCACGTGTATCTGGACTTTAGTTTTGAGTGGCTTGTTTGTGTTGTGTAGAGAGAGGTTCAGGTAGCTAGGTTACGTAGGACATATAGGCCATGGAAGAAGGAGGGGGGGATAACAGAAGAGCTTAGAGCCCATGTATGGGTGTGCATTATTTGCTGGAGTGGAGAGGTGGAGGTTGATGGGGGGCATGGTGGAGGTGGCGCGCTGTGGAGGGGGTGGAGGTTAGGGTCCTGCATAGGCTGGGTTGCTGGGAGTAGAGAGGCAAGAGGAAAAGCTAGGGAAAGGAGTGGTATAAAGTAGAGGAGCATGACTTGATATGTGAAACTTGCAATAACAAAGTGTGCCTCAGTATAGCGGCCACTAGTGGTGGGATAGTATAATCTGCTAGTTAGAAAGTGGGCTGATAGGTTCTGGCGTGTGTCACCTGATAACAGTGTCACCAGTGTAACGTTATATAACTGAGTGCCGACCACGGGTGGTGGTGGGGTTGGTGGGGAGCCGGCGCACAGCACCGGTGGGGCAAGACTCTCAGAACGCTGGCCCTCTTGACCCTCTGTGTAGGGAAGATAAGAAGGACAAGGTTATTTATGAGAGAACCGGAGGGGCAGAGTTAATTGCAGGTAAGTGGGTGCTGCTATAATCTTGCTCAAGCTACATTGCTACCAGCCCGGTTTGCACTACTCTAGGTAAATTCAATATTAGCTGCGTAATACAGTTTAGCCCTGTTGGGTATATCAACAGCCACAGTTTACTTTAAAACATGAGTGCCAGTAAAATACAGTAAATTACACTCAACAGCCTCTAGCACAGTATCTGACTATAGTAGGAGGTCAAAATAAGCAGGAATTACAATGCTAGCTTACGAGCAGACGAGAGGAAACAACGTGTACAAGTAAAAATAGTTTTTCAGTTTTAAGGTGCAGGCTGTATTTTTTTCAGTTCTTAAGGAGTGTGCCACGAGGCAGTAATTCAGGACTGATGAATATGCTCCAGTTACAGAGCGAATAGTTATCGAGCAGGCAAGCGGGACAGCGTGTACAAATAAAGATCTTAAGGTGCAGGCTGATATCACACAGAATGTAGTAGCATTGGGGAAAAATAGAGCAAACAAAAATATCTGCAGAGGTATGCCAATTTTTTTAACAATATTAACAATATGGCATTTGTTAGATTTGGCTGCAGTTAAAGGCAAGGCAGGTTTGTTCTAGTCCTCTTGAAAATTATATTTGAAATTGGTGCCAAAACAATACAATGCAAGACTCGCAGAATGCCGTGCTCCAGGCGCAGGGAGCTGTATCTCCGGCCTCCATACCTGGCTACTTGTTGCAGCAGTGGAGGGGGCTCCTTTCAGTCTCCAATGGGGAGGGCAGCTGTTCTGAGCCCTTATGACCCTCGTGGGGATCCCGGGGAGGGCAGTGTCTCTGGCCCTCTCGACCCTCTGGCTACTTGTTCCAGCAGTGGGGGGGGCTCCTTTCGGCCTCCGATGGAGAGGGCAGCTGTTCTGAGCCCTCGCGACCCTTGTGGGGATCCTGGGGGAGGACAGCGTCTCTGGCCCTCTCGACCCTCTGTATCCACCACTTCTGTAGATGTGTTGCTAACCACTGTGGATCCAATAGATGTTCTTCAGGTAGGGAACGGGGGCTGTCTGAATGGGGGTGATCACTGGTTGACTAAGAACATACAACATGGCACTGCAGCAAATTGTGTGCAGCTGTGTCAGACACCTATATAATTGATATCCGTATCTTAAGTTCAGCTGTGTGTTAGCACTCAGCATCCTAAAACCTTTGTTTTAAATGGAGAGAGTCCGCACTATCCACCTGCGTCCAAGCACCTGAGATCAAATACCTAATGTGTCCAGAGTGTGTGTGGGAGTGGACTGGGAACGCATTGGTTTCTTGAGACATTATGTTGTACAGTACTCAAACTTGTGTGCGGACAGTTGCAGGTATTCATGAAAATGTTATACAATATCTCAGCATTTTTTTTGGCATGGCTGAAACAGCTGCATTTCCTTCTTTAACACATCAAACTAGTGTAACTTGTGTTCACCTGTTGTCACAAAACAGTGATGTTAATGTCCCAGTAGTTTACTTGGCTTATGTCTCACAACTGAGCATGTAGCATATAGGCAGAGAAGGGAGCATAAAGACACAATACCAACCTTAATGAACATAGAGATAGCAATAAGATCTGTTCTCAAAATGTGTTGTTTTTTTTCTAGCTGCCAGGGACACTGGATCAGATCAGCAGTTGCATGCGGTGAAGAAAGAACCAGCTGGTGGTGCTAAGCATAAGTCCTGCAACATAGTACACACATTAGCAATATACAGGAGAAATAAAACTTCCATATGTCACTCTCAATAAAGTTGTGCAGCTGCATCAGAAATGTATAACAATCATTTCCATTACCTTAATTGGTCTGTGGCAACTCCTAACTGTGCTGCTTGTGTGCACCTGTAATCAGGGAGGTGTACCGTTAATATCCATGGCCTTAGTTTTGCTGTGGCTCTCAACTCGGGATGCAGTACCTGGTCTGGGCATGGGGGGCCATTGCCTGGCCGAGGGTGTGCAACTCCTAACTGTGCTAACTTGTGTGCACCCGCAATCAGGGAGGTGTACCATTGATGTCCTTGGCTTTACTTTTGCTGTGGCTCTCCACTCAAGATGCAGCACCTGGTCTGAGGGGGAACTGCCTGGCTGAGGCCGTGCAACTCCTAACTGTGGTAACTTGTGAGCACCTGCAATCAGGGAGGTGTACCATTGATGTCCATGGCCTCAGTTTTGCTGAGGCTCTGCACTCAGGATGCAATATATGGACGCAGGGGGGCATTGCCTGGCTGAGGGGGTGCAACTCCTAATTGTGGTAACTTGTGTGCACCTGCAATCAGGGAGGTGTACTGTTGATGTCCATGGTCTTTCTTTTGCTGGGGCTCTCCACTCAGGGTGCAGTACCTGGTGTGGGGAGGTGGTATTGCCTGGCTGAGGCTGTGCAACTCCTAACTGTGGTAACTTGTGTGCACCTGCAATCAGGGAGGTGTACCACTGATGTCCATAGCCTCCATTTTGCAGTAGCTCTCCACTAAGGATGCAGTACCTGCTCTGGGGAGGGGGCATTGCCTGGCTGAGGTAGTGAAACACCTAACTGTCCTAACTTGTGTGCACCTGCAATCAGGGAGGTGTGCCATTGATGTCCATGGCCTTAGTTTTTCTGTGGCTCTCCACTCAGGGTGCAGTACCTGGTCTGTGAGGGGTGGGGACAGTGCCTGGCTGAGGAAGTGCAACTCCTAACTTTGCTAACTTATGTACAGCTGCAATCAGGGAGGTGTACCATTTATGTCCATGGCCTTAGTTTTGCTGTTGCTCTCCAACTCAGGATGCAGTACCTGGTCTGGGGTGAAGCACTGCCTGGCTGAGGGTGTGCAAATCCTAACTGTGGTAATTTGTGTGCGCCTGCAATCAGGGAGGTGTACCATTGATATCCATGGCCTCAGTTTTGCTGTGGCATGCCACTCACGATGCAGTACCTGGTTTGGGGGGCGCATTACCTGGCTGAGGCCATGAAACTCCTAACTGTCCTAACTTGTGTGTGCACCTGCAATCAGGGAGGTGTACCATTGATGTCCATGGCCTTAGTTTTCCTGTGGCTGTCCATTCAGGATGCAGTACCTGGTCTGGGGTGAAGCATTGCCTGGCTGAAGGCATGCAACTTCTAACTGTGCTAACTTGTGTACACCTGCAATCAGGGAGGTATACCGTTGATATCCATGAACTCAGTTTTGCTGTGGCTCTCCACTCAGGATGCAGTACCTGGTCGTGGAGCAGGGACATTGCCTGGCTGAGGCCATGCAAATCCTAACTGTGGTAACTTGTGTGTACCTGCAATCAGGGAGGTGTACCGTTCATGTCCATGGTCTTTGTTTTCCTGTGGCTCTCGACTCAGGATGCAGTACCTGGTGTGGGGGGCATTGCCTGGCTGAGGCTGTGCAACTCCTAACTGTGGTAACTTGTGTGCACCTGCAATCAGGGTGTACCATTGATGTCCATGGCCTCAGTTTTGCTGTGGCATGCCACTCAGGATGCAGTACCTGGTCTGGGGGGGGCACTGCCTGGCTGAGGCCGTGAAACTCCTAACTGTCCTAACTTGTGTGCACCTGCAATCAGGGAGGTGTAAAAACCATAACGTACATGGTGGTGTAGCCGTGAGCGGTAACGCAAACAGTGACATACAGACAAGTGAAACAGTAAGTGTAACACTAACAAAAGTGCACACCCTGTTTTTCCCCCCAAAAGCTGCATTGAGAAACACAGTGGGCGGGATATTCAAACTGTGCCAGGCTGTGGTGCAAGCCTGGGTGCAGCGCAACTTGACTGTGCAGGGGCATTGACAGGGTGATATTCAACAGAGCTGCGCCATGGCACAGCATCATTGACTATCGCTCCCTGGCCACCCACAGTGCACATGGCGCAGTGGCACTGCACCAGCGCAAGTGGTCAGAGTGGAGCAGGGGCATGCGCAAGCACAAGTGCCGTTGCGATAGGCACAACCACCAAGATATTCAAAAGTGCACATGCAAATGGGGCCATAATGTATGCAAAGCACAACTGGGGCCATTTGCATGTTATTATGGCCCCATTTGCATGCAGGTGCGCCGATCCCTGGTGACTTGCACCTGGCACCCTGCCAGGCTGCAGCCATCAGGGACCGATGCCCCCCTGCACATCGCGTCAAAGTGCCCCAATGCCCGATCGCAGGCATGTGTAACTTGAAGAACAAGTCCAATATCCCTGGTGATCCAGTGTACCGCTTGCAGCCCGATCGCGGTCATAAGTATATTCTAAACTGTTAACCCTATCCCTGGTGGTCCAGTGGACTGCTCACAGCCCGATCATGGGCATATGTAGAGAAATATAAATGTCCTATATCCCTGGTGGTCCACTGGACTGCTTGCAGCCCGATCACGGGCGTCAGTAAAAAATAATGCAACACCAATCCAACCCTGGTGGTCTAGCGGTACTCCTCCCCACCCACCCACTAAGCCCCCCCGCCCGCTTTCCCAGTCAGTCAGTGGTGGGCGGCAGCTCCCAGCCGCTGCATATGCCCGCAATCGGGCTGCGAGCGTCCACTGGACCACCAGGATACAGGACTATCCTTTTTCTATGTATGCCCGCAATCGGCATGGGGGACGCAACACGAAGGTGCAGCCGGAGTTCGGGTGGCCACACACAGGTGGCAGCTGCTGTGTTGCACCCTGCAATATGGCAGCTCACCTGTGGGTGGCCAGCTGTTGCTCCTTTTTTTTTGGCTCACCTGTGTGCAGCGCAGGTAGGGGTTGCGCATACATGGGCTCAGCACATCCCGGGCTGAATATCGGGATGTGCAGAGTATGCATGGGCATGCCCCCCCACCTGCGTCACATACATTACTGATGCACTCCAGTGCATCGGGATTTGTGCCAGGCTCAATCCCCGTTCGAATATTGCACCAGGGCGCATCAGTGGGTTGCGCACGGCGCAACTGTGTTGTGCCGAGTGCAACCCTTCTGAATATCCTGCCCAGTGAGTGCAAAGAATGTATGCATAATAATGGGCCTCGCAGCAGAAAATGAGCACTTGGAATACTAAATTGCTTACATCTCAGGAACCATACGACATAGAAAAAAAAATTAAATTTCACATAAATTATGACTTTCCTGGCTAGTTTTGGACTTAGCCCTCTGATGGGGGGCTAAATATTTTGACGATGAAAGTCTTTATCTCGAAGCATTTCCGAGATACAGGCCCCGAAAGGCGGTGGACACCACAATGTTAGTCTATGGGAAAAAGCATCAACTTCGGAGCAGCGTAACTTTCCGTCCATGTAATAGTTTGCAACCAAACCACTGAAAGGCACATCTGTGGGATGTTGGCTTTCTTCCCTCCAATTTCAGCACAAAAGACCAAACCAGTGTTTTGCAGCACAGTGGCAAAGAATTCCTGTTATTTTGGCCATATTGTCAAATAGTAGTGTCGTAAAATATGACACTTTCAAAAAAAAAAATCACGAAAGTGTCATAGGTTCGACACTACTTTGTGACACTACTTTTCCCAAAAATTTCAAAAACATATTTCTGGGGTGTTTAACCCCAAAATAAAGACATGCCTAGCATCCTCAGGGCTCGTCTAGGTAAACACAAAAAGACTTGTGTCCCTACAGGGTCCCAATTTTAATTGCCAAGCATTTCTGTGATCAGTAACGGAAAACAAAATGGCAGATTTGCGACACTGCTGGGGTCATTTTGCAACACTAAAAATGGTATTTGCGACACTGTCGAACTTTTTGTTAACTTTTCCCTTTGACTATAATGGGATTCTTGTTTTTTGAATAACTTTTGAACCATTCAATATTTTTTCAAAAGGCACATTGGGGTCCCTGGCAGCTCGTTCCCTGAATTTTTTGGACAGGTCACAGAAACCGTGCGACCTGTAGGTGCGAGCAAAGAATGCACAAAAAAGTGTAAATGTGCCACAGAATGTCGCATAATAGCTCCGCAACCGTATATCTGACGGGTATGAAACTTGGCAGATCCTGAGATCTGTGGTACTGCTTCATGCCTGCCCAATTTCAGAAAAATCCATCATATAGTGGCAAAGTTATTAAGGTGCAAAATGTCACACTTTAACTTTAAATGGGGTACTTAACCCTAACTATGGTGTACCATTGATGTCCATGGCCTTAGTTTTGCAGTGGCTCTCCACTCAGGATACAGTACCTGGTCTGGGGGGGGGTCATTGCCTGGCTGAGGATGTGCAACTCTTAACTGTCCTAACTTGTGTGTACCTGCAATCAAGGAAGTGTGCCACTGATGTCCATGGCCTTAGTTTTGCTGTGGCACCCCACTCAGTATGCAGTACCTGGTCATGGGGGGGGCATTGCCTGGCCAAGGCCGTGAAACTCCTAACTGTGGTAACTTGTGTGCACCTGCAAACAGAGAAGTGTACCATTGATGTCCATGGCCTCAGTTTTGCTGTGGCTCTCCACTCAGGATGCAGTACCTGGACGTGGGGAGGCATTACCTGGCTGAGGCCATGCAACTCCTAACTGTCCTAATTTGTGTGCACCTGCAAACAGAGAGGTGTACCGTTCACATCCATGGCTTTACTTTTGATGTGGCTATCCATTCAAGATGCAGTACCTAGTCTGGGGGGGGGGTCATTGCCTGGCTGAGGCCATGAAACTCCTAACTGTGATAACTTTTGTGCACCTGCAATCAGAGAGGTGTACCATTGATGTCCATGGCCTCAGTTTTGCTGAGGCTCTCCACTCAGGATGCAGTACCTGGTCACGGGGGGGGTGCATTGCCTGGCTGAAGGCATGCAACTCCTAACTGTGCTAACTTGTGTGCACCTTCAGTCAGGGAGATGTACCGTTGATGTCCATGGCCTCAGTTTTGCTGTGGCTCTCCACTCAGAATGCAGTACCTGGTCTCGGGGGGGGGCCATTGCCCGGCTGAGGCCGTGCAACTCCTAACTGTGGTAACTTGTGTGTACCTGCAATCAGGGAGGTGTTCCGTTGATGTCTATGGTCTTTGTTTTCCTGTGGCTCTCCACTCAGGATGCAGTATGTGGTGTGGGGGGCATTGCCTGGCTGAGGCCATGCAACTCCTAACTGTGGTAACTTGTGTGCACCTGCAATCAGGGAGGTGTACCGTTGATGTTCATGGCCTCAGTTTTGTTGTGGCTCTCCACTTCCAGATGCAGTACCTGGTCTGGGGGAGGGGCATTTCCTGGCTGAGGCTGTGCACCTGCAATCAGAGAGGTGTACTGTTGATGTCCATGGCCTCAGTTTTGCTGTGGCTCTCCACTCAGGATGCAGTACCTGGCCTGTGGGGGTGTTGGCATTGCTTGGCTGAGGCCGTGCAACCCCTAACTGTGCTAACTTGTGTGCACTTGCAATCACAGAGGTGTACCGTTGATGTCCATAATTTTACTTTTGCTGTCACTCTCCACTCAAGATGCAGTAACTGGACTTGAGGGGGGTAGGCCATTGCCTGGCCAAAGCCTTGCAACTCCTAACTGTGCTACCTTGTGTGTGCAGCTGCAATCAGGGAGGTCTACTGTTGATATCCATGGCTTCAGTTTTGCTGTGCCTCACTCCGATGCAGAACTGCTAACAGTAACACCAACAATGATGCCAAAGTAAAGACGAACGCAAACGCAAGCATAAACGCATATGGAAACAAAAATCGTAACGTACACGGTGGTGTAGCCGAGAGTGGAAACGCAAACAGTGACATACAGACAAGTGAAACAGTAAGTGTAACACTAACAAAAGCACACAGCCTGTTTTTCCCCAAAAGCTACATTGAGAAACACAGTGAGTACAAAGAATGTATGCATAACAATGGGCCTCTGAGCAGAAAATGAGCACTTGGAATACTAAATTGCTTATGTCTCAGGAACCGTACGATGTAGAAAAAAAATTTAAATTTCACATAAATTATGACTTTCCTGGCTAGTTTTGGACTTAACCCTCTAATGAGGGGCTAAGTATTTTTGCGGCGAAAAGTCAGTATCTTGAAGTGTTTCCAAGATATGGACCCCGAAAGGAGCGGTGGATGCCACAGTAAGAGTCTATGGGGAAAAGCATCAACTTCGGAGCAGTGTAACTTTCCATCCATGCAATATTTTGTAACCAAACCACCGAAAGGCACATCTGTGGGATGTTGGCTTTCTTCCCTCCAATTTCAGCACAAACGACCAAACCAGTGTTTTGCAGCAGGGTGGCAAACAATTCCTGTTATTTTGGCCATAGTGTCGAATAGTAGTGTCGCAAAATATGACACTTTCAAAAAAAAATCACGAAAGTGTTGCAGGTTCGACACTACTTTGTGACACTACTTTTCCAAAAATTTCAAAAACATATTTCTGGGGTGTTTAACCCCAAAATAAAGACATGCCTAGCATCCTCGGACTTCCAGTGACGTCACGACCCTGAATAGAGGTCTGATCCCAGAGCTTCGCATCCACCCGGAGAAAAACTATTAAATCAGCTAACACAAAAACTGACCCATCTCTCAAAATGTCACCAAAGAAAGCAGAAAGTAACAAAGTAATGAAATATCGAGGGGAGGCAGTCCAAAAATACTCGGACGACTGAGGATCAGCAGAGCAAAACAACCAGACCGACGGAGGCGCCTCTCCCCATAGCGAACAGGCTTCAGAGAATGATACCGATACAGAGAGAGAAACTTTAACAAGATCAAGATTTGAAGCAATCATACATGAGATTCACCAATTCCGATCTGAAAATCAGGCAGAATTTAAAAAACTAAATGCTAAACTTACAGCAGTAGAAGCACGTATGCAAGAGGTTGAGGAGCTAGTGTCTAGCTCAGAAGATATGGAGTCTCGCATGAAACAGGCAGTGGAATTCCTACTAGAACAACAAGAGTGGTTAAGTGAGAAATGCCAAGATTTGGAATCACGCTCCCGCCGTGATAACATGAGAACACATGGGCTGCCTGAGGGCTCAGAGGTCGGACAGATGGTAAATTTTATCACGGATTTATTGAAACATGTAGTCCCCCTTCCAGAGGCATTTCTGTTTCACCTAGAAAGAGCACATCACGCACTCTCCCCCCGACCCACAGACCCAAAAGCAAGGCCGCTCTCGGTGGTAGTGAAGTTTTCTAGCTACCGAGACAAAGAGACAGTACTAAGAGCAGCATGGGCAGCAAAAAAAATTGAATACAACAGGGCAAGGCTGCTATTTGATCAGGATTATCCTCCGGAAATCTTAAAGCAGCGTTTAGAATATGGGGACATCATGAGAGTGCTTAAGGCTAAACAAATTCATTTCTTTACCCCATACCCAGCGTGCCTAAAAATTATGTGGGACTCTGGAGCAGAAATTTATGATTCACCACAAGAGGCCAGAAAGGGAGTGTGTGCACACGGCATAGAGGAGACAGCCTTTCATCAGGAACAGGGAGGCTCTATGGAGCAACGTCGGAGGCCACTTGAGAGGGATCAAAACTGGACTCTGCATATAAACAACAGGCCTAATCGCAAGAAATACGCGGTGATGCTTAAACAGCTGCAGGAGTTGGGAAGAAGACAGCGTGGAATGGGCCCTATAACACAAACTGAGACCTGAAAATATAGACAGAAATTACTGGTGTTCATATTGAGACCCATGAGCCAGCGTATTCAAGCAGGTGTAGTTCTTCTGGGGCCATACCTATTCTAAGACTTTAAGGGGAACGTCATAACTACATGATTTTAAGTTGGATCCACTGATCACCTTCCAGCTTAACAAGGAAGAGACTGAAAAGGCATTACTCATCAAGTTGAATGTTTGGACTGGGGGGGACTCTAATGTTTTCTTAACAGGAGCTTATAGCGAGTATAAGGATTTTGAATGCTCTGATAGTTATGAGATGGTAAAATAGCTATATAGCAAGTACGATAAATACTTAACGGTTAGCCTGATACAACCTGACAAGGGCTAAAACAAATATGGCCGGGTGGAGGGGGACACGGAGAACTCTATCTCCTTCAAAGCTAACAGGGAAACCCCACAGCTAAAGGAATTGGCTTGGTAATGAGGGTCACGATGTTCTTGGCCCTTTGGGGCCTTCATTGGTACTGGAAACACAGAAAGGAGGACCTAATGGTCATAGCCATTACCTCTCCTCCTGACTGCTTCTACCAAGACATCTTGAGGTAGTCATTCAAGGGGCAGATAATAATGCCCTCTCGGTTTGGAAGTCATCCAAATCTATACATAGTTCTAGTTCCAGAGGCAGGTGGTTTTAGTTTTAAAGGGTTTACACCTCTGGAACTTTTTTGTTATATGTGGTTAATTGTCTGGGTCAAAAAAGTTTGGAGAGGAACGGTCACTGAAAGGAGAACTCAAGGAGGGAAATACACAGATGGGAAAACAGAGGATTAAAGAGGGGAGGGATCTCTTCCCTGTAATGGCAGAATGATGAGAAACGCACATACTGGGAGAGGGGGACGGCGTGGTTCTGGAGACTTGTCACAGGGGCTAACCAGGATGGCTGCCTTGGTTATCCACAGCAAAAAAAGGGATCTATACAATGATTAGATATGGGGGCTGAAACGAAGCTCATTGTATCTTCCCAAAATGTTAATGGGCTAAACCATCCAATTAAAAGATACAAGGTTCTGTCTCTATTAAAGAGGCAGAAGCCGACTTTTATATTGCTGCAAGAAACACACCTTAATAAGGGGGAACATCAAAAATTAAAGAAATTTGGCTTTCAACATGTCATAGCCTCCTCTTATGAAAAAGGGAAAAGGAGGGGAGTGGCAATTCTGGTTCCCTGTTCTGCGCCATTCCATTTAGTCTCCTCCTACTCTGACAAAGAAGGCAGACTAGCAATAGTGATAGGGAGGTATCAGGGTACATTATTAACACTAGCCAGCTTGTATTTATTGCCTGGGACAGATGCTGAGACAGCAAGGATAGTACTGGGGAAAATAACAGAACAACAACAAGAAATATTGACCATAGGAGGGGATTATAATCTAGTATTGAATGACAAGGATACCACCAATCCTAACCCTCCGAGATGGACAGCGGTACAGAAATTTACACAGAAATATATCAAGGAAATGGGATGGGTAGATGTCTGGAGATATTTAAACACAACTAAAAGAGAATATACACATTTTTCAGCCCCACATAAACTATATACCCACACAGACCTATGTCACATCTCCAAGGAGCATGTGCATCTTTTGGAGAAGGCTGAAATCCTACCATTTATACCTTCGGATCATTCCCAGAATTTAATTTCTTTAAAATGAACAGGGGAGAGAAAATCCACACTTTGGAGGTTTAACAACTATTTACTCAACATAAAAGAGTTTAAGGAGTTGCTAGAGACCAAGATACCCCAGATTTTACAGGAGAATACCTCACCCGAGGTAAGCCCCTCGACATTATGGGACACACTAAAAACTGTATTACGGGGGAGTATAATCAGTTATGCTGCATGGCATAAAAAGCAACAGACTGAACAGCTAGATAAACTGCAAAATCAATATAAAGAATTACAGGCACAACACATGGCAGGAGATGCCACTGTTCTCTCATTAATGGAAACCACTAGACAAAAAATCCAGGGGATACTCCAGATTAAGACGGAACAAGCCTTGCAATGTATTAGGCAGAAGTATTATGAGGGAGGACCTCGAGCCACTCGCATTTTGGCACATAGGCTGAGGAAACAGGTATTGCAGAGTACAATTATACATATTTACTCTCCCCCAAAAAAAGAAAACTGTAAAACAGCCATCTGAGATCTTGGAGGCCTTCAAAACCCATTATACCTCCCTATACACCCCAGAAACGAATTATCATCCCCAAAAGGGAGCCAATTTCCTGGTGAGGTTGGAATTGCCTCAGATTGCCCATACTGAGATGGAGCGATTGACGGCCCCAATAACATGAGGCGAATGGGAGGCAGCAATAAAACATCTAAAGTCTGGTAAGTCACCAGGCCCAGATGGCTATACAGGCGAATTTTATAAACATTTTAAGGATTTTCTGATTCCCTCCTCAAGAGAGCAGCCCAAGAGATTTTAGAAGGCGAGCCTGTCCCCCCTACATGGGACTATGCAATAATTTCAAGCATACTTAAGCCGGGGAAGGATCCTGGTCAGTGTGGTTCATATCGCCCCATATCGGTGTTGAACACCGACTATAAGATATTTAAATATATTATTACCAAGAGGTTGGAAATAGTATTACCTAAGCTAATCAACCTAGATCAATGTGGCTTTATCACACAAAGACAGACGCAGGATAATGTGAAGCGAACACTTAACCTCCTACACCACGCTGCCCGGTCGAGGTCCCCTTTTCTGTTATTAAGCCTGGATGCGGAAAAGGCCTTCAACCGGGTAGCGTGGCCATTCTTGCTGGAGTCCCTTAATAGGTTTGGATTCACCGAAAAGTTCCAACAATTAATAATGGCTATATATAGACAACCTAAAGCCTATATCAAAATAAATGGGAACATTGCCCCTCCGATATCATTATATAGAGGTACGAGACAGGGATGCCCACTGTCCCCCCTATTATTTGCATTATACCTGGAGCCCCTGGCTCAGGCTTTGAGCCAGATGAAAGAAATACAGGGGATGGAGGTGGGAGGCGTGCATCATAAGCTTGCACTTTACGCAGATGACCTGTTGATATACCTCAAGGCCCCGGAGCAGTCTCTGTCACATTTGTGGTCATTGTTGCAGGACTTCGGGGAGATAGCGGGATACAGAGAGAATACTAACAAAACAGAGGTTATTGTGGTGAACTATTCCCCCTCGGAGATAACGAGGCAGAGATTTCCCTTTAAGTGGCTGGTCACTAGTCTGAAATATCTGGGGATACAGCTGGCACTAGAACAGGGGCAATTATATAGCCTAAATTATAACCAAATGCTGATTCAGGAAACATCAGACCTAGAACGATGGAATATGGTTCCACTATCACTAGTACAGAGAGTAGGGGCTGTAAGAATTAACATCTTGCCAAGGTTCCTATACCTGGCTTGTTGCTTGCCTATTGCACCCCCTCCATCTTTCTTTAAAGAAACAAACAAAAGAATTTCTAAATATATATGGAACTCAAATCCACCCAGAGTGAAACACCAGATGCTGCAGCTTCCCTCTCAGGAAGGGGGCTTAGCCCTACTGTGCCTATACAAAGACTACTTGGCCGCACAATTCAGAGTAATTTTTTTATGGCTCCATAAAAATTATGAGGCGAAATGGAGTGAGTTAGAAAAAAGAGAGGAGGACCTATTCAACCTAGACAAAATTCTTCTCAGCCAACCACCAATTTCGATGGACCGGATTGCAGATAACCCATATACAAAAAATACATTGACCAGTTGGCGAACATTATGGGCTGCTAAACAGGCTGCTCCGTATAGTCATTTACTTTATTCCCTTCCAAATATACAAACTTTTCAACCAGCCAGATTGGATCATAATTTTATTATCTGGACAAAGTTGGGAATACATACAATATTACATTTTTTTCAGAAAGGGGAGATAATGACCTTTGAAGGTATGGTGGGGCCATATGGGTTGCGGCCCAGAGACAAATTTAGATACATGCAGGCTGTAGCATATATCAAAACATTCCTGGCCTTTTTAACACCAGAGGAGGAGATTCCCTTTTTCCTGGAGATCTTTAAAGGGGCCTTGCAGGGAACAGCCCCTCCGCAACATATGATATCATATCTATATAGGGCCTTAATGCAAATGTTTAAGTATGACTTAAATAAAGTTAAGATGTCTTGGGAGAGAGATTTGGGACTGCAGCTAAGCGTTACAGAGTGGAACACATGTCTGAAATATCTGAGAGTAGGCACAGGATCATATCAGTGGAAAGAGTTTGCATTGAAAAATATGATTAGATTTTTTAAGGTACCAGCAGTCCAGGCAAAATATAATACAAGCTTATCAGCTATGTGTTGGAGAGGATGTGGGCATTCCCCAGCATCTCATAGTCATATTTTCTGGGGCTGTGTGGAAATCAAGTCCTTTATTGGCAGTTTAGAGATAGCCATGGGACAGCTGTTGGGAACAACAATTCAACTAATGGAGAAAATGTACTTTTCCTGTATCTTAGAGAAAGAACAAAGTAGAATGCCTAACAGAAAATTGATACAAGTCTGCTTATTGTCAGCTAAGAAAGCCATAACAAAAAGATGGCTAGACCAGAGATCCCCCACGATTAGGGAATGGCACGATTTGGTGTCCCAAATATATAAAATGGAGAAGCTCACAGCCATAATAAATAAGCATAAAGAGAAATTTGAAATGCAATGGCTAAGGTGGGTGTTATACATCATGGCCCACAGAGATGATTTCATTCCTTGAGGGAGTTGAGCCCTATAAAGCAGGGAATCCAAGCCTCTTCTCACTAACAGAAAGTAATATATTGTTTACATCAACTTTGTGAAAAAGAATGACCCAATGTACTGTATTATGTATTGTCCTTTGTCATGCTTTGTAAAAGTCTTGTAAATGTAAATGTCTATACGTGTGAAAAAGAAACTCAGAAATTAAATAAAGAGTTTAAAAAAAAATGCCTAGCATCCTCAGGGCTTGGCTAGGTAAACACAAAAAGAATTGTGTCCCTACAGGGTCCCAATTTTAATTGCCAAGCATTTCTGTGATCAGTAACCAAAAACAAATTGGCGGATTTGCGACACTACTGGGGTCATTTGTGACACTAAAAATGGCATTTGCAACACTGTCGAACTTTTTGTTAACTTTTCCCCTTGACTATAATGGGAATCTTGTTTTTTGAATAACTTTTGAACCGTTCAATATTTTTTCAAAAGGCACATTTGGGACCCTGGCCACTCATTTCCTGAAGTTTTCTGATGGTCGCGCAAACCGTGCGACCTGTAGGTGCGAGCAAAGAATGCACAAAAAAGCATAAACGTGCTACAGAATGTCATGTAATAACTCCACAACCGTATATCTGACTGGTATGAAACTTGGCAAATCCTGAGATCGGTGATACCACCTCATGCCTGCCAAATTTCAGACAAATCCGTTATATGGTGGCAAAGTTATTAAGGTACAAAATGTCACACTTTAACCTTAAATGGGGTACTCACCTCTAACTATGGTGACACTACCGTGCCACCATTATATATATATATATATATATATATATATATATTTGTTTTCCTATTTCCTTGAATGTTCATTTTATTCATAGAATCATAAAATCTTGCCAGCAGAAAAGGACCATTTGGCCCATCTAGTCTGGACAGAGAGATCCCCCCCCCCCCACCTTTCTACCTCGCACCCCTCTGCCCTCCCTTACCACCTTGGCCAAGTCCAGTGTAGATATCCTATGCTGTCTTGAACTTTTCCACCATGTCTGCTTCCACAACCCATTCTGGCAACCTGTTCTTTGGTCCTACAACCCTATGCGTGAAGTGACACCTCCTTATGTCCCCCCGATATCTGCCCCCTTCCACCTTGATTGAATGACCCCTGGTGACTTTGTTCTTGCTTTGTTTTAAGATGCTATCCCCCTTTACCTTATTTATTCCCTTCATGTGCTTGAAGCTCTCAACCATGTCTCCCCAGTCCCTTCTCATCTATAGTGAATACAGACCCATTTCCTCCAGCCTCTCCCCATATGGTCTTCCTTGCATCCCCTGGACCATTCTGGTCGCCCTTCTTTGGACTCTTTCCAGCCTGTCCTTGTCACCCTGCAAGTGCGGCCTTCAGAACTGAACCCCATATTCCAGCTGTGGTCTGACCAGTGTTTTTCAAAGTGGCGTGATCACCTCCCTCCTCCTACTTGTGAAGCCCCTTCCAGTGCATGCCAGCATTTTTGTTGCTTTACCAGCCGCTTGTTCACACTGCTACCTATTGTTTTTATTAATTCTTAAGTGTTGGGATTTGAAGTGTCTTTCTATTTGTACTTTATTTCTGTTCTTGTATCTCTCCTTTACTTCTTTACTAGACAATGTTGTATTAGCAAATATTCCCCTACCCCCGAAGAAACTAAATTCTTCTTTCCACCCATTACAACAACAAAAGACAGCATCTCTTTACCACTCCATTCCTAACTGGAGAAATGTATTATCAGAGCTACATTATTAGTGGGTAAGTAGGCCTGACCCCAATTTTTTACACATTAGCCCTGTATTTATACATAGATAAGCACAAATCCTAATGCCATTCCACATTTCTACTTATAGCATTTTTTAAGCATTCTGGGACTCTTGGTCTCCTTCTGAACATGTTTTACTTCACTAAGACTAAACATTGTTATATCCAGCTTTTGTTTTGCTTAATTTAGTACCTTCCTTACCTGGTAGTTAAGACTGTTTGACAAGGGAACTGTGTCTGCTCTAATCCAGGATTTGTTTCAGTTCATGGCAGCCTCTGGTACCTGAAAAGAAACAAGGGAGACAGAAATAAAAGAGAAGGGGAATTTTTCCTGTAGTTAGAACAACGTGAGGTACTTATTCTATAATTCGATATTAATTTAGCTTACATAGTGTGTATCTCACTTCCCTATTCCCCCTCTCCCCCCACTTTTTTTTTATTTTTGTCCCTGGCCCTTATGTTCCATTCAGAAGCCATTTATTCTAGTTTTTTATAATAATATTTCATAATGTTAGATGGTTTTTGTTTGATTTTTAGTACAAATATCAACATAGAAACATAGAAATATAGAAACATAGAATGTGACGGCAGATAAGAACCGCTTGGCCCACCTAGTCTGTCCATTTTCCTACCTAACAGATAAGCTGCAGATCCTAGTTAACCAACAGCTTACTTCCTCCTACCCCCCCACTAGGACAACCTTATGTCTGCCCAATGCATTCTTGAATTCCCCCACTGTTCTTGACTCCACAACCTCCTCAGGGAGGCTGTTCCATGCATACACAACCCTCTCCATGAAAAAATACTTCCTCACATTATCGCTGAGCCATCCCCCCCTCTATCTTCAAATTGTGCCCCCTTATTCTTGCACATCTCTTTTTCTGAAAGGTGCTACCCTCTTGGACTTTGTTGATTCCCTTGAGGTACTTGAAAGCTTCTATCATGTCCCTTCTCTCCCTTCTTTCCTCAAGGGTATACATATTAAGCTCCTGTAGTCTTTCTTCGTATGTCTTCTGGTACAGACCCTGCACCATTTTGGTTGTCCTCCTCTGGACAGCCTCCACTCTGTCTATGTCTTTGTGTAGATGGGGTCTCCAGAACTGCACACAGTACTCCAGATAAGGTCTCACCAACTGTCTGTACAGAGGGATAACGACTTGCTGTTTTCTACTATTGTTGCCTCTCTCTAGGCATCCCAGTATACCCCCAGCCTTCCTTACTGCCTTCTCACATTGCTTGCCCACCTTTAGGTCATCTGGTATAATTACCCCTCGGTCCCTTTCCATTTTTACTGTTGTCAGTATGTAACTCCCCATTGTGTACTCATGCCCTGGGTTTTTGTTTGCCAGGTGCATTACCTTGCACTTCTTTGCATTGAATCTGAGCTGCCATACATTTGACCATTCCTCCAACCTTGCCAAGTCCCTTCTCATCCTTTCCTCTCCATCTTGTGTATCAACCCTGTTGCAGATCTTTGTGTCATCTGCAAAGAGACATACTTTTCCTTCCAGTTCCTCTGCAATGTCACTTATAAAGACATTAAAAAGGACAGGTCCCAATACTGAACCCTGCGGTACCCCACTAGTAACCCTCCTTTCTTCACTGTGGACTCCGTTTACTACTACCCTTTGCGTCCTGTTGTCTAGCCAATTTTTTATCCAGGCTACCACCTTGGGACCCACTCCAAGGCTGGCTAATTTGTGTATTAATCTTTTTTGTGGGACTGTATCAAATGCCTTGCTAAAATCTTGGTAGGCCATGTCCACAGCTCCTCCCTGGTCTACTACTTTGGTCACCCAGTCAAAGAAATCTATTAGATTCATCTAACACAACCTTCCCATCATGAATCCATGTTGCCTTGGGTCCTGTTCCCCACTGGCCTCTAAGTACTAAACAATTCTTTCCTTCAAAAGTGATTCCATCATTCTCCCTACCACGGAGGTTAAACTAACTGGTCTGTAGTTTCCTGCCTCTGTCCTGCTCCCACTTTTGTGAAGAGGAATCACATCCACCCTCCTTTAGTCCTCAGGTACCACCCCATCCTCCCATGATTTGTTAAAGAGAGTAGTCAGCTGTGTCACTAGTTCTACCCTTAGTTCTTTTAGAATTCTTGGGTGAATCCCATCAGGCCCCATTGCTTTGTCCACCTTCAATTTTATTAGTTCTTTCAGAATCCTTTCTTCTGTAAATGGACTGGTATCAACCCCCGTCTTCAGAGTGTTTCTCTTGTTTGGTTTAGGTACCTCCCGTCCTCTTCCTTTGTGGACACTGAGCAGAAATATTTGTTCAGTATCCCTGCTTTTTCACTGTCACCCTCCGCCCACATTCCCTCCCCTTTATTAAGCCTCAGTATCCCTCCTTTGGTCTTTCTTTGCTCCCTAAATGTACCTATAAAAGGTCTTATCCCACTTCTTAACAGAGTTGGCTATCCTTTTCTCGGTTTGGGCCTTTGCTATTCTGACTGCCTTCCCTGCCTCTTTCTGCTTTAACTGATAAAGTTCTCTGTCCTGCTCCTTCTGTGTTTCCTTATATTTCCTGAATGCTATCCTTTCTCGTTAACCTTCCCTGCCACCTCTTTTGAGAACCATAGCATTTTTTTCCTTCATTGTGTTTTGTTGATTTGCTTTACACAAAGGCTTGTTGCCTCTGTGATGGCTGTTTTGATTACTCCCCA
This sequence comes from Neoceratodus forsteri, assembly GCA_016271365.2. Classification (NCBI taxonomy): domain Eukaryota; kingdom Metazoa; phylum Chordata; order Ceratodontiformes; family Ceratodontidae; genus Neoceratodus; species Neoceratodus forsteri. The sequence continues at coordinate 502,448,755 of CM057456.1, forward strand.
TTGTTCCTCCACCCCTCCTTCTTGCCTGTTTGCTAGTACTTTTCTGAGGCACTCTCTCATTTTCCCAAAGTCAGCCTTCCTAAAGTCTAATACTCTTGCTTTTGTATGGTATGATTGTATGGCTGTGTTTATAGTGAGCCACACTGTTTGGTGGTCACTTGTTCCCAGAAGGCTACCCACTTCTAAATCTGAGATTCTTCCTCCATCCCCATTTGAGAGTACCAGGTCTAAGATTGCTCCGTCCTGAGTGGGTTCCACTACTAGCTGTCTGAGGCATGCCCCCTGTAGGGCATCAAGAATGACCCTGCTCTTGGATGTGCCTGCAGAAAAGGTGCTCCAGTTAACATCTGGCATATTCAGGTCCCCTATCAACAATATCTCCCCTTTTTCTGCCATTCTAAGGATGCCTTCTATCATTTCCTTGTCCATTCCCTCCCCTCCCCTTGAGATGGGAGGTCTGTATACAACCCCCATGCAGATTGTGGTGCCATTTCCTGTCTCCAGGGTGACCCAGAGTGCCTCATCTGCTCCCTGTTTACTTTTTAGTTCTCTTGCTTTGATCCCTTCCTTTACATAGAGAGCTACTCTTCCTCCTCCTCTTTTACCCCCCGTCCCTTCTGTAGAATGTGTATCCTGGTATGTTGACATCCCAGTCATGATTCTCTGTGTACCATGTTTATGTGACTGCCACAATATCCAGGCAACCCTCTTCCATCAAGGCCACTAGTTCACGGAGCTTGTTACACAGATTACGGGCATTGGTACTCATCACCCTCCACTTTTTGAGGGCCTTACCCATTTTAGCCCCATCCCTGTCCTTACTGCCTTTGCCTTTTTTTACATTTACCTCTGTCCTTCTCCCTAATGACTTCTCTACCTTGGTGTTTACCTCACTAATTACCAAGTTTTGTGGGTGGAGGCTGGGATTTCCCTGCTCTTTTTCAGTGCCTCCCCCCCTTGGCTAGTTTAAATGCTTGCCAGTGAAGCATTTAAATCTCTCACCTAGGATCCTGGTTCCCCCCATGGACAGATGCAGACCATTGCACCAGTATAGGTCTGCATCCCTCCAGGTGACTCCCCAGTCCCAAGTGAAGCCAAAACCCTGAGCTCCACACCAGTTTTTCAACCATTCATTGAATTCCCTGGTGAGGAGTACCCTAGCATCACCCTTGCCATAGATAGGCTGCGCCTCCAAGAAGGTTACCGTATGCGCTACTTGTCTAAGGCCCCTCCCCAACTCTAAAAACTTCTCTTGCACTGCTGTGATCCCATTCCTAGACAGGTCATTTGTCTCTAGGTGGATAATGACATCCAGCTCCCTACCTCATGCAGCTGCTCCCACGATCCTGAGGATTCACTTCCTGTCCCTCCAAGCCATGGCACCAGGCAGGCACCTTACCACCCTCTTCCCTTCCTCCCCCACTTCTAACCCCCCTAATGATTGAGTCCCCCACCAGGAGTTGTTTCCTTCCCCTGTGGGGTCCCATGCCACCCTCCTGTGGGTCTCCTTTGTGAAGGTTCCCAGCATCCTGCTTGGTCTCCACTGCAGGTGCCTCCATAGAGGAACCACTATCCACCAGAAGAGCATATGAATTGTGGAGAGGTACAGCTGTAGGGATGCAACTCTGTTTCACCACCCTCCCTCTCCCTGAGCCCACCATGGTCCAACCTGTCCTCTTTCTTGGCAACCTCTGAGGTAGTGGCATTGGCCCTGGTGGTCTCTGGGTGGGGGAGGAGGTTTCATGAATCCTAGCCAGGTCAGCCTGGAGATGAGCAACTTCCTCCCTCAGACCAGAGAGGTGCCTGCAAATAGGGCAGCTTCGCAGCCTCCAGAATGTCACTTGGAACACTGCCGCCCCACAGCCATTGCACTGCACCACTCCTATCATGCCTTATTTTGTGTCCTCTCTCCTGTTTCTCTGTGTGCTTACTCTCTCCTCTACTTACAACTCTCACCCTTCCTGTTCTGGGACAGCAACTTCCTATATTTTTCAGTAGCCTCCTTCTTCCTTGCTCAGTGTCAGACCACCAGCAGCTGGGGGGAGAGCAAGCTACTTTTTTCCTTTAGGGTTGACAAAACTAATGTTTCTCTATGATCCTTCCTTTCCTACTGCCAAACAGGAAGTTTCTTTTCTCAGTCATAGCCAGTGGCTATAAAAGTAGAACTGGCTTAGAGTGGGTGGGTGGAGGGATGGGATGGAGGGCAATTAGTAAGAAAAAAGGCTAGCAACAGGAAGTTGTAATTGGAGTCACCTGCTTTTATATTATCTAAGCCACACCCCCAATTAAGCTCTCTCTCTCTCTCTCTCTCTCTCTCCTCCTACTGATTTAGCAAAGTAAGTTGATACAGTACCCTTCCCAGCACAGAACACACACTGACTTTCTTTCTTTTCTTTTTTTAACCATAAATAAGACCCCTTCTACTTCTAGTAAAGTATATGTCTGCTTAATCTCAACAGACACTGACTCCTGCTGACATAGAAGTGTTAAATTAGTAAGAAAATGGTAGCTTCTTTTAGTTAGTTGCCTTCTGCGCTACAAGCAAGATTTCTGTCTTCCAAAGCCTAGCAACAGGAAGTTGTAATTGGAGTCACCTGCTTTTATATTGTCTAAGCCACACCCCCAATTAAGCTCTCTCTCCTCCTACTGATTTAGCAAAGTAAGTTGATTCAGTACCCTTCCCAGCACAGAACACACACTGATTTTCTTTCTTTCTTTCTTTTCTTTTTTAACCATAAATAAGACCCCTTCTACTTCTAATAAAGTATCTGTCTGCTTAATCTCAACAGACACTGACTCCTGCTGAGGTAGAAGTGTTAAATTAGTAAGAAAATGGTAGCTTCTTTTAGTTAGTTGCTTTGTGCTCTACAAGCAAGATTTCTGTTTTCCAAAGGTTAGCAATGTAACTCTAGGTTGTCCACGGTTGTGTCTATCTCACTGGATTGATCCATTTTGTTTTTGGTTCATGCATTCTCTGCAAATAAAGTCTTGTTTTGAGAGTGAACTTGTTGTAGGGACATATTTGTCTGACAGTTAGTGCTCTTTGCCTGATAGTACCATTGGTTAGAGCCTGATGAAGAACTGGAATAGTATTCTTCTTGTAATAGGTTTTCTGCCTCGATGGGATCTGTGAAGAAGCGTATTCTACCCTTGAAATTTTTTTTAGCTGAGGAGGTGGCAGCAACACATACTTCATGCTCCTTTCTCTCAGCATTGCAATAACTTTAGTGAAAGATTTTCTTTCTGACATAGTTTCTGCACAAAAGTCTGGATATGCCTGAGAGATAAATCCTTTTGCTCTGAGTCCTCTTTCTGTTTGGGCTTTCCTTAAAATCAGTTCTCTATCCTGGAATTTGTGGGGCATTATATATATATACAGGTCTAGGTCTATCCAGCCCCGTTTGCTGTTTAAGTGGGTCCCCTCGATGTGCCCTGTCCAACAAAATTGTTTGCCTTGGATATTCCAGTCCCACTGCTTAAGTCACTGTTTCTTCAAAGTAGAGTAAAGGATCTCCTTTACCTTCTACACCTTCAGGGATTCTTAGTAGTTTGATATTTTCCCTTCAAGATCTGTCTTCTTGATCCTGTATTTTTTCACTAATGTTTCTAGTTGTGCAGTGTGTAAGGAAAGTTTTTTTTGGTGGATTTAATTTGTCTGCTAGGTTGCTGATTCTTTGCTCTGCATTGTCTGTTCTTAGTGTTAGTTTTTCTAGCTTTGTATTAGCCCCTGCTACCACTTCATTCAATCTATCTAGTGATTTTTGTATGTCAGCCAACCCTATTAAAACTGTATTTTGAAAATCAATTGAGTCATGTACCTGTTGCTCTGGTTGCAGTTGCTGTGATGTTGGTAAATCAGCCTGGTTGCTAGATTCCATACTCAGATGTTCATTTCCCAACTCAGCATTGTTTTCCAAATTCATGTTAAGGTTGTTTTTCACTGTTTGTGGCTGCTGAACACAGCTCCCAGGGTTACTCTTATGGTCTCTCGTCTCTTTAGGTGGTAGCATTTCTTTGTCCTCTTTGGTCCATGTTGATTTCTTCCTGGTGAATGTCTACCCCTCCTGCTGCTGTTGCTGAGGTCCATTGCATCAACAATCAAACCTGTTCAATGGTTTGTAGGGCCACTCCGAATGTTGCTCAAACCCCGGTCTCTGCTCTTTTTCCTGGTTCTCCCCCTGCATCTTTGGAGAGGTGCTTGAAGATTCATCAGAAAAGGTAGGGGAGTTCAACAAAAGTAATGCAGGAAAGGTACTGGTTCTTTTAACTCTATGTGTCAGAAAAAACTTTGACAGTTGTTTAATGTTAGATTTAGGTGTATTCCTTATCATTCTGGCATGGGCAGCAGTTTCTGTGAGCTGCCTATGAGAAAGTTCTTGGTTTCATTGTATTCTTTTGGACATTGTTTCTCATACTTTTAAAACATGTTGGCAGTCTTTTGTGGGTTTAGGCACATAGATTTAATTCCTGGTTGTCAAACGATCTCTGTTCTTTCCTCCTCAGGAACATTCTACTCTGCCATCTTGGATCCTCTCCAGAGTATCCCTAGATATCAGAAAGACTCTGGGACATAATAGAGGAGAAAAGGGCAGATTGGGTCTCTAGAGCTATGCTACAGAAGTTACAGCAGCAGCCAGGAGCCCCTGAGAAAGCAAATCTGGTGCTTATACAGAAGGTCCATTCTTAGTGCTTCTCCACACCTTGGGCTGGTTTGACCCTCTTTGAGCACTTTGCCATGGTGCAGGATCTGGCAGGATGCCGAATTAAATATGTTACTTCCTCAGATTTGTCTGGAGAAGAAACAACAAAACTGGATCCTGACTACTACTACTACCTCCATGGTGGTGGGCCAGCTTTTTGAAGGGAAGGATGACTGTGTACATCTAAGATGATTTACCAGGACTATCCAGGTTCTGTTGGGAAACTGAAAAAAAAACAGGGAGACAAGATCCTCAAGTTTAAAGTATTGTGCCCAGGGGAGTGTGCCCACATCACCATTAAAAATCCAGTACTGTGGCTACTCCCCCACCCCGAGACTTAAAAATGTCCTGTTTTGAGAAAAAAATTACTTTTATTGATATATTTTTCGAGTTTTGCTATTAGAGTTCCTCCCGTTGGAATAACCAAGAAAAATAATAAATCAACTTATACAAGCACAAACTCTGTGTGAGTGGTGAGTGAATGATCATCATAATGGTGTTTGTCGGTGTGTGTGTGGAATGCTTTAAGGGTAAGACTACAGATTCAGTCTGCATGTTTAAATGTTTCCAGTTGTTGGTTAATAAGTTAACAGAGACAGCTTGGCTAGAACAAGATGCAGCTTACCTTTTTAAAAGTTCAAAATGTTTATTTTTATTAAGAAATGAAAACAAATTCCTAGTACTTTACTGTTCTTAAACAAAATTTGCTCCACTGGGAAGTAAGTAGGGAGCTGGGAGAGTGGGGGAGCCCTGGGCTGGGTGGGGAGTGCGCATTACCTACTCTGTTGCTTGGGAGGCTTACCTGGAGGTGCTCTTCTGCCCCATTTCCAGGAGGAAATTTTTTTTAAGGGAGGGGAGAGTGTAAGCCCACTTTTGGGGTGGGCTTACTATCCTGGCTTAGGTTAGGTTCTTCCCTCTTGGTAGAGCCCCTGTCTTAGTTAGCTTGGAAGTGATCCCCTTTTACTGCCACCAGGGGGCAGGGTTCATAGATAGGTTTTCCTGGGGGTAGGGAGAGATGAGGAGATGGCAGTATTGATGAGGGGAGTGTGGCCTTGGAGGGGGAAAAATATCCTCTGGCCCAAAAGAGGTTGGCTGGAAGCATCAGTGCAGATATAGGGAAGGAGTTTCTTAGTACATCCAGAAGGAGGCATTATGCCATCTCCTAGTACTGAGGGAGGGCCAGCCAATCTGTGAATAAAGGGAACAATGGTGTGTATTAGACAGAACATATGTGATAAATTGTAATGCTCTGTGGTAAAGCATGTCCAGAGTACCTAAGGCTGATTTAGGACAATGAATGTAAAGGAAGTCTGCGTAGTCGATTAAGGGGAGGAACGCCATCTGGACCAGTCTTAATTTAGCTTCATAGATAAGCAAATGCTTAACACGATAGAAAAGTCCAAGTCTTTGATGTAATTATTTTGCTACTTCCTCAATGTGGGTGATAAATGAAAGTTTACAGTCAAGCCAGAAGCCTAGCTATTTAAATGTATGTACTGGTTCGAGTAGCTCTCCCATGATGGTCCTGATCTGGTAACTGGTACTCAATTGGTTGGATGTTGGTTCTTTAAAGTAATAGGAAAGGAGCATAACTTTTTTTTTTTTGCATTGAGTAGCAGTTTCAAATGGAGCTGATTTTGTTGGAGGTGGTCGAATTCGTGCTGTAGTTCAAGGCAGGCGAGTTGAGGGGCAGGCCTAGCAACGCAGAGCATGGTGTAGTCTGCAAAGAGGTGGACACTTGCAGAGCTGATATTAAAATCAATGTCATTGATGAATATAGCAAATAGCAATGGTCCCAAATGGACCAATGTGAGACTCCTCTCTGTTGTGTTTTAAGGGGAGAAAAGGTGCCATGGGCTTTTACCTGTTGTTGTCTGCCCATGATGTAGCAGGAGAACCATTTTATAGTGGCGTAATCTAACCCAAGGTTATTTAACATGGTTAATAATAATTGATGATCCACAGTGTCAAATGCCTTACTGAAGTCAAGCACAGACATGATTTTTAGCATTAAGGGAAATTTGCCAGTTATTTGTGACTTTGGCCAGAGTAGATTACTGTGCCATGTTTGGGCCTCTACCCAGACTGAAGGGGGTTCAGTAAGACTGCAGTTGCCAGGTGCTCTCTAAGTTGTGTATTAACTAGTTTTTTGAGAAGTTTGGATAAGATCAGTAGCAAGGAGATTGGGTAATAGTTATTAAGATCACTTGGGTCACCAGATTTGAATGGTGGAATAACATGTTCTATTTTCCAGTCAGAGAGTAGTGCACCTTGCGTGAGGGACAAGTTGAAGAGGTGAGTGATAGGTGGGGACAGGAAATAGCCTAATTTTAAGAAAAAGGGTTTAAGCTTATCAGTTCCAGCACTTTTTTGACATCCAGAGCAATTAGGAGGTCCTCAGCCTGTTTGAGGGTAACTGGCCTGAAGCTGAATTTAGTGGGGGGATGGTGGGCCTGAGTCAGAAAGCACAGGGGGTCACCAACGGGGGGGCTGAGGGAGTAGCTTACTAGCGGGAAAGGAGTCAAAAACTAGTCCAGCGGTGACAAAATGATTATTTAGTTGCTCTAATATATTATGGTTACTTGTAAAGGTAGTGGCCCCTGAGATTAATTTAGTTGGGAGAGACGATAATTGCTTGTGTCCTTTAATTTCCCTTAGGACTTGCCAGAATTAGGCAGCATTGTTTTTAGATGAATCCAGTGCTGACTGGAAATATTTGTCCTTTTCAGACCAAATGAGTCTAGTACAGTGGTTCCTCATGGCTCTAAAAGCAGCCCAGTCGGAGTCCGATTTAGTCTTACGAGCTTTCATCCATAACCTGTCTCCATGCTGTAAAGAGGTTTTTAGTGTGTTGGTAAACCAAGGGCAAGTTCTTTTCCGTACCCTGACTTTTCCCATAGGGGCATGTCTACTGATCACTTGTAAGACAAGGTTCTGAAAGAGGCCTCAGAGACTGTAGGGGCCAGGTAGAAGTCCTGCCATCTAATCATACTTATATTGGCCAGAAAATCAGGGATGTTGAATTTATGGTAACTCCTTTCAAGTATGAAGGTCATTGAGTAGGTGGTTTTGGGTAGAAGCCTCACACAAGCTATGACCCTATGGCCGCTAATATCATTGTGAAATGCCCCAATGTGTGCTATTTTGTGGGGTTTATTAGCAAGGATCAGGTTGAGGAGGATACTGTGATCTGGATTTTTGGTGTTGGGGTGGGTGACATCACCAATTAGCTGAGTAAGACCATGTCCATCGCATTGGTTTTTTAAAGGCTCAGAACAGTGGGAGTTCCAGTCTAAGTTAAAATCCCCCATGAATAAGCACTCGCAGTTGGTGGCATCTAATATTCTGTGGAGGTAAGGGATTATCCCGGACCTCCTGAAGGGAGTCTGTAACAGCCAGAGATGAAGATGGTCTCATTAGAGGTTAAGGAGATTTCTAGAGTGAGGCTTTCAAACCCTTTTGGTGTGGATGTGGAGTCGAAGATAGAAACTGAGAGTTTATCTGAAACATGGATTGCAACCCTCCCTCCCTGGGAGGATCACTCTGCTCTGAATATGCTATAAGAAGGGATATTGATGGCATGGTCAGTGGTAGATGCTTTCAGCCAAGTTTCTGTAATCACTAGTTTGTATGGAGAGGTATGAAGGACCCAGGACTGTATTATATCCAACTTTTTGAGTAAGCTGCATGCATTAATGTGCAGGAAGCTGATGCCTTTAAGCTGAGCTAGGTCGGAAGGTGCCACAATAGGCAAAGGGAGTTCAGGGTTTAGTTCAATGTTACCAGAAACACAGTAGCAGTAGTAACAAAAGTTTCTTTAATCCATTAAATAGGAATCTGAGGAGCAGAAGATGACCCCATTTCAGAGAGGTATTCCTAGGGGAGAAAGAAAGAGGGGCTGTGTATTGTCGAGAGTTAACACATACAGTGCATTGTTAACAGGGATGCTTGGTGGCTCATAGATATAGGGGAAGGACAAGGCAGTTTGAAAATACTCTGTGTGTCCAAGATACACAGTGCCAAAGGAACAGAACTGGTGTGATGACATATCTAAATTAGGAGTGAGGGCAGCAAGACTCAGGCGGGAGAGCCCTGTCTGAGCTGAAATCTGGATGTACCCTCCACACTGGGTGTTCCTTTAAGAGGTCAACAGAGTTTAAAAATATAAGAGAGGGAAGGAGGAAGCCCAAGGGGAGGTGATGCATGTTTTAGATGTGTTAGGGGAGATCAATGGGAAGAGGATTGCAAGCTCCTCAAGCTGTGGCCCTCTAGTGGCTTTGCAGTGTGATTTGCTGTGGAAAGTAGAAAACAGCGATACACACAAAACGATGATACACAGGTGTCTATATAAGCAAGCCACCGAATAGGGTGGGGAGCCGGTGCAAAGTGCCATCGGGTCCCAGTAGTAGTGTAGACAATCGGCCAGAAAGGCAAAAAACGCCAAGTTCAAGCCTGTCAGTGACTCTGGGCTGCACTTCCAAATAGGTACCTGGTTTTAGGCTATGAGGTGGGCTGGTCAGCGCAGAACAGCTGCCAGGGTCAGAGCAGGTCCTGTGACTTGCAGGAGGAGGTGGTCACCCATTCAGGGAAGGATGCCTGTAGAGGGAAGACAGGTCTGTTAATTTACGGCTAACAGAAACAATGGGCACTAGAATTCTAGGCCCCAAGCAGATGAGGAGAGATTAGCAGGGGGATGTTTTCAGGGCCAGGCAGACAGATTAACAAGGCAGTTGAACAACACCTTCATAAAAGAGCTGTTACACATTGGGGGGGGGCTTTCTGAAGTGAGCTGCAAAGTCAGGAAAAAACAGGGCATAGAGAGGGGAGAGAGAAAGAACATAAGAATTTGTGGTCTGAGAGTTCAGACGGAAGAGAAATTGTATTGGAAACAGGGACTAGAGCAGGAAAAATCAGAGCTATTGGAGCAGGGGAGTTCTTAGAGTGATTCACAGCACACTTTAGACTCGGACAGGTTTTTAGTGTAGGTTACAGGAAAAAGAATGTAAGTTTTTAGAGTAGGTTAGGGGAAGAAGAATGCAGACAGTCACACTCTATGCAGGTAAAATCTACAAGCTGTAATTTTAACAATGCTATGCGGTAAAACTTAGCAAGCTTTAACTTTAACAATCCTGTTCTACCAAACATTCAGTACTGGGAGACTCAACATTTACAGTTTTTGTATAAAATAAAAAAGGCAGCTTAGAAAGGGTAGAGGCAAGAGCCAATAAGAGAAGGGGGATAAGCTATGCACCCAATCAGAGCTCAGGAGCAGTAGTAGTGCAGCTGATCGGCCAGAAAGGCGAAAAGCACCAAGTTCAGTCCTGTCAGTGACTCTGGGCTGCACTTCCAAATCCGGACCTGGTTGTAGGCTGTGAGGTGAGGGGGTCAGTGCAGAACAGCTGCTGGGGTTAGAGCAGCTCCAGCAGTTTGCAGGAGGAGGCAGTTGCCTGTTTAGGGCAGGGTGCCTGGTTGTAGGCTGTGAGGTGGGCGGGTCAATCAAGTCTGGATCCTAATACAGCACTGAGACACCTCCATTCAACCTTTAATTCTGTGACCAGCAAGCCTTTTTATGAGGTCTAGAGTCAGAGGTTCTGACCTTACCTGAGTCTCTTCCCTTACAATAATTTCTTTGGAATACCACTGTAATGCCATTGGTTTGCCATTGCAATACCACTAATTACAGCTGCACTACCATTAGTGATTGTTAAGGTGTCACACTGGCTTTGTACCAGTTCCACTGTGATACCATTGTACCACTGTCCGAGCACTGCAACAAAAATAATCAAAATGTAAACTACCATTGTAACCAGGGTACTACTGTGTAGTACCATTGCACATTCTGTAGCACAGCACTGTTTTGCCATTGTGACACATCTGGTAAGGGTTACAGTCTTTATTGACCTCTTTTGCCTGACTGATGTGTTGCCTGGGCTAGGAACAAGTGCCCTGGAAACCAGCTGTTTTTTTTTTTTGTTATATTTTTTATTATTTATTTGAAAATGTATTTAATTTTTGATAACCAGGTGAGTACACTAGGACGAGGGCCTATTTTCAGGTGTGATCTGGGAAAACTTGTACCCAGAAATGGCATCCTGAGCTGTGGGTCATTTCTAGGAGCATCCTTGGGAGGGGTAAAACTAGGGAGAAAAAGAGAAAAAAAAACCTTGTACAATTAATACAGAAGCTTCAAATTAAACTAAAAGCCCTGCATACACTCTAAAAATAGAAGTGTTATTTTTTTACACTGTAAGTGTAAAAATCATTGATTGACACAGTGCATGCGTAAAATTAACTAACAAATGTATCATATTTATGAAAATGGTGATTTACACATTTACAGTGTTTAAAAATAACACTTCGGTTAGTTGATCAACTGCACATGGAAAGTGCTGTTTAGAAAGGTTAAACATTCTGAAAACAAAAACAAAACAAAACAGCCTTAGTGCATAATTCTCTACCCAGTTTAAGGAGCACATATACATTCCTGCAAACAGCAGTATTTATTAGAGGTCAGATTTTCTGTCATTTGGCATAGCAAGAAAATACTAGAAGTCCATGTGTGAACTATTGGAATATTTCCATCCACTTGGATTTGTGAGCTGTAAATCAAGCAGCCGAACTGGCATCTCGAAGGGAAATGCTATATGTGCTGTTATAAAAATCAGTTAGATTTACTGTAGGACTGCTTTGTGGCTCAATTAAATAAACAGTTTCATTATTTTAAAAAAAAGGACTACTCTCCTCCACAGAACTACGTCTGCAGCCTGGAGGGTTTTTTCTCCCTCCCCACCACCCCCTCATGTTTTCCTTTCCTGACGGTTTTCTCCTCATCCCCCCCCCTCACACACACACACTCCCCAATCTTATCTGCTGTTGTAGTGCAGATATCGTGTTTTTTTACCTGATTGGCTGGCTCATTCCAGAGTTGAATGTAAAAAAGAAACAACCTTCAATTCTCACATGGTGGTACTGGTGCCATTCCCATATGCTCTCCCTCCTCCCCCTCCACTCCCTGGTTGTAACTCACATCCTTATTGGCTGCTTTGCAGTGCGGCTTCAGTGAAAGTGTGGGAATAGTGTTTCTGGTGGAGCATTCGTCTGTGCAGCGAGGGTGCTGTTACATGTGGCAGGATAAATCATTTTCTGTGGCTCTGAAAAGAAGAAAAACGTGGACTGCAGAAACAGCTGCCAGCCTGCCACCTTTATATTCAACTCATAGTGGGTAAGACAAGATCTGGTCAGAGCCACTATGCTAATGTTATCATTTTTCAATACATGTGATCATGGGAGACTTGGCTTGTATGCTGACCATAGCAGACATCCTTTGCAGAAGCTCCTGATTGGTGCAATAATCTGTATTTTAGGGTGAGCACCTACAACATGGGGGGAAGAGGTCCCTGGCATTGTTTTTCTAGCCTCTGATTTCCATAGCTGCATTTATTTGACTTTCCTGTGGCTTTTGGTCATTTTATTCTTCACAACATTTACCACCCTTAGAACATGTCATAGCGAGGCCCACATCATAGCAGAGATAGTAAACACTTGAACTCAGCTGTCTTAAAAGCTGTTACAGACTTGGATTGTTTTTTAACTGGATAAGAGGGAAGACAGCTTTAGTTCGAGGGTCCCAACTATTGAAATCAAATCAGATTTGGTTTCTACCCAGTTGCAGCCATCAGAATCATTGCCAGAAAAGGCAGGGACTACCACCACAGGTTTGGTAATTGAAAACCACCTGCTCCACTTGAGGATTGAACATTTTGAAAACTTGTCCTGTTCTCTAAAAAAGTCTAATAGTGATCCCACTGTATGTGAGGTTCTTTCTCGCAACACGAGATCTCTAAATGTTGTTAAAATGGCGGAACTGAAGGCCAAGTGCCTTTCAGTTAACTTTGGACTTATTTCCATCACTGAAACTTGGTGGGACCCTGATACTACTTGGATCTCACATCTACTCGGATATAATCTATTCCATAAGGATCGACAAGGTCAGGTTGGGGAAGGGGTTTGTCTTTATGTTAGGGAGGATATAGCCTCATTTCAACTCCCCCTTACTAGTAATGTTGAATCCATTTGGGTGAATGTTCAGATTAAGAGACAACCCCAATTGTTGGTTAGCACATGTTACAGGCCCCCATCAGCAAACCCTAATTACACTTTACTCTTACACAAAGAAATCTCCGATATGGCCTCTAAAGGTAATATTCTTGTATTGGGTGATTTTAATATGCCCTCTATAAACTGGACCACCTTATCTTGTAGTATACAGGGTGATAAGGATTTAACTGCTCTTATTGTGGATATGGGCTTGGAACAAGTTATAACTGAACCGACCCATGGGGAGAATATATTAGATTTAGTTATTACTAATATTGGGAGTTCCATATCAAATATTCAAGTTGGTACCCCCTTGGGTTCTAGTGACCATTATTCAATTTTCTTCTCATTATTATTTTTCCAGCAAATCCAGAATTTTTCTGAATTCAAAAATTATGATATTGTGAAATTCAACAACATTAATGACCATCTAAACTCTATTTCTCGGGATGAAATATATTATCTCCTCTCTCCCTCGAGAAATCTTGGGAATATTTGAAATCTTCAATCTATTATTTGTAAGATTTATTTGTCCCCACCAAAAAAAAGTATAACAAGAAGGGGAAGATCCCTCTGTGGTTTAATAAAACTATTAAAAATGTAATTAAAAATAAACAAAGGCTTTTCTCTCTTGTAAAAAATAGTGAGGGAGTTGCCAAAGAACAATTACTTTCTAAATATAGGAAACCTTAACACTTTCAAAACAAGCTATCTTACAATCTAAAATGAAATTAGAGTTTCATTTGGCACATTCCAAAGATAGTTACAAATCATTATTCCCCTATCTTAATAACAAGAAATTTAATAACAGATACATGGATCCTCTATTTGTAAATAACTCCATTATTTCTACTGACAGGGAAATCGCTGACATGTTTAACAACCAGTTTTGTTCAGTTTTTACTAAAAAAGAAGTCCCAAAACTTTTTAGGCATTCAGTTAACAACATTTCCCCTTATATTATCACTGAAGCTGATACCTTAGAGGCTATTCGTTCCTTAAAATGTCCAGAACCAGATAATATTAATCCAAGATTCTTACTAGAAACAGCTGAAGTTATAACTAAACCCTTAACCCTCATTTTTAACAAATCTTTATATGAAGGTGTTATTCCCCATGACTGGGCAAATGCCACAGTTATACCAGTTTTCAAAAAGGTAACCATTCCAAGCCTGAAAATTACCGACCAATAAGCTTAACTTCAGTTATAAGTAAATTAATGGAGAAAATCATTTAAAAAATCTTGGAAAAGGAATCAGTCATAAACAACATAACAGACCCTACCCAACATGGATTCAGGCATGGGCATTCTTGTACCACTAATCTAGTATCCTTTTATAATTATATCAGTATGGAACTTGATAATAGTATCCCCATGGATGCAATCCTCCTTGACTACAGTCATGCATTTGATAAGGTCCCTCATGACATATTGCTTGACAAAATGATGAAATTGGGATTTTCACAGTCCATAATTAATTGGGTTTCTGGTTGGCTTTCCAACAGGCAACAGCAAGTTAAAATAAATTGCTCACTCTCCGAAGTGCAGAGTGTGACTAGTGGAGTCCCACAGAGTTCAATTCTTGGACCAACTTTGTTTAATATTTTTATCAGTGACCTGCAGGTTAGTTCAGACAATCTTCTTTCAAAATTTGCTGACAACACTAAGTTAGGAGCATCTGTATTAACATCATTAAATAGGACAGCCATTAACAATAATTTAAAAACTATTGAAGAATGGGCAGACTCTAATAGGATGTTACTTAATCCGGATAAGTATCATGTATTACACTTTGGTAGGAATAATCCCAAACAGATTTATTTTTTAAATAATATCCCCTTCATGTGTCACTAGTAGAGCAGGATATTGGAATCCTTGTCAACAATAAATTGTCCTCTACTGACCATTACACTAGGGTAGCCAAAATATCTAACGCATTGCTTACTCGAATTAAATAATCCTTTGTCTCTAGGACTCAGGAATGTATTATTCCCCTGTATAGAACTCATGTAAGGCCACATTCTGACTACGGTTCTCCATTTTGGAGCCCTTATTTAATTCAGGGCAGGGACAGAATAGAAAGAATTCAGAGGAGAGCTACCAAAATAGTTCCACATTTATCCAAAATGGATTATTGGGGTAGACTTCAGGAAACCAGGTTACACTCACTTCAATCAAGATGAATCAGAGGTGACCTGCTTCTTTTATATAAAATTCAGAACTCTCAGGACCTAATGCACCAATGTGGTCTAAACTTCTCTAGTAGAAGGATTGCCCCACGGCTCCACAATAAACAAATTGATGTGGCTAAATCTAAAACAAATAAAAGGTTAAATTATTTTATAGTAAGAACCTCCAGACTTTGGAATGCACTTCCTCAAGATCTGGTAGAAAGTAACTCCATTTCTTCCTTTAAAAAAGGTTTGGATTTTTGGATGGAGTCTAATAGCTCCAGGGTATAACTTTTCCCACCATGGTGGTGGGGGACACTCTCGATGGGCTATAGCCTTCTTTTGTCCTTTAAAACAAAATAAATCAAGTAAAACAGAGCCCAAGTTTGTAATCTACATATTCTCAGGTATACCGGAGGAGCGAAAGGAACCCGGTGGTGGCACTCTGAGGCAGCTGTGTTTTTTGTAAGGATTTTTTTCCTGAGGCTCCTCATTTAGTGTGGGTAATGGGTGGCTGGGGGAGGGTGATGGCCCTGAAATCACCATTGCGCCCTGCCCCCTTGCTCTCCTAGCTTTTCTCAGACTCAACCCCTAACTTCTTGGGGACTTGTATTACTGGAGGGTGTGTATTTCCATGTGGTGGAGTTTCCGTGGACTGCTCAGTCCAACCATGATAATTGAAAGTCAGACCCTGACCCCCAGGGTGCTCATAGACATGGGCAAAACCTAGGGGAAAAACTGGCTTGGCGCGTGCAGCAAGTGTTTTTACCAAGAGTTGGTGCTCTCAGTCTGACCCACGTCCATTGGTACTCAGAGGCACAGTGGTGAAAAGCATTTCCATGAATTTAATGCAGTGCTGGCTCAGTGCTTCAGTAGTAGAAAGAAGTCTATTCCTGCAGAATGCAAGTGATTTTAATTCTGTGCCTGTGAGCACCGATGTGGGGAGGGGGCCAGGCTGTAAACACCAACTCTAGGGCATTAATCTTTTATTGTAGTACTGAACTCCCTTCCTCCCCGACCACATAGGGCTGAGCCCATGACACTGATGGTAAGGAAGGATCTGCCAAGTTATGTATTCAAACAGGCATAAAACAAATATAAGCTTTTCTGTGTCAGAGTGCTATCGAAGAACTCTAGTCACTTGTTCTATATGGTACAATGTTTCAGCCTCATCGTCTGGATGTGGGACACTGCCAGGATTCTGAGAAAAAACAGAAACATGAAAAACAACAGATTTCTGATTTTTGTTTTATTTATACTTGTGACTTGACCATGAAGGTCTTGGAGGAATTAAAACTATAATGCTAAAGTTGGTACAGCAGGGATATTTATCTGAATATTGTTTTAATGAGCAAGGCTTTGTCCGACATTTTCTTTTGGGGGGTAATATTATCATCTTTTCTCCTGTCATTCATATTACAGGATGATGGGGGAGGGGAGGGGTTACAGAATGAGAGACATAAGCGTCATTTGCCAGTCACCAGAATGGGGATTCTAACAGCTTTGACATGCATTTATAAAATAACATAGTACAGACTGTACTGTTATGTTTATTTGTTTGGCAAGCAGTCTGTTGTTTTCAGGGGGATGTCATTCTGGAGGGAATACATATATTTATTTATTAGTTTTTGTTTACAGGGTAGGCACACTAGGCAAGGAAATGTCTGTTTTCAGGTGCGCCCGGGAGATTACAAAGATAAAATAGTACAACAGCAAAATATTACAACAATGGGATATACAGGCAGTACATATTGAGGGACAAAATAACAAGTAAGCAGTAAGGCGATATTACAAGAAAATGCTACAAACAGGCAGTGAACAATGAGAATAAGTAACATGTACATAGTGAACAGATAAGCATAAGCAAAATACAAGGACAATTGTACAGTAGTGAGTAAAATACACAGCTCAGGGAGAGTGCATGAGCATTTTGGTAGGGCATATTTAGAAACAGTAAGTGCAAGAGTAAAAGCAGGGGTCTATCATAGGGCAGAGAAGTGAGCAGGTCAGGTAGTAGATACCAGACGGCCTAGAGACAGGTACAAACTGAGGCAGTCTTCAAGTAAGACCAAAGAGAGGAATTAAACAAGGAATGGGTAGGAGTACTTCTAATGAGTGCAGGTAAGGTATTCTAGAATTTAGGGGGACAGACCGCAAAGGCACGATCACCTAACTAGGTACGAGTCTTAGGGATGAGGAGGGAATGTGAGTCACCTGATCTGAGCTGATATGATGACAGTGCTGGCTGAAGGAGTTTTGACAGGGCAGGAGGAGAGGCATTACAGACAATTTTATCTGTGAAGCAGGCCCAGACAAATGAGCAATAGTTTTATTCAGTGACAACCAGTGTATTTTTTTCATATAGGTCACAGTGATGGGTAAGCTGAGGGACAGTGAGAGCAAAGCAGCACATATTATTGTAGGCCACATCCCATTTTGCAAGGCTCATTTTTGTGGCAAGGGTGAAGGTTGTCAGTCCATAGCTGAGGGAGGGGAAAAATATTCCTTTGGCAAGGGCAAGTCTTGCAGCCACTGTAAGGGACCCACAAGCCCTGTATGCAAGTCCAAGATTGACATTTGTTGTCCTACACAAGTTTTGGATATGTAGGGTTAGGTCTAACTGGGGTTCGAGTGTGACTCCCAGGTATTTAAAGCAGCATGTAGTGCCACCTGGGACACCATCAAGGCTCAAGACATTTAATGGAACAGGACACTGCTTGAGCTTGAACATAACAAATGAAATGGTTGTTCTGTGTTTTTATCTGGCAAAGAGGGACTGGGAGAGTTGTGGGTGGGGGGCAGGTGGATTTCTGTTCATGAAGAGACTGCAATTGGTCTGCAGCTTTTTCTGCCAAACATGTTATGGGTCTGTACTATGTCATAAAGGCATGGCAAAACAGTTAAAACAGATTCAATGTTTTGGTGAATAGAATGTAAATTGATAGTGCTTATGTAACTGTAGTTTACTTTTGGCTTTTCTCTATTCCCAGCCTTGGTAGATAGATATTCTGGGTAGTGCATAGAGGGCCCAAAAGATACCTCCTCCAACTCACAAAGAGTATGACCACTAGCACTCAAGAGAGGAAAAAAACCCAGGTGGAGGAAACCTCTGAGGACCCATGGCTATTGGTCTGCCCTCCCTCAAGGCAAACTAAAAGGAGAGTACCCTAAATGCATGATGGAGTTCTGGTTCAGGATCAGGAATGTAGATCTCAAAGGCCAATGATGTCCAACTTCCCATCTTCTTGATGATGTGAAGCAGTATGTTGTGTCCTGAGGCTGATGGTCGCTGCTCCAATATGAAAAGAATGTCTAGAATATGACTCAGGGTCGAGTCTGAGTTGATAAAGGAGATTTCTTATGTGAGCTATGAACCATTTTGTTGACATGGGTTGGCGCATGCAGGTAGTTAATAAAGGTGTGGAAGGATCTGAGTGAAGGTGGAAAGACAGCAGGATATCTAGGTAGGCAATCGGGCACTAGGCATCGTCCATAGGAAAGTACTGAATGACCACTCCTTTGTGGAGTCTATCGGTTTTAGAAGACGGCAGATGTAGTTTGTAGTGGTCGTTGAATTTCCATAGGTTGGAAATCCTGAGGAAGTTAGTAGCAGAGGGAGAAGAGATGGTGAATTCACCAGGCCACAAAAATCCATAGAAAGCTAGGCAGATAGCTGAGGAAGTCATGATGGTAAAGACAGGATCAAAAGGGTCTGAAGCAATCAAATCCAGTAAGTTCTGTAGGATAGATCCATCTATGGGAAGGCATTGAGGAAATTTGGGGCCTGATGTGCTTTGGATGCCCAGCAGGAGAAGCTTAATGGAGGGGTTACTGAACAGGGAAGGTGAGGTAGGAGCAGATTGAGATGAGAAAAACTGGATGCCAGATAAGTACTGTTTAATTGTTCCATAAGACAGCTGTAAGGACTGATGACAAAACATTAGGAAGGCCAAAACAGTGTCCATTGTTGCGCTAGACAAGGAGGAGAACAGAAGTCCACAAAAGGAAGCATACCATTTCCATGCAGTAGAGTAGGAGGCTCTGGTGGCCGAGGCCAGGGTAGATCACATGATCTGGGATGCTTGAGAATGGTAGAAGGCTATGCCATGATGAGGTCTGATAATGAAAGGGGAGAAGGCACGACTGGATCTGCCGAAGGGTGCAGATGATGGAAGGTCTGGAATTGAAAATGAGACAGGGCATCAGCTGCTTCGTTAACATGAACAGGAAACTGAAAACATTGCAATACAAAATGGTGCAAGAAAGAGCCATGTTAGTCTCCACAGAAACATCATGATGGTAGGGGATGAAGGCCTGCCTTTATTGATGATATCCACTGTGGGTTGGTTATTGGAAAATACAGATATGGCTTGGTAGGACCAATAAGAACCCCAAAGAAAGACAGCAACTACAATGGGATAGATCTCGAAGAGGGGAGAGGTGGTGGAGAAACCTGGAACAGCAGTAACATCCAACAGCCAAGGGGCAGCAATCCAGGAGCTATGAAAAATAGCAGCATAACCATATCTAAGGGAGGCATCAGTGAAGATCCTAGGATACAAATTAGGAGATGGATCTGAGTAAAACATGGAACAGCCTGGCTGGCCTGGTGGCCCTGAGGGTTGAGGCGCTGGATGCCACACCTCGCTCCATGCTGGTGACCTGGGATCAGGAATAGACTTGGGGTCAGCAGGGGCAGAGAGGGATTGAGCATCCATGGACTGCTCTCCCTCTCCAGGGGAAGGAGGTCACCAGTTGTCAGCGCCTTAGCAACCTCTGGCGGAGGCTGGGGATCGGTGTGTTGGCACTGCACAGAAGGGGGTGGGTTTGGGGCACGACACCAGGAGGGAGCGCATGCACCCTCCATTGGTGTCATTGCATGCCCCAGTCTCACACCAGGGAAGAAAAGTAGAAAATGGCTCCAGTCATGGCGGCATGATGGCTGTCTCAATAGGGGACCGTTCGGTGCATGGCGCATACTGGATCCTGGTTTGGTGGATGGACATGGGGGGCTCTTCACCACCATGCTGCGGGGGGCAAGCCACAGGGGTAGAAGCCATGAGACCTGAATGGGAGCCAGAGGGATCTTCTGGATGGCAGCCTGATGACTGAAGGGATGCCAAGATATCAAGGTAGGCAGACTAGGGGCCATGGGAGAAAAAGGGCTAACAAAAAAAATAACATGGAACAGCCGTTCCAACCAGAGAGAAAGTGAAACCACATGGTAAGGTCAGATTTAGCTGCTGCAGAGAGGGTGACATGGTGAAGAAGTCCATCAACAGAATATGCAAGAGTCTGGGTGACATGACAAACACAAACACAAAGACAGCATAGTCTCAAAACATAGAGCAAAACGGCAGAGAAATGCAGAGCCACAAGCCTGAACAGGAGCAGCACAGAGACTGGAAGGTAGAGAGGTTACCTGCAGAAACGGTCAGTGCCACGGAGAACAAAGGCTTGCGTAGGCCAGTGCATCCCAGTGAACACATCCACTGTTGAACAATGCAGAGAGACAAATGAGGTCCAGCCCAAGAAAGCCCACAGACCCTTTAGGCACCCAAATGCTGGAGGCAGCAAGGCAAATGTGCCCCAAGTGGAGCGGACAGGCAGCTGGCACCCGGAAGTGCCCAAACAGCGGAGGAAGCCAGGCACCATGGGCACAGTTTGCACAGCAGCTGAGGAGTACAAGGGAGGTAAGCAAAGAAACAGGAGGGGCAGAGATGAGGGCCACAGCAGAAACCAACCATGGGCAGGAGCATGGAAGCACCCAGAGGCCATAAGCAGCAAGGAAGGGTGGGACACAGTGGGGAACAGCACGTCAGCCAGAGGGGAGAGAGTAGGAGAGGAAAGAGTGGAGAAGGGAGAGGAAGGCACAAAACAGCACCGGGAGGCATGGGAGCAGGCAGGGGGAGAACAGGGATAAAGAGCAGAGCCACGCAACAGGCAGGAGGAGGGGGATGGGAGAGTGAGACACAAACAGGAACAGGAACAAAGGACAGGGAAAATGACAGGGAAGGGGGGAACCAACCTAGGAGGCAAACAAAGGCACAAAGAGCAACAGCACAGCACACAAGTAAATAACAGCCACAGGAAAAGGGAGAAGGCATAGTCACACAGAAGCTTAGGAAATGAGTCACACCTTAAGCGAGGATTGCTGGGAGCTGCTGGTTTATGTAGGGGATGTGGGAGGAGCTATTCCCCCGCATTGAACCTCGAGCTTTAGCCCTCCCAAAGAAATAAAAAGGGGCACAAAGAACTTTTGTGTGTAATATTACTGTCATGTCTCCTGTCACATGCACATTACAGAACGATTGGGGCTGATGAGAGACATGAGTGTCATTTACCTGTGTTGTCCCCAGAATGGGGATTCTAACTGCTTTGCCATGCTTCAATAAAACAAAATCTGGTCAGAGCTGATATGGCTGTAGAGAGCTTTTGGGATGCTTTTACCCATTATTTCTAATGAATTTGCACAATGCAGATCTGCTGAGAGGCAGTTTCAATGTGGTCTTCCTTTTACACATTTTTACAATGTGTTTTCCTAGAATATGCCTGCTGATTGCTATATATTTAGCATGGATAGCTGACAGAAGATATGGCATCTTATTTTCAGTGGGACTCTACAGCTACACAATATTATGCTGCATTGCGTAAAATCAGAACACACTGAAAACAATATTTTACATCTGGACTAGGCTACCCTGAATAAATCCATTATAAAAATGGTAAAATCATGACCCCACTGAAAACAAGATATTGTATCTAATCTGGGACATCCTGAGTAAATACAGTACAAAAATGTGTAAAATGAAAATCCCTATGAGATGTGGCATCTCCCCTGCGCTATGCAGGATACAAAATATAGGATAAGAAATATTTAAAGGAAATCTACTGTAAACTGAGCTTCACTGTGTTCACTGGCATAAACAGTTTCTTTATTGTTTTATGACATATTAGATTGCAGTATTTATTTCGAATGTTGTGGTCATGAGGATAGTGTGTGTGTGTGTGTGTGTGTGTGTGTGTGATGTTGCTCAATATTTTTTTTCCCAACAAGCATTTTAAAAAATGGCTGCTGATTGCTATATATTTAGCTTGGATAGTTCACAGAAGATCTGGCATATGTCTGAGACAGTGCTTATCAGATAGTGTCGCAAGAAGTTAAAAAACAGTGTAAATCTTTTTAGATTCATTGCTGGGAAAGGGTAACATTTATGAGATATGATTCTTTCTTGAAAGACAATACCTGCTCAACTGAAGTTAGTAGCAAGAAAATGTTTAAATGCTAAGTATTTAAATGTGCCAGTTGTTGCATTACGAAGGCGGTAAACAAATTTACAGTTTAATAGGTAACCAATATTTAACAAGCTGTTTCAGTTTCCTAATGGCCATCTGAAAAGCAGCTTGGAGTTTTGTCTCCATTATTCTAAACAGAAAGAAGGGAGTATTTTATTTCAAGCGGCATAGTGATTTGTAGGTGTGGAAGGATACACTGAAAACTCCAAAAATGTGTTCCACCGTATTCCATTTTTCCAGCTACAGACAGTAAGATGGCTGTAGGCTCCATCCACAGCCATAATCACATAGTACAGACTGTATCAGTCTGTTTATTTGTAGGACAAGCAGTCTGTCGTTTATTAGGGGGTGTCATATTAACAAGTGAAATGGTTTTCTGTTTTTATGTGGCAATGGGGGACTGGGAGGGTTGTGGGTAGGGGAAGGGTGGATTTCTGTTTGCGAAGAGACTGCAGGTGGTCTGCAGGTTTTTCTGCCAAACACATGGGTCAGTTGTCATTTTATAAAGGCATGGCAAAGCAGTTAAAAAACAAATAAAGAAAAAAGGACACAAGTTACATGGTTAAATCACTTTTACATTGATTTTTTTTTTTAGAATCCCCATTCTGGTGACAAACAAGTAAATGACTCTCATGTCTCTCATTCACCCCCCTAGTCATTCTGTAATGTGGGTATGACAGGAGACACTACAATAATATATAAAAAAGCCTTGCTCAACAGATGAATATCCCTACTGTAGCAGCCTTAGCAACATTGTTTTTTCTTTTTTTATTTCCTCCCAGACCTTCATGGTTAAGTCAGGTAAGAAGTCAAAATAAAATAAAACCCAAAAATAGAAATCTGTTGGTGTTTTTTTCTCTGTCTCTTTTTTTTTCCTCAGAATTCTGCCATTGCACTGCAGTACAGATACCCACAGTGTGTCAGTGATTGAACTATTGATGGATTCGCCAGTGACTGGAGAAAATCAACAGAGCAGGGGCCAGATTCACAAAACTTTGCCCTGTCACAAACCCAATTTGCACCATTTAAACAGGGGGTTTGGCCCCAATGTGATATTCACAAAAGCCCGGTTTGCACCTCGAAAACTGGGTTTGAAATGGGGCAAAGGTTTAGGGGGGTCCGCAATGCAAGTGAAGGGGAGGGGACCTGCATATCGGCACAGTCCCATTCACAAAGGATTTTCACCACACAAGGGCATGTTGTGGAGGTACCCTGTGTGGAGAAAATATCACGGACCGAGACCTGGCAGTATTCCGCACAACCCTAGTGGCAGCCAGAGGTATTGCCATTCGCCATCCCTGTAAGAAAAAAATGATCGTGTCATTGGTGGTTCAGTGGTCCCTCCATGTCCCCAATCCCCAGCAAGTAATGATTCCCTAACAGATTAGTGGCCCTCCCCGATCCCCGATAAAGCAATGATTCACTGGTAGTCTTGTGACCCTCCCCCATTGTCCAATCACTGTCCCTGCATAAAACAAATACAGTTCCTTGGCAGTCAAGTGGTCCTTCCCTCCTCCCCATTATCGGATCGCTGTCCCCTTATAAACAAAATGAAAGTTCCCTGGCAAGCTTGTGGTCCCTCTCCCCTTGCTGATCGCTGTCCAGGTAATAACTGGTCAAAGAACCCCCCTGATGGTCTAGTGGACCCCCTCACCCTGGCAGGTAGTGCCCCACCACCCTGCTCTCCCCATCCCAAAACTGAGCCAGCAACTGGCACAGCCACCCTCTCACCACCACAGCCAGTCACCGACTGAGCTGACAATGGGGCAAATATGTTATAGTAGGCACCACATTGACAGCATGGTGGTGAGAGGAGGGCTGTGCCACTCACCAGCTCAGTTTGGGTATGGGGGAGCAGAGTGGTAGGGTGGTATGCCAGGAAGGGGGTGTCAACTAGACCACTAAGTATGTTCTTCAACCAGTTATTACCAAGACAATGACTGGTGATCAGGGAGGGGGAGGGACCACACACCTATCAGGGGACTTTCCTTTTGTTATTTAGTAGTAAGTGGGAATGCACCTGGACATGCAGTGCCATGCTGTAAATAGTCATTAGCAGTCAGAATGAGTAACTAGCACCTGCCAACAGTAACAGTCACTATTCAAGTATTTAGAATGAGAGCTTTGCCCCCCCCCCCTTGTCAGTACACTGTGTAGAAAAAAGGAGCAACCAACCTTCATCTAGCTTGGGCAAAGGTGCTTAATTTTATTAAAGTGCAGAGTCGTGCGTAGCAGCCAGCATACAGGAGGTAAAAAGCAATCTCCTTCATACAGCATTCATACTTCTTTCCCCTCCTCTCGAGAAAGAACACCAAACATCTCCTGATGCATTTCACGCCCCCTGACAATTTTTCAAAGGGTAGCATTGTGTCTATACACTGGCCCTTTTATACTGATGTATGTTTTAAACAGCTGTTGACATGTCAAAGACAATTTAAAAAAACATGATATTTAGGTACAATTCAGCTTGCATTCCATATATATTCTATAGATTTATCCTCCTCACCATTTATTACTGAGGAATGTTGCATGAATGCATGATCTTTATCCCTTACAGTCCATCTGCCTCTGGAGGTTACTCCTTACTTCAAGTCATAATCCTGTGTTGTGACATCACAATCTGTTGCTATGGGAGTAATTGTGATGTTACAAGCAGTGCATTATGACCTCAGGTAGGGAGAAAGCAACAGGAATAGATGAACTCTTCAGGAGCAAAGATCCTGTTTTCATGCAAACTACACCAATAATAAATAATGGGGAGGAGGAATACATAACTAATGTGAAATACAAGCCAATCTGTGTCTAAACATTATGCTTTGTTAAAGTTCTCCTGAAGGTGTCAGTTGCTCTTTAAAGGCACAGTAATTACCCATTAATATGCAGAAAAGTGCATGGTGAGTTAAAAAACAATATTTTACAATTTACTCATTAATACATAAATATCCATGTTAAAAACAGAATTCAAAACACATGTGGCACTAGAAACTTTGGCAGCATTACATGACTATACATTTCCCAACATTTATGTTATTTAAGTGTATGTCACAGATTCTTATAAAAACCTGGTGCACTGGAGGCCGTGGGAAAAGGGCACTAAACAGGGATATATCCAGTAGCCAGACAATAGTAGAAAGCTGAACTATCATTGATACCTTATGTTAGCCACTACAGTCATCCAAACCATTGGAGATCTCTGCAAAGAAAACCAGAAAAAACAAAAGAAACAGATACTCATTAATATTTTAATTTTAAATACGAGATCTATATTACCGCAAGAAAAAGGTGCAAAATGTTACACAGCAGAATTCAGAGAAACACAGGGGTGGGATAGTCAGACTGCACCAGGCTGGGGCTCAAGCCTGGTCGCAGTGCAACTGGGATGCGCCAGGGCGTGACCTAGGCGATATTCAATGGTGTTGCGCCATGGCTCAGCACCACTGAATATGGCACAGTGGCCGTCCGCATTGCACATGGAGCAGTGGCATTGCACCAGCGCAAGTGGCAAGTGAGGAGCAGGGGATGCACCAGTGCAAGTACAGTTGCACTAGGCGCAGGAACCACGATATTCAGTGGTGCGTATGCAAATGGGGCCATTATGCATGCAATGTGCAAATGGGGCCATTTGCATG
This sequence comes from Neoceratodus forsteri, assembly GCA_016271365.2. Classification (NCBI taxonomy): domain Eukaryota; kingdom Metazoa; phylum Chordata; order Ceratodontiformes; family Ceratodontidae; genus Neoceratodus; species Neoceratodus forsteri. Next base: position 502,474,649 of record CM057456.1, read on the forward strand.
CAGGTGTGCCGATCCCCGGTGACTTGTGCCTGGCGCTGCCGAGCTGCAGCTGTCGGGGACTGGCGCCCCCTGCCCCTTGTGCAAGCGGCTAACACCCGATGAGGGCTATGCAATAATAGCAACATCCCTGGTGGTCAGTGGACTGCTTCCAGCCCAGTGCGGGCTCAAAATAAAGAACTAAATCCTGGTGGTCAGTGGACCACTTCCAGCCATCGTGGGCATAAGTAGATCATATCACGAAATAAAGACTCCCTGGTGCTCCAGCAGTACCCCCTCCCCACCGCTCACTGGGCCCCACCACCCACTCCCCATCAGCGGCGGGGCGGCTCCCATCCATAAGCTGCCCAGCCACCCGCCGGCCGAGCGGCATACGGTACGGCTGTATGCCCCATTGATCCACAGTGTGGGCCAATGGGCATGCAGACGATACTGTGCTACTGTCGATGTGGATGGATCCGTTCATGTCGGGTTAATGACCAGTACCAGCACGGTCTGCATGCCCATTGACTCGCTGTGTGGACCACGGCTGTGCTGTCGGTGGCGGTGGCGCTGGTGGTCAGTCTCGCCCGCTGATGAAAATAGTGGCCGGGCGGTGGAGTGAGGCTGGGCTCTTCGGCTTCATATATATCCTGCTGCAATCGGCTGAAGCAATCACTGGACCTCAATAACATAATATTACAATGCCTGCGATCAGGCGGTGGGCGTGATGCCAATAGACCCTGGCTCCAGGGCTCGGGTGGCCACCCACAGCTGGCGGCTGCCATGTTGAGCCCTGCCATATGGCAACTCACCTGTGGGTGGCCAGCCCTTGCTCCTTTTTTTCTAGGCTCAACTGTGTGTGGTGCAAGTAGGGGTTGCACCTGCATCTGCTCAGCACATCCTGGTCTGAATATCGGGATGTGCAGATTATGCATGGGCATGCCCCCACCAACTTGCGCCGCATACATTACTGATGCGCCCCGGCACATCGGGATTTGTGGCGCGCACTTTCCCCTTTTGAATATCGCGCTGGGGAGCATCAGTGAGTTGCACATGGAGCAACTGTGTTGCGCCATGCACAGCCCTTCTGAATATCCCACCCCATGTGTTTTTTAACTCGAGGAAACCACTGTCTGCATAAAGAGAACAACATAGGTTGAGGGTGGAGGTGCTACAAGGCGTTGTACAGATGCAGAACCACATTTTATTTTCATCTTATTTCTTTAAGAATGGACCCAGTTCAATTTTGTCATTCAAGCCTCGCATATTCATACCCCCTAATGAAAATATCCAGTATTGTTCTCTTTTGAGTAATACGTTATCATTGTTTCCACCCCTAGGGCTTCTTATAGACTTCTCAGTTCCTATAAAAGATATTACAAGTGCACTCTTGTCCCTTACTTTAGACATGTGAATAGCTAGTGTATAACTGAGGTTGGCATGGGGTCATGTCACCACAAACAAAAACCATGCAGCAATATATGCCGCAAGGAAAACAGCGACACTTATAAACAAGGTCGGGTACAACAGCAACCCGACCACAACAATGCAGCCCCATTGCCAATAATGAGACTTCTTGTTTTGTGAACTTTGGGTAAACAATAAAAACATGCCCTTACTGGATCATTTACTGTAAAGTATTCAGTTGTCTGGGATGGTAGCCAGTCATTATTTTTTGCTAATGTATGGTACTTATCTTTCTCTTTTTTAAAACTTTTTGTTGCACTGTAACATTTTATAAAAAAAAAAAACTGGTGGAAGATCCAACAAAAAGTTAAAACGAGAACAATAAGTACCTTACATTAGCAAACAAATAATGACTGGCTACCATCCCAGACAACTGACTACTTGTCAGTAAAAGAACCAGTAAGGGCATGTTTTTATTGTTTACCAAAAGAAGTTCACGAGCGTCTAATGAATCCCCCTTGCTGCCCCATAGTCTCTGGTAATGACTCTCTGACAGAACCCCTTCCTAAATGTGTGGACTACCACATTACTGAACTTGCTTATAAGGTGCCTTCCAACACTAAAGATCCAGGAGATATCCTACAGGTTTTGGAGGATCTGGCTGTAGAAGAGGACTGTATTTTGGCAACTTTGGATGTGGAGTCTGTATACTGCAACCTCCAACACAGTGATGGTTTGAAATCTGTGTCTTATTTCCTTGATAAAAGGGAGAAACAGTAGCCTCCCACACCTGTCTTAACACAGCTAGCAGAATTCGTCCTCAAATGTAACTCCTTTTTTAATCAGGAAAACGTCTTACAAAAGAAGGGGACAGCAATGGGGGCAAGTTTTGCCCCAAACTCTGCTAACTTATATCTTGGTAAGAGGGAGGAGGAAGTAATCAGAAATCCGGAGATGAACCCTTTTTTCGGGAAGATAAACCTCTGGAGATGTTTTATCGATGATGTCATAATGGTAATGAAAGGCTCAGAAAGTGAGCTTTTTGAATTTGTAAAGTACCTTAAAGAGAGTAATGAGAACCTCAGATTTTCACTGTCCTTCAATTATATGGAGATCAGTATTTGGATCTCATTATAAATAAAGAGGGTAATGGGGGGGGGGTCAAAATGGACCTGATCCACAAACCCACAGACAGAAACACATTACTTCAAACTATCAGCAGTCACCCCTACCACACCAAAGCAGGAATCCAAAAAGGGCAGTTTATCAGGATAAAAACATAGAAATTGTTGGTAGATAAGGACCACAAGGCCCGTCCAGTCTGTCCATTAGCCCTACACTTGTTTGTGTCCTCTGAACCTATCTGATCAGTGACTTCTCACCACTCCATCCCAACTCTAAGGTTCCCTTACGCCTATCCCAGGCATGTTTAATCCCTCCACTGTGCTCACTCCCACCACCTCCTGTGGCTGACTATTCAACGTGTCCACCACCCTCTCTGTGAAGAACCTCCTCACATTTCCCCTTGCTCTTCCACCTACCAATTTCATAACATGTCCCCTTGTTCTTGTACTCCACCTGTACTGGAAGATGTCTCCCCTGCACCTTTTAATGCCCTTAAGTTTCTTAAATGTTTCTATCAGTTCCTCCCTCTCCCTCCTCTCCTCCAGTGCGTACATATTGAGGTCCTTTAATCTCTCCTCATATGTTTTCTGGTGCAAGCCCTGTACCATCATAGTCATCATTCTCTGGACCACCTCCACCCTGTCAACGTCCTTCTGAAGGTGCGGCCACCAGAACTGCACACAGCACTCTAGGTAAGGCCTCACTACAGTCTTAAACAATGGCATCACCACTTCCCATTTTCTGCTAGTGATACCTCTGCCTATGCACCCCAGCATGCCACTGGCACTCCCTGCAGCCTTTGTACTCTGTTTGGACACCTTTAGGTCATCAGAGATGATGATCCCTAGGTCCTTTTCTTCCTCGGTGATTGCCAGCAACTCTCCCCCCATCCTGTAGCTCTCCACAGAGTTCCTACATCCCAGGTGCATAATTTGTGCTTCTTAGAATTAAACCTTAGTTGCCACACTTCAGATGCTTTTTCAGGTTTCCCCAGGTCCCCCTTCATTCTTTCCACCCCTTCAGGAGTATCTACCCTGCAGCAGATCTTGGTGTCATCTGCAAACAGGCAGACCTTTTCTTCCACCCCTGCTACAATGTCACTAATAAAGACATTAAACAGGACTGGCCCAAGAACTGATCCCTGTGATACCCTGCTGGTCACCCCCCTCTCCCCGGATTGTATCCCATTTACCACCACCCTCTGTCTCCTGTCTGTTAGCCAGCTCCTAACCCAGTTTTCCATCTTGTGCCCCATGCCCAGACTGACCATCTTGTTAACCAGCCTCCTGTGTGGGACAGTGTTGAAGGCCTTGCTGAAATTGAGGTAAGCTACGTCCACAGCCCCCCTCCCCAATTAACTTCCTTTGTCACCCAGTCAAAAAAGTCTATCAGATTCATCAGACATGACCTTCCTGCTGTGAATCCATTTTTGCCTTGGATCTTGGGCTCTATTGTATTCTAGGTGAGCCACCATTCTTTCCTATTCTTTCCTTAAGCAGTGCCTCCATGATCTTACCCACCACTGAGGTGGGGCTGACTGGCCAATAGTTCCCTGCCTCCTCTCTTCTCCCAATTTTGTGCAGAGGGACAACCTGCACCCTCTTCTAGTCCTCTGGGACCACTCCAGTGTTGAGTGATTCAGTGAACATAGCTGCCGGAGGCACTACTAGCTGTCTTCGCAACTCTTTTAACATCCTCGGGTGTATGCCATCTGGCCCCTTTGCTTTGTTCACCTTCAGTTTTGTGAGCTCCTCCAGGACTCTTTCCACCATGAATGGACTGGTGTGCACCTCTCCCACCCCCTTTTGTATTGGTTGCCCAGCTGTGGTCCCTGACCCTCCCCTTCTTCAGTGAATACTGAACAGAAGTATTTATTCAGTATTCCCACCTTTTCTATGTCCCCTTCCTTACACTCTCCTTCCCCTTCAAGCCTTACAATACCCCATTTTTTCTGCTGTCACTGATGTACCTATAGAATGTCTTGTCCCCTTTCTTCACTGACTGTGCTAATCTTTCCTCAGTCCACACCTTTGCACTCCTAACAGCCTTACCCGCTTCCCTCAGACACTCTAGGTACACTTCCCTGTCTTTCTCCCTTTGGGTCTTGCAAAAAAGAATTGCAGTGATGAGGACATGTACAGGGAAAGAGCTACTGAATCGAAAGAAAGACTTAGACAGGGATTATGCTGAAAACATTGTTAAGAAATCAAGAAATGATGTGGACAGTGTTGCACATACTGAACTGTTACAGAAGAGGATTAGAGAAAGAAAGAAAAAAAGACCCTAGGGTTAATTTTGTCAGCACTTACAGTGCACAGACCAATCGGAACAGTGATGCCATAAGGAAACATTGGCATATGATGAGTCTGGATCCAGGCCTGTGAGACTTGGAGAACACTGAGCTGAGAATGGTTCATGGAAGAGGGAAAAAGATAAGGGACAAACTAGTACACTCAGTACAACCTACGGCTGATAGACCCAAAATGTGGCTACCAGCAAGAACCAATAATTGCCACAAATGTGACAACTGCAAATATTGTCCCAATGTTGTCAACTCCAAAACTTTCAGAAACCCCAAGACAGTGAGAGATGCAGAAGTAATGGGTTTTATCACATGTGCTACTGAAGGGGTTATATACGTAACCACCCCTTCCCTTCTACCTGCACGCCCACCCGCAAGTGGTGCTGCCTAACGGAAACAGGCTGGCACCTGGCCTCATGGTTATAATTGGCTTGGCAAGTGGCATGGTGCCTCCACCTATAAGGATCCTTCTAACAGCATACTGCCACGGAGCTTACCCACAGGAAATGAAATATAGCCCCCTTCCCTTGGCAATAAACAGTACAGTATGCAATCCCTTCCCCACGTATAACTCTAAGCATGAAATATACCACTACACAATAATGCAATGGCTGCAGCAGTTTTCTGAAAAATAAAGAACAGGGGTTTATTTTGGAGTGGATAAAGAGGTAGGGGTAGTGGAAGCAAAGGGAAACAAAAGCATTCAATAATCAGGCTCTAAACTCTATGCAAATCAGCAAAATAACAACACATTGACATTCATAATTAGACAGTACTATGCATTCCAGAATTACCAGCCCCAGACCCACTCCCCTCTGTGGTGCACCAGTTAACCCCTCAGTCACTGAGAGCTCTCTATTTGGTGTGCACACACTGAGCAGTTGCAGGCCTGTGACATGGAAAAGCTGGGGGCAGCACAAGTGAAACGCTGGGTGCTGCAGTGCAAAGTACCAACCACACCAGGGGGTACAGTGACAACAATTTTATTCCTGGCTGTACTGGTTGCTAAGGGCGTTGCTAAGAGCACACAGGAAGCCCAGATGTAATGTTAACTAGCTAGATAGCTGAACAGTTGGAAAAGTATTTGTTTGGGTAAAACCAGTACTCACGACCTTTGGTGAACAGATGCAGATTGTTGGGGGACGTCTCCCCTTTTCAAGCAACTTGGAAGAACAGGAAAGAAAGGTGTGGATGCAGACAATGATCCACTTCACCCCACAAAGGGACTTGTCTTCACCTGCCTCGACTGTAGGTAGGCAATCTTCATCCCACAGAGGGACTTACCTTCATCTGCCTCGACTGTAGGTAGGCAATCTTCACCCCACAGAGGGACTTATATTCACCCACCTTGACTGTAGATAGGCAATCTTCACCCCACAGAGGGACTTATCTTCACCCACCTTGACTGTAGGTAGGCAATCTTCACCCCACAGTTGGACTTGTATTCACCCCCCTTAGCAGTATGGAGTGTGATCGCAAATTCTCTCACTGTAAGTATTACCTGATCAACTGCTCCCGTCATCACGGGGCAAAAACCACACCACTGGGTTTTGTCTTAACGTCGCTTTATTTGATCAAACCTTACACATGCATGCGGGAGATTCTGCAAAGGAGAAAGCTCCCTGATTAAAGTACAGCAGCTTTTTATAAGCTAGATTTTGCACTTCTTATCTTGAAAAAATACCAACATTTCAGTATAAGCCAATCATAAGACAGCATAACAAGTTTTCAGCAATGTAACAGAAAAACAAGTTGATACCAATGTATGAGGTACTTTTCCACTGCTTATTCCATTTCTTTCCCAATACCTCTTGATACATATGCCTGGGTGAATCTGACCTGAGAGAAACAATGAGTTTCACTCACACCATAACAACCACAGCTTGCCTTCAATGCCTCAACGTGCTGTTATCTTATATTTTGCCCAAGCATGTTTTTATCTTATATTTTGTCCGAGCCTGTTATTCAGGCTGGTACAACCAGTTCTGCTCAGTTTTATCTTGCTTTCTGTTTTTACAAATGTACCTCAAGTAACCTCAGTATCATTCCATAACCCTGTAAAAAAAAAAACATGAACTCAGAAATTTCTACTACATTCATTATGACTTTGTTACAGCATGGCTTTCAAAGCAAGCATAGCTTCAAGGCATATAATAGCAAATATAGCTTTAGGATATATAAAAATTCCCTCACAGGAGGCAGCAGCAGATCAAGCAAGCTGGCAGGACCTCAGAGCATAGGTTCTGAAAGGAAACTGTCTCTTTTTGGTCAATAAAATGAGGCAGTTGCTTTTGTGACCTCACTCTCCACAGAAGAAAAATACTTTCCTTCAGCAGGCTTTGGATATTTGGGGCATCAAATATCCTAGTTCTCACAGCTGAGGCAAATCCCCGATCTCTGGGATTCATCAGGATCTAAAGTCAACAGTTCCTAATCTGTGCAAAAGACTCAAACTGCAGGATTTTCTCTCTGACAGCAGCAGGAGCTGTCAAAAAATACTCCTTCTCATTCAAACTCTAACAGGACAATTCATTTGGCAAACTGTAAAACTCAGAATCGTCATGTTTTAAACTCAGCTTCTCATTGGTCCTTACAATTCACAAGCCCTTTGTCATGATTGGCGGTACTGCAGTTACCAACAGGATTCCACACTGTCCTCAAGCAACCTCGGCAAAGATGGCCACCCTTGAACAAACAGTTCTCATAAGCTCACTCTCTTTCTCTCTACTGTAAAATGTTATTGTCACATAGTTGGCAGCATTTGGCTACATGGCTAGCACCCTCCTGGTCCCTTCTGAGAGTTGCTAGAGCCAGGGGGTACAATTAGGGGACAGGAGCTGAGTTGCTAGCTCCATTTTGTGGACTCCCCAGGAGGAGAGGCATCTGTAAATGGCCGTTCTCAGCCGCTAGGAATTCTGTGACATGTAGTCCTTGTGGTCGCCATATTGTACCTTACTCCCCAACCAACTGGAGGCAGATGCAGGGTTTAGCAGTTCTTAAAAGTTTAATTTTATTGTTTTCTGCTCCCCCCAGCCCCTTAGGCAATCTGGTGGGGCTGGGGAGATGAATCCCCTTATGCGGTGCTTCTGCTGCTTTCTAATCAGTGCTTGAGGTGCCAGACCAACTGTTCCCTTGTTCCCAACCCCACTGTGTGGCAGTTCAGGGGTGGGGAAGCAATCTTTGCTGCGCTGCACTGGCTGCTCTTATATGGCGCAGGAGGCACCGGAATAGTTTATTGCATTCCCCGGCCCCTTGGCAGTTTGGGGAAGGGCCAAGGGAGTGAGGAGGCTAGCAGTTCACTGGCCATGAAGATTGGGTACAGAAGGCACCGAAGCAAGTGAATTGGTTCCCCTGCCCTGGCAGTCCAGGATAGGGCTGGAGGAGTGAGGAAAGGTGGCAGCTGCAGGAGCAGTCAGGAGGCAGCAAGAGCCCCAGGTAAGCTCCCGACTTGGGAGGGGGGTTACATATACATGGCTTGTGTTCATGTGGGTGTTTCTATGTGGAAAAGACCAATTGTCAGTTAATACTGAGGATAGGTGAACACATGAGGGCCATCGAAAATGGAGACCTCAGTTATGCACTAGCTATTCATGTGTCTAAAGTAAGGGACAAGAGTGCATATGTAATATCTTTTATATGACTAGAGAAACCTATAAGAAGCTCTGGGGTGGAAACTATGATGTTGTATTACTCAAAAGGGAAAAATATTGGATATTTTCATTAGGGGGTATGAATATGAGAGGCTTGAATGATAAAATTGAACTGGGTCCATTCTTGAAGAAATAAGATGAGAATAAAATGTGGCTCTGCATCTGTACAATGCCTCATAGCACCCCCACCCTCAACCCATGTTGTTCTCTTTATGCAGACAGTGGTTTCCTCAAGTCAAGAAAACACTGTGTTTCTCTGAATTCTGCTGTGTGACGTTTTGCACCTTTCTCTTGTGGTTATATAGATCTCGTATTTAAAATTAAAATATTACTGAGTATTTGTTTCTTTTCTTTTTTTCTGTTTTTCTTTGCAGATATGTCCAATTGTTTGGATGACTGTAGTGGCTAACATAAGGTAGCAATGATAGTTCAGCTTTCTGCTATTGTCTGGCTACTGGATAGATCCCTGTTTAGTGCCCTTTTGCCCATGGCCTCTGGTGCACCAGGTTTTTATAAGAATCTGTGACATACAGTTAAATAACATAAAAAAAATGTTTGGAAATGTATAGCCATGTAATACTGCCAAAGAGTCTGGTGCCACATGTGTTTTGAATTCTGTTTTAACATGTATATTTATGTATTACTGAATAAATTGCAAAGTATTGTTTTTTTTTTAAATCACCATGCACTTTTGTGCACATTAATGGGTAATTACTGTGCCTTTAAGACATGCATCAGTATAAAAGAGCCATTGTATAGACACCATGCTGTCCTTTTAAAAAGTGCCACGGGACATGAAACATGTCAGGAGATGTTTGGTGTTCTTTCTTGAGAGGAGGGGGAAGCAGTATGAAGGCTGTATGAAGGAGACTGCTTTTTTACCTTTTGTATGCTGGCTGCTACACATGACTCTGCACTTTAATAAAGTTAAGCACCTTTGTCCAAGCTAGATGAAGGTTGGTTGCTCATTTTTAGGACTGCAGGTAGGTGGAGCCTGCAGCCCTATTGCATCAGCTCTAAAAAAGAACTACAGGATTCAGACTGTGGAACACATCCTTTGGAGTTTTCAGATGATCCTTCCACCTCTTTGCAGCCCTTCAATTTAACCCTTGCAGTGCTTCACACTGAACATCTATCCAAAGTTCAATCAAATAGAGTCATTTTAGTTCTTTCGGCAGCTTAGGAATTAAGAAACAAATGTTCTCCTCCCCAACCTTGTAGTGCTGCAGTGAGTACAAGAAGCACATGTTTTCTTTCGAATCCAACTTGGTAAGCAACATTTTTAGAGTTAATGCAAGAGGGCTGCATACAGCCATCTTGCTGTCTGTAGCTGGAATAACGGAGTACAATGGCACACATTTTGGGAGTTTTCAGTGTGTCCTTCAACCCGCCTGCAGTATATAGCACTGTTTTTAGAGCCCCTTAAATTATTGTGCCTCTTAAAAGAGCTTAATGCAGTAATGGCTATAATTTCTATTGAAACACATTCATCATTTCAAGGTAATGTAAGATAAATAGCTATGGAACAGCTAACTTCCATGAACAATTAAAAGATTATTTCTTTTCAATGGCACTTATTTCCTGCACTCTAGCATATTTACCTGATTCTGTAGTATATGTGTTGATTTCCTGCAAAATGTGTCTTTAAAACTAAGATATTTATAATAATTAGATAGTTAATAAAGTTGTGTGCCTTTTCTGGTATTTTAATGGTTTCATCTCCCCGTTCTCAGATTACCTTGCAATACATTTGAGTCTTATCCCTTGATTATGCTGGTCATTACTCTTCAGCCTTCTTTTGTGCTTTTATATACATAAACATTGATATTTTATTTTCTTCTTTAGTACCATAAAGGCATTGTGTTTTTGCAGAGTTTTTTGCAAATTCCTCGCCTCTTTCATTCAATTTTTTCTGTCCAGTGTCCACCTCCACATTTACCTTTTTTTATTTCTATTTGATCAAGTTTCACAGCATGTAAGGCTAGCAACAGTGGCAGCATCAGCTTCCATTGGTTACCAGGGCACTGGCTGGGCACTACAGTTGGAAGCCAGGGCACCTATTAAAACTGGAATGGAAAACATATGTACATAGTCATGCTTGCTTCTTGGAGTAGTTGAACTAATGATGAATGTTATGTTTCTAAAAATAAAAATGCAAATTTCATTTTATTTTTTCACAGGGGATGGCCCTGCTTCTCCTGTCTTGGGGGTGGGGGTACGGATGGCCCGGCTTCTCTTGGCTTTGGATGAATGGCTCTGCTTCTCTTGGCTCGGGAAGGGAATTGCCCTGCCCCCTGCTTTCTCTAGCAGGAGAAGCTGGGCCACATGACCCAGAAGATAGGGCCACACCCAAGCCAGAAAAAGCAGGGCCACTCCCAAGCCAGGAGAAACAGGGAGATATCCTTCTCACAAGCCAGAAGAAGCAGAGCCATCCTCACCCCCCCAAGCTGGGAGAATCAGCCCCCACCACCAGGAAAAGTAAAGCTGTTCCCCATGGGGCAGGAGAAGTAAAGCCTTCCCCATCACCTGAACAAGAAGAAATGGCTATCCCAACCCTTTACAGCAGGTATCCACCTACTAAAATGGCCCTCAATGGATTGGCCACCCGCAGTGGCAGGCCAGGAGATTGAGGGGCCAAGCATTCTCTCTTTTGAGTCTCTCCCCTCCTCTCCCCACAGTACTGAGACATTTTCAAATAAACCCATCCACTTACCTTAATGAAAAGACACAAGCAGTCAGAACCCTGTCACTCTGGTTCTGCAGGCAATTTCTTTCTTGGCTGTTCTTGCTGCTGACAGGACTTTTACCTGAGGGTCTGACTCTGTGCTGCAGCTGCGCTGGGCAGGGTGGCTAGCTGGTGCTGCACTCTCTTATTACTGACCAGACTTTGCTCTGGTATTTTATGATTAAAGCACAGCATAGTATAGCTCTTTTAAGGTTCGCTGTACTGCTGGGTTGGTGGGGGGTCTTCTGTGTTGCAGCTTGCAAGCAATGGTAATGCAGTTCTGGTTTGGTGGGCATGGTTGGCTGGGTGACTCCTGATTCAGGCACCTAGGCAGTCACCAGGAGTCAAGCCACAGTGCCCCTCCTTGCCCCCAACACTGGACACCCAGTTATGGGGTAGGGTGGTAAACTAAAATGAAAGAAAGTAACCACTTGCTGCTCAGCCCTGTTGCCGACAGACTTCCCCAATTCTGACACCAAGTGCCTAAACCTAGAGTCAGACAGTAAATGAAAAAAAGTAAGCAAACAATGGCAGCCAAACCCCAGTGCTGCCAACCCTCCATTCTAACACTAGGTGCCCAGCCCCCCAGTCCAACAGTCAATGAAAAAATGTAAGCAGACAATGGGAGCCCATCTACAGTGATGTTTTAGAAAGAAACGTTAGTTGTTTTCTGCATTAATTATTGTAGCATTGTTCCCCTCCATTCATTGTACTATTGCACATTTGTGTACTTGCCACTTGTACATCAAATAAAAAGCAGTGTTATTCCATAGTCAAAAGTAAAACTTTAACCTGCTTAATAGAAAAGCATATGGGAATTCATAGGATGAATACTAAACACAACAAAAGTGCAGCAGTGCAATGACTATCAGGGAGCAATGCTATGCCATATTGGGGCAAAAACAACTAACTTTTCACTCCAGAAGCAGAGTTTTATCAAAGTTAGTAACTTAATGCAGAAATGCCCTTATATTATCTGACCCTTGGTCTGAATAGCATAAGTATGAACAGCGCTGTCAATAACAGCACCTTCCATACAGCACTATGCAGAACAGTGGCAGGAACAAATGCGGCAAGTAAAGGCAATGCCACTGGTAGCAGTCACAAAGCACACTAACGACTGCTACTAGTCCAAACACTTATTTTAGTGTGGGCTGTGCCCCACTACACCCCCCTTAACTAAACTTATCAACTCTGAGTTGGAGTTGGATTACAGGAGAAAAACTATGTTTTGAATGCCAGGATTAGAACCCTGATCTCCACCACCATTGTGGTCAAACAGCTCCATGTCTCAGTCCTCTCTGCCATGGGAGCAGCTCATCCACCATTTTTGATTTCCCAGCCCTTGTCTTCTTCCTAGTACTATGGACAGCGACCTGGGTAGCGCTTACTGCACAACACTGCTTAATCTCTGTCTCTGTCTGTGGTACTCCTTTCAGACATTGCTGTTTTTTCCTTATGCTATATTTGTAGAACTATTGTAACCGGCTATTATATTATCCACCACCAGTGATGTGTACAAATAAAAAATTTAAAACAATAACTATGATGCATCCTCAGGGTATGAGGAGACACTTAGAAAATTACAACCAGCAATTAAGGTAATGAACAGTATATCAAACCTAATTTAAACTACCCAAAAGGCATATTTTCACAGTTGCTTAGTGAATGTAATTATAAAAAAGATTTACATTTAAACTACAATATCAGGAAATATAAATCATATAGAAATCCATTTTGTGGATGTTGGAGTGAAGCAATGAGGATATAAAATTGACAGGTATTCATTTATATGTCACTTCTCTTGAAAGACATTTTCTTTAGAACTGTGGAACCAATTAACTCTGCAGTACAATGATTCCAAATATCAGAAATCTATTCTAAAACTTTAGATAAAAGTAGGGCATTGTTATATCAGATGCTCAGCCATAGTGGAGCTATACCTTGGGGGCTCGCTATAGCCCAGGTGTGAATGATTTCTATAGACAATCTTTATTTCCTGTATATAAAGATGGCAGGCATACTTTGCAACAGAAGTGTTTTTTATGTTTGCTTGCACGCATGTGCAAGAAACATAGTGCCATCATCTGAGTTTTCGGAGGTGTGGCAACCGTCTTCCAATTCAGTCAGTGTGTTTGCAGGCATGGCCACAGTTCTCCAATGAATGCTGCAGCTGTCTGTGATGGCAGTTGAAAATGCAGTGCTGTACAGTTGAAAGGGAGAGCTCCACTTCAGTGAGCAGTGCTCCCCCCCTGCACACGCACACACGCATGCATATTACGTGCTCATGCACCCCACGCACATACTGTATGGCCAACAGGGGTGCCCAATCCCCATCGGCTCCACGCCTCCCCAAAAAATTTCCATGTGCCACGCACAAGGCCCACCCTAGCATGGCAAAAAATATTATAATACGATGGGGTGCCCAATCTCCGTCAGCTCAGGACCCCCAAACAGCCTTCCAGCTGCCACACTGGAGCCCATCCCAGCGTGACAAACGTCCGCCGTCTTCTAAAAAAAAATGTAAACAAAAACATTTCCTCGGCGGTCTCCCTGCCCACCCGCGCCCACCCTGCGCACCCTGCCTCCCCACCCCCACTCCATACTTACCTCCGGAGCTCGTGTGTGATCTTTGGTGGACGAGAACACGTCTGCACTCTTCAAAGCTGACTGCGAACTGAAGAAATGCCAGTAAGCTGTATAATGCAATAAATAGGGTTTTCAACTTTAATGCATATCTCAGGCAGTTTTGGAATTTTGGCACTAAATTTTCAACATGGGTTTTGGGACCCCTCCTCATAAATTCGGAACTGTCATGGCGTTAATCGGGCCTGAAGGGTGATTTCGCAGTCACTGAGTGAAATCACCTTTCAGGACTGATTAACGAAATGACAGTGCCAGTGTTCATAAGGTGAGCTCTCAAAAAGCCTATGTTGCAAATTTGGTGAAAACATTCCTAACAAGCATTTGTCAATGCTGAACGTTCACTTGCAGGTATTTGCAGTGGTGTTTGGCATGTATGGTGCTTTACCCTAATGCCCTGTGCGATTGCTGGTATTTGCACAATAAATTGTCAGCATGACCTTTTTGTTACCCCCATTGTACGCTACATAGGCGGAAACACGTTTTAGGCAGGATGTGAAAAATGACAGCTGTACTGCTCATAAGGAAGTGTGGTAAAATGCCAATGTTGAAAATCTGGAGTGGAAATATTGAAAATTCGCAAACCTATGAGCGTGCGTGGGAACTGTGCAACGCACGCTCGTAAAACAGTAATTTTTAGGAATTTTTTCACCAAATTTTCAACATTGCCATTTTAAAATCTCTGCTAATGAACAGTGTCACTGTGATTTTCTAACTGTGTCCCATACATTGATGTCGCACACCGACTGCGCCATTGTGCACTACATGAGCGGAAAGAAGTTTTGGGCAGGATGTGAAAAATGACAGCTGTACTGCTCATAAGGAGGTGTGGTAAAATGGCAATGTTGAAAATCTGGAGTGAAAATATTGGAAATTCGCAAACTTACAAGTGTGCATAGGAACTGCACAATGCATGCTCGTAAAACAGTTATTTGTTGGAATTTTTTTACCAAATTTTCAACATAGCCATTTTAAGATCTCTGCTCATGAACAGTGACACTGTGATTTTCTTAATGTGTCCCATACACTGAGTTTGCACACCGACTGTGCCATTGTGCGCTACATGGGCGGAAACACATTTTGGGCAAGATGTGAAAAATGACAGCTGCAGTGCTCATAAGGAGGTGTGGTAAAATGGCAATGTTGAAAATCTGGAGTGAAAATATTGAAAATTCGCAAACTTTCGGCGTGCGTAGGAACTGCTAGCCAGAGTCATAAAACAGTCATTTTAGAATTTTTCACCAAATTTTCAGCACAGCCATTTTAAGACCTCTGCTCATGATCAGTGGCACAGTGATTTTCTTAATGTGTCCCATACATTGAGTTACGCACCGACTGCGCCATTGTAAGCTACATGGGCAGAAACACATTTTGGGCAGGATGTGAAAAATGACAGCTATACTGCTCATGAGGAGGTGTGTGTAAAATGGCAATGTTGAAAATCTGGAGTGCAAATATTAAAAATTACTTAAGCGTGCAAAGCGTGCGTAAAGGAGCGTCTAGCACTCAGCTCAAATAAAACAGTCATTTTAGGAATATTTTCACCAAATTTTCAACATTGCCATTTTAAGACCTCTGCTCATGAACAGTGTCACTGTGATTTTTCTTAATATGTTCCATACATTGATTTGCACACTCCGACTGTACCATTATGCGCTACATGTGCGGAAACACATTTTGGGTGAGATGTGAAAAATGACAGCTGTACAACTCATAAGAAGGTGTGATAAAATGGCAATGTTGAAAATCTGGAGTGAAAATATTGAAAATTTGCGAACTTACGAGCCTGTGTAGGAACTGCGCAACGCACGCTCGTAAAACAGTCATTTTTTGGAATTTTTGCACCAAATTTTCAACATGGAGTTTTTGGGACCCCTTCTCATGAATGATGTCACTGTCATGACATTATTTGAGGCTGAAGGGTGATTTCTCGCAGTGACTGTGCAGTGCCTGAGAAATCACCCTTTGAGCCCGAATAACACCATGACAGTGACATCATTCATGAGAAGGGGTCCCAAAAACCCCATGTTGAAAATTTGCTGCAAAAATTCCAAAAAATTACTGAGATATGCAATAAAGTTGAAACCCCCCTATCTAGCCCATTATACAGCTTACCGGCATTTCCTCAGTTCGCGGTCGCCTTTGAAGAGTGCAGAGCGTGTTCCGGTCCACTGAGAATCATCACGCCAGTCTGGAGGTAAGTATGGGAGTGAGGGGTGTGGGGAAGGCTGGGTGCGCAGTGGGTGGGTGCGGGTTTTGGGAGGGGCTGGAAGATGCTTGTGGGACCATTTTATTTTACAGGTTTAACAAAAAAAAGATGGCGTGGGACATTTGCCACACTGGGGCGGGCTCCCAGCATGGCAGCAGGATGGCTTGGGGGCCGTGGAGCCGCGGGGATTGGGCACTCCGATCGGCAAACAACGTTGTCACTCTGGGGTGGGCTCCAGCGTGGCACCAAAGCTTTGGGGGGTGGCGTGACACATGCGGGGGGCAGCGCGTGATGCGAGGGGGGGACGGCGTGACAGCGGCACTCAGTATGGCAGCGGTGCTTTCCTTTGAAGCAGAGGAACACCGCTGTCATACAGAGCTCCTGCACCCACTGGTGCAGGACCGCCATGCCTGCTCAAGGGAGCAGTGCATTGGATGGGAGAGGCACACCTTCAAGTGTGCTACTCTCCCAAAATGTTCCTTGTGCATGCGCGCAAGCGAACATAAAAATGACTGTTTTATGAGCGTGCATTGCGCAGTTCCTACGCACGCTCGTAATTTCGCGAATTTTTAATATTTGCACTCTGGATTTTCAACATTGCCATTTTATCACACATCCTTATGAGCAGTACAGCTGTCATTTTGCACATCTCACCTAAAATGTGTTTCCGCGCATGTAGCGCTCAATGGCGCAGTCGGTGTGTGAAATCAATGTATGGGACACATTAAGAAAATCACAGTGACACTGTTCATGAGAAGAGGTCTTAAAATGGCTATGTTGAAAATTTGGTGAAAAATTCCCCAAAATAACTGTTTTAGGAGCGCACGTTGCACAGTTCCTACGCTCACTCGCAAGTTTGAAAATTTTTAATATTTACACACCAGATTTTCAACATTGCCATTTTATTACACTTCCTTATGAGCAGTACAGCTGCCATTTTTCACATCTCACCCAAAATGTGTTTCCGCACATGTAGCGCACAATGGTACAGTCGGTGTGCGAAAGTAATGTTTGGGACAGATTAAGAAAATCACAGTGACACTGTTCATGAGCAGAGGTCTTAAAATGGCTATGTTGAAAATTTGGTGACAAAAGTCCATAAAATGACTGTGTTACGAGTGAGCATTGCGCAGTTGCCACGCACCCTCGTAAGTTCAAGACTTTGTAATATTTTCAGTCCAGATTTTCACCAGTGGCATTTTTCCACACTTCCTTATGAACAGTACAGCTGTCATTTTTCACAACATGGCCGAAATGTGTTTTCACACTTTCAGTGCAGAAATGCGTGGTCACTGTGGGAAATCATTGTTTGGGACAGATAAAGAAAATCACAGGGACACTCTTCATGATCAGAGGTCCCAAAATGCCTGTGTTGACAATCTGCTGTAAAAAATCCCCAAACTAATTACATTACGGGTGTGCGCTGCACAGTTTCTACACACGCTCGTGACTTCACCAGTTTTTTTAATATTTTCATTGCAGATTTTCAACATTGCCATTTTTTACACCTCCCCATGAACAGTACAGCTGTCATTTTTCACATCCTGTTCAGAATCTGTTTTTGCACCTCTGGTGCTAAATGTCGTAGTCGCTGTGCAAAAGCAGCTTTCAGCTAACAAACTGATATTGCCACTGTTCATGAGGTGAGAGTCACAAAACAATCATGTTGAAAATTTGGAGTGAAAATACCACCGAATGCCTGAGGCGTTAGGGTTTCCGACCATAACGCCCCACCCTGTAGAGAATGACAGGCATCAGGGGTGTGACTTGGGATTCTCGCCTGTAATGCTCATACCATTTCACACCCTGCAGCCAGTGAGAGGCATCGAGGTATGCCTTGGACTCTTCAGCCCCAAAGTTCACCCCATTCTCCTATACCACATCCATCTCACTGGATTTCCTGATGGAATGGGGTGCGCATAAGGGCCAAAGACCCCAAGGCACACCATGACACTTGTCGGTGCCTGCAGGGTAGGGTGTGGTGAAATGGCGTGGCCTTTATGCTTGATGGTCCAAAGGCACACCCAAATGCCTGTCAGTCTCTGCAGGGTGATGGTGGAGGTGGCTTCAGTTCAATACTTCACTGCCATTCCTATTATGCAGCTCTCTAACTCCTACACTACCAATGCCAATGCCAGCAAGCAAACATTCGGCATTGACAAATGCTTGTTTTATTGTATTACAGTGGAAGTTATCTAAAAGTTGCCTACCTCAAAGTACAGTACCATTGAGGTACCATTGAGGCACTCAAGTTGCAATTTGCATTGACTGTAATGTGATTCTGCCTCATTCTGCCTCAGTATACCTAGGTATACCTCAGTACTGAGAAACTTCTAGGTATACTCAGTACTGAGACACTTTTCTACGGCTACCACTGAATAATTATGACTAAATGAGCATCTGATATAATAATGTCTTGCTTTTTATTGTTTTTTAGAATACATTTTTATTTTGTATCGCAGTGTTCATTGGATCCACAGTGCAAGAGAAAATATCTCTCAAAAGAAGGAATATATATGCTGTTATTGTGGTTTATATGTAAAGTTTTTTTTTGATACTTTCATCTACTAACCAACTGTTGAAAATATGCCTTGTGGGTAGTTAATACCAGGTCTGATGTTGTACTTTTCATTACTTTTATTGCCAGTTGTAACTTAATAAGCCTCCTCTTATCCTGAGGATACATTAGTATCAGACTGCTGATGTCTCTTTTATATATGAGACTGCACTCCATTTTACATGTAATATGACAAATTCTAAATAGAACCTTTAACAACAAAATGGTATTTACTCAAATTAATTTGCTGCTATATTGCTCTGACTAAATCTTGTTATGAATCAATTAGTGCTGCACTGGACAAGGGGCTATCGGTGGATGTCATTTACTTGGATTATGCCAAGGCATTTGACAAAGTCTCCCATGGTCTTTTGATTGATAAACTTGCAGGCTTAGGAATAAACACAAATCTGGTCCAATGGATAGATTCATGGTTGGATGGAAGACAACAGAAAGTTGGAGTTATGGGGCACTAATCAGAATGGGGAGCGAAGACGAGCGGAGTGCCCCAGGGTTCCATCTTAGGACCGACCTTGTTTGGTATATTTATTTCATCTATGCAGACATCATGTCATTCTTGGATTGCAAGTATGCAGATGATAGCAAAATTGGTGCTATTATAAATAGTGCAGAGGCTGCTAAAAACCTTCAGGAGGATCTCTATAGAATACAGGAATGGGCAAGTAACAATAAGTTGCGTTTCAACGAGAAGTATAAGGTGATGCACTTAGGGAAAGATAACCGTAAACACCAGTACATCTTAAATAGTAAAAGGATTCAAGAAACAGGGGAAGAGAAAGATCTGGGAGTAATCATTACAAATGATTTAAAGTTTTAAACTCATGCTAGGAAATGTGCTCAAAAAAGTAACAGGATACTGGTTACTATATTAAAAAATATTAGAAGCAAATCATGGGAAGTAATGGTTCCGTTGTTCACTTCTCTTGTGAGACCACACCTGGAATACAACTCTGCATTTTGTGCTCCTCAAAGTATTAGAGGACAGAAACTAATGAAGGGTGTACAACATAGGGCAATGAAAAAATAATAAGACAAAAAGATAGGCCATACAGTGATAGACTAAAGAATTTTAATTTGTATTCCTTGGATTACAGATGTATAAGGTGGGATCTCTGCCTGGTATACAGGGCAATGAAAGAAGACTTGATGTGCGAAAGTATAGGAATAAGTAGGAGATTGGCATTCATATCAGTGTCAGTGGCTCAGTAGGTAGCACACTCGCCTCTGAGGCCAGGAGATCAGAGGGCTGTGGGTTCAGTTCCCACATCTGGCACTCGGGTTAATATCCCAGTACTGACACTGTAGTGCAGCGTGAGAGGGGTGCTGCACTTCTGAGGTGCTGTCTTTCGGATGAGATGTTAAACCGAGGTCCCATCTGCCTGGATTGGTGGTAGTTCAGGTGGATGTTAAAGATCCCATGGCACTTATCGAAAAGTGTAGGAGAATTTCCCCAGTGTCCTAGCCAAATTTCCCTCATTCACTAAAAATACAACCAACAGCTTAATGTGGTTCAAGGTCAGTTGGCATTCATCTGTATCCCCTTCCCTGGGTTGTGCTTGAAAATAGGCAATATTTGACTAGTGCACTTACCCGGTCAACAAATACTAAATTAAAAAAAAAAAAAAATTGCATCTCCTTAGCAATGCCATAGGATGAGTGGAGGAGGCAGAGGGAACTGTGGAGGCGATTTGGGTCTCCTTGATAACTATGGGGGGCAAGAGAATAAAAATAGGAGTTGTGTATAGACCCCCTGCGCTGGCGGAGGAGATGGAGGAAAGTCTGGTGGCAGATGTTGGGAGACATTGCAGATTGGGAAGGGGAAGGGTGGTGGTGTTGGGGGACTTAAACATGCCAGGAACAGACTGGGAGACTATGACATCCTCGGTGGCAGGGAGCAGAGGTTGTTGGATGTCTTTCAGGATGAGTTCCTAACTCAGCAGGTGGGGGAACCGACCAGGGAGGAGCAGATACTGGATGTGGTCCTGGCAGACAGTGACCAGATTGGGGATCTGGAGGTAAGGGACCCGTTGGTGGTGAGCGACCATGCCACAGTCTGGTTCTGCCTGAACCTAGGAGGGGTAGAAGGCTGCACAAAGACGGAGGTAACTGACTTCAGGGGGGTGGATTTCAAGGAAATGGGAAGGATCCTTAAGGAGCACTTGGATGGGATTGGGCCAGACATGGACGCTGACAGTAGGTGAGAAATCATCAGGAGGGGGGTGCAGGATGCTACCAGCACCTGCCCAAGAGTAAGATGAAAATGCAGTAAGGCCCAAAAACCCTGCTGATGGAGCAGGGAGGTTCAGGAGGTGGTGAGGGGAAAGAAGGCGGCCTATAGGCAATTCAAGTGCTCAAGGAGTGAAAGGGACCGAGGGGAGTACAAGCTGATGGCCAGAAGGGCCACTAGGGTGGTGAGGGTGGCTAAGCCAAGGAAGGAGCAGAACCTGGCCAGGGAAATTAGGAGCGGGAACAAGGGGTTCTTTAGATACATTGGGGAAAAACGAAGGGTGAAGGGGCAGATTAGCAGGATTAAATCAGGGGAGAGATGGTCACAAGACCCAGGGGAGCAGGCTGAGGTACTAAATGAGTACTTCGCCTCAGTTTTCACCAATGAAAATGGGAGGGCTGCATCATACATGGGAGGAGATGGTGAAACTGAGGAGGGGGGACCCTTACCGATCGGCGGGTCTGGGGAGGGGGAGCACTACTGGCAGTTGGGGGGAAGGCAAAGCAGGGGGACGAGGTAGCAGAGGTGGAAATCACAGCAGAGACAGTGAGGGAAGTCTTCAGGTCCCTTAAGACAGAGAAACCACCAGGGCCAGATAAATTACATCCCAGAGTGCTGAAGGAACTGGAGGATGTTCTGGCAAAACCCCTGGTGGAGCTCTTCAGCATCTCTCTGAGGACAGGGTGGGTGCCCCAGGACTGAAAGGTGGCACATATAGTGCCTATCCACAAGGGGGGATCAAGGGAGGTGGCAGGGAACTACAGGCCCATCAGCCTAACATCGGTGGTGGGCAAGATGATGAAGGGCATTGTCAAGGAGAGACTGGGGAAGACCTGGAAAAGTTGGGATGCCTGGACAATAGACAGCATGGATTCATGCCGGGGAAATCATGTCAGACAAACCTTGTGGAGTTCTATGACTGGGTGATGAGTGCCTTAGACCTGGGTAGACCAGTGGACGTCCTCTTTCTTGACTTCAGCAAGGTGTTTGACTCTGTTCCTCATGGGGGCCTGTTGGATAAGTTGGAAGAAAAGGGGGTGGGGAACCAGATGATCAGATGGATAGGCAATTGGCTCCAGGACTGGACCCAGAGGGTCGTGGTTGGCAGGATAGTTTCATCCCCAAGTAGGGTCATTAGTGGAGTCCCTCAGGGATCGGTCCTTGGGCCCCTCCTGTTCAACGCCTACGTCTCTGACATAAGGAAGGGTATCAGGAGTGAGATGAGTCTCTTTGTGGATGACTCAAAACTGGGGGGGTGGTGGTGGATGAGGAGGAGGGAAGGGTGGCCCTACAGGGGACCTGGAGGCTCTGGAAAGGTGGTCTAGAAAGTGGAAGCTGAGGTTCAATGCAGGGAAATGCAAAGTAATACACCTGGGAGCCAGAAACCTGGGCCAAGTGTACACCTTGGGGGGGGATGCTACAAGTCTCGATGGCTGAGAGGGACCTGGGGGTGGTGGTGGATGTCAAGATGAGCAACTCTGAGACTTGTAGGAGGGCAGCAACAAAGACCAACAGGACACTTGGATGCATTGCTAGGGGGATCACCTCCAGAAGGAGGGAAGTGATAGTCCCTCTGTATAACTGCTTGGTGAGGCCGCACCTTGAGTACTGCATGCAGTTTTGGAGGCCACATTTAAAGAGGGACATTGAACTCCTGGAGAGGGTCCAGAGGAGGGCAACCAAAATGATTTGGGGCTTGAGGGATATGACATATGGGAGAGGCTCGAAGAGTTAAATATTTTACACATTGGAAGAGAGAAGGGACTGGGGGGACATGATAGAGGTCTTCAGGTACATGAAGGGGAATAGGGAGAGCAGTCAGGGTGCTCGAAGGAAAGAGGGTGGCAACTAGAGGGCATGGGTGGAAGCTGGATGGGGGAGATTCAGGGAGAAAGGAGGAGGTGCTACTTCACTGAGAAGGTGGTGGAGCCATGGAATGTGCTGCCTAGGGGGCTGGTGGAGGCAGAGATGGTGGAGGGGCTCAAGAGGGGTGGGACAGGTACAGGGAAGGGTTAGGAAGCAAAACCAGTGCAGCAAGAATATCTGGGACTGGGAAGGGAGAAGCCAGAGAGGGAGAGGAGGGCAGCAAGGTCAGCTCCCAGAGTGGGGGTTGACCAAATGAGCAGACACAAAAGACTGTTAGGCCTATTCTGCTGGCATTTTAGTATGTTAGTATTAATAAGAAAAGGAACAAGACCACTGCCTCAGAGGCTGCCAAGTATGAAGAGCAGTTGGACCACAGTGGGTTCTAGGAGGGTGCGGGTGGTGGATCAGAGGTGAAGCCCCCTAGTTGTACCTCTACACAATCATACACCAGTCTGGCAGAGCAAGGTTCCTCTATGATGACACCCTCAGTGGAGACCAAGAAGAATGATGAGGACATCCACAAGGGAGACCCACAAAAGGGTGGCAAGGGACACCACAGGGGAAGGAAACAGCATCTGATAGGGGACTCATTTGTTAGAGGGGTAGACCTGGGGAAGGGAGAGGAGAGGGAAGTAAGGTGCCTGCCTGGTGCCATGGCTTGGAGGGACAAGAAGCGAATCCTCAGGATTGCAGAAGCAGCATCACAGGACAGGGAACTAGATATCATTGTCCACCTTGGGACAAATGACCTAGCTAGGCATAGGATCAGTGCAGTGCAGGATGAAATTGTGGAGTTGGGGAGGGGCCTCAGACAGGTAGCAAGCATGGTTACCTTCTCAGAGGTGCTGCCAATCCATGGCAGGGGTGAGGCTAGGGTGCTGCACACCATGCAGTTTAATGAATGGCTGCAAAAGTGGTACAGAGCACAGGGCTTTGGCTTCATTGGAGACTGGGGTACACCTGGAGATATGAAGGTGTATACTGGCACGATGGTCTGCATCTGTCCATGAAGGGAACCAAGCTCCTAACTGACAGGTTTAAATGCTTCCTTGGCAAGCTTTTAAACTAGCCATGGGGGGAGGTGCTGATAAGAGGCAGGAAATTTCAAGCCTCCCCCTTCAAAACATGTCAGGTACTAAGGTGAACACTGCGGTACAGTGCTCAACAGAGGGCAGGACAGGGGTAAATGGAAAAATAGACAAGGGCAATAAGAGCAGGCATGGGGGAAAAAAGGATAAAGCCAACATTAAATGGAGGGCAATGAGTACCAATGCCCGTAGTCTAGGAAACAAGCTTCCTGAGCTAGTAGCCTTGATGGAAGAGGAACAATTGGATATTGTGGCAGTCACAGAAACATGGTACACAGAGAACCATGACTGGGATGTCAACAGTCTACAGAAGGGACAGAGAGGGGAAAAGAGGAGGTGGAGCAGCTCTGTACATAAGGGAAGGGATCAAAGCTACAGAACTAAAAGTATAGGGGGAGGACAAGAGGCACTCTGGGTCACCTTGGAGACAGGGAATGGCATCACAATCCGCACAGGGGTTGTATACAGACCCCCCCCGTCTCAAGGGAAGGAAATGGACAAGAAAATGATAGTTCACATTCTCAAAATGGCTGAAAAAGGGGAGATACTGTTGATGGGGGACCTGAATATGCCAGATGTTAACTGGATGACATGTACTGCAGCCACATCCAAGAGCAGGGTCATTCTTGATGCCCTGCAGGGGGCATGTCTTAGACAGCTAGTGTTGGAACCCACTCGGGAGGGAGCAATACTAGACCTGGTACTCTCAAATGGAGAGAGGATCACAAATTTAGAAGTTAGTAGACATCTGGGAACAAGCAACCACTGCACAGTGTGCTTCACAATGAGCACAACCATGGAGATAATCCATACAAAAACAAGGATATTGGACTTTAGAAGGACTGACTTTGGCAAAATGGGTGAATACCTGAGGAATACACTAGCAAATGGCCAAAAAGGAGGGGTGGAAGAACAATGGAGAAAAATCAAAACTGCCATCATAGAGGCAACAAGCCTTTGTATGAAACAAATAAAGAAAACAAAGCGGAGTTAAAATACACTGTGGTTCTCAAAAGAGGTGGCAGGGAAGGTTAAGGAGAAAAAGGCTGCATTCAAAAAGTATAAGGAATCACAGAAGGAGCACGACAGGGAACTGTATCAATTAAAGCAGAAAGAAGTGGGGAAGGCAGTCAGAATAGCAAAAGCCCAAACCGACGAAAAAATAGCCAATTCAGTTAAGAAGGGGGATAAAACCTTTTATAGGTACATTAGGGAGCATAGAAAGGTTAAGGGAGGAATATAGAAGATTAATAAGGGAGAGGGGAGGTGGGCAGAGGGAGACAGTGAAAAGGCAGAGATACTGAATGAATACTTTTGCTCAGTATTTGCAAAAGAAGATGAGGAGGAGTTACCTAAACCAGACAATAGAAGCACTCTGGGTAGGGAGGTTGACAGAGTCCATTTACAGAAGAAAGAGTCCTGAAAGAACTCCTAAAACTCAAGGTGGACAAAGCAATGGGCTGACAGGATTCACCCCAGAATCCTAAAAGAACTAAGGGAGGACCTAGTGACACCACTGACCACACTTTTTAACAAATCATGGGAGGATGGGGTGGTACCTGAGGACTGGAGGAGGGCAGATGTGATTCCCCTTCACAAAAGTGGGAGCAAGGCAGAAGCAGGAAACTACAGACCTGTAAGTTTGACCTCACTGGTAGGGAAAATGATGGAATCACTTCTGAAAGAAATAATTGATGAGTATCTAGAGGCCAGTGGGACACAGGACCCAAAGCAGCATGGAGTTACAGCAGGAAGGTCATGTCAGATGAATTTAATTGATTTCTTTGACTGGGTGACCAAAGTAATAGACCAGGGAGGGGCTATGGATATGGCCTACCTAGACTTTAACAAGGCATTTGACACAGTACCGCACAAAAGATTAATAATCAAGTTAGCCAGCCTGGGAGTGGGTCCCAGGGTGGTAGTCTGGTAACAAACTGGCTGCACAACAGGGCCATGAAGGTAATGTGAATGGAACACATTCCAAAGAAAGGGGTTACTAGTGGAGTACCTCAGGGCTCAGTACTGGGTCCAATCCTCTTTAACATCTTTATAAGTGACATTGCAGAGGGTCTGGAGGGAAACGTATGCCTCTTTGCAAATGACACAAAGATCTGTAACAGAGTTTATACACAAGGGGGGGTAGAAAGGATGAGAAGGGACTTGGCAAGACTGGAGGAATGGTCAGACATAATGCAACTTAGATTCAATGCAAAGTAATGCACCTGGGAAACAGAAACCCAGGAGAAGAGTACACAATAGCAGGGGAGGTACTAACAACAACAAAAATGGAAAGGGACCTGGGGGTAGTCATATCAGATGATCTAAAGGTTGGTAAGCAATGTGAGAAGTCAGTAAGGAGGCCAGGGGATACTGGGATGCGTAGGAAGGGGCATCACAAGTAGAAAAAGGGAAGTGGTTATCCCCCTGCACAGACAGTTGGTAAGACCCCATCTGGAGTATGGTGTGCAGTTTTGGAGACCTCATCTACGCAAGGACATAGACAGAATGGAAGCAATCCAGAGGAGGGCAACTAAAATGGTGCAGGGTATGCATCAGAAACCATACGAAGAGAGACTGAGAGAGCTTAATATGTATACCCTTAACGAAAGGAGGGACGGGGGGACATGATAGAAACGTTCAAGTACCTCAAGGGAATCAACAAAGTCCAGGAGGATAGCATCTTTCTGAAAAAGAGATGTGTAAGAACAAGGCACAATTTAAAGATAGAGGGGGGACGGCTCAGGGGTAATGTGAGGAAATTTTTTTTCACGGAGAGAGTGGTGGACGTATGGAACTGCCTTCCTGGGGAGGTTGTTGGGTCTAAAACAGTGGGGGAATTCAAACATGCATGGGACAGACATAAGGCAATTGTAGTGGGGGGTGGCAGGAAGTAGGCTGTTGGTTAACTAGAATCTGCAGCTTATCCAGTAGGTAGGGAAATGGGCAGACTGGGAGGGCCAAGTGGTCCTTATCTGCTGTCAAAGTCTATATTTCTATGTTCTCTGTTTCTAAGAGCCCATAATCTGCAGATATGAGGGGATATACCTATTACTGTCCAAAGATCTAAATGGTTTAATCAGAGAGTGATATCACGCTGGAACAGCTTACCTCACTGGGTAGTGAATGTTGACTCACTGATCTCTTTTAGAGGAGCACTCGATAGTTATATGGGAGATGACAAATGCAGGTACTACCACTGATAAGTGGCAAGTTGTTAATGAATCCAGTGACCTTCAGACTCGTAATCAACCTATGAACTATGTTTTATCCTGTCAATACCTCTGAGAATGGGAAGACTGAGCTCATATCCCATCTCAGCCTGCTGTTCCACAGGGACAAACAAAAGGATGAGGAGTACCCACATATGCAGAAAACACAAGGACTGCAAAAATATTATTCAAAATTCTTTATTCAACTACAGTGCATAGTGTACCCACACATAGTGAGCAACTAACATTTCTCCTGATCTCTGGCAGGCATCATCACAGTGATTCACTCTGATGATGCCTGGCAGGGACCAGGAGAAGCATAACTTTCAGAGCGGCTTAGCCGTCACTTTTATATGCTCACTATGTGTGGGTGCACTATGCACTTTAGTTAAATAAAGGACTTTGAATAATATATTTTTGCAGTCCAAGTGCTTTCTGCATATGTGGGTGCTCCTCATCCTTTTGCTTGTTTGGTTTTTCATTGCTGAGCACCATATTACTTGTCCTGCCACTCCGAATCCATTTTGTTTTGTTCCACAGGGAGAAGATGATAACAACTACTAGTGAACATAATTGTGGATATTATCTGTTAGATCCTTCCAGATATTCCTGTTTTGAAAATGCAGCTTCCCCTTAATAGTGGTATCAAAACAGAAAGCCCACCAGCTAATTTATTTTTATGTTTAGTACTAAGCACATTCTCTTTACCACTACAGTAAATGTAAACACTGGAGGAAATATGAAGAAACTGACAGAGGGAAGCTTCCAAAGGATGTCAGTTGGCATTTTATGTGACTGTATAAATATGCAGAACTAAATGCTACATAAATTCACTGTGACTAAGCAAGTGACAGACGGGGGGATTTGTCAGTGCAAAAAGGGGGCTTGGTTTGCACTCAGGAGTGAGAATGTCAGTTTTTCTATGTGGGACAGTGACCCGCAGGGTGTAAAAAGTTGGGGTTATTAAAAATATGATGGATCATAATAGTCTACATAGCCCATTTTCTTAAAGCAGCAGTTTTGTCATCAAAGAAGAACAAAGGTGGGTCGGAATTGACAACCATCTGACAGTTTTCACAATCCCCCACTCAAAAATGAATATGGACACAATTTAACTTGCTGCACTATAAGACCACACCAAAGAATTCAATAACTATGCCAAGCTGGTGTTTCTCAGCTTGACATATGTGTTTGCAAACAAAATCTAGACACCATGTGATCACTGTGCAAGAAATCCTTTAATCTTTTTCAAAAAGTGCTCCAGTGCTCAAATTCAAAGCAAGCAGCTGCCTCACAGATTGGACACACCTTGACCAGTTTCATACATAGAGTATGTCATGTAATACAGACACAGATGTGCCTATATCCAATAGCATTGTCAGTGGGCGACCCCTGGCCATGGCCTTGGTGCAAGGCCTTCTGTTTGTGTCCAGTGCCAGCTTGTTCACAATGTGGACTGGGGCCTGTAGTTCTCAATCCGTAGTGCCAGCAGGTGGGTGCTCCTGGAAGAGTGGTTGGGCCTGGTCTCGATGGACCTCATCCCTGTGCTGGATGGCTACTATGTAGGGAGTAGCGTCAGGGTTCAGGCCTACTGCGGCCTGGTGCCCTGCAGTTCCGAAATCCCCGTGGCCTGTTGAGGCCTGCTGTCCTGGGCCTATAGCTGCAAGGACCCACACCAGTACTGCATCTACTACAGAGCGGACCTGTCCAAGGAGGTTTTAGAGATGTTTTCCTCGGTGATCTCTCCATATGAGGGGCCTGATCAATTATTCCGATTGCCCCAATTGGAATCAGAATTTCAATTGCGTTTGTTTTTATTGTAGCTCCAGTTCCCACCCCTGGACTGGTTATGCTGTCAGTTGTCCGAAGGTGCGTGTTTCTTCTCATGGGCCTTGCCCTCCATGGTATAGTGGGTTATGGGCTCATCGGTAGATGGTACCACTGCCACATTTTTTCAAACCGGAGCTGAGGTCTTGGGTGTACAGCTGGTAAACCCACTCCATTTTCCGAAGGATGTCAGCAAAATTGTCCATGGTGGGGAAAATGGTTGGTTCCACCTTTTCACGGATAGCTAGGAGCATGTTCCAAAGGAACAAATTCTTGCATTCTATGAGGTCGGCATCTACGGTCTCTCCTGCGAGGTTTTTACCTGCACGATAGGCCATCCATAACCTCTGATGAAAAATCGCTGGGCTTTCCTTTGCATTTTGTTTTACAGGGTATGCTAGCATTATCCCAACCACACCTGGAATGTGTGCAGCTATGAGTTCAGCTGAGATTTGGTCGAAGGTAGCTCGGTTATCCTGATGGGCTACTTCTGGGAGTTTGGCCTGTAAGCTGGAATCAATAGTGTGTTGGAGAATCTGAACTTGGTAGTCCACTGATAAGCTAAGCATTTCACATTTAGAGCATACTTTCTCCAAGTGACAGCTGAGGTTGTCAGTGGGAGTCATCCGGCCTATGCTGTTAGCGATCTGTTGAACAGAGTGTGCCATCTGAAGGGGATTACTAGGAGGGTCTAGGGAAGAAAGGACATCTTGTGCACCATGAAGGGCGGTCTCTGCTGCGGCGTCGGCCACAGTCCGGACCACAGACTCCTGAGTAGCGGTCTCCTGCAGCAGTTGTTTTATCTGCATTCAGAGGGTTTGTTTGCTTTTCTTAGGTAAATCTGAATCACGCAAAGCACTTTAAATCATTTTCTCAATGTCCTCTCTGTCATCCACTGAAATAATGGCAACAGGGGCAGCTGTTGATAGGCCTTGAGAGGGTCATGGTAGGCCTAAGCCTCCCTCATCATGGGGGTCACCATATTGGTGTTGCACATGATAATCATCATTGTGCTGATGACGTAGGGACATGCTGTCATAGCAAGGGGACCTGCCATCTTGTGAGTGGCAGGGTGGGGTTACTGGTCCATAGTAAGGGCGTGATTGGACGTTGTATTGGGAGATGTCGTCATCCGACTCATCCTCCCCAGATCCTCCCCAGATGATGTGAGGCTGATGGGGGTGTAGCCACCCAGTGGCTTAACATGGCCAGTCAGAACCTCTCACTGATGGCGCAGTTTCACCATCTTGTCTTTACATTCTTCATGACTTACTTTTGCAATGTTCTGTTCTACATCTTTTGTAACCTGTTTCTGTATCACTCTATACGCGGCACTCAATTCGCAGTTGTCCCTACGTTCCCTATCCAACTCATCACATACCTGATTCAAGTCATCTTGGAGTCCATCCAAGTCCTGTAGAAGTTGATTGTTAGTTTTACTTAACAAATCATCTTATCCTGCTTCAAGCTTTCACATTCATCTCTCAACATACATATTTCTTGCTGATTACCATCAACAGAACTACACAAAATAATCTCTTTCTCATTGCGCAAGGACTAAAGTTCAATCTCCAGCTCTTGCTCTTTTCTCAAACTTTCAGTAGCCTGTAATCCCATCTCTTTCTTAAGGGACGAGCATTGCAGTTCGAGGAAACGAAGCCTCAATTCGGAGGCTTCTAAAGCAGCATAGAGAGTCGCGACCAACAGCCCTTTAGCCTCACGCTTTTTGGCTGTTTGTATCTTCTCTGTGTACTAAGTTGAAATCCCTAGCATGGGGTTTTCGGATGGACTTGCATCCAGTGTGAAGTCAGCCCATCCTCCATGGGAGACAAGGAAGTTAGAGACATCGAGTCTCAAGTCTGCGCATATGTTTGACATCATGGCCACTGTAATACTGGTAACAATAAATGGGGAAGCTCAAAATCAGAATCTGTAAGAGGTTGCTGTGTCATGTATCAATCCACAACAGGCAAAACCAGCAGACGGGCGGGCTACTGTACTCGCGTAGTCTTATAATTCAAAGCTGCCATTGGGTGTGTTGAGTTGGCATTGACCATGCCCAGTAAGCAGCCAGACTTTACAAGTAGCTACGGAGGTAAAAATAATGGGAGTGGTGATGTGGGTGTACACACCTACTGTACCCATAGGAAGGAAAGTTTTTCAAGCAACAAGTGAAACTTTGCACCATCTAAATCGCCTGCAGATGGTCACCAATTTGTTAGGGAATCTAATCTTGATCAGGTTCTTGGCGATAATCAGAGATGCAAAAAAATCACAGACAAGTTGCATATCAGTAATAAACATGTTTATTACTATAAAAAGATATCACAGTTGCCCTAAGCAGTTCTTACCATAAGACATTGGGAGACAGAGCTTAGGGTTCCCCTATACCCCAAGGAGTGAAAAAGGTCTCCGAGGAGCAAACGTAATACATTACATTATATACTATGATAATTACCATGACAATCAAGAGATAGAAACAGTCTTAGTTATAGTCAGGAAGCCCTATTGGCTAAAAGTAACTTGTGGCTCCACAGTGTGGATAACATTATACAATATTCACTAAGTCAGCTATCTCTGAGAACAATAAAGGTATACATAGAATGTGAAAAAACACAGGATGTAGTATAATTATACGTAAATCCAAAGTGTGGCAGTGCAGACTACAAAATATCAGAATATGACAAAGACATGAATGTTTTGTCTTACTATGTGCAGTTTCCATGCATAGAGAAAGTAAAGTGTATTACAATCATTATATATCCTGACACTTACTCTTAATACGGTAGGTGTCTGTGCCCTATATATACATTAGTATAGCATGTGCATATTATGTGTAGCATAAGGTTTGTCTAAGGTGTAGGATGCCAATTAGGGTGTAGGGATCTCGCATACCAGATGCAATGCCAGATGTCTGCAATCTGTGTGCAAGACTGAGCTCTGCCTCTGCTACGTGTCACTGCATGTCTGTATCTCTGGGGAATGGTGGAAAAGCAGAACATTTTCCATCGATGTGCATGGTAATGGACATGTACCGCTACTCATGAAGCCAAAGGCAAGCCGTGGGCTGGTGAACTGTGCATCTCTATCACTCTCCCTTGTGCTGTGTCCATCACTGGTCATATATGCAAAGTAATGTACCTGGGAAACAAAAACCCAAGGGAAGAGTACACAATGGGGGGGAGGTATTAACAAAAAAATGGAAAGGGGCCTTGGGGTAGTCATATCAGACAACCTAAAGGTAAGCAAGCAATGTGAGAAGGCAGTAGGGAGGGCTGGGGGATACTGGGATGTATAGGGAGAGGCATCACCAGCAGAAAGCAGGAAGTTGTTATCCCTCTGTACAGACAGTTGGTGAGACCCCATCTGGAGTACTGTGTCCAGTTCTGGAGACCCCATCTCCGCAAGGACATAGACAGGATGAAGACAGTCCAAAGGAGGGCAACTAAAATGGTGCAGGGTCTGCATCAGAAGCCATACGAAGAGATACTAAAGGGGCTTAAAATGTATACCCTCGAGGAAAGGAGGGAGAGGGGGGACATGATAGAAACTTTCAAGTACCTCAAGGGAATCAACAAAGTCCAAGATGGTAACATCTTTCAGAAAAAGAGATGTACTAGAACAAGGAGGCACAATTTGAAGATAGAGGGGGGACAACTCAGGGGCAACATGAGGAAGTATTTTTTCATGGAGAGTGTGGTGGACATATGGAACTGCCTTCCTGAGGAAGTTGTGGAGTCAAAAACAGTGGGGGAATTTAAGAATGCATGGGACAGACATAAAGCAATTCTAGTGGGATGTAGGAGGAAGTAGGCTGTTGGTAAAACTACGATCTGCAGCTTATTCAATAGGTAGAGAAATGGGCAGACTGGGCGGGCCAAGCGGTCCTTATCTGCCGTCAAAGTCTATGTTTCTATGTATAGGGCTACATAGTGGATGCCAGCAGGAGGTTGCTTGGGGAAGAATGTGGGAGGGCCACTCAGATCTGGATGGAGCATAAACAGAATTGAAACCCCCCAAAAAATCTGCAGCTTGTGCACAATACACACAGCCAGGTACCCACAGAAGTGGTTGAGCAGGTAATGCATTGAAATTTACACAGTATAGGTTGAGGACATTTTACAGTGCCGATGCACTATGGACAGTTGTGTGAAATCAAAATGGATGTGTTCTCCAGGTGAAGTCACAATAGCCATTTCTGAATGGCCAACCGTGATGGGGTGGTGTGTATTGCTGTGTGTGCCATTGTGTGTACTAGCCACTTCCACACCACACTTCACTGATACTGAAGGAACACATCCCTGCTGTCTACTGATCCATCCTCCAACATGCTCCAAGTGGATACACCCATGGAAGACTTTCCCACTGATTTCCAAGAGCACACACCTGCCATGAGACAGGGCATGCCACTGTCATGTGACACTCCACTATTCAAGTAACTACACTCACAGGATGGTGCCCCACACCCATTCAGAAAGCTCAAGCTGAGCAACTCTAGATGTTTCTTATGTGTTGATTTATGTCCCCATGACACCCTCATGAAAAAAAAATAACCTTGCTTCTGTTAACCATACATAGTACTTGGGTCTACGTTGAATACTCGGTGACAGACAGAGCACTTCGCACAAGACCAGTGGTGCCTGACATGACCCATGACATTCAGAAAAAAGAGCCTAACATTTACCTGTATGATGAGGTGCTTGTCCTGTGAGACTTTCATACTGGAAGTCTGATGGTGCAAATTACTGTTGCCTTTTTTTAACTATTTTATTTATTACCTTTTTCCCACTAGTCACCTGGTCCATGAGGCATCTCACTGTAGACACCTGCCCTAAGACCCCCTTGTCCCTAGATCCTCCTGGAAACCTGACCTGACATCAATATCCCACCAGCAGAACCTTGGCTTGTGCACCCAAAGGCATGCTTACCCTCCACTTACCTTGGGCACTCCTTCAATCTACTCCGGTGAGCTTGATGCAGATTGTGAGATATCAGGACCAGGGAAGGCATTGTCCAACAGTGGGCACACTTTGTGTACACCGTCATCTCCTCAGGACCAGGAGTTTTCATGGTTGTTGCTTGAGCAAGATTGTGACACCTCCACCACCCCTAGGAGTCGCTGACCTGCAATGCCAACCAGAATGCGTGTGACACACTCTGAACTACAAACATGCACCACGGCTTCCCACCCACCTTGTGTGACCCACATGCGTGCAGTACCACTCTCCACTGGGAATCACTGGAGTCCATGAGTCACCATCTATCCCACCCTGCACAAGGAAAACTGTCACTGGTTGCTCTATCTTCTCCCTCCCATGGCCAACCACTAGCTACCCAAGCTCGCTCAAGACCCCGGGTCGTCATGGTAACAGGTAAGGTGTAAGGTGCCTCAGCCCTCTACTCCAGGAGGCCAACTAAACTGTTGCCTGTTGATAGTCCCTGTTCAACTTTAGAAGGATGGCTTACAACATGCTGTATATCTGCTTCTGGAACAAGTGTCATGTATACATATTTCCAGAAGTACATGGCAGCTTCAATCACACCACCTCAGCACCAGTGCCATGAGCAGCTGTGGGATCTCTTTGGTCGCTGTTGCCTGACACATTGCAAAAATGTGTAGGAGGACCACAAAGTAAACATATATATATATTATACTTGCGCAGTCGCACCAGTATAGTTAGGGTTGAGTAGGCATTTTAATGTTAATCCCCAAATTTTGCACGTTAATAACTTTGCAACCTTTCAATGAATTTGCATGAAATGTGGAATGTGCAGTCTGGTATAGTAGATCTTTTGATTTGCCAAGTTGTGTTTTGGTCGGACTTACAGTTTTTGCACAGCAAAGCACTGAAAATGTGTTTTTTGCCACTTTTGACAACTTTTTGCCCATCGCTCTGTGACCACACCATTTGATCTTTTGATCTAATGTTTTCAGGGTAGAAAGAGTTTGGGTCAAAGAAGAATCCAGCATTGATTTGGTTGAAAAATATTAATCTGTTCGAAAGTTATTTAATTTTTCATTTTGGGGTTCTGAGCATGCTCAATTCACACCAAGATGTATATGTATTTTTTACAAAAGGGGATTGGGCTCACGGTCTAGGATTTTGTCAGCTCACAAAAGGGGTTTGAAAAAATCCCAGTCTGTGAGGGAAAAACTCCCCTTTTGCGAGCTACCATCTTGTTTACATTTTTTCTCCCAAACAAAATGTTGTAGCTTCCTCCACAGGTGACTTCTTGTTGCAATAAGGCATGGGTTTTGTTCAGAGTGATGCCCTCTACAACCTATGCCTTTGGTTTGCTTCATTTTGGCCAAAAAATGAGCGTTTCAAATTTTGAAATTCTTCTTTCATAACTTGCTTCCGATCCCCTTTCATGAGCTGACAGAATCCCAGTCCGCGTAGCCAATCCCCTTTCGCAAGGCAGCAAAATCCTTGACCATCACTTAGGTACCAGATGGCCCTTCTCACGGACGAGGATTGTCTCACGGTCAAGGATTTTGCTGCTTCATGAAAGGGGATCAGCTCGTGGGCTGGGATTTTATCAGCTCGTGAAAGAGGATTGGGTTTTTGAATCCCCTTTCATGAGCTGACAAAATCCCAATCTGCGAACTGACAAAATCCTCATCCACGAGCAATCTCCTTTCATGAGGTAGAAAAATCCTTGACCGTGACTTAGGGACCAGATGGCCCTTCTCACAGATGAGGATTGACTCATGGTTAAGGATTGTACTGCCTCACAAAAGGGGATCGGCTTATGATCAGATTTGTCGTCACAGCGATTGGGTTTTTGAATCCCCTTTTGTGAGCTGACAAAATCCCTGTCCGTGAGCAATACCCTTTCACGAGGTAGCAAAATCCTTGATCATCACTTAGGGACCAGATGGCCAAAATCTGACAGTCAAGGATTTCTCGCAGACATCTATTTTGACAGCTCGCAAATTGGGACTGACCTCGCGGTCGGGGATTTTGCTACCTCGTGAACTAGGATTTTAAAAAAGTTTGCCACAGCACTGTAAATAAACAGTTTGGTCTTTTGACTTGAAATTTGCAGGGTTTTAAGGGAATGCCCCAGAGATGTGAATAATGCTATTTAGTTTATTTAATCGGTTCCATAGATATGCTATCACAAAATTTTTTAATATTTCTTATAGGATAACATTGCGGTGCCCATAGCGACATACAGTGCCTGTATCTCAAAAACAAAGTGAGGTACTGATTTTTCGCTATTATTTTTGCCTTTTTTTGCTATAAAAACAAGTTTGTAAGTTATAGATTACTCCTGCAGTGGAATTATTTTCCTACTTGCTACGTTTATGGAGATATTGGCAAAAACGTGTTACAAGGGTTTCTTTTGAGTGCTATGGCGCTGCTGTATGGCTCCGTACTTATGTGTAAGTGGGATTGCAGGACCCAAAGGGCCAACACTACCACACATGCATATCGTTATGCACAAATGGGCATGTGGTTGGGAGGTGCAATGAATATATATATATATATATATAGAGAGAGAGAGAGAGAGAGAGAGAGAGAAATATATGCATATGCTGTCACTGCAGTGGCAACTTTACAGCAGTCTCATTGATACCAAGATCAACAGATCGCTATAAAGTCCACTCGGGACCACTACCCTTTTACCACCAGTCTTACACCCCCTCCCCAAATCAGCTACAATACGGAGTTGATTATATTCAAATATTGTGTGTCGCAGTCTCCCTCAAAAAAACACATCAGTGTTCCGATGACACAATGAAGCCCGCCATCGCGGTCGACATAGTGCCGTAGCTGCAACATCGCCTCAACATACTTGTGTCTATGTCATGACCTACATCAAAATATATGTATACATGTCCACCTGCCTCTCTCCATCTGTCTCTCTCTGTCCTCTTATATACATGTGGACTTACTCGTATGTATTACATTTTATCTTTCACTGATGTACCTCTTTGCTGCCCACCTGGTGACACACACCGCTGTTACGGGGCACTGTATCAAGTGTCAGGCAGGACAGCTGCTATTCCACTCCTCATGCTGTGTTGCCTGCAGGCATGTACGTGGAGTAGAACACATGACTCCCACCACTGGTATCACACATGAACAAAGATGGGCTAACATATGATTCGCCCCTTGATATCCCCTAGCACATATTGCAGGTGCGATGGCATGACAGACAATCTCAGCCTCCATCCACACATCCAGTATGGCCCATGACTGCTCCCTGTCTTTTGCTGTCAGTATGCCATACTATCAGGATAGTTGCAAGTCTCACACAAGCAGCTTTTATTCCCCCCCTACCCCGACCCTCTCCTGTGTTCAGCGCCACCCATTGACATGGCATGTACTGCAATGTCTGTAAAGCACCCAAAGAAATCATGCAAGTTAACCCTACTGTGCCGTAGGTGTTGCTGTTCATAACTGACCATGTACATCAACCTTGCACGCCACTGGGCAGGCCCCTGACTGTGAGTAGCCAAATTCTTGCTAACAGCCTATGTACCATTTTCCTTGTTTGCATGTCCAGAACAGTCATCATTGTTTGTCATTTTGAACATTACCATGATGAGATTATATGTGAGGTTCAGTCTCTATGTGATTCATTACCTTCCTACAGTAAGTCTTTGGTCCAGCAAGTACTGTCCTTCCCTGATCCGGTGTGGCAATAATTCGGCCATCCAGACTAAGAGGACTTGATAAGGAACCATCAATCCAGATTTACTATATCAGGACAATCATGTTTCAACTTGATATTTGTTGCTACTGGTAAGCAACAAATGGGTTTGATGAACGGGACAAGAGTGCACCATTCCATGAACCCCAAACCCTGGGAGTGTCACAGTACAGCCCTGGAACACCCCAATGTGGGACCTGATCCTGTTTGGCCAAAGTGTCCTATAATCTTGCAACGGCATTGGCTCTCCACGGAACCACCCCTTGCAAATCGTGGAACTGTGCAGTGGCACATTTACATGTTGAGACTCTACTCTTTGGTATGCAACTTGTGTAATATGCAGTCATACGAATACATGTTGTTTCTATTTGTAAAGCAAAGTGGCCTAGTAGTCATGCAGTTGCACACTGCACTAAAAAACACAGTAAATCAATGAACAACAACATCTAAGTGACTGGAAGAATGCTTTATTGAAGGACTGTGTACTTTCAGGCACACATAGTCAAGTTTCATTACCAGTATTGTTTGCATATAAACATGTCACAACATGAAAATGACTGGACTTTCATAATGACTGACTTATTATGGCGCCATCTGGCAAAGCATTGAAAAGAGATACATGGTCACATTTCTGCAGATTTCTTCTGGTTGAATCCTCATAACAGTTCAGTTAATGGACTGGTCATCTGTATGGTATAGATGGTAATATGTAACCTCAACTTGCAACACTTATACAGTACCATCAATCGCACAATGTCATGGACAATGTCGGAACATGCAACAGCTGTGTTGCACTGTTGAGGCCATAGAATCACCCAGATCTTCAGTTGGTGTGCCACATGCGCTTAAGATGGTGCAACAGTGGCATCGGTCAGGAACTTCAGGGCTCCGCAGTGTACAACATCTTCACTTTGGGAAACTCAGTTGCTGTTCCTGACCCCAGCAAGGGGACACATTCACCATAGCTTCGTGCAGCATGTATGTGCTGTGTGGGCTACCACACGCGTGACAGATGTGCATTGGAGGGGGTGTGGATCCCACAGCTCCCCATCAGCATACACAACTCAAGGCAACAGGCACTTGTGCACATGATCCCTGTCACACTAAGAAAGAGGTGCTATTACATGGCCTGGTGTGAATACCATGGTGGAGCTGCCAGTACGGGAGACACATACAGATACCAAACCACTCTGAGTGCCGCATACAGGGGTTTTTCACTTTCAGTGGTATACAGGCTGCCATATCTGTGGCATGCGACCAACTGCACATACACAAGGCACCTCTTCAGCCTCATGTAGGAAGCATATGTGGCACATATGTGCAGCACAACAGCCACCCAATGTGACATGTCATGGAACAAAGCAGGCAGAGGGTGGTGTTGGTGTGGATGATTGCATAGGGTGCACCTATGCTGTGGACACCACCAAAACACCACTACACCTAAGCATGCAAGTGCCTTCCTTGGAGCAAAGGGGGTGGGGCTGTGTGCATGCATACATCTGGCGATGGGACTGTGCACGGCGGGCCAGAATAATGCTTATGACTACCCATCATTGGTGGGCCTGCCAAGTGCGATATAAAGTTCAGCAGGTACACACAGGGTGCTGATGGCACACACCCTGCCACTAGTCTTTTGTCCTGTGCTGTGTCAGCCAGCCCTTTCATAGCAGAGTAGCAGCACTCCTCCCACTCCCTGATTGATGACATACACACTGTGGCCATCCCCGGATCTGTCCTGTACCCCACATCCAAATCCCTGTGATGTATGTCACAGTATGCCAGTCAGGCCACCACAGCATGGCAGGTATCTCCCAACCAAAACTGGCCACAGCCCACTATCCATATCCTGGCAGGCAGCTCACAGGTACACTGCCAAGCACATGGAGCCAGTCCAGTGGCCTTCAGGAATGTGCGCATTACAGTACAGTGAGCTATCACACGACACGGTCACTGCGTAGTGTGACAGCTCAATGCACTGTAATGCGCACAGCAAGCTGCATGCATTACGGCACAGGGAACTGTTACACTGCACAGTCCTTACTGACATCCCCATTTGCCACACAACCAAGGTGCATAGCACAAGGGTGGATCATACCACTTTTCAAGGATATGTCACTGTGCAGGATTTAGGGGCTTTGACATGCTGCGCTGGGGTGGTAGGGGGGTCTGGTTAACCACCAGGGGGCCTCCACTGGCATTCTAAGCAGGGACTGGTGTTGGGAGGATTCAGTACAGTGCCATGGATGGCTAAGGCATACATTGATTGTGAGGCTTGGATTGCTATGGTGGTGCAATACACAACTCACTTCATGTTTGCATTGCATGATGATGGACTCGGGGGGGCCACAAAGACAGGGGGGTACAATACCTGCCTTGGGCACACACTGTCACTGCACACTGTCACCATGGACATGTGCATTACTGTTGCAGGCTGTGGTTTTCTGCAGCTTCCCACTTTCCCCTGCATGGCTATGTAAGTGATCCAGTGAAGAATTCATGATACACAATGCATGGTATGCCCACCGTGATCATGCACACTGCCCAAGGAGTACCAAGGCATGTACAGCTGACCTCCGTGGGTAGTGGATGGTGGGGTTGCTGACACATTGCACACAGGTGGTAAAATTTTTTGGATACCCTGTGTGCAACAGGGTATCCAACAGGGTAGATGTGATGGGGTGGTACATGACTGTGTTGCATATTTTGACCACCGGGTTATGTGATCAAGCCTGTGTGCATAGCACGTCTTAGTGACCTTGCAGGACCACAAGGATCACGAACTAAGTGCTGATGCCAGCATTACAGTGACAACACTGTAGCATAGCATTGCAGTGAAATAGGATACTAAAAACCTCAGAAATCAGCAGAAACATGACACTGTTCATCTCCTTGCATCTTTGCATACCACATTTTCTAATTACATTGATTCTGCACCATCATTCCTCACCCAACCCCTACAGCAGAACACTGCACTATCACAACTATTCATGAGCCTCGCACAGTGAGCCATTGCTGATATCACAGCCAGGGAGCAGCCACAGGATCATGTCTTCTGCCATCCCATGGAGGGATATATCAGTATATCTACTTGTTGAACTCATGCTGTCAAAAAACATCCTGGGAAAACACACAGACTGCCAGACAAGTGGCAGAGAATGCCTTATCCCTGTATGGCATCAAGACATGCCAGTCCAACACCATGCCTACTGATATCCCCCCACCCCATTAGGTAACAGAAAGCATGCATCCTGAACTGGTCTATGGCAGTGATGTGTGCCACAGGACATTGTGTTGCTTGCCTGTGAGGGTGCACTAACCGATATGCAGCAAGAAGGAAAGGAAGTATACAGTGGATGCAACCTAAGGAAAAGTGCAGCACCTGAAGTCAAAGTCACGTACAATGCGCATCTTTTCCTTTGTGCGTTGACGCATACAGAGGTGAGTCATGTCACTGAATGAGCATACAAAATGAGAAAACTGAATGTGTGCTACAAACAAGTGACAGTGAGTTCATCTGCTTGTACAGACAAGTAACTGTGATGTAATCAGGTTACAGAGTACATGTACTGCAACATGCAGAAATGGCTTATGACATGACAGAGTCACTAGAATGTAGTCGTAGTGCTGCACCACAAAAATGTCAATCTGACTATATTCTGAG
This sequence comes from Neoceratodus forsteri, assembly GCA_016271365.2. NCBI lineage: Eukaryota > Metazoa > Chordata > Ceratodontiformes > Ceratodontidae > Neoceratodus > Neoceratodus forsteri. Next base: position 502,515,812 of record CM057456.1, read on the forward strand.
GAATACCAGTTATTGCACATTATACTGCATAGTTTAAAAATGGTTAGGTTACGCGGAGGGCTATGTGGACAACAGTCATGTCAGTATCCAACATAAATTTTTTTTTTTTATTGGATTAATTTTCCTTCCAGTCACCAGAAAGGTGGCCTTTCTCAAGCATCATCCCAGTTGTCTCCCACCCAACCTGAAACCCCCCCAACTCTGGGTCCCCTCCTGGGGCTCCACAGATGCCTACCCCTGCCTGGAAAGAGACCTCCCTGGCTTACCCCCAGGGTGGGGCCACCACTCCTACAGGTGCCCTAGATATCCAGTATCATCCAGGCAGTGGAGGCACGTTGAGAATCGGGATCCAGGTGGGCTGGGTCCGGCAGTGGACTTGGGCCAGGGCATGCCATTGCCTACCACCACTCTGGGGCATTTCCTTGTTCTGGTGGTTCCACCCCCTTCCCCTTGGCATGCATGAACATGCAATGACACCCAGGGAGGGAACGCATTCGCTCCCAAGCATGCTCCTGCTGACGTCTGCTGTGCTCCACCCTCCCTTTTACATGCAGACTGCAGTGCATTGCCTCCCCACCAGGAGGCACTCAAGTGCCGAGTCCTGCAACCCTCCCTGCCCAGGAGAAGGTGAGCTGTTGGTGGATGCTCGAGCCTTCTCCTCCCCGGCCAACCCCCTACAGCTCGTGCTCGTTCCCGAACACGGGTCGCCGGCGTAGAGCGAAGTGTGGTGCCCAGCGCCTCAACCCTCAGCACCATCAGGCTAACTTCATAAAATTTGATAGAAGTAGTATGTGGAAGCTGAAGGCATGGCACTGTGCCCCTTATGCAGTGCCACAAATAAAGCATCAAAATAATAATTGTGCTTACAGGGCACTGTGGTCAGGCAGGTATCAACAGGGGGTACCATCACACCCCATGTCTGCCTCCAATTTAACTCAAGTCTGCTACATGCCCTTTTATTTTTTATTTATGTTCATAAAAATGGTCAGAATAAGGTCAATGAATGCCAACAGGTGGGTAGCAGAAGCACTGTTACATAACATGTACAAAGGCATCAAGAATCGTAAGACTCAGCAGTGCGTTTAACCCCCCAAAAATGCAGGTTATTGACCCACAATGAATTGTGATGATGTCTGCATCAACAATATCGGTCAAGCATTGCTTGTTACCCACAGTGCCGTAGTGTGGTGGTGGTGGTGGGGGGGATCGTACAGTTGAGGTACTGCCTGGGTATCAAGCTGTTTGGAAAAGCATTGTCAGTTCAAAGTCAACACAGACTTGCTAGGCTTACAACAACAGAAACCTGTGACACATATGAGCTTACAGTGGTGCAGTTCAGCACATGATCGTGCCACATCAGTGTGAACAAAGAAAGAATAAATAAACTAACCAGTGCCCTTCGTACAGAATAACAGCAGAACTAACGTATGGGCATGAACATGACAGTCCAACTTGAGCCAGTTTATGTAAACCAACATCTAAGTGTCCAGTAACACAACAATGTACGCTAACTAGAAACAAACTTTTAGACATTGGTTATGATTCATTGGTATGAACATCAGATTCATAGACATGTTTGAATTCTGTGTACTGTTCAGACAGGAAGGCATCCCTTATTGCAGTCACCACACAGGCAGGGAGAATCTTACAGCTGTTTCTTCCTAGTTTCAGCCATATCCCCCATACAAAGCATCAGTATACAACGTGTCTGAAGGACCTAAAAGGGACAATACAAACCCAGGTTTAGTCAATCACAGTGTAAGAGGAATTCATGTCATTCATTCCTGACATTCTTTATTTTATTTCTATATTGGTAAAAATTTTAGCTACATACTCCTTTACAAATGTTCCACGTCAAGAGAGAGGAGAAAAGATATAGTGTTCTACATATGGCTTTGGATATGGGCAGCTCAGGCAAGCATTTTCCAATACACCACAGAACAACAAAAGTTACATGTCGTTCCTATAAGAACTATGCTGAAAAAAAGAAAATCTTGTATACAAAGACTGCTGTCATAAACACATGTTGAAATGGACTTTCTGCAAGTGATTCCACTTTTCATACCCGATTGCCAGTATGCATAAGAAGTGGTACATGGGGATGCAACAAGGTTCCAAAGTGATGTCTCTCTACTTTAATGGGGGGGGCGTAGAACTGTTTATGTGCGCCACAGGATGATCTGACTGAGGAGACCACTTGTCCTTCTTCTAAGCCACCCTTCATAGGTTCATATGTCCATAGATATGCACAGACCTGCACATCCGCTCCCAGCATCAGAACCCCAAAGTTTGGTTTGCCACCATTGTGCATTGACCACTGAAGCCATCACCTGTACAGAGGGTTGTGGTATGTGTGCACTTTAGTGGTGGTTACAAAGACTCATTGCATTGATCAATGCAATATGAGGGAGCATTCAGGGGGAGGGTCAACAAAGGTCACAATGACCTACTTTTTGTTTCCAACCTTATGACAAGGTAATATGGTGGCATCATACTCTTACTGTTACTGTGGGGCTTCCTCTGGCTACTAGGTGCTGCAGAAATCACTGTCACTTCAATGACAACCAGAGAATGTTATACACTTGCCTCTTATGCTGCTCAGCAGTAAGTCTATTATGGAAACGCAAAAAACAGTGAGGGATATATGGTAGTACCAACAATGTAGTACTGGGCGACTATACAGTTGTACTCCTAACATGCCACATGTGCCATGATGCTGCACCTATACGACATGCCTGCTGCGTCACCTGCTTGTCTAGGTGAACCTGACAGATCTTAAGTCACTTCTGAAGAGGATCTTGGAAATGTGTGGACTGTTTTGAGGGCATTATCACCTGAGGTATTCTCATACCTGTGATATTTCCAACTTGCTTAACAGGGAGATTTGGGTCAAATTAGTAAGGAGATTGGCCTGCTAGTAGGGAGATTTCGTAATGTCACAAGTTTGTCCTTAAAGGGCATCAAAAACAAGAAAAAAAAGAATTTGAAAACATTTAATATATTTTATTTTGTCAAAAATAAGCACTAAAAAGAATCAATAACTGGTTATACAAAGTTATCACTTGCATTGTTCATCAGTAATTTACTTTTTATGTGTCTATCTACCAAAACAAACATGAATAGATATTTTTGACAGAATTGTACTTAAGCTGGAAATGTTGTTTCCTGGGAGGGAGGGAGGGCTGGAGTTCAGTCACAAAAACAGGAGTCTCCAGGCAAAAACAGGAGATATCACAGGTATGAACTCCCCACCCCATGCCCACCTCCCAGTGACAGTAACCATGACTGTGTTGTTCTGCATCTGTTGCACACACCCTCATAAGGTGTCTTCACAACCTCCTCAGCAGGAGATAATAACAACTTCAGATCAGCACATTTGTACGGCCAGGGTACAGAAAAGCCAAGATAAGAGTACATATATGTAACATGCATAACAGCCACTGAATGGCCACACACAATGGCCACACAGAATGATGAGCACAAACTTTGGCAGTTCCTGAGGCATGTTACCAAGAAGGCAGGATGGCTGTACAGATTAGGCATATAAGACTCTTCCACAGTAAATCAGGAATACTTGGTCAGCACAAACACCTGCATATCATGTCAGCTGTGAGGTGTTCACCATTGGTACAGCAGATGGGTGACAGTGCGGTGCACAGACAATATCATACAGGCATTCGTTAGTCCATGGGAAATAAGTTAAAAGAGTCTGGTACTGTGATTGCAACTTTTACCTGGAGAAGTACTGGAGCTACTTCTGTTTTCTTTCAGTGACACACTGTAGCATGCAGTGTGGCATGGGCACCATATTACAGACAACCACACCCGACAGATGTATCATGCCTTAGTAGAACACTACTGATCAATACAGCAGTGAATCCACAGCATGGTTACAATGGGGAACAGTGATGTTAAAAGTATTCAAAAAGAGCCAGCCCAGTGGCATTGAAGGTTAAAGAGCTGGATGCCACACCTCACGCCACACTGGTGTCCCAGGTTCAGAAATGAGCCAGGGTTGTCGGGGGTCAGCCAGGGGGAGGGAAAGGAGCAAGACTGAGCTGCCGTGAGGTGGCTGTCCTATCCCAGGGAAGGAGGGGGGTTTTCCCAGCCCTTGGCTGCCACCCGGTGGAGGACAGGTGACAGTTGAGGCTATGGGGGAGCCCAACAATTGCCGAGTGGGGCGGATGGGGCTGACACAGCACCCAGAGTGCATGTGTGCCTCCACGCACACACACTGCCATGATTGCCAGTGTTTGGGGATCAGGGAGAAACAGGGGAAAACCAATAAATGCAAATTAAAAAAAAAAATATCCAAAAAGCTTTTTACATAGAAACATAGACTTTGACGGCAGATAAGGGCCACTTGTCCCACCTAGTCTGCCCATTTCCCTACTTACAGGATAAGCTGCAGATCCTAGTTAACCAACAGGGTTATTTGGGAGGCAGTAGAGTGCAGTGGTTTAAGGCTCTGAGCAGCAAATCTGGAAACCTGGGTTTGAATCCCACAGCCCCCACACGCATACTGTGTGACCCTGAACAAGTCACTTAACTTCCCTGTGCTCCCAGGTTGTACCTGTAAACAAGCTTTCAGCTTAGTGTGTCTCTCCTGGTTAAACAATTGGGGAAAAAACAGCCTATTTCTTCCTACCCCCCACAAAAATTGCCTTATGTCTGTCCCATGCATTCTTGAATTCTCCCACAGTTTTAGACCCCACAACCTCCTCAGAAAGGCTGTTCCATGCATCCACCACCCTCTCTGTGAAAAAATATTTCCTCACATTGCCCCTGAGCCGTCCCCCCTCTATCTTCAGGTTGTGTCCCCTTGTTCTTGCACATCTCTTTTTCTGAAAGATGCCACCCTCTTGGACTTTGTTGATTCCACTGAAGTATTTGAAAGTTTCTATCATGTCCCCCCTCTCCCTCCTTTCCTCAAGGGTATATATATTAAGCTCCTTTAGTCTCTCCTCATATGGCTACTCTTACAGACCCTGCACCATTTTAGTTGCCTCCTCTAGACTGCCTCCATCCTGTCTATGTCCTTGCAGAGATGGGATCTCCAGAACTGGATGCAGTACTCCAGATGGGGTCCCACCAGCTGTCTGTACAGAGGGATAACAACTTCCTGTTTTCTGCTGCTGATGCCTCTTCCTATGCATCCCAGTATCCCCCCAGCCCTCCCTACTGCCTTCTCACATTGCTTGCTAACCTTAAGGTCATCTGATATGATTACCCCCAAGTCCCTTTCCATTTTTGTTGTTGTCAGTATCTCACCCTCCATTGCGTACTCTTCCCCTGGGCTTTTGTTTCCCAGGTGCATTACTTTGCACTTCTTTGCATTGAATCCTAGCTGTCATACTTCTGACCATTCCTCCAACCTTGCCAAGTCCCTTCTCATCCTTTCCACACCTCCTTGCGTATCAACCCTGTTGCAGATCGTTGTGTCATCTGCAAAGAGGCATACTTTTCCTTCCAGTCCCTCTGCAATGTCACTTATAAAGACATTAAAAAGGACTGGACCCAGTACTGAACCCTGCGGTACCCCACTAGTAACCCCTCTTTCTTCAGAGTGGACTCCATTTACAATTACCTTCTGTGTCCTGTTGTCCAACCAATGTTTAACCCAGGCTACTGCCCTGGGACCCACTCCCAGGCTGGTTAATTTGACTATTAATCTTTTGTGTGGGACTGTGTCAAATTCCTTGCTAAAGTCTAAGTAGGCCATGTCCACAGCCCCTCCCTGGTCTACTACTTTGGTCACCCAGTCAAAGAACTCAATTAGATTCATCTGACATGACCTTCCCACTGTGAAACCATGCTGCCTTGAGTCCTGTGCCCCACTGGCCTCTAGGTACTCAACAATTCTTTCCTTCAGAAGTGATTCCATCACTTTTCCTTCCATAAAGGTCAAACTGACACGTCTATAGTTTCCTGTCTCTGTCTTGCTCCCACTTTTGTGAAGGGGAATCATGTCCGCCTTTCTCCAGTCCTCAGGTACCACACCCTCCTCCCATGATTTGTTAAAAAGGCTAGTCAGTGACGTCACTAGTTCTCCCCTTAATTCTTTTAGAATTCTGGGGTGAATTCCATGAGGCACCATTGCTTTGTCCACCTTCAGTTTTAGGAGTTCTTTCAGAACCCTTTCTTCCGTTAAAGGACTTTGATCAACCCCCCTTTCCAGAGTGCTTCTCTTAACTGAATTAGGCATCTCCCCCTCCTCCTCTTCTGTGAATACTGAGCTGAAGTATTTGTTCAGTATCCCTGCTTTTTCACTGTCCCAATCTGCCCACCCACTGTCCATTCTATTCAGCATCACTATCCCTTCCTTTGTCTTTCTATGGTCTCTGATGTACCTATAAAAGGTTTTATCCTCCTTCTTAACCGAGTTGGCTATTTTTTCCTCAGTTTGGGCCTTTGTTATTCTGACTACCATCCCCGCTTCCTTCTGCCTTAACTGGTACAGTTCTCTGTCCTGCTCCTTCTGTGTTTCCTTATACTTTCTAAATGCTATCTTTTTCTCCCTAACCTTCCCCGCCACCTCTTTTGAGAACTGTAGTGGCTTTTTCTTTCATTTTGATTTGTTTACTTGCTTCATACAAAGGCTTGTTGTCTCTGTGATGGCAGTTTTGATGTTTTCCCATTGTTGCTCCACCCCTCCTTTTGGCCTGTTTGCCAGTGCTTTTCTAAGGCATGCTCCCTTCTTGCCAAAGTCGGCCCTCATGAAGTCCAGTACCCTCACTTTTGTATGGCTTGACTCTGTAGCTGACTTTATCATGAACCACACTGTTTGGTGGTCATTTGTCCCCAGATGGCTACCCACTACTAGATCTGAGATCCTCTCACTATCCCCATTTGAGAGTACGAGGTCTAAGATTGCTCCCTCACGAGGGGGTTCCAAAACTAGCTGTCTGAGGCATGTCACCTGTACGGCATCGAGAATGGCCCTGCTCTTGGATGTGGCTGCAGCAAAGGTGCTCCAGTTAACATCTGGCATATTCAGGTCCCCCATCAACAGTATCTCCCCTTTCTCTGCCATCCTAAGGATGCCTTCTATCATATCCTTGTCCATTTCCTCCCCTTGACATGGGGGTCTGTATACAACCCCTGTGCAGATTGTGGTGCCATTTCCAGTCTCTAAGGTGACCCACAATGCCTCCTCTACTCCCTGTTTACTCTTTTGTTCAGTTGCTTTTATCCCTTCCCTTACATAGAGAGCTACTCCTCCCCCTCTTCTCCCCTCCCTGTCTCTCCTGTAGGTTGTGTACCCTGGTATGTTAACATGCTGAGGCAGTATAGCATAGTGGTTTAAGGCTCTGAGCTGCAAATCTGGAGATCTGGGTTTGAATCCCACAGCCCCCACTCGCATACTGTGTGATTCTGAGCAAATCACTTAACTTCCATGTGCTCCCAGGTCACACCTGTAAACAAGCTTTCAGCTTAGTGTGCCACTCCTGGTTAAACAATTGAAAAAAAAAAAACATCTCAGTCATGGTTCTCTGTGTACCATGTTTCTGTGACTGCTACAATCTCTAGGCATTCCAGACTATGGGCATTGGTACTCATTACCCTCCAACAGACAGTTTAGTACACTTATTCATTCATGGGTATTTCATCATCAAACGGCCCCTCCATCGACAGGTATTCAAAGTGAGACACCATCACAACTTAGCGTGTTAGGCAATTCAGTATAAAGTAGTCCACCTCAGTGATGCATTGGCATTCTTCAGGGCTGTTCTCAACAATTTTGGCAACCTCCTTTCAGCAGAGTCACTCTCTCTCTCAGTTTCCATCACTGCACATTTCTGACACTGACACGTGAGAACAGAACAAAGGTGAATAAATAACAGATATCATGACTGCTGCTTACTGAAACAGACGTGCCACAAAAGTAATATGAACACAAATGAGAGACATCCACGGCATCAGTCCACTGTGAAAAGTGATGTAATTCACACCCTCAGTTACACACCAGGAATATCTGCTAACAATGACACCAGTCAGGCAGGGACCACCACCACAGAGCAGAAACATGTGATGTGCAGAAAAGCAATACATGATCCAGACTGAGGTTCATAATGTATTCACAATTCCATGGTAACGTAGTAGACACGTGCACACATGAGTAACATTATTGTGCCACAGGTTGCAGTGCATTCCTTCATACAGAAGATTGTGACAGGTGCTGTCACTGTGTATTGTGGAGTACAAGCTTGACTAACTTGCTGCCTCTTATAGCATGACATGCTGTTACTCACTGCATGAGGATGGGTCAGCACAGAACTACACAGAGTTGCTGAGGTAAATGTCAGTGACTCACATACTGTGACAGCAGGTCATACAGGAGCCTTCATTTGACTTTGCACTGCTTCACTTCATGGAATATTACATGTGGAGGGAACAATGGAACAATGTACTTGAACTGCATGTTTCTGTATAGTAGCAGAACCAACATTTCATTTGGCACCAATCAGTACTACACATTCTGAAGAGTACAGTGCAACATGTACCACTGCAGTACAACAGCTCATGGCATTTTCAGTCACAGCTGTGCCTAGACATGATTTGTCACAAACACATAGTTTAAAAGAAACTAACATCCAAAAGGTGCCTGCTGCTGACAAAGGCAACTGCATGCAAGGACGTATACCATGTAGTGCATGCTTACTTTGGGGGGGGACATACCAGCTAGAGTACCTCAGTGTCACTGCCAGGGGTGCCAGGTTTTTAAAAAGTTTGTGGGTGCTCAGAGACATAGTCCAAATAAAAGGCCGGGGGTCTGGGGGCCACCTAGGCCCCCAGAAGCTATAGGGTTTTTCATGCTTTCTGGTGCATTTTGGTGTTTTTTGGATACATTTTGGAATGAGTATGCTACCATCACAACTACTCCAATGTAGAGGATGCCAGGGTACCAATGGGGGCTATTTGATGCCTGAGCAGGTGCTAAGATCAATAAGAGAGTGCCTGCCTGGAGGGATCGAGCAGGTGCTAAGATCAATAAGAGAGTGCCTGCCTGAGGGATCTTTCATGCTCTCAGTTTTGCAAGCATATCAGAGTACTGATGTTAGGTTGCAGATGCAGTGCCACCACTCAACAGTGTGCAAGTGTATCCTGAGGGGCTCTTAGATGCTTCCAGTTAAGGACCCATGGAAGAGTGCCTGGGTGGTGGGCTCTTTGATGCCCTCACATGCTTTAAGGATGCCCTTAGTGATGGTTACAGACAGTGTTACCACTCCAAAGGGTGCAAGAGTGCCTTGGAGGGCTCTTTGATGCCTCCATGTTCTCCAAGAAGACATGGAAGAGTGCACTTCATGGGCTGTTTGAAGCCTCCAGGGCAGGCTCAGCCACGTGCTGCAACTGCAATAAGACATGGAAGAGTACCCTGGAGGACTCTTTGATGCCTCCAGGATGGTGCTGCAAGAAGACATGGAATTTTCTTGTCTTTTTTAGCACCTGGTAGATGCAAACTAAAATCTCAAAGGGCATCTCTTTTATCAGCTGGAGGCATCAAAGAGCCCTCCAGCCAGGCACTCTTGCACCCTGTGGGGTGGTGGCAATGTCTGCAACCTAAAATCACAAAGGACATCCTTAGAGCACCTGAGGGCATGAATGAGCCTTCCATGGCACTTCTCTATGTCTTCATGCACCACCTGGAGGCAACAAAAAGCCCTCTATCTAAGGCACTCTTGCACCATGTTCAGTGGTGGTGGTGCTGTATGGTACCTATAATTGCAAAGGACATCCTTAGGCACAGGCTGCAGGGCATCACAGAGCCCTTTATGGCACTGTTCCTGGCTTGGAGCAAGGGCTCTTGGATGCCTTCATGTGCTGCAAGGAGACATAGGAAAGTGCCCTGGAGGCCCTTTCATGCTCCCAGGTGCTCTAAGGAACCTTTGTGATTTTAGGTTGCAGACAGTGGCACCAATCCACAGGGTGCAAAGGTGCCCTGGATGGCTCACTGACACCTCCAGGTGCTGCAAGAAGACATGATGGAAGAGTATCCAGGGCACTCTTCCATGTCTGCAACCTAAAATCACAAAGGTTCCTTAGAGCACCTGGGAGCATGAAAGGGGCCTCCAGGGCACTTTCCTATGTCTTCTTGCAGCACATGAAGGCATCCAAGAGCCCTTGCTCCAAGCCAGGGAACAGTGTCATAAAGGGCTCTGTGATGCCCTGCAGCCCTGGTGCTCTAAGGATGTCCTTTGAAATTATAGGTACCGTACAGCACCACCACCACTGAACATGGTCATGGTGCAAGAGTGCCTTAGATAGAGGGCTTTTTGTTGCCTCCAGGTGGTGCATGAAAAGGCTGGAGGGCCCTTTCATGCCCCCTGGTGTTAGGATGTCTTTTGTGATTTTAGGTTGCAGACAGTGTCACCACTCCACAGTGTGCAAGAGTGTTCTGAAATGGCTCTTTCATGCATTATCCAGGTGTTGTAAAAGACAAGGAACTTCCATGTCTTCTTGCAGCACAAATAAGCAACAGAGAGGGCACTTCTGCACTCTGTGGAGTGGTGATGCTGTATCTTAAATCACAAAGGGCAACCTTACAGCACCTGGGGGTATCAAAGAACCCTTGCTCCATGGCACTCTTCCATTGGAAGTCTCTGTTACCTCCAGGTGGTGCAAGAAGACATGGAACTTGGAAGAGTGCCGTGAATGGCTCTTTGATGCACCAGGTGCTCAAAGGATTCACTTAGCAGTGCACGTTATTTATTTATTTTAAAGTTGATAACCGGGAAAGGTACCATGAGCAGAGCTCATTTCAGAAACGACCAGGGGAAAGGGGAAGCATGTGTCAGTGTAATGGTATCACAATTTTTTAGGACTAGCCAGGTCAAAAGCGGGAGTAATTGGAAGTTGCTAGAGACAGTTGCTGATGATTTTCAATAGTAAACATAACTGTAAATGGCAAAGCCATGAATGATTACACATTATTTGACCATATAGAAGGTGTTCTTATGAACTGTTGCTCTCCCAATAAACTCATCAGCTATTTTGTCCATGTCTAATGCATCAGTGTGTTCCTGATGAATGTGAAGCAGAGCAACACTATTTAAGCGTCTCTGTGACATTGTTGATCTAAGATACGTTTTCAGTCTCCTGAGTCCTGAGAAAGAACGCTCAGCTGTACAAGTTGATACTGGTACTGTCAGTAAGATCTGAATAAATGTTATAAACTCTGGCAGTAAATCACAAATGGCTTGTTTTTCTGTGATGACACAGTACACATCTTGCAATGAATCAACAGTTTTCCCACTAGCTTTTGCAATGTCAATGAACATGTCACGGTGTAGTTGCAGACGCCCTGCATCTAAGTCATTGCCATAAAAATTAGATATGGAATCTAGTGGGCCTTGTCCTATCGCAAATCGTTCTGCATCTAACATAAGCTTCTGAGCTGGAGTCTGAAATCTATCTTTGACTGAAAGAACAACCTGATCAATCACTTGGAAAAATATTCTCCTGAAGTGGTCTTTTGGGGATGCATCAGTAACTGATTGAGAGCCATCATCTATATGACGAGGAACTTTGCGTTGACGCGGAAGAACTGGTTCGTCTAACTGCAGTTCCTCAGCTCTTCCATCCACTGTACTCCAGAAGTTGTCAAACTGCCCTCTGTATTGTTGCATAGTGTCGAGAAGAGTTTGAATCATACAATTAGCTTTTAGAAATTGAAGAGAGGTTGCTTGAAGGGCTGTGTTTATGCTATCACAGTGCGAGAAAATTTTTAAGAGAAGACTCAAGAAGAAAAATCCTTTAAATGATCGTAGCTGTGCCAAGAACCCTCCAGCTTTTGCCCCACATTCCCGAGTATTCTCTGAGGACACACTGTCCAGAAATTCCAATAATGCTGAATAGTTTTCTAGAATCAAATTATTTGCCCTCACTGTCCACCTTGTTGGAGCAAATGGTCTTAAAGAGCCAGGCCTTGTGTCTTCCATACCGCTTTGTATGTTTTCAAAAAAAGTTAGCCGTTTTGGAGAGTCTCTGATGAATGTTATGAGTTCTCGTAACTGATTTAGTATGTCTCGACATTCTTGTATTTTGCTGATGCAGTCCTGTACTACAAGGTTCAAGGAGTGTGCCAAACAATGTACGAAAAGGGCCCTAGGCTCAACAACATTTAGCCTAGCCTGCACTCCAGAGTGAATACCAGCCATAGTAGCAGCTCCATCATAACACTGACCCGGCATTTATTTATATCCAAGTCAAAACGTAACAAACATCTTTAAGGATACTGAATAGTGTAGCAGCATCTACAGCTGGTGTTTCATGAAATCCTAAAATGCTTCTTCAATTCCAAAATCCTCAGTAACAAATCGAAAACATATTGAGACTTGCTCATGAACAGTAATGTCCATTGTCTCATCCATCATTACAGCAAAATACTGAGCTGCTTTGATTTTGGAAACAATTGTGTTTTGCACATCTTGTCCCATAATGTCCAGCATTTCATTCATTATGTCATGAGACAACCACTTGTAGCTATCCCTTAACAACCACTGCTGCAACTGTGGACAATCAGTGGCTCGCACTTTTAGCACTTGCATGTAATTTGAACTCTCATCTGTATGGCCCTGATAGCAAGCCCTGTCGGGCTAGTAATCTTAAAGTTGTCATCATTTTAAAACTGCAATCCTTGCATCTACTGCTCGCTGTCTACTGGCATCAGACATAATGCTGTACACATTTTGCTTAACATGTGTTTTCATTACAGCCTCACTGTGGCAGCCACTTTTTTCATGGGATTCAAATCTTTCTACTGCCTTATGCCATGCACTATAACCAGTAACTGTAAATGCTTCATCAGCTTTTGTGGAAAATGTGAGCATTTTTTTCTCTCTTGCCTCTTTACACACTGAACAGAATGCTTTTTTTTTTTATTGGAATCATACAGTAACCATTTGAACCGGTCAAGCCACCTTTCTTGAAATGTTCTGCCTTTTTTCTTGGCGACTACTAATGATTCCTCATGTCTTGTTTTTTCTTTTACAGACAGAGTGCTGCTGCTGCTACATGGCTCATCAACATCAACCACGTCCACATCCCTAGCAATGTGAACTTGTGCAGCTGGTCCAGCTGCTGTTTCCTCAGCTTCAGTCTCACAGCTTGCTACGTCACTTGTTGATGGTGCTGCTGTTGTACTGCTTGCCTCACTCTGTTTAGCCCATTTTTTAATAAACTTGTCCATTTTGACTTACAGTGTGTGTTTCTCTTGTGTTGATTCAGTCAGAATAGGTTACACTGTTAGATACTGGTCTGGACAGAATATGATTAAAACATTAAAGTCAGTGGAGGTCAGAATAACACTAGACAATCAGTTCACATCACTTTGTTTTTGACACAAGGACCTCTCTTAAATCCTAATAGTCTGATATATATATTTTTTTTATTGGTTTTGACGGTCACACACTGGTAGGGACTGGACAGGAGGACTGTGACTGGCTGCTGCTGGATAAGACTCAGCTGCTCACCCTCTCACACAGACTTTCACAAGCACCCATGGACAGAGCACTGACTAGTGTCACTTGGATGGACTATACGGCCCGAAGACACCTCAGTGCTGTGCAATCAGCACTCTCTGACTTTATTTTACTTGTAATTTTCTTTCCGGCAGGTCACACACTGGTAGGGACTGGACAGGAGGACTGTGACTGGCTGCTGCTGGATAAGACTCAGCTGCTCACCCTCTCACACAGACTTCACAAGCACCCATGGACAGAGCACTGACTAGTGTCACTTGGATGGACTATACGGCCCAGAAGACACCTCTCTGACTTGAATTTCTTTACTTTTGGATGGTCAGGCTGTGCCACTGGTGGTAACAGGCATGACTACTAGACAGAAGTACTAGGCTGCAGCACGTTAGTGTCACAGTCAGCAAACAATGACCAACTGACTGTTCAGTTCATTGAAGCAGCAATTATGCCACTATGCCAGCAACGCCCTTCCTCTCTATCCAGAAACTCTCCCCTACTGCGGCTGGCTAACTTTGCTGCTGCAGTCTCCAGACAAGACAACCTGAACCCACCACCCACACCACACCGACACACACACAGCCTGGCCTAGCCCGAACCCACTGCAGAATTTTTTAAAGATGCAGGTTTTCTTCTTTGTTTTTAGTCTGTGATCTGATTCTGTCCTGTGTCCTGCAGTGTCCACTTGCCAGAGACTAGTACAGTGTGACTCTGACTGAGTCAGTAAAACAGCACTGTCTAGTCTAGAGGCTCTCCCCCTCCTTCCTCTCTCTAGCAGTTTGAAAATTGTTTTAACTAGGGCTGCGGGTAGTAGCCCCTCCCTTGTTGTTCCCTAGCTAGCTAATGGCTATTGTTTGGTTTTGGTGTTTGAATTGCTAATTTCAAGTTGAGCAGGTCGACCATAAGGGTTTTTAATTTAAACCATTTCTGTAATTATCTTTGGATTTGACGAAGAACTGTCTTGGGGAAATCCCTCAGACCCTCAAAATATTTATCAGACAGGTTAGGGACTCGGTGTTATTTATTATACCCGTCCCTAACTTTTTTTCCTTTCACATCCAGACAGTTTCCATAACATTAGGAAACCCTCCCTCCCGAGTCCCAGCCCAGGACTTCAAGTTTTAAGTTTCCTGCTGTAATTTCTTACTCCTGCATATTGCAATGACGAGCAGCACCTCAAGACAAGTTGTTAGAACACTAAGTTCAGTCAGGATTAGGATTTATTTTTTTTTTTACTGAGACTGAGAGAGGAATTTTTGAAGACGCCCCCCTCACTCAGTAGTAGTACACACGTTTAACTTTCAGACAGATTTGATCATTTGACAGACTATAAGAAGTCTGCAACTCCCTCCAGAAGTAGTCTGCTGTGTTTGGGTCTGGTCGGGATCAAGATACAGACAGACCACCACCACGCGGTCCAAAGACGAGCGGAGCGACCACAAAAAACGACTTGCTCAGGCAGCTTAGCAAATATGGAGGAGGACCCCGATTCCCCACCTTGCGTCATTGCGTACTAACGCAGTGCTTGCCTGGCTCAGCTGGCTGGCTTTGACGTCCAAGTCTTCTTGTCCTTGACGTTTGCATCCACAGACAGTCAGACACATCACACTGACCATCTCCTTGATCAGTCATGTGGGTTCTGCGTTGAGAATCGTCGGGCGGTCTCGGATCGGAGTCTTGATCGAGACCGTCGATTTCCGAGACTCGATGTTGCAGCCTCGGGACGTGCCGTGGTGGTCGTCAGGTACTGTGGCTTCTGGATTGGGTCAGGTGACTCGGGTCAGGTCCGAAGATGGAGAGGAGAGCGAGGCGAGCCGTACCAGCTGGCAGCTGCTGCAGTGTCGACGACTCGACGTGGCTCAAAGCAGGCAAGAAGCAGGCCAGGCAGGGAAGAATGAGGTGGGTGCTCAATTAAACTTTGTGGGTGCTTGAGAACCTGAGCACCCGCGCTGTCGGCGCCCCTGGTCACTGCACAACAGCGTCACCACGTCCCCTTGATCTTACCTTCTAAACTCAAAGTGGCCCCTGTGTCACCTCTGGCCA
The DNA here is from genome assembly GCA_016271365.2 of Neoceratodus forsteri. Taxonomy (NCBI): domain Eukaryota; kingdom Metazoa; phylum Chordata; order Ceratodontiformes; family Ceratodontidae; genus Neoceratodus; species Neoceratodus forsteri. The sequence continues at coordinate 502,531,330 of CM057456.1, forward strand.
ATTCTTTGTAGGGGACACCTGACTTCACAATGAGACAGTTAAGCACATACGTGGACAAAGTGCCTTTTGCCACTGGGTGGGTGCTTTTGGTGAGTGCATGCCATGCCACTAACCATGGTACAATTCAGTAATGCAGTTTACAATGAAAGGGTGAATTATACTATCAGTTAGGTACAGGAACTAATATAGACATATCTCCCCAATGTGTGAATTCCACAACTTGCATACCTGTCCTCTCTGGGGGGGGAGCAGTCTTGTAGCTACAGGTGGTTCCAGACACAAACCCATAACAAAGTAGACATATCCATGACAGAACCGGTCCGCCTCCAACAGGATATCTTATTCCCACTGTTCACTGCAAAGGGTGGATCACCCATTTTGGCTACATTACTTGGACCACCACAGCACTGTGATAGCACATGGAGTGTCCACCACTTGAACTGGTGACCCTACCAGTAGTGCATTACTTGCAATGAACTGGAAAATGTTATTTCAACCTAATGGTAGGGTGCTAGCTCACAGGCAGAGCAGTACAGTTACCACTTGCTACGCCAGCTATACAGGTTTGGAAGAGAGCTCAGATTGTTTGAGGACCAGCCGAAGAGAGGAGAATTGAGCACCTGGAGGGCTGCTCTCCTCCTTCTCCTCCAAGGATGGTGGGCTGTGGATCCCACTGCTTTACCACTACCTGGGTGACCATGGATGGTGGTGCAGTGAGATTGCAGAGAGAGTGGGAGAGGAGGATGCTGGCCAAGATTCGGAGCAGTGGCATGTCTCTACATGCCCTCACCTCCTTGGATCTCCTTGCATGCCAGCACCCTCAGGGAAGGGACACAGAAAAAAGGAAATACCTGGCACTAGCACCTGTCGAAGGAACCCAGCACCCAGACTCCATAACCAAGCTCTTTGGGGCATGATTGGACTACTTGACTCATGACTCACTGAAAAATGGACCGTGGGGGGATGGCACAAGGTCCCCTCCCTCCCCACCACAGGAGGCAATCCACAGCTGGATGGGGGTATGTCCCTCTGTGCCTTCAGGAGTTACCTGTGGAGGAGCTAGGGCAGCACTGGGAGTCACAGAAGAAAAGAGCTAGCTGTGGAGCAAGAATAGGGCGTACAAATAGAAAAATAAAAAAAAATGTAGGTGTACACTATAGTGATCATCTAGTGATCCCACATTACAGTTCAAAAGTTCTTAACCATTAGTACCTGTTTACTGAGCTACTTATGCCATGGTGCCTTGCAGTACATGACTATAGGTAAGACACCATTTGCACAATACAGGGAAATACATGGAAACCAGTATCACATGTTGTCACAACAGGTTGCACATAAGTAGAAAATGTTACCCAGCCAAACACCTAATGTCGTATATAATACACATAAACCTGAGTGGGAATGACAGGCACTGCTACACAGCATGGATACAGGTAACGCAAAAATACCAACAGTACATTACACTGAGAAATGTTGTGTAACATTTACAATTCAGATGACGACTTGAGGGCCGAAGAAACACTCACAACACAAATCAGCACATCACACACAGGAGGCAATGGATCACCCTAAGTAACAGGTTAATGAAGGCAATCACAACTGACCATTACATGTAAAGAATCCATGCATGGTAGTATCATACACAGCAGGACGGAACTGCAGGCAGCTGCTGCACTACCCAGTCATGTCAAAATGCACGCCATCTGAATGGGACACTAATGGTGGCAAGCCAGAATCAAAAGACCATTAAAAATCTGTGGCCAGGTAACAATGGACACATTGAGCTTAGTACTCCATGGCTGACAGTATGTTTTTATTTTTGTATTTATTAAATTCTAGGATTACAAATACCTTTGAGCAGAAACTGCTCATTTACAAAGGTTCCATGTCAGAGGATGAGGGGCAACACACATACAAAGGTTGTCAAAAATGCACAATATACCAAAATTATACAGTTACAACACACTTTGAGGCAATATGCATACAGCGAGCAGCTTGAGTAGGCAGCTGGCTGAGGTAACAGTAAGAGATAGAGCGCATAAGAAGCAAATAAGAATTTAGGCGTGAGATGGGAGGTGAAGAGGAAGTAGGCAGGCTAATGGGCCACTGTCAGTGGGTGGGGGAGGGAAGATGTCTTGTACCAGTGGAGAAGGAAAGCAGGAAAGGGGTCATGAAGAAGGGCAGGTACCAAAGAGAATGTAACTAGGGAAAGGGCGGGCTGCAGGATAAGAGTGAGCAGGGTGGTGTTTAGAGCAAACTCTATTCGGAGAAACAGTCACATTGAGCGGAAGAGGTGAGGTAAAGTCTGAGATTCCTTTTAAAGGGTCCAAGTGTAGCACAGGAAAGTGCTTCTTTATTGAGGGAATTGAACCATAGAGGAGCTCTATGGGTAAAGGACCGCTGACCCATGGAGGTACGACATCTGGGAACCTGAAAGGTTAGAGATTGGGCACCGCGCATATGCTGAGTGCCACTGAAGGCAGTAAGGAGTGTGCTAACACCAGGGGACATGAGTCCAAGAAGAACCTTTTTGGTAAGTAAGTAAGCAGGTCTGGTACTGTATTCTGCTGAGTAGAGGTAGCCAGCTGGTTTGTGCATAGAGGTCACAGGTGTGTGTTTGTCGGGCCGCACCCGTTAATGGTCTGCAGGCTTTGTTGAGTGAAACTGAGATCCTGCGGAGGGCAGTTGTTGAAGCAGAGCCATAGATGTCAAGACCGTAGTCAATGATGAATGTGACAGAGCTGTAGATGGCTAGTTTAAGGGTATCCGCAGACATACAGTGCTTATGTTTGTGTAACAGACCAATCCGTATATTGGCAGCCTTGGCAACAGTGTCAATATGCCGAGTGTAGGAGAGGGTACTATACAGCGTGATACCAAGGTGCTTGAACTCCTTGACATGTTTGAGTGGGTTCCCAGTGTGGTTCTTGATGGTGAGGGACAGAGAATTGTGCCTGCTCCATGGGTTACAGAAGGGCATGGCTTTGGTCTTGCTGTGGTTCAGGACAAGTTTATGAGAGTTGAACCAGTTTTCAACACGCTTGAAGTCGAGCTGTAGCTGGGATTCAAGGACTGTAATGTCATGGTGCCTGGAAAACAGGACTGCATCATCCGTGTATAGTAATATTTTTTGGTGGCAGACACTAGGGAGACTGTTGATAAAGAGGGAGAAGAGTAAAGGGCCCAGAATAGACCCTTGGGGGACTCCGGAGAGGATTGGCTTTTCATCCAATGAGATGCCTGCTATCCTCACACTTTGAATCCAATTATCAAGGTAGCTGGTAAACCATGGAAGGGCGTCACTGGAGATCCCAATGGAAGACAGTTGCCTGAGCAGTAGAGGGTGATTAACAGTTTCGAAGGCCTTAGTCAGGTCTATAAATACTGACCCCACAGTTACCTTTGTCGACCGTGGCGTGGATGAAAGTTGTAAATTCCGGTAGTGCAGTGGTGGCGCTGTGCCCTTGTCTGAAGCCATGCTGTTCTGGGCACTGGACTTTGTACCTATCCAGGAATTCAACTACTTGGTCTGAAACTATATGCTCCAGAGCCTTAGATAATGGTGGAAGGAGTGAGATAGGTCTGAAGTTAGTGTGGAGCGTCCTATCACCACTTTTGTGAACCGGTGTGACAGTGGCTTTCTTCCAGAGAGAGGGGGGGAGTTGGCCCAATCTGAGTGAGAGACTGAAGATCTTTGTCAGTGGTTCAAGGATTTCATCAAGAACTTGTGCCAGCAGTTTAAGGTCAAGGGAGTCTCCACTGTACCCTTGTTTGTGGATGGCCTTTTGAATATAGTTTCTAGCTACTTGTGGTGGAACTTCTTTAGAGAAAAACTGTGGAGTTGTATGATCATGTAGGGGGGGTCACGTGGGAGGTGCTGGAGGGGAGGTCATCAAAGAAATTAGGAAGAAGGACACTGTCCAGGTTTGTAAATGTATTATTAAAAGTGCTGGTGATGGTACCTAGGTCGAGCATAGGAGTACCGTGAAGGTTGAGCATAGTGGGTGGTGCTTTAGGATCCTTGCCTGTGAGTTCTTTCAGGTTGTTCCAGAAGTTTTTCACTTGGCCCCAAGAGTTGGTCAGAGCCTCTTTGTAATAGATGCGTTTAGCATTCCATATCTTTTGAGTCAATCATTTGTGGCTGCTTTGTATTTTTATATGTTTACTTGCATCAGAGTTGCACGAGCACAATGCCAGAGGTGGTCTCTGTGCTTGAGTTGAGTTAAAAGGTCAGTAGTAACCCAAGGGTTGGTCTGTCCTTTGACCTTCATGTTTTTCACCGGTGCATAGATGTCACAGGCTTCATTGAAACATTTGATAAATAGGTCCAAGGCTTTGTTAGTGTCACTGAGGGTGTCAAGCACTGCTCAGTTCAGTCTGGTTAGATGGGATTTTAGCAACTGAAGTTGCCCCTGTTTAATAACCCTTGCATAGATTAGCTTGGGAGGGTGCTTGTGGAATTTGTTAGACCAGGAGCAGATGACAGGCGAGTGGTCACTTATTGTATCCGGGAGTACAGAAACATTGGAAATACATTCAGGGTGGTTAGACAGAATCCAGTCTAGAAGTGTAAGGGAACCTGTCCTATAGTTACACCTGGTGGGGGCACTGACAAGCTGAGTGAGGTGCTGCGCCCGTGACTCCATCCTTATAGGTAGAAGCCTCAGGGGAGAGCCAGTTAATATTAAAATCACCCATAATTATGGTTTCGGAGTTATGATGCTGGACCCGTAGATATTCCATGATGCTATGGAAGCCAGAGGCCTGGTCTCTTGGGGGCAGGTAAACTGAGACAGCAGTAAGTTCCTTGTTATGTGCACCAAGGAGGATTTTGATGGCGAGGACCTGAGAGGAGTTGCCCAGGTATGTACCTGTGTAATGCAATTCGCTGGCATTCCTCACATACATAACATGGGGGAGAGAGTCATAGGAGAAGGGGAATATCACACAGAGCATTTCCTGGAGCAGCCAAGCAAACACTTCGTTGCACTTTGTTTTTATCATGCTTGCAAACAGAACTGCAATGACAGTTCACTATACCATGCTGTGTTACACAACCTGTGTGAAAAGTCACGCTGCTGAAATGCAGAAAAGCACTGAATGCAGCTTCAACTGTCCCAGGTGGTCAACTACATCCCCATTTTACATCAAACTGTACCTCTGTCCCTTCTCTGATATTTGTGTTTAGATTACTCAGCAGTACAGATTGTAGGAACAACATTATAACACAGGTTGCAGTAATTAGCGTGTTTGATTTTCACTCTTACCACCCCATAGTACTAATTTCATGACTAAACAGCACCAGTAGTGAAGACGTGTCCCAAGAACTGATCTACTGCCCCTCATATAACTGTGCCTTGTCAATGCTTTGTGAGACTGATAGCAGCTTGTTCTCTGCAGCTGGCAGTTGTCAGCATCAGACTGGGTAAGGGGGAGACACATTTGCACCACATAACCACTGAAAAAAATGCTTTGCTGCACTATGACAAAATGAAAATCGGAACCTTACCATTCAGAAACAGGTCCATGGCATCGCTGGTTGACAGTACTAGAAGCTGTTGAGCCAGCATCAGAATCGGACTCTTCCTCAGCAACTTTGGCTGATGGGAATGGCTGAGCCTGCTCCGGCTCGAACATGTAGGGCACAGCAAACTGGAAAAAATCATCTGCCACATTTAGGTGCTCAAATGGCAATGATTCAGTTATTTCTAAAAGTGTTTTATGGATGCAGCAACAAACGATTCCACAGAAGCTATACAGGGTCCAGTTACAACACTGGACTACCTCAGTGCACTGTTGCTCCAATGACATCATACGAAGCAGTCCATGGGTGCGCGCGCTCAGAGATCATTAGCGGGATTTCTCTTCAGTTGGGACAAACAAGGGAGACACGAAAACATATCAAAACAAGTAAGAATCATATTTTTTCCTAGAAAAAACACACCAGGCCTCATTAGCACACTGATGCCAAATGATTTAACACTTTTAAGCGCGTAACAGTGATATGTGAGAAAACGTGGGTTTAGTTGTCCTTTAAGGAGGGGTAGGACAGAGTCAGCAAACTACTTAAAAAAGAGATGAGGTGGACAGTGTCACTCAATACAGTCTCTCTGTTAGGACTAAATGAGAAAGTCGATTTCTCCCTGTACTATAAAAATTAGAGTATCACTTCGGTAAAGTCTGCAAAAGATCTGGGGGTTGTTGTTAACAACCAGTTTACATCAAGCAACCAGTGTCAGAAAGTTGCACAGATGGGAAATCGTATCTTAACATCAGTAAGGAGATCATTTATCACTAGAAATTAAAACTGTGTTCTTCAACTTTACAAAACATTTATTTGTCCACATACAGATTATGCAGTCAGTTTTTGGGCCCCACATCTTAAAAAGGACATTACACTAATAGAGAGTATGCAAAGAAGGATCACAAAAATAACACCTAGGGTCAAGGAACCACCATATGAAGACAGAGTTATTGCTTTAGGTCTATATGACCTTCAGCTAAGGAGGAATCGAGGAGACTTGTTACTAATATTCAAAATCTTAAAAGATATAAATTTAATGAACGATTGTAACATCAAATAAGCTGAAAAGTCTAAAAGTCTCAGATGTAACAACAAGCAGATTTTCATCCCCAGAACATGTACACACAAACGTGGCCAATACTTTAGCTGCCAGACTATGAAATGTTCTGCCTCAGTATATTGTGGAAAGTGATACACCTCAGAAATTTAAAACTGAACTGGGCAAGTTCCTTCTGGGGATAGAGAACTGAATACATCCCACGTGTGTGCGGAGGGTGGTCTTGATGGGCCTAGGCCTATTTCCACTCTTAAACTATTGGGCAATACCGAGTACTCGAGTAATACTCAATTGCTTGGTGGTCCTGATTTAGCACCACCTGTGTCTGTGTTACTGTTTTGCATGTTTGTGCCTGTCTTTTTGTGCCTCTTGTTGTCCTGTGTCTTATTTGTCTCTTACAGACTGCAGCATGAAGCAAATTTAAAATGAGAATACGGAACAAGGAAACTGATGGTCAAAATAAAAGTGATGCACCATTCTTACAAATTTGGGCCAGTAGGCACATGGACGTTTTACTGTACTAACTCTAAATTTTGCATTACCCTTTTGATGGGATTATTTAAACTGCAGTCTATTTCTGACTATTAGTTTAACATTTCATATGATATCTCATGTACTGGAATACAGCTTCCACACATATCCCCCAGCCCCTCACTGGGCACTACCTTTCCCTCACACACTCTGGGAACTGTCTGATTTTGTATAGGAGCTGTTTAGATAGCAAAAACATATTACAATGAAGTGCTACAAAACTTTTTAATTCATTTACTATAATAATTGTGCTCACATGATTAGCTTATGCAATTTTGTTACTGCTGCTTTAAGACATTGTAGTATTTAAGGCAGGGGGTCTAGGGAGCTGCACGCCCCCTGATGGAGGCTGTTGGATTTGGCCAAAGCGATGCGGCTCTCCCTGACCTCTAGGTTGCTTGGATTTGTTTGCAATAAATGTTATTTGCTTTAATTAGCTACTAGCCTAACTGTGCTTGTGTTCCTTGGAGTGCAGGCTTTTGTGAATCTTAGATCCCTGTCTATTACAGATGGTTCAGCTAAGCTAGCATGGACTTTTTACTTATATTTATTTCGGGCTGTGCTACGTGTTTGTGCTATTTTTGGACACAGTTGGTGTATCCTTGTCCACTGCACATGGCTCAGTAGAAACCCAAGGACTTCTCACTAACCCCTTAATCGTTTGTTTTAAATTAATTTCAGTTTTAAACATACTGTAGGTAGTACTACACTGTTACCTATCTCTGATCACAGCTGGAAGATTCCTGGCTGGTGCAAATGACACTGCTGAGACAAAGGATTTTTCATTATTGCCTTATTTTACTTGTTTTATACTAAGTATGGGCTGTGAAACAGAGAAACATAGAACGTGATGGCAGATAAAAACTGCCTGGCCCACCTGATCTTCCCATTTCCCTATCTACATAAGCTCCAGATCCTAACTGATCTGCAATTTACCTTCTCGTTCCTACCACTAGGGTTGCCTTCTGTATATCCCATGCATTCTTGAATTCACCTATTGTTTTTGCCCCTTTGACCTTTGTAGGGAGACTGTTCCATGCATCCACCACCCTTTCTGCGAAAAGAATACCTCCTCAAGTTTCTCCTGAGTCCCCCCCCCCGGCAGCATGAACTTACATGGTGCCCATAGGCTGAAACTGCATGCCCCCGTGGTCATAAATAAATGATGAGAGAGGGAAAAAAAAAGACCTGCAGGTACTACAAGTATCTGTATCTGAGAAACCAACAGAAATGCCTCATAGATGATTTATTTATTTAGTTTTTGTTGACCGGGTAAGTGCACTAGACAAATTCTGCCTATTTTCAGGCACGACCCAGGGGAGGGGGATACAGATGAATGCCAACTGACCATGAACCAGATTAAGCTGTTGGTGGTATTTTTAGTGAATGAGGGAAATTTGGCCAGGACACCGGGGAAATTCCCCTACTCTTTTCGAGAAGTGCCATGGGATCTTTAACATCCACCTGAACTACCACCAATCCAGGCAGATGGGACCTCGGTTTAACATCTCATCCGAAAGACGGCACCTCAGAAGTGCAGCACCCCTCTCATGCTGCACTACAGTGTCAGTATTGGGATATTAACCCAAGTGCCAGATGTGGGAACTGAACCCACAGCCCTCTGATCTCCCAGCCTCAGAGGCGAGTGTGCTACCTACTGAGCCACTGACACTGATTTGCATGACTGACATGATGTTACAAATCAACAGATTAAAATTTTCACCAACCCTTAGATGCTCTGGAAATCTTTAAATCAAGTGATAAACAAGACACAAAGACCTGCTATTCAGAGGCTGATTCAGCATGGCATAGAGCTGACTCTCTGCGTATAGAGATGACAACGCTTCTATATCAAAAGTTTACTGACCACAGCTACAAAGCTTTGTTAAAAGCCCAGTCTTTGGCCACCTCAATGGCCAGGGGAAGCACACTGCACTGTAATGCAAGTGAACCAGGCTTGGGAGTGCATTCAGGTTGCAGAGGCAGGCCAGGCTGCTGCCAAGAGGCAGCTCGCCTTCACTTGGAGGAGTGGTGTTAGGTACCTATACTCAGGGACCCCTCTTGTGCCAGGAGGCTTGCTTCTTTTGTAGGGGTGCATTGTACGTGCACAGGACCAATAATGGCACTGTCCACACCAGGGGAGGAGGGAAAATAGTGGGCAAAAACGGGTAAAAATACCCAGCTTCTGTCTCCAAGACAGCTCTGCCTGAATGCAGTATATCCCTGGACGGTGACGTAGCAGGGATAAAATCTAGATTAAAAAAACAACAACAATAAAAAAACCTTGTGTAACCCCTTTGTTACCCGGGGTTACTAGAATCCCAGTAAGACCTAGTGGTAGGCAGGGAAGGCAGCTTGTGGAACTCCAGTTAAATGGGTTTCACATTGTCTTACTCTGTCCTCAGTCACAGCTGAGACTAGAAGGATGACATCATAATAGAACTGTCGCAGCTGCATGAGCCACATTTGGAATCTTCAGCTCAGAGTAAGTTTAGAATCTTGGGAATTCAAAGTCAGTCTTCAGTTTGTCCTTAAGCAAACAAGAAGGACACCAGTAGTTGTCTGTTTACCCCCCTCCCTCTGGGGGTGTGAGGAAAAGTTCTTTGTGGGTTCCAGGGGCAATCCCCTTCTCCCACCCTGGGAAGAAAGCTGCCTGTTTTAATTTAAGTTCAGTCTGTTCATGTATAACAGCAAGTTACATTTCTTCACCTGTGGGCACCTGCAACGAATGGGTGAGTGTTTGGCCCCATTGGAAGGGGCAAACAACTTCTTTTCTTCAGTTGGATTTCAAGTATTGGGGACTGCTATTTGGGAGGACTATGTCAACTAGAACAAACAAATAGAACAGTCATCTGTTTAAAGTGTTAATGGATTTAAAGTTCTCTGTAGAGGGTGTGCTTCAGGTCATCCACCGTCAATCTACATTTTAAAGTCTAAAGTTCTGTGTGTCCAGAGAAATGGCCGGGTATGGGCTGTGGGAGCTGGAGGTGGGAAACCCCCCCATCTTTAGTAACCAGGTCCACCTCTACGGATTTCTTCTGTGTTTTGCTACTTGCCTCATGCGCTTGTCCAGTGATGGGGTGGGTACTCTGGGACGGGTCGAACTTGAAAATCTCTAGGAGTCGTAGACTCTCTAAGTGTGTGGGAGCCACAGGATGGGAACATTACCCTTGTTGGATGGGAGTCTCCTGTTTGATGGGAGTTTCGAATTGGAAGTATGAAAACAAAATCTCTCTAGGAGTCGCAGACTTCAAGTGGTGTGGGGAGCCACAGTTTGGGAGTCTCCTTGTTTGATGGGATGTCTTTCCAAGTAGAGTTTGGGTTCATTCGCCAAGTGGACCGTCAGCCGAGTGGCCGGCAGGGGAGCAGGGCCAGTCGGGCTGTGTATCCAATGCGCATGCAAAGTCAGGGCTGAGTGCCTGGTGGGTCCAAAGCCAGACAACTGTTGTATTGTGTTCATTCACCAAATGGACCGCTGTGTTTAACCTCTAATCTGCATTACAGTTACGTAGCCCTGTGGGGGACCATACAGAGCTTTGTTTATGTTTAGTGAGTTAATAAATAAAGCCACACTGAAAAATCCCAATTCTGGTTCTGGACATTACAGTTATTGCTTCCTGTAGTTGGATTTACTTGGGTGCCCCTGTGCAGAGTAGTCAAACCTAGGTCTCTTGTGCCAGGTAACCTCATCCTTCCCCGAACCCGTAGAGACATATGTATATCCATGTTACAAAAATGGACATATGCCTTACACTTGTTTAATGGAACTTATGCAAAGTCTTGCAACCCACACTGCCTACTCTTGGTCTAGTATTAAGGAAGTAAATCAGATTCTACTACAAACACAAGTGATTCCTGAAACAGCCTGCATTAAGGTCTGACCTGTAGGATGTTATGGCAAATTCTTTTCCCAAAGCTCTTCATCCTGTTTCTATAGTGGGTTTACTCAGCAACTCCACTTTGACTGGGATTTGCCTGAAACCAGATTTGTGCCTCTGAGCCCCGTATGCATATGCACCTAACTGAGCGAATCCTTCTCCAGCAGTTGTTGGTCTTAGTATTGAAGGGTAAGGGTAAAAAAACAGCAAAGCCAAAGCCAGTATTGCAAATCGTAGCAGGGGGATGATGAGAACATATAATTCAACCCCCCCCCACACCCACATACACACACACACAAACACTCGAAGATCACCATCATTTTTCAATATAATTTGCAAGGTTATGTAACCCCTAGGCAGCACTATCCCTAGAGTTACAATCCATGCCTGTATCTCTAGCCACAGGTTGAGGGGCCTGGGTTCAATATTATTTATTTATTTCATTTTTGTTGACTGGGTAAGTGCACTAGACACATTCTGCCTATTTTCAGGCTTGACCCAGGGAAGGGGTCTACAGATGAATGCCAACTGACCTTGAACCAGATTAAGCTGTTGGTGGTATTTTTAGTGAATGGGGAGAAATTTGGCCAGGGCACCGGGGACATTCCCCTACTCACCTGAAGGGGAAATTCTGGCCGTCAGGCAAGATGGCCGCTTCAGTGGCTCCAAGAGGAAGGTTGAGAGCCAAGGAGACAGGGAGATGGCCTCCTCCTCCGCCTCTCCTCTTCTAGAGGCTGAACAGGCAGACATTGTTACAGAAAAAGTGATGGATCTACCTAAAGAAACCTCTGAAAATGAAATGGAATGGACTTTAACAGAAAAGCAATCGACTGAACAAACACAGGTACCTTCTCATATACATGCCTCTACCTTAATTATTGAAAAAGAATGAAAATTATTAGAAATAGCTCAGGCAGAGCACAGAATGTGCATAGAAAAAGAAGCACTACAGGCGGAACTGTCAGAACTTCTCCTGTCATCTGATTTAGCTCAAAGTAATGACTCACCAAGACAGCAACATGATGACGTGGTAGGGCCAAGAACAGCTGAATCAAAACAGAATGCAGCTCCTGTGTCAAGTGAGAATGCGTCTGGCAGTGTAAAGCAAGAAACAGATGTGTGCCCAGAGCCACGACAAGGAGCGAGAGTTACTAAATACGAACAAAAGATAACAACGACTATGGTGAGACCGCGTCCTGATGTTCAAGGATCTCCAAAACCTGATTCACAGAATGATCCGAAAATCAGAATGACAGCTATAGAAGTAGTGTCAGCAGCTCCGTTGCAGAACAAATCTCCAGGACCATCTCAGCTGATTTCTACAGACACCTCTCCTCGGAATCCCACAAACGATGTGAGTACTGACAGCAATAATGATATACCTGACATGCAAAGGGCAGTTAAAGCTTTGGGCCTGAGAAAAGGGAGAGGGGAAGACACACAGCATAGAGAAGACTTTCAACCTCCCCCACTTCCCAAAACACTAGAAAAATCATTAAGAACAGCTGGGTGGACTCAGAATGATTCAGGAATGTGGATGCCAGATCTTACACATAGCCCAATACCAGGCACCTCTACAAATAACAAACTGAGATTCCCAATGCACAAAACATAGGTGTGGATCTAATGAGCAGAAGCTCCCCATTTATTTAGTGATTCTGATTTAGATCTGTATGCTGAAATGTGGTGCATGACACTCAGCCACCCCCTCGCAGAACTCCGTTAACTTCTTCCTCTGAATCTGACTCCAGAAAATGAACCAACAACAGCAAGAACATGGGGAGATAGAATAGATACGGATGCCCCCAGTTACTAAAACAGCAAAACAACATGGGCTAATTTTAGACATAGGGATCACTTTTTCAACAACCCCTACCTGCACAATGTCACAACACTGTGAGACCACAGTATTTAGAGTGAGTTGAGCTGGCCCCGGATAGGATCTATGTGGGGAAAAAACTGATTAAGGAATCCATGGGGTTTTTTTCTAATGAAATTTATGCACTGATACATGCTTCAGATGACACTTTGTACAACGTGAGTTTCAAGACGCCCCAAGGTCTAGACAAATTTTGGACAAAATATGAAAAACTTCGCTACTCTGCACTTTGGCTTCCATTCAGGGCAATACTCTTAATGAAACCTGCGATAGTGATAGTCACTGTCTTATTTCGAAATGAGAGAATTGCAGTTCACGACATTACACATTAGCTTCAACAACACTGTGAGATTCTAGGAGTTCCACAACCCATATTTGATATAGAACATATCTGAACTGGGGGGTGGCTTTATAAAGTAAGATTGCGCGGTAACAATTCAGGGCTGCAACATCTGCCTAGCAGTCTGTTTTTAGGAAGGGACAAGGGACATTGTTTTGACACAGAACAGCCTAAAACCTGTTTGAAGTGTGGATCTTATACACATTTAAGTTCAGTATGTGACTGGATTAAATGTACCGCTTGTTTTGAGTATGGCCACCAAAGTAAAGAGTGCCCCACTGGTGTAAAATGCAACTTGTGCAAGGAACAGGGTCATACATACCTGGCTTTCCCCTTGGCTACCCACAATAAGGATGACAGATCCAACCAGGCACAATACTAACTGAGGCTCAAAAAAAAGACATAGCAGCAGCACGAGATAGGTCTGATAACACAACAGCAGCAGCAGCCTCAGAGGACCCCCAGGAACCAGAAAGGGAGGTCCCAGCCCAAGTCTCTGTCATAGAGCAGGCTGAAACGGTAGAACAGACAAAAATTGTGGAACCCCAGTCAGAAGCCTTAGAGGTTAGCAAGCCCCCAGTAACTATACCCAGGTTCTTGGAACTGCAGTCACACACCCCATACCACTTCCAGAAGAAATTCCACCCTTAACCATCCAGGTAGCTCCAGAAGTGGCGATGCTCCCACAGAGATGACTGTAGTTTAAAAAAAAAGAATGCTACGTCAACAAACCTCCAAATTTAAAATGTCAAAACACACCACCTCCCCACAAGGAATAGCACTCTTGAACAAATTTGAGGCCTTAGCTCATAGGCCTAGAGGGAAGGTCCCAAAAGAGGACTCGGATTCCTCCTCTACAATGTCTTCCCAACACATGCACATCTCTGATTCAGAGGAAGAGGAAACATCTCAACCCATTTCTGACATGAGGAAGAGGGGTCACCAAAGTACTCAACCTAGGTGAAGTACATGTTCGAGTAGGACCTCTTGACCCTTATTACTCCTATGACGCATGATAGTGCTCCATTATCAGTTGCCTCCATAAATGTCAATAGTCTTAAAAATGCTAGACAAAGTCTAATTACACTGTCTGTCCTGCAGGATTTCAACTGCTATGTGTGTTTCCTACAGGATACCAGAATAAACATTACCTCTCTAGTAGCAAGGGCACAAAAACTGTGGGTAATGGGACCTTCCTACTTGACATATGGTATAGAAGCATACAATGGAGTAGGAGTCTTGTTTAGAGGTCATGACATTAGGATTTCTAGACTTATTGACATACTGCCAGGGCGGGCAATACTGATTGATTTTCACAAAGATAATGTAGTATAGAGAGCGATCAATATCTATGCCCCACAAACAAAGAAGAGTAGAACTGGTCTGTTTAACAAAGTGAAACCATATTTACACACTACTAAACAGATAGTATGGGAAGGGGATTCCAATTGTGTGATATCTATGTCCGACAGGGGCGCAAAAACATCAAAAGAGTTTTGCAACTGTGTATGCCTACAACAAATAATCAAAACAGCTGGATTAAAGGACTTTGACAGATCACTCCACAAGCAAGGAGACCATACCTATTTCAAAGGGACTCTCACAACATGCATTGATTTTGTATTTACATCACAATAGCTAGTAGTGGTGGCAGCAAAAACCACCTCCCTAGAACTCTCGGATCATGTTATTCTCACTTTCACTTTAGACATGGTAGAAAACGTGCCAATAGGAAAAAGTTATTGGAAGCTTAATACAACACTTTTGAACCATGGGGAACTACTTGACCAACTACAGGATTTGTTTAGAGCCAGAATGTCAGTAGCTGGGCTCATGGAAGACATCAGTATTTGGTGGTCCAAAACAAAAATATATGGTAAAAACCGACATTATGCAATATGCAAAAGCAGACAATAGTACAAAATACAACAAATACCTCACATTACGTGGACCCCTAACAAAAATATATTCCTTAATAAACTAGGGGCACACAGGATTCACAAACCAAATACCCAAAATAAAAAAGGAAATGGAAAATCTTCAGTATGATAGAGCTGTATCTTTGCTAATGGAACATAGAATGTGCACACCTGGGAAGTTAGCATGTGGTGATATGTTTTCTAGTTGCAGGAATCAGGTCCCAGAAAAAACAATATCCTCACTAACCATGGCAGATGGAACAGTAGTATATGCAGTACCACACCAGAAATCTTACAGGTCGTACATTCTCATCTTAGAAAGTTATACCAAGCCCCCCCCAATAGAAAAATACAAGACTACACACTATTTACAAGATATTAACACAGAACCTCTACCACAACCTGTATATAAAAACATGATATCCTCCATCTCAAAAGAAGAAATTAAGCAATCTATCAGTAACCTAAAAAACAATACAGTACCAGGCCTAGATGGGTTGTCATCTGAATTTTATAAGAAATTTAGTGGCAAATTGGTAGAAATGTTGTTTGTAGTTTTCAAATGGATTCTATCTTCTAATATATTTGAGTATCATTTTTGCATTCAGTACAAATTTTCATATGCAAAATAAATAGTAGAGCAGACCTTAATAATTGGAGACCCTTGAGTATCCTTAACACGGATTGTAAAATTCTGATGAAAATACTGACAGCTCACCTAGTAAAGGCAGCCCCCTTTTTACTCTCACTATCTCAGACCTGCTTAGTTCCAGGGAGAAACATTGCAGAGAATCTACCCCTTGTTAGGAAACTAGTGGAGCAAGGGAAGATGGATAAAATACATGGCTATATTTTGTCGATGGATCAAGAAAAAGCTTTCGATAAAATTTCACATTCTTTTTTATGATCGGTACTGCACTCGTATGGAATTCCACTTATGTTTTGTGAATGGATATAAAAAATCTATAATAAGGCCTCCACTGTCCCTCTAGTAAATTATTTAGGTAAGTTATTTAGGGTCATATATTTTGATACAAAGTGGGATAGACAAGGCTGCCCAATGATCCCTTTACTATACGTGTTTTATTTAGATCCGGTATTGAGGAAAATTCAAAAGGACACACGAATCATGGGGTTATCCCCTCAGACAGGGCATTTGCCTATGAAAGTGATGGCCTATGCAGATGACGTCTGCCTCTTAATAGCAAATACTGCATCGGGGAAAGGGCAATCTCACATTCCCATCAGTATGCAGAAGTAGCTGGGACATCTCTGAATAAAAATAAATGTCAGGGCTACATATTAAGGAATTCTACCAAAACTGTCACCAATATTGGTACTGTACCTATTACAGTAGAACCTATCACAATACTAGGTATAAAATAGGGTAGAGGTGATAACAGCCTTTTAAACTGGGAGGAAAAACTAGAACTTGGTAAACAAAAACTAGAAAACTGGAAAAACTGGCAACAGACAAAGAAAAACAGTTATGATAGTGAAAACCTTCCTGATACCCATCTTTTTATACATTAGTATGGTAAACCCCATACCTATGGTATGTGGAACAGCTCTTTTAAGCCTGATATTTCAGGTAATCTGGGACAGCAGACTTAACCCTATTAAAAGGGACATTTTGTACCTCCCAGTTAAGCAAGGAGGTTTAAACCTCATAAATCCTATTGTATTTTACATTAGTATTTTTGTGAAATGTAATATTATGGCTAACACGACACCGTCTTCTGCCATCTGGATTACATATGCTGATTGCTGATTATCTCCTTTCATCTCATACTGGAAATCTCATCCTGTAATCCCATCAAGCTATAAAAATATTCCCTCATTTTTTAAACCAATTGTAATAAAAATTAGAAAATGGAAACTAGACTCATTGGCCCAGCTATTCAAAAGGGATATGCCATGCACAACAGAGATGCACCAGTGCAAGTACAAAAATGTGCCATTCTGCGATATTCAGCCCGGGGAAAGCAACTACATACACTTTAAATTTACACAATGCACAAGAGCGCAATGGTAATGAATGCATGTGTAACCGTAGGGGAGGAACTCTGAATAAATGGTGCAGTGCAATATTCAACAGCATGCCCCATGCGCCATAGGGGAGCAAGCAGAAGTTGCATGATAGCGGAAAAAATCAAAATAAAAAGGAACAAGAGAAAGGCACAAGAACACTACAGGGAAGCCAGAGGTGGGAGCGAGGTGACAGCAACTAGAAAAATGGTATCAGTGAGTGGGACTGGGCAGGAGCAAGACAGGGCACACCTGGGAACAAACAGGAACAGGACAGGAGTGGGGAGCCTATGCTACTGTGCAGGGGAGACAGGGAAGTGCCACAGTGGACTGAGGGCAGTGGCAGTAGGCAGGACAGCCAAGGCCGGAGGTGTACCTGGTGCAGGGAGCATCGCAAAGGACAGTGGGGGGGAATGGGATAACAGCTGCCGGGGGGGGGACACCAGCCAGGGACATGGCCAGTGCCACCTTCCAGATGGAGGCTGTAATGAGGGGTGTGAGAAGGCAGGCAGCAGGGGGGAGCGGCCATGGAAGGGCCCATCAGTGGTATGTCCCCAACAGTCGGTATCGAGCCCACATCACCTTCGAGTACTACACTGACACAGAGATTGTGGGCCAGTACCGCCTGAACCGGGCGATCCTGAGGTGGCTCTGTGAGCTGTGCAGTGATGAGATGCAGGCACCCACACATTGGAGCCATGCTCTGTCAGTGGAGACAAAGGTGACAGCTGTCATGTGCCTGCTCACGACGGGCACCTTCCAGAGACCAACAGGGGACACAACAGGCATAACCCAGTTGGCCGCATCACGCCTACTCACACAATTCCTCAGTGCACTGCTGCCACATGCTGTGGAGTACATCCATTTCCCCAGCACACAGGTGGAGTGCACAGCACACATGCAAGAGTTCCACAGGGTAGCACATATGCCTGGCATGCTCGGGGCCATTGACTGCACCCATGTGCTCATTCACACACCACCTGGCCCAGATGGTGTATCGTACATCAACCGGAAGGGTTTTGCCAGCATCAACTGCCAGGTGGTGTGCGATGACAGGGGGTGCATAACCAATGTCTGTGCCACGCATCCTGGGGGAGCACATGATGCCTTCATCTGGCACCAGTCCACACTGTGCCACAGGTTTGGGAGTGAGGACATCCCCACTGGCCACCTAGTGGGTGAGTATGCACATCATGCAGGATGACATGGGCAGCTGTGGGGGGGTGCATAGTCAGAGGTGCCATGGGTACCGGCCTTGATAGCCCATGACAGAGCGATGTAGACCACCATACTAATGTCCACCATCTACACACAGGTGACAGTGGCTACCCACTCCGTCTCTGGCTGCTCATACCATACAATGAGGCACATGCCACCACACGTAATGTCATCGAGAGGGTGTTTGGGATGCTGAAGGCATGTTTCTGGTGCCTGGACATGTATGGCGGTGTCCTACAGTACAGCCCCTCGAAGGTCTGCAGGCTATTCCTGGCCTGTTGCATCCTGCACAACATGGCCAATGACTGTGGGATAGCCGTAGAGGTCAAAGAGGGAGACAGCGATGGGGATGATGAGGACACCGGTGCAGACGATGATGGGCAGCCACCCCTTGGGCGAAGGGTCCCCCACCTGATCCGGATGTCACAGCTGCACTGGGATACCATCACAGAGGAGCACTTTGGCAAACACAGGTAGGTCATGGGGCCATGTGCAACCACCAATGGCAAGGGCACAACCCACAGACAGGCATGGATGAACCCCATGGACGGATGGCAGCAAGGGAATGGGCTGAACGTGGAACCACACACGCCGTCAGGGATGGGCAAGGCCTAACACGACACGTGATCACGCACACACACACACCCCCATAAGACATGCACAAGGGGTAGAAGGCACGCCAACCCCGACTGCAACCCCTACCCACACACAGGTCCCCACATGACCACGCCCATTGCCCGTCACTGTGCGTGTCTCAGACGCTGGGCACCATTGCACACTGGTGGACAGCGCAATGCAGGCATCATCATGCACACGCCACAGTGACCAGCAGCTGGGAGGGTGCGCACATGGACCGTGTGTGTGCAGGGATGGGTACCCCACCCATGCATCACATGTTGCACAACACACTGTATACAGGGCAGCGTCAGACAGTAGCCATGGTGGGAGACAGGTCAGTCATGTGGCACAGTGCCACGGCCACCACAGATGCTTGGGTGGCCCTGCCAAGACCTGCCAGCCATGCCAGGCTGACCATTGGCCTCATGGGGTGACACCGGCGGTACCCCAGGGGTGACGCTGTGGGAACGTGACTGTGTTTGCACAGGGGTCTGCTGCTCACCGAACATGCCCACACCAGGCGTGCTCGGTATGCCCACAGCCGAACCCAGTGTCGACATGGAAGGTGTCGCATGATGCTGGGAATGGGGGTGGATGTGACACTGCGCGGTGTCTGCGGCATATGGGCAACAAACTGGGTGCCCAATGTGGCCATGACAGCTATGAATGCACATGTCTGCCTGTCAATAACAACGGTCACATCCTCCCGCTGCCGGGCCATCTCTGCCAGGAACAGACCATGGTCTCTGCTGCGCTGCTTCTCTGCCTGGCACAGAACCGCACTGAGTGCATCCACCGCCCTGACAAGTCGCAACTGCTGATCCACGGAAGCCTGGAGTAGGCGGCTGTGCTCATCAAAGAGGTCATCCGCCGGATCGGCATACTGTCCCTCATGGTGTTCCTGGCTGTGCTGGGCATCACCCCTTGATGATGGGCGCTGCACACCACAGCCATGCTGGGGCACATCCACACGGGGTGCACTGATGCTGCCCCCTCTGGCTACTGCTCACCAGGGCTCACCAGTGCCACCATAGTGGCAACAACAGCCCCACCAGCTTGGATGCACACCAATGCTGCCTCACTGGTGCATACAGGCACAGGCTGGGACTGTGATGTCATGCAGACCTCCAAGGCAGCACCACCCACGGCTATGCCTGTGCTGTTACCTGCTGTGGGACCATCCTGCAGCCCACACGTGTCACTGTCCAGGATGAGTGATCCATCATCATCGGTGCCGGATCTGGTACCAGTCCATGTTGCAGCATGCTGGCATCCATGGCCACTGTCATGCTGGGACACAGGCAGGGCCTCCTCCGCACCAGCACCACCATCTTCAGTCCAGACAGACAGGCGGGTATGCTGTGGTCCCTCACCTTCGGACACCTGTGGAGGTGGATAGGTGCTCCTCCGTGTCCAGGGTATCGCCCTCAGTGGATGTACCCACCACCGCTGACCCATGTAAACACTCAGGAGCTGTAAGGGAACACAGTAGCGTTAATGTCTTCGCCCTACCCTGTGGCATTCCCTCTATCCCCCACACAGTGACAGCACAGGACCTACCATGCAGTGACGGGCTGCCACCCATCTGGAAGCCACCACCTGAAATGCCCTCTAGGGCACAACACCGCATGCTGCCAGCCACCCGCTCCTCCTGTGGCGTCAGGTGTGGCACATCCAGCTGTCCACCACCGGTTGCAGCACATGCTGCCCTGATGGCAGCCACCTTATCTTTAATACTCCTCTTGTCCGTGCCAACCTTCTTTTTGCACTCCTGCATGGACTGCTGGTGGCTGCCATGCTGGTTGATGGCACGCGCTACCTCTTTCCATGCCGCAGCACGGGCCTATGGTGTTCCCCACTGTCTGCTGAGCAGCAGTTCCCTGTCGAGGTAGGCCTCAAACAGGGCATCTGATTCTGCCCGGGTGAAGTTGGGCCTCCTCTGTCTCCCACACATCTCTGTTCTTCTCCTCCTCGCGTTCGGTCATTATGGAGCCTGTGGGAATGACAGGTGTTACCTCTGAATGTGCAGTCCCATGCATCTCCCACACACCACAGTCCACACTTCCAAACAGCATGCAACCCACCACAATAGACTGCAATACCACACAATGTCCTCTGCAGCCCCATGTCACATTTATATAGTGCAAGGCATGCAAATGAGACGAGGCGCAACTTTAAGTGGATGCTAATGCAGTGGCTGCGCCATGTAATTGCTCATGAGCTGATTTGCATATGCTGGCTAAATATCACGCTGTTGCACCCTGCGCAATTGTGTTGAGCATGCTCAGGCAAAGGCGCAGCTCTGTGACGTGAGCAGTAGGCACCGCATGGTGCATGCCCAGGGTGCTGATGCTGACGCCTGCCACGCTAATGACGTGCTGAACGCAGGAGGCAGTGCAGGACACAGCCACCACTGTGCCAGTGGTGCTACTGTGCTGTTCATGCGTGTGACGCTCATGCCTTGGAGTGCCGTAGGAGCCATGGTGCCACAGCACGGAAGGCCACTGCAGGGCATCACACACAGGCACCCCACCGCACTACACGCAGGGAGTCCCAATCGCGATGTGGCGGTCCGTGCACGACAGACCCTTGACCCTGCAGTCGACCTTTGCCCCCTAGGCACCATGCATCTGCATGGGTGCACCCCTACCGTGCTGTTCAGTGACAGCGTAATGGGGAATGGTGGTGCTGTACCATGCAGCATCTGCACTTGGGGGATGTGCACTACAGAGGGCTATTTTGTGATCCTGGCTGCACAAGAGATGGCATGGAGGAGAGCAGCATTGTGGAGCCCGCTTAAACTTCCAAATCTGGTGGCCATTGTTGAGCCCCATGCTGGGGCCCTGTTTGGGGATGACCCCTTAGAAAGGGCCAGAAGTGCTGTGTGGGAGGTGGCAGAGGCACTGGAGGAGGCCACCGGGATCACCCGCAGTACAGAGCAGTGTCGCCACCACTATGGGGACCTCCGGCGGAGGGACCCAGACAGGTTTGTCCATCTATGGGCACGTGCCAGGCAAGGCACAGTGCCATGTCCAGGTAGGTGCTCCATCCATACACTGGTAGCGTTCGTCTGTCTGGGTATCACGGTGGGGGCCATCCAATGTGGGTGGTGGTGGTGGTGGTGGGATTGCGGCATGGCTGGGCTATGCAGGATTGCACACACTGGGGGACCTTTGCTACTGGTTTATACTGATGTTCCCCTCTCCATGTTTACACCGTAGGCCCTGAGGAGAGGCGCCGTGCCCGTGAGGCACGGGCACAGTGTGAGCTTGAAGCTGCCTGGCAACAGTGATGAGCTAGAGGGCCCATACTGCAGCAGCACCCAGCTGTTGCAGATGCAGGTGAGTGCCTTTCTTCAAGGAACTTCTGCGCATGCTGTGTTGAGGGGTAGGTGGCGAGGCATGGCCACCAGCCCTTGACACCACTGACATGCACGCCACACAGTACACTCAGCACTGTCCTGTGGCACTGCATGTGTGGGAATGCGTCGCTGGTGGTTCATGTGTGTACTGGGTACATGGCTGTGCCACTGCCTTCACACCGCATAGCCTTGTCACTGTACGGCCACAGTGGAGCTGTGCGGGACTGGGTGGTGGGTGTGTGCAGCAGTCTGCATGGCTGTGTGAACCTGGGTAGGCAGGTCCCGTGGACACGATCACTGTGGGTGGTCGCACACCATCACAGGGGCGTGGCCCATGGCTGTATGCCATGCACAATGGGTGGGCTACAGGGGGATGGACAGTCACATGTATTGACTCTGCTCCCTTGTCCTAGGTGGACAGCAATTGATGGCCATTGAGAGGGGCATGCAGGAGCTGCTGCAGCTGGCAAGGGTGTCCCTCGAGATCCTTCAACGACTGGAGCGGCACGGGGTCAGACGGAGGAGGATACATAGGCACCACAGGAGTGGAAAGCGGGGCAGACAATAGGTTCTCCATGCCCCTGAACCCACCTTACCCCCCTGGACCCACCCTCACACCCATTCTTCCCTCTCCCATTTATTCACCCCTACCCCATACCCGCCCCCACCTGGTATGTGGCCCTTTCTCCCCTATTGTAAATATTTGTACATAGTTGTTTGTAACCTTTTTTGAATACATTTGTTTTGTTATGACAACTGTGGTGGTCTCTGATTTGCAGTGGGCTGCAGGTGCTCGGCTGCAGCGGTGTGCATGGTGTCAGGGGTGGTGCAGGCATGGGCGCGTGTGTGTGTGTGTGTCTGGCAGGGAACCACCTATGGTGTGGATGGGGGAATCAGTCACTGTCTGTGGTTTGTGTGTTGTTCTCTGTGCACTGGACACCTGTGTTCAGTGGTCCACGGTGCATGCACTGTGTACATAGTGCCCCTGTCAGACTGTCCATGGCCTGTGCAGCTAACACCCTTGCATGTCTGTGCTATGCACGGTCTGCTGGCATGTCAGTGGTGGCTGTCCATGCCGGACAGCCCCTGTACCCGGCACAATGCCAGGTTGCCTCCTTTCACCAATATGGTGCACATCTGCCTTGTGTGGCACTGTGGCCTCCGCTGTTGTTGTCCCCCCCTCCATGCTGTCACTTGTGTCTGTTGTAGGGGATGTGCTCCACTGTCTGTCACTTGTGCTCCAGCCACATGCTGGTGGTGTACGGCTTCATGGTGCATGCACAGGGTGGCTGGTACACCTGTGCCATGGAGGGGTGCTAGCCGTGGGGCCACGGCTGCTGTGGCCACACGCCAGCAGGTTTATTGACCTGCTACTGTGTCCCTGTGTTGGTGTGCCCTTGGGTATGTGTGGGTGTTTGTCCGTGCACTGTGTTGCATCCTGTGTGGCGCATGCTTCTATGCACCACTGTGGGCATATATGCTGGCTGTTGTGGCCAGTACTGGAATGGGGTGTGTCCTTGGGAGGGTGTGCAGGGTGCTGTAATGCTGGTGGTGGGGTCCAGAGCAGGCCCTGTCATATGCGGGGTACCTCATGTGCCAACGCATGGTCAGTCTCTCAGCTGTACCTTGGGGAGCCATGCAGGGCGGCACTGTGTCTGCAGTTGCTGCATCAGTGTCTGCTGCTGCCCGCTGCAAGGTGCTTGCAGTGGAGCTGCCTTGCATGGCTCCATGGTGCACAGGGTTGCATTGTCACAGTGGGGGTGGTGGCATGCATGGGGTGTCCTACATTGTTTGGTGCTGCTCCTGGGCAGGGTGTCTGGAAATCGCTGTGCAGGGTGTGCACTGCATTGGTGGGATGGTGTAGCATGGGGTGGCCGGACCTCCTTGTGCACCAGTCACAGCTTGCCAGGGGGTGTGCTGGGGCACCATGCCCCAGCTGTGGGATTGTTGCTGGTGTCCATGGGCCAGTGGTTCTTCCAGGTCTCCTCAGGTTGTGCGGTTCATGGGGTGTGGGGGGTGATGTCTG
This sequence comes from Neoceratodus forsteri, assembly GCA_016271365.2. NCBI lineage: Eukaryota > Metazoa > Chordata > Ceratodontiformes > Ceratodontidae > Neoceratodus > Neoceratodus forsteri. The sequence goes on from CM057456.1 coordinate 502,555,709, forward strand.
TTCTGCTGCATGCTCCTCTGCCCATATCTTCCATGGGTGGTGGACCCCTGCATCCTGTCTGCCCATATCTTCCAGGGGTGGTGGACCCCTGCATCCTGTCCCTGCGCATCCCTGGTTGTGCTGATGCACTGTTGCCCTGCTCTACTGCGCATTCCTAGTTGTGCTATTGCACATCAGACCTGCGCCACTGCGCATCCTTGGTTGCACCATGGCGCAGTTGGTGTGATATTCAGTTGTGTGGCGCAAGCGCATCTTGGCCTGCGCAATGTTTGAATATCGCGCGTGTTGCGCATAGGCACACTGAATGTGTGCCTGCTCCTGCTATTGCACTATTTTGTGGCACAGTTTGAATATCTGGGCCATTCAATACAATTTTGGTTAATAGAAAATTATTTTATGACACTATATAACTTGGTAACTTGGTGTATATAGGCAAAGTAGGCCACTGGCCCATTTAATTGTCTCCCACTCATAGTGGGTTTATCTATGGACATTTTTATGTAATAAATACTCGTCTAACCTTCTTTTAAATATGTCAAATGATGAAGAGTCCACAACATTCTTAGGCAGATTATTCCAAATTGTAGGTGTACGTATATTATAAAAGCATTGATGCCTATTGGTTCTTGCCCTATATATAAATATTTGTTTATCGTGTGATCTTGAATTTACTAATTTTTGAATCCTTCTTATTTTACATTGTGCCATTAAGGCCTTGTCTTTCAAGATTCTGTATAAAAATAATAGATATCCTCTGATTCTTCTGGTCTCCAAAGAGTACAGATTTAGGTCAACCAGTCTTTCCCCATACTCCTTATTTTTTAGTCATTTAATAGCTTTTGTCAGCCTCCTTTGTACTTTTTCAATCTTTAGGATATCTTTTTTTAAGTATGGGTTCCAGATCAGTGAACCATAGTCGAGATGGGGTAGGACATAAGTCCTGTATAACTTTAGGACACAGTCTTTATTCCTAGAAATGAATGCTCTTTTGATAGAGTGAATAATACAGTTACATTTCCCTACAGTTTTAACAATATGTGTATCCGATGACAGTTTAGAGTTTACCCATACACCAAGGTCTTTTTCACCTGTACTATTCTTTATAAGCTTTTTATTTAAGAAATATGGATATTTTTGTTTTTTTTTCCCAAAATGTATCACTGCACATTTATTTTCATTAAATTTCATATTATTTCATTCACCCCATCTTTCTATTGTCTTGAGACTATCACTTAATTCTTTATACTTAATTAATGATGTTACCTTTCCACCTATTTTCGTGTCATCGGCAAATTTGTAATGACAGAATCACCACCATTTCCCATATCACTAATGTATAAACCAAACAACACCAGGCGCAACACACAACCCTGGGGAACACCACTGGTAACCTCGCCCTCATCAGAGAGAACTGAATTTGTTCTCACCCTCTGTTTTCTGTTAGACAGCCAATTCCCAATCCATCTTACTATAAATTTATTTAGACCTAGATCAAGCAATTTTGTGATAAGTTTATTATGTGGAACCATATTGAAAGCCTTTCCCAAGTCCAAAAAGATCACATCTACTGGTTTACCCTCGTCTAATTTATAACTTACATGGCTATAGAATGCTAGTAGGTTAGTATTACAAGAGAGTCCTCTCCTAAAGCCATGTTGAGAAGAATCCTGCAATCCTAATTCGATTACATCCTTCTCAATTTTATTTTTAATCAATCTTTCCAGAATCTTGCAACAAATTGCTGTTAGGCTAATAGGTCTATAATTTGCCACATTTGATTTAGTTCCTTTTTTACGTATTGGCACCACTATGGCTTTTTTCCAGTTCAAGGGAATAGTACCGGTTAAAAGTGATTTATTAAATATGTCAGTCAAGGGGTTTATTACTACATCTGAAAGATGTTTCCAAATTATCATGTCAATATTATCCGGGCCTGATGATGAAGTCCTTAAATTAGATAACTCATTCAGTACCATATCATGACTGATACTGAAGGCTTCTGAGTCCATTACCCCTGGAATAGTCACCTTTGAATTATTCTCCTGATAGATAGTCATAAAGTAATTATTGAAACTAACATGCTAACATACTATTTGCCAGCAGATTAGGCCTTACGGTCTATCGAGTCTGCTCGAACCTTAGATCCTTAGTTGGGTGCCACGGCCCTCCCATCCCTTGTGCTCCAGAAACCCCTATCATCCATCCCCACCCCCCTGGGACAGGCCATCATCTGATACATCCACTTTCTGTGTCTGTCCCACCCTCTCTTGAAGCCCTCCACTGTGGATCTCTGAACCAGCTCGCCAGGCAGTGCATTCCAAGGGTCCACCACCCTCTCAGTTAAAAACCTCCTCCTCTTTTCCCCCCTCACCCTTCCACCTTCCAACTTCAAACCATGCCCTCTGGTGATACCTCCCTGCTTTAGTCTAAAGATCCCCTCCATGTTTACCCTATTTATTCCCTTGAGGTACTTGAAGACCTCAATCATGTCCCCCTGTCTCTCCTCTCCTCCAATGAAAACAGGCAGAGCTCCTCAAGTCTGTCCTCATATATCAAATCCCCTAGCCCTCGTATCATCTTAGTTGCCCTCCTCTGTACCCTCTCCAGGAGCTGTATGTCCCTCTTCAAGTGTGGTCTCCAGTACTGTACACAGTACTCAAGGTGTGGTCTAACCAGTCCATTGTACAGTGGCAGAATCACTTCCTTGCTCCTAGAGGTGATCCCCCTTACGATGCATCCCAACATCCTGTTTGCCTTGCTAGCCGCTCTCCTGCACTGCTCAGAGTTATTCATACATGCATCCACCATGACCCCTAGGTCTTTTTCCCCTATTGAGGCCTCCAGCGCCTCCCCTCCCAGAGTGTACCTGTGTTTAGGGTTTCCCCGACCAAGATGCAACACCTTGCACTTAGTGATATTGACTGTTTGCTATTTCTTTGTTACTATTTATTATTTCACCATTAACAGTCATTGAGTTTATTTTTTTCCCAGTTTGCTTGTTGTTGTTAATATAGGCGTAAAAAACTTTATGATTTTTATTTGATGCCAATTTATTTTCAAATTTTACTTTTCCTTTTTTTAATAATAGATTTTAGGGATCTCTGTTGAGTCTTGTATTTATTAAGATTCATCAAGGTTGGACAACTTTATATAAAGTAATAACTTTTGTATACAACCTAGCTTAAAGGAATCAGAGATATGTACATGGATAAAGTTATCTTGCTATTAACTGATGATAGACTCCCACCACGGATGTGGGATATTGCATGGTTATGCTGTCACAGGCGTTTACAAGTGAAGGGGCATGCAAAACACAAACAGCAAGAGGATAGGATGTGCCCAAGACAGACATGTGGGATGACAGAAGAAACGATGGAACATTTCTTTATTTCATGCCCTTATGTAGTAGCATTTTGGGCTAAATTAGCACTTAAATAGAAAACACAGATATGGAGTAATCCTCTTTACAGTATGAAGAAGTAATGGAAGTTTTTTTCTTTCTTAGAACACCTCTAGATGAGGGTACTGTGAGAATCGTTTTTACCATCATTAAATTTGTGTTGTGGCAAATAAGATGCAAATATATTTTTCAGCAACAGTATATACCTCCTAGCCAAGTTATTCAGAACATAGAATCTCTGGTACAAGAGCAATGTAGCTATAAAAAGAAACACATACCCCCTAGGATATGGAAACAGAGATGGCATGCAGTACCTTTTCTGAAAGAAAGTATGGGATGATATGGTACTCGTGTTATTTGGTAATTTAAATAAGATTTTGATTTCTGTTTGTTTTTTGCTAAAACACTGTTTTTTGTTTTCGTTGCCACACTTAAAAAGAATTTAAATTAGGACTTTCTTTGTAAATAATAGAGTAAGTTTCCTTTCAGTATTGTGTTCTCCCTTGATTGATATTGGATTGTATATCTGTGTGTTGCCTGTATATATGTAATAGTTTTTGTACTCATTCCTTGCAATAAAAAATTCCCCTACTCTTCCAGTAGAGGGAACCACTGTCACTTTAATGGAGGTCTCCAGTCCTGAAGCTGCTATGAAGGAGAGCGGCACTTTTGGTGGAATGCATCAAGGCGCTGTTGACGCCAAAAGAAATACAGAAAATCCAGATATTTTTGTAGACGGCAGAACCCAAACTCTCTCTCATCATGACAAGCGGGCAATTCTGCAACAGAAGCTCCATTCCATTGAGCTGCAATTGGCAGTGGACAACAAATGAAAAGACAAGGAGAAGAAAAGGAAACGCTTGTTGCAACATCCCCTGGAAATGCTGAGGAGACTAATTATAAGGTTTTCGTCCGTGGCACATTATCGTCCGATACAGAACATTCGCCACATACTCCATGCCCACAGACTGCTATGTCGCAAGGATGAGACAATGAGAGCGGCTGGTCACCAGAGCGTGCGTTAGAGGGCACAGGATGGAGACAGACCCCTTCTGGGTCTTGGCTGCCAGATACAGATACGAGCAACCAGCAAGGAACATCAGTCAATTCAGTAGTGGCAGATAAGGGTTTACAAAGATCAGACCAGCCTACTGCAACAGCAGGAGATGACATTCAGCTGAGCACTACAGCTGCAGGTACAGTCTTTCAGGGTAATAACTTTTGTATCTCAAAATTAAGGGGTCAACATTCAGGACATACTGCACTGGCTCGAGAAGAGATGTGATGTTCAGGGAACCCCAGACCCCATCTTAGATGGGGAAGGATTTTGGAATAGTGTCTGGAAGGTTAAAATTAAACTCCAGTATGAGGGGAATGATTTGAAACATCTGCCAAATTGTCTCTATATAGGGAGGGACAAAGGCTTTATTTTTTACCCAGGCCAGCCCCATCAATGTTTCAAATGTGGTTCAGCTAGACATATTAGCCCTAATTGTGAAGTCCTCAGATGCACTCAATGTGGAGAAATGGGGCACTCAGGTTACCACTGTTGAAATACACAGAAATGCAATCTATGCAAGGAAGAAGATCACTCCTTTACAAATTGCCCTTGGGCCTCACATAATACTGAAGATGTGGAATATGTAATACATGACTTTCATATTCAAAAAAATTAAAGCAGCATCTGGGTTTTGGTGCTCCCCCCACTCCTAACATTCCTGACCCAGCCACCCCAATACAGGCAGGACTGGCACTGTAGTTTATTTGGCATCTTCTCAAATGCCCCAGCCTGAAGCTACTGAACAAGTAATCATCTCAGAATCAACAATGGAGATGGCACCTCCTTGTCCCCCCCCCACCCGGGACGGGTTCCGGGAGGTCAAATTCAAACAATCAAAGAAGGGGACACCGATTAAACTGGTGACAATTGCCTCAGTGGATCCGGTGACATTGAAAAATCCCTTTACAGTTTTATGGGATGGAGTCTCAGAAGAGGGCGTGGACTCAGATAAAGCCTCTTGGGCTTCCTCACAAGCAAACGTTCCCTCGGACACCAAGGATCCACAAAGCACTATTGCTAATAGAACTCGGAGGAGGCAGATGGAAGTGCGAGCCACCTCCAGAAAACTACCATGAAGTCCTAGGCCTGGATGTTTTTTTTGATGAGGCACTATGAAGTGACCATTGCCTCTCTGAATACTAATAGTGTATTATCAGAGAGGAAGCAACTGGCGACATTTACATTATTCTCAGATTAAGCCTATGATATAATTTTCCTGCAAGACACTAGATTTAAGTTCACTTTCTGAAATTATGTCAGCCATTAATGCATGGGTATGGGGGGCTAGCTATTGGTCAGGAGGAAATGACATCTGTAGTGGTGTAGGGATTTGCTTTATGGAACACGAGGTTAAAGTAACTTATATGGTAGAGATAGATCCAGGCACGGCTTTACTACTAGATGTTCAGCTTCAAGGAATTTATTTTTGACTTATCAATATTTATGTACCACAGGTAAAAACTGCAAGAATAGAGTTATTGAAGCTTATTTTACCATACCTATATACCTCTCAGAACATCCTTCTTGGGGGGATTTCAATGTAAGCTAATTTTTCTCTGATAGAGGCCTTAACACATCTAAAATATATTGTGATTCATCCTATCTCAACCAAGTCTTACAAATGGCAGATTTAATAGATGTATGTGCTACAAATACAGAAATGGCTGCACATACTTTTTTTTAAAGGGGAAGTAAACATTGCAGGGGTCACTCAAATTGTGAAAACGCAAGACAAGACCATCAAACAAGGTATTGGGCTTAGCTGTAGGTGTCAGGACTCCTGAGATATGAATATCAAATTATCTGTAAATGAAAACAAAGCAGCAGCCATTTCATGTCATCTTAAAACAGGAAGTGATGTCACTGAGGGCCAGCTCTATGTTGTTAATTACTACTTGCCTCTCAGTGACATCACTTTCTGTCTCAGGATCCCATGAAATGGCTACTGCCTTGTTTTGATTTATAGAGTATTTAGATATTCATATCTCAGGACTCTTGACACCTACAAGGAAGTTCCTTACCTCGTTTGAAATATCTTTTTATGTGATTTCACAATTTGAAAGACCTCTGCAGTGTTTACTTCCCCTTTAAAGGTAAGTTGTCCACCAGGATTGATTTTTGGTTTATTTCTCCAAACTTGAAGGTTAGATCAAAGGCAGTTACACCGGTAGCTACATCTGATTATGACCTACTAAGTGTTATCCTTTCAGACTTTGCTGAAACTACAAGAGGAAAGGGGTACTGGAGGTTGAATTTATGCTTGCTGGATGACCCAGAAATTAAAGAAGCCTTCATGTATTTAGTGGAAGCAAGGCAATAGTTTTTTTCTTTATGATTCTTTATAGTAGATGATTGGTGGAATGACAGTAAAGATTACTTTCAACAATATTTCCTGCTTACGGGGAAAACTAAATGGACAGGAAAAAAAAGGAGAGATACAGTATTTTGAATTAAGGAATGAGCTTTTTCTCCTACACCAGTTACAGTTGGACAATGAGTTTTCTTATACTGAGCAGATTAACTCTGTTAAAATCAGTTGATAAACATCCAATATGACAGGATGAAATCATTGGAAACAGAGCAGAAGTTTAGGCAGACAGGGAAACAGGGTAGTGTTAATCCCTTTGACTCTTGCACAACACAAAGATGCAATAAAGTTATTTCCCATCTACAATCAAAAGAAGGGATAGAAATACAAGGCAAAAGGGATATTCTCAAGGAGGTAGAGAACTATGTGACTTCCAAATTTGCAGAGGGTAAGATAGTGGACAAGGAGGTCAAGCATTGGTTGCCCTCCAGTGAGTTGCCACAAATCATTGATTATATGATGACTTCACTCACTGCTCTGATCACTGAGCCGGAAGTACACTCAGTTATCACAGGTTTATGACCAGGGGCAGCCCCAGGCCCAGATGGCCTCCCAAATGAGTTTTATAAGTGTATCCTTCTTATATTCCTAAAGAATTGACAACAGCTTCTAATTATTTTCTGCATAACTTTAGACTGCCTAGTAGCATGTATGAGGGCCTTATAATCTTTCTATATAAAGATATAACTGGAGATATATTAGATAACTGGAGACCAATTACACTTCTAAATGCAGACTGTAAAATTTTGGCAAAAATATTAAACGATTGTTTGGCATTAGTACTGGACACATTAACACACCTAACTCAGTTGTGCACCGTACCAGAGACAATTGAGGATACTTTAATATTGTTGAGAGAAATTATGGAGAAAGGAAATGGAGAAGAGATTAGTGGATACTTGGTAGGCCTTGATCAAGCAAAAGCCTTTGACAGGGTTAGTCATGTTCATTTATGGTTGGTGCTGGAAGCATATAGTTTCCCTAAATGTTTTATTGATTAGTTTAAATTGGGTATCCCACCCCCTTACGGCGACACCAACACAGCGAAATACACACCTGTCAGCAAAATTGACACTTTGCCAACAGATCGCTGTGTTGGTGTGCCCGAGACAGAGGTATGCTGTCTCCTGATCCTGCACCCCCGCACTGAATCAACTGGAGTTGAGAATGGTAAAGACAGGGGGGCAGAGCCCCCCCGCATGGGTGGATTGGAAGGCTTCACCCCTGTTGAAAAAACAGGACCAGGAGACACACAGGAATCATGTAGACTGCAACTTGCAGTCAACATGATTCCTGTCAGCGAGCTGATGGTCGACATAAAGTATGTTGAACTGACATGGTAGAGCCCTTAAATTGTACTATAAGAAGATCATGGTTAAACCATGTGTTAATGGTTGGTTAGGAACTGTATGTCCAGTTTATAAGGGCATCAAGCAGGGATGCCCCCTGAGTCCAGCCTTATATATTCTGGCTCTTAATCCACTACTGTATAAAATACAGCAGAATGAAGCTATAATAGGGGTCTCCATTCATAGCGAGAATCAAGAAACTAGAAGTATTTCATATGCAGACGATGTGTGCCTCATTCTGGTGGATCAGGCATCAGGCAGTGCGGCGGCAGCACAGGAGGTGGATAATTACTTAAATCTTACCAAAACAGAGATAAATTTTGGTAAAAGTATATGTTTCCCTATTGGCTCTGCTTTAACAGAGGGTACTATTTGCTTTGGCATTCCAATACAAAAAGTGACGCATAAGGTATTGGGGGTTTATTTTGGACCCGGCAACATGTGCACACACACAATTGGAATCTCTTCACCACAGAAAGCAGGGAGAAAATTAAAAGATGGAATTCATTGCCCGTGTCCAAACTAAAAAGGGTTTATATGATAAAAACCTTTTTAACTATGCTCTTACATTTATGTATGTTTTTTTCCTCCCACAAAGCAACTAGAGACAGTAATATATAGTATTTTTTTCAGTGTGTTTGGGGAAGCAGGCTTAATCCAGTTAAAAGAGGAGTGACCTATAGGCCACTCAAGGATGGGGGATTGAATATGATACATCCGTTAATCTTCTTTACCATGTTCTTTTATGCAAATCTGAAACCTGCATTACAAAACGTTGGTAAAGTATGGGGCCCTTGGGTTCTAGATCATATTTCACCATGGGTATTTGCATGGGAGTCAGATTCTATTATCTCAAAACAAAAATCCCTTTTAGGCCTCCCATACTTTATGCAGTATATTTTGGGGAATTTAAAGCTTTGAGCAATTAAGAGATGCATGTTAACTGATTTTACTAGAAAACAGATGTATGCATATATTGGTAATACATTTTTTTGAAGAACAATCCAGATACTGTGCAAGACCTCTAGCTGAGATAAAGATAGCAAGGTACTATGTTGACTAATCCTAGATTGAAAGGGAAAATGTGGGACATTATGTGGCTTTGTGTACATGAAAAACTTAATGTCAAGAATAATTTAAAACATGAAGAATTAAAGGAGAAAATGTGCCCTAGAGGTAACACCTGGGAAGAGAAATTAGAAACTATGGAACATTAGTTCTTAGAATGCCCATTTATTCTTTCCTTTTGGGTTTTATTGTTTTGTAAGTGGCATAAATTCCCCTTTAAATTAATAAATAGGAATATTTTATTATTAGGTCTGGTATCTCAAGCTTGGGCTAAATATGATGCAGGGATGATCCAGTTGATTCTTTTGATACTTAAATATCATATATGGCATACTAGGTGTCAACTAACCCTATATAAGAAACAGTCTTCAGCTGAACAATTGTTTTGGACTGTGTAAACCTCTTTAGTACAGATGCTAAGCACACTGAGTTTCGGCAAGGTGCGGCATCACAAGCTCAGTCCTGGTGGAAATACAGGGATTGGATAGAGAAGGTATGATAAAATAAGCCCGGGGTTTAGGGGCTTGAATTTTATTTATAGGTTTAGGTGGGGTGTATAGTTTGACCCTTATACAGCCTTCATCCTAGAGAGTCAGTATGAGATGAGCAACTTATGAAGTAAAACATATTGTACATTCATGAATCTTTTGAGTTTATTTCCTCTTTTCCTCCTAGATGGACTCAAAAAGACATAAATATGAGGAAATTTCCTTGGGGGGGTTGTCTTTATGTAATTAGTTTCTTTGGTTTTGTAGGGTATTCTGGGTAATCTGACTAAAATGCTTAAATAATTCTTCTTGGATTTTGTTTGCTATTTATTTTCTTTTATGAGACTTAGATATGAATTACAGGTTCTTTTTTCCTAATTCTATCAATTGGGTCTTAAATACTGACATTATACATTGGGTAAATGTATGGAATATTTAAGTTTTATGGGTTTTAAATCTATTTTGATGTGGGTGATGTAAAACAATATGATTCACAATAATCTTCAGGAAAATGTCCCCTATTTTTTTAGTGGGGAAGGGAGGGAGGGGTTAAGGCTTTCCTTTTTGTATTATAGGTTGGAAGTATAATACTGAAGTCAAATGTAGGGGTATGACTTCAATACTTCCTTTTTTTATTATTCATTTTGTTTAATTATGATTTGTGTGATGTAACACTATTTGTCTATATTTACTTTCAAGTTATAATACCAAATTCCCATACTCTTAAAGTAGTGGGAAGGTGGGGTAGGGAGTATGCTGAAATACTCATGTTACTTTCTTCTGATTATGATTTTGATGTTTATTTCATGTGATTTTTAACATGTATAGTGATATTATTGGATTCTTTGTTTTGAAGTTACTGTATAATAAAAATTCCCCTACTCTTTTCGAGAAGTGCCATGGGATCTTTAACATCCATCTGAACTACCACCACATCAAGCAGATGGGACCTCGGTTTAATGTCTCATCTGAAAGACAGCACCTCAGGAGTGCAGCACCCCCCACATGCTGCACTGCAATGTCAGTACTGGGATTTAACCCAAGTGCCAGGTGCCTCCACCCAGAGTGACAATAGTGGGGGTATCTACCTAATCTGGTACAGCCCTCTGGGAAGCTATAACCTCCCACACACCCACCTAGTGACCTTGTACTTCTAGCAACAGTTAACACACAGTCAGCAATCAGCATTAATAATATGCACACACCCTTTACACTTCAGCAAATTCCCTGGAGCCCCCTGTAAAAGCAAGGTTAGCAAAACAGGTATACACTCCTATCACAGTAACCCATCTAATAATGCACTCGTGAGCCAGGTTACACGTGAAACAACAATCAGATTTATTAAGGGAGTCATGAACAAGGAAGGGGCGTGAATCTAGATGAATGATTACTATTCTGATTAAATTCAGATTACTTTGTATGCACTTTTAGTTCCAAATAAACAGTCTTACAACACTGGGTACCCAGGATGTTATACTGGCAAGCCAGAGGCGTTGCCTGGGGGTGGCCAGCGTTGTAGCTGTTGTGGGGGCCCTTGATGAAAAGAAAAAGGCAGTTAGCATGCACAACAGAGCTTTGATTATCTGTAATCATGGCCAGTTGGCACAGTCTCTTGTAACCCAGAAAATGACAGAAGCAATTAGATGGTACCACAGATAATTAACTGATTTGTTGCAGGGAGCTACCCTGGATTTACTCACACTACCAGTTGGCTGTGATGAGTAGTGATGTGGAGACCTCATGTAAATCACTGAGAAGCATGGGGAAGCAGGGCCAACATGGCACACCTGCTCTTAATGACCTTTCCCTCCAGGTGGCTGCAACCTGTGAGTTGTCTCTGCACAGGGGCTGGATCCCCAAAGCCGGTAGCTCGCTGAAGAACAGTCTGTGGTGCAGGAATGGTCAGTTTGGGCTGAGCTTGGCATAGGCCCAAGGCTGAATAAACAATTCTGGCAAAGTTCAGTTTGCTGGTGAATGCCTCCAGCTGGCAACACAGTTCTGTCACTGGCAAAACAGGCCATGATCCACGATAAACATTCTGCACATTCAACAGGAACAACATTAACTTCTCTAACTCTCAATTTAGTATTCAGGCCACTTGCTATTTCAGTAAATTCACTGAGCAAACCTCTCAATCATTACATCAGTCTCAAACAACCTCTGGGCCAGATGCTTCACAAGAGCTTTCTTTCGGTCCAAATCCAGGCTGCACCTTCAGATATCTTGGAGCTTTCTGCTGCAAGTAAAGCTTCCTTATCGGTTTAGTACGATTACTGCAATCAGGCAGTCAAAGGCAGGAGAACAGTAGCAGGAAGGCAAATCAGGCCTCCCCTGATGATTTCCTTCTGATCCTTCCAGGGAGCAGCTGCCCAAATGCATGAGCTGCTCACTCTTCAAGCTCTAACTCCAACTAAACTACTGTCTCTAACAGTTCTGGGGATTTCCCTTGGTTTCCAGAGTTCTGGTTGGCTAGGGGGAGCTGTCAGTCACAATTTGGATGCCCCCTTCAGTTCAGTTTAGGTGCCATCCTAAAAACTACAAAAACTACAGATTTTCCTTCCCGTGAGGCACTTGAGCTAAGGACCCGTAAAGGCCCCTGTATCCCATTGGTCCAAATATTGGAAGTCCTGGACCTAACATAGTGGCTTCCATCCAGATAAACAAAGCTGCAAGAAGGCAGGTTAGAACAAACTCTTTAATTCAAATACAACAGCAGGTTAGCAGTAAATAATTACAGTACTAGTTCAGGCTCCCCCTGCTCTATTATTAACTGCAGAGTGGAGCAAATCAAAATGGTGTCTGTCCGATCGCAAGTTCTGATGAACTCGGATCCAGCCCAGACCATTTACTATACACATACTGGCTAAAGTCTTAAAGTGACAGGTGCAGAGGCACAGCTTGGCACTCTCACATAAAACAACAGGGTCAAACAAATAACCATAAATTTACTATCTCTGCAGGATGTCTGCCTGGCAGTGGTCATTGATGGATCCCTGGGAGACACCTGAGGTAAGCCCCCAAATTGGGGGGTGCTACACTCTCCCCTGCCTAGGAAAACTTGGCATCCACATCAAGTCTATACTTCATAATCATTTGTACTCAGGGAAAATATTATTTGTGAATATATACAAGCTGCATCCATAGACTAATATATACATACTACATAGTTTCTTATTTGACACATCAACATAAGAAGCATGCTTTGCTCATAACCAGTTTTGGTTCATAGGCAATAATACTGCTTAAACATTCTACATTTTCATTGGTATACTAATTCATGTAGTTAAACACATTACCCTTATCTGTACCACTTCCTAGACCCTAACACACAGGGATGAGGGTCTGACCCTGTCAGCTAATTTTGGGCTGTTTGTAAAGGGACCCCGGGAATACTTGTTGGAGGGTTTCAGTACTAACTGAGAAGCTGCAGTGTATCCTATTTTTGGGAGGGAATTAGCTGTGATGTATGCCCCTTTATGGACTACATTCATGGGAATATCTACAGGTGTTCCTGGAGTATCATAAGTGAGAGGTACTACCAGTTTGACATCTCTTTCGGATCTTCTAGGTGGAAGGGATACAGGCACAGTCCTTGTGACGTCTGTATCTGGGTTAGCTACTTCCAGCTTATTGTCCAGCAACAAATCAGGTTCTGCATTAAGAGGAAACTCTGCACTGTATGTTTGTTCAGAGTTTAAAGGAGAACTTGCTTCTACAGGGGTGCTTACATTTATTTGCTCTGCAGACTCGGGCTCTTCATTGACGGGGAACTCCATAGAATTTAAATCATGTAACACATTGCTGATACTTTCAGAATTAACAACACTTTTTGAGTTGTGATCAGATTTGCAAGGCCCAGATATCTCAGATTCAGGTAAGGACTCATTGGTTGGGTCCTCATTCTCTTGTTCAGAACTTGCCGCTTCAATCTCTGACAGCTCCACCAAGCATAAGGAGTCAGCTATTTTGAAAGTTACAATTTGTACCTCACTATCAGGTGGTATTGGAGTAGTCGAGTGTGCAAGATTATCTGATACTTCATGACAGTCAGCACTGTCTCCCATATTACACAAAGGGTTGCCTTGAAACAGCTGGGCTAGTTCGAAAGAGGGATAATTCGTAATTCCATATTCACTGTCATCGGACTCAGAATGATTGTCATTATTAACTACAGCAGGATGTGACGGAAGCTCTGGCTGTGCATTAACAGGAGGCTGACTGGATTTTCTCTTTTGAGTAGCAGATTGGGTAACAGGCACAGTGGGGGCACTAACTTGAGGTGCAGAGTCTATGATAATTTGTTCAATGGGTAAAAGGTGATTTTGGTGTGTTGTTTTCACAGCTTTTGGAGTATTTTCTGGACACACTTGGTAGACTGGCAGGTCATCCAGTTTGCTGATGACAATGTACGGGGTATGACTCCACCGGTCAGCTATTTTGTATTTTCCTTGCAAACCCAAATTTCTCATTAATACATGGTCTCCAGGCTGTAACTCTTGAGCTTTAATATGTTTGTCATGTCTTTCCTTGCTGGCTAAGTTTTTTTTTTTGCAGCCAAAGTACGCTCAAGTTGGTAGGTGTGATTAAGCTGTGCTTTTAGCTCTTGTACATACTGTAAATACTGTAGGTATCGGTTTGAGTTCCATCTGCTGACATTCCAAAACAAATATCAACAGGTAAACATGCATCTCGACCAAACATTATCTTATATGGTGAAAAAAGAGTTGCATCATTGCGAGTACAATTGTAGGCATGCACCAAGGTACTTATTTGTTGACCCCACTTTGGCTTGTCCTTCGGGTGAAGAATGCCCAGCATGTCCAGCAATGTTCTATTAAATCTTTCGGGCTGCTGATCTCCTTGTGGGTGTTATGGAGTGGTTCTTGACTTTCTTATACCCCAAAACAAGAGCATTTCTTTAATTAAACAGCTTTCAAAGTCCCTTCCCTCATCAGAATGGATCTGCTGTTGAGCACCATGGTAGACGAAAAACTTTTCCACAAGTACTTTGGCTACGGTGGCTGCTTTTTGATCCTTGGTCAGATCAGCCTGTGCATAATGGGTGAAGTGGTCTGTCACAACAAGCACATTGCTAATGTTTTTGGTATCTGGCTCTAAACTTAAAAAGTCAATACATACAAGCTCCATATGTGCACTAATTGTGATGTTAACCAAGGGTGCTGCTCTTTGTGGATGGGTTTTTCTTTGGAGGCATCTGCTACAAGTTTTGATATATTGATCAATGTCTGTACCCATCTTGGGCCAGTAGAAATGGGCACAGGCTAAGTCCAAGTTTCTCTCACTACCCAACTGTCCCATCTGATCGTGGAGAACTTTCAGAACTACATGGGTAAACATTAACGGTAACACCAGTTGTTTTCTTATGGCATTTCCCTGGCTATCGGTTAGTTCTCGATATAATAGTTTCTCTTGAAGCTTGAGTTAGGGACCCTCTCTAAACAGTAAGGCAGTTTGCTGATCATTGGATCATAGCTTGGAGACATCTTCCCCTCTGTACAAAGCATCTAAGACTGGTCTAATCATGGGGTCCCGATACTGTTCCTGTTGAATGTCAGCTGGAGTGAGCTGCAGTAAGGCATTAATGTCTAGTGCTGTGAAATTACAGTAGGCTACAGGCACACAGGTTTCTGGAGGTTCCAGACAATTGACTAGGCAATCTACAGTTTCAGAAGACGGGTGTTTCTCTTTGCCTAACTTGTGGCACAGGGCCTTTACAGATTGCTCGGACAGTCTCACCCACTCAGAACTTCATACAGGCCTCCTGGATAGAGCATCAGCGTCGATGTGATTCAGACCTGGACGGTACTCCACTGAATAATCATATATTGAAAGTGCCAATAGCCAACAGTGTCTGGTTGCATCTAATATGGCTGAAGTCTGGACATATGTGAGAGGCTTATTGTCGGTATTTACCAGAACTTTAGCACTGTAGAGGTATTCATGAAATTGGTCTACTATTGCCCACTTTAATGCAAGAAATTCAAGTTTATGCACAGGGTAATTTTTCTCAGATGGCATCAGACTTCTACTAGCCAATTCCACAGGGCGTAATCCTTCCTCATACTCCTGATAAAGCACGGTCCTGAGTTCTTTCAAGATGGCATATGTATGTAACACGTATGGCTTAGCTGGAGCTGTGTAAGCGAGTACAGGAGCATGGGTGAGCTGATGAATAATCTCATAAGAGGCTGTGTCACATTCCTTGGTCCGCCTAGCCCCAAATAGTTCATTGATCTTGAAATAGGTTTTATCATCTCCTTTTACAGCACTCTTTTTATATTTCTGGTTTGTAGGTGGGTACCCTTGAGTCAGGTTTAGGAGGGGGCAAATTACTTTAGCGTAATCTTTTACAAAATGGTGATAGTAGTTAAGGCTTCCACTTTACTTAGATCACTTTGAATGCCCTCAGAAGATACAATGTGGACCACATACCTTACAGATTTCTGAACAAATTGGCATTTGTCGATAGACAGTTTTAATCTGAATTCTTCTAACCAGTCCAGGACCTTGAACAAGCGAGTCTCGTGCTCTTCAAGTGTTTTCCCAAACACAATGACATCATCCAGATAAATGAAGCATTCAAGTAGATCCATGTCTCCTACAGCTCGCTCCATTAATTTTTGGAAGGTGGCAGGCACTCCAGAGATGCCCTGGGTCCTGCAGATGAATTTGTAGATGCCCATAGGACAGATAAATGCAGTTTTGTCTCTATCCTCTGGTGCCATTGGGATTTGGTAGTACCCACTTCTAAGATGGAAAACCACTGGCTCCCATTAAGACAATCGAGGGTAGCAGCCCAGTGGTGCTGAGCATTGAGACACTGGATGCCACACCTTTCGCCACCCCGGCAACCCCAGTTCAGAAGTGAGCCCAGGCCACCGGGGATCAGCAGGGAAGGGAAAGGATAGAGCATCTTATGATAGCTCTCCTGTTCCAGGGATGGGTGGGCATGTCATCCTGCTCCTTGGCTGCCTTCTGGTGGAGGATAGGAGGCAGCGCCAGATTCCATGAGACTTGAAGCGTGGCTTCGTGATGCGCATACATGTTCACGGCAGTGAGGGGAGGGACAGAAAACCATGAAATTATGGCTGCAGGCTCCATGAAGCCCCTCCAGGATCCAGGACGTAGCACTGCTCAGGCACAACCTGAAATTGCCTGCTCCAGATATGTGTATGGGTGGGAGAGGACAGCCTCCCCCTCCCACCACGGGGGCAATCCATGGGAGAACAAAGGGCTCGGGGTGCCAAGGAGCGGAGGTCCCGGTGACTGGAACAAAGGTGGATGGATAGATGCCTGCAGACTGAGGAGGATAAACAATATGCAAAAAAAAAGACAATCGAAGGCATCCTGGATACAGGGCATTGCATACTGGTCTGGTATGGTGCTTTGGTTAAGGGTCCTGTAGTCCACACACATTCTCGTGGACCCATTCTTCTTGTGGACTACCACAATGGGGGGATGCATAAGGGCTATGTGAATTCTGGATGATTCCAGCTGCTAACATCTCTTGGAGGTGGCGTCGAACATTGTCAATGTCCACTGGTGCCAGTCTGCGTGACCTTTCACAAAATGACCTCTCGTCATGGAACCTGATAAGGTGTTCAGCACCGGTAATGCATCCGACATCCCATTCCTTTAACAAAAACACTTTATTCAATTGTGCCAGCTTGCAACTGATTCAGTCTTTCCACTCACTGGGAATAGGAGACTCTCCAAAGTCGAACATGTCTGGGAATACTTCCTCATTTTCCTCTCAATGGCACTTGGTTGGCAACACTGCAGTATCCGCGCAGTACACCTGGGCCAGGGTACAGCAGCAGGGAACTTCAGTGTCTCTGTCGATCACATTGCAGAGTTGCACTACTACTCTTCTAGCATAAGCATGGGCTTTAAGAGGGAGCACACTGGGTTTCACTAAAAGTCCATTAGGCAGCTTCCCCTCTTCTAGGGCATCCAGTATAAGAATCTTGTTTGTGACATCTTTTTTGATATGTAACTCTCCACTAACGTGAAACTGTGAATTCAGTTTCAAGATGAGAGGTGATTGGTCCTTCTTCCAGACATACCCCACTGGATCATCTTTGTCATTCATTATGTTCTGCAGCTGCATCTCATAAGTTTTTTGTACCATCACGTGAATAGGTAAGGCTCATCCGGTTTTCTGAGCTCGCTTCTCTAGACACATTTCTGCTAGGTGGCCAAACATGTGAGCATTAGTGCCGATCAGTATGGGAATTCCATCATGTAGTCCAGTGGAAGGGCAGATCAAGGCCAGAGTCTCCATGGGCTCATCCATGCCAGCAACAGCAGAAGGCAAAGATAGCCATATTCCTAAGTAACCAAGATATGGGTATGATTTTTCGCTCTAACCCCATACATGCAGTCCTTCTAAGGGTTGTAGAGGGTGGTCAGACAAGTGCTGTTCATACCAGTCTTTGAATATTACAGTGACCTGGGACCCACTGTCTAACACGGCTTGGACTGGGATACCACCAATACACATGGTACTCTCCAGGGAGGGTCCCACCATTTTTTTCCCAATCCTGTGAAGCATTTGCAGGAGCTGGAACAAATGACTTGACCACAAATGAATTGTGTCAAGACAGAGCCGGGGCTTCCCTGGCACTAACTTGCTTTGGGTACCTTTCTGCAAGCAGTCTGTCTCTCACCCTAGCTGCATCCTCTCAGGATCGGCATTTTCTCTTGTGGTGACCATCCTTTCCACAACCGAAGCAAAATGTACCATCTCTGGTCTGCCTCGGCTGCGACGTTACAGTAGAGGGTCTTGGTTTAGCTTCTCTTTTTCTTTGCTAGGCCAGAGACTGCACACTACATCCCATTAATTCTCTTACCATAGCAGTCAATTCATGTAGTTCAGTTCTGGGGCTGTCTTCTACAGGGGGCACCTACGCATGCACTCCCACTCTCATAGCAGATGCATTCTGAAGAGGGTTCTAGTCCTCATCCCTAGAGGCAGCCTTGGTAGGGGCACCAGTTTTAAGTTCTCTGATTTCTCTCAGTAGCTCTGCCCATGGTGGGGCATTCCTAACAGTCTCTTTGTGCTCATCTGGCACTACGTCCCGCCCTTGAACTTCACCCACCTGACCACCATCAGTAACCTGGGCAGCAGTGGCAGAGATGTGAGGGGGCCCCCAGGGTGGCCTCCTTTGTTCGGTCTCCCAGACTTCTTTCATCAACCCATCACATAAGGGAGGTGAATCCAGCCGGTGTGCCAGCCATAACTTAAGCAACAATAGTTCAGACTATGAAGTATCTACTACTTAAGTATCTGGTCCAGCCTAATTCGATCTAGTTCAGCTGGAACCACACTGCCTTTACTAAGACATTTCTGTATGGCCTTCTCATGCCAAGGTACATACTGTATACAGACAAGGGCTCCCTCTGGCATTGATGGGTTGTTCTAAACCTCCAGAAAAGATTCTCGTCGAGTCTGGGCTCCCAAATACATTTTTCAAAGCAGCCAAATAGTCCTGTGCAGTTGCCCCAGGGTTATTAGCCTGCCTTGCGTGTATAGTATCCAGAGCAAGACCTTGGAGACTTTCACTCAACCTTTTCCTCTTCTCCACCTTGGATCATTGCCAATCAGGCACTACGGGGGCAACATATTCTATCCATGTCTCCCAATCATCTTCCACATTGAGTGTGGGGAGGGTACCGGAAAATGTTCTAAGCTTGCAGTAAAAGTCATGACTAGTTGTGGTGGGCACAGGTACAAGAGTAGGGACAGCAATCGAGACAGGTGCTGAAACAGGAGCAGGTGCCAGGACTGGTGTAGGTGCCAGGGAAGGGGAACCCCTAGGAAGCTGAAATAACATTTTGAAGTCCTCAAGGGTTTGGTCCTCACCTAGTAAAATTTTGGCAAGCTTCTCCTCAAAACTTTCAGATAAGGGTGGGGGTTCTGGTTCTGAGGGATTCTCACTATCTTTAGTTACTACCCTCCAGGAAACTGGGGACCCATCAGTGGCAATAGTTTTGGGCACCTTAGTACTGTCCACTGGGTTGCTACACTCCACAAAAGCCATTAACGTTTGGGCAATGGGGTCAGACATCCAACCTGCTATCACAGCCTCACCCAGACATTCAATGTTTGCTAGGGCTTCCACAATAGTGCCTTTGTCAGTACCCAGGGGTATATCTAGCAATAAAAGGGTGTTGTGAGGGTCAATATCACTCCCCATACATCAATTAACTAACTGCAACACAGCCATTTCCTTTGAGGAGTCAGAATCAGTGCTAGTACTATTGTCCCCACTGGTAATGGACCACACGTAGTTACCCATAAAAACAGTGGGTTCCAGGTGGAGCTTTACTACAATTTTGTGATGCGTCCAGTAGGGGGCACTAATGTAACAATTAACTGCAATTTTGTATTTTGGCCACAAAGGGTGCTAATCCCAGCAGTGCCTACAAGATGTAATCCCTAGGTGGCACTATCCATAGAGTTACAACCCCTGCCTGTATCTCTAGCCACAGGCTGAGGGGCCTTGTTTCTATATTAAGGTGTCTTCACCCATAGTAACAATAGTGGGGGTATCTACCTAACCTGGTATAGCCCTCTGGGAAGCTATAACCACCCACAAACCCACCTAGTGACCTTGTACTTCTAGCAACAGTTAACACATGGTCAGCAATTAGCATTAATAATATGTACACACCCTTTACACTTACCACCAGGTCCAGCCTTCAGCAAATTCCCAGGAACCCCCTGTAAAAGCAAGGTTAGGAAAACAGGTATACACTCCTATCACAGTAACCCAACTAATAATGCGCCCGTGAGCCAAGTTAGACGTGAAACAACAATCGGATTTATTAAGGGGGTCATGAACAAGGAAGGGGCGTGAACCAAGATGAATGATTAATATTCTGATTAAATTCAGATTACTTTGCATGCTCTTTTAGTCTCAAATAATCAGTCTTACAACACTGGATGTTATACTGACTAGCCAGAGGCATTGCCCGGGGGTGGCTGGCATTGTAGCTGTTGTTGGGGCTCTTGATGGAAAAAAAGGGCAGTTGGCATGCACAACAGAGCTTTGATTATTTGTAATCCTGGCCGGTTGGCCCAGTCTCTTGTAACCCAGAAAATGACAGAAGCAATTAGATGGTACCACAGATAATTAAATGATTTGTTGCAGGGAGCTACCCTGGATTTACTCATGCTACCAGTTGGGCTGTGATGAGTCTGGTGATATGGAGACCTCATGTAAATCACCGAAGAGCATGGGGAAACAGGGCCAACATGACACACATCCACTTCACAGCCTTTCGCTCCAGGTGGCTGCAACCTGTGAGTTATCTCTGCACAGGGGCTGGATCCCCAAAGCCGGTCTTTCGCTGAAGCACAGTCTCTGGTGCAGGAAGGATCGGTTTGGTCTGAGCTTGGCATAGGCCCAAGGCTGAATAAACAATTCTGGCAAAGTTCAGTTTGTTTGCTGGTGAATGCCTCCAGCTGGCAACACAGTTCTGTCACTGGCAAAACAGGCCACGATTCACAATAAACATTCAGCACATTTAACAGGAAAAACATTAACTTCGCTAACTCTCATAGAAACATAGAAACATAGAATTTGACGGCAGATAAGGGCCGCTTGGCCCACCTAGTCTGCCCATTTTCCTACCTAACAGATAAGCTGCAGATCCTAGTTAACCAACAACTTACTTCATCCTACCCCCCACTAGGACTGCCTTATGTCTGTTCCATGCATTCTTGAATTTTCAAGTCAGTGTTCAGGCAACTTGCTATTGCAGTAAATTCACTAAGCAAACCCCTCGATCATTAAATCAGTCTCGAACAATCTTTGGGCCTAATGCTTCACAGGAGCTTTCTCTCAGTCCAAATCCAGGCTGCACCTTCAGATATCTTGGAACTTTCTGCCGCAAGTAAAGGTTCCTTTTCAGATTAGCCCAATTACTGCAATCAGGCAGTCCAATGCAGGAGAACAGTAGCAGGGAGGCAAGTCAGGCCTTCCCTGACGATTTCCTTCCGATCCTTCCAGAAAGCATCTGTTCAAAAGCTCAAGCTGCTCACTCTTCAAGCTCTAACTCCAACTGAACTACTGTCTCTAACAGTTCTGGGGATTTCCTTTGGTTTCCAGAGTTCTGGTTGGCTGGGGGGAGCTGTCAGTCCCAGTTTGGATGTCCCCTTCAGTTCAGTTTAGGCGCCAACCTAAAAACTACAGATTTTCCTTCCCACAAGACACTTGAGCTAAGGACCCTTAAAGGCCCCCTGTATCCCACTGGTCCAAATGCTGGAAGTCCCGGACCTAACATGGTGGCCTCCATTCAGACAAACAAAGCTGCAAGAATGTATTTTTTATTTATTTATTTAAATTTTGGTAACCGGGTAGGCCCGCTGGGACCAGTAATAGTCCCTTTTTCAGGGGCGACCCAGGGTTAATTACACAATAATACAACAGGATATAACTTTTACATTAAATTCAACAACATACAGTTAAATTATAGTTCATGAAAGGAGACAGTCATTTAGGCAGACAGAGTATATAAAGGGGACTATTATCAGTTCTTTATCATACACATTAGGTGAGGTCAATAATCATAACAACTTTCTAATTCAAATATAACAGCAGGTTAGCAGTAAATAATTACAGTACTAGTTCAGGCTCCCCCTGCTCTATTATCGACTGCAGAGTGGAGCAAATCAAAATGGTGTCTGGCCAATCGCAAGCTATGATGCACTCAGACCCTGCCCAGACCATTTACTATACACATATTCGGTAAAGTCTTAAAGTGACAGGTGCGGAGGCACAGCTTGGCACTCTCACGCAAAACAACAAGGTCAAACAAATCACCCAAATAACCATGGATTTCCTTCTGCTGCAGGATGTCTGCCTGGCAGTGGGCATTGATGAAGCCCTGAGGAGACACCTGAGGTAAGCCCCCAAATTTTTTGGGGGGGCTAGTTATGTTTTTAACCTTTATTTGGGGCAAGATTTGTGTAGGAAGTAGGAGTTACTTAGTGGGTCAAAACGTCAATAAAAATTGAGATTTTTTTCACTTACCTTGGAAAACCCAACTCAAACCTCTTCGCTGTGCCTTCTGCTGCTGCTCAGTAATCCCAAAAAGCAGAAACACTGCAGTCAGTTGTCATGGTGCCAAGAGAAGAGACAACAGTTATGGTTCTTCCAAGTAGTCCCAACAGTGATGATGTGCTGCCAGCAGCCCGCAGTCAATCCGAACTGAATCCATCGATTCGCCATCCCGTCCAAAAGAAAGAAAAGCAGCCCGCCTGAAATATGGCTTTCTTATACCGAGCTGCCCTGGCTGCTTAAACCAATTTGGTGCCAGTGAATTTTGAACTCCAAATCCGCTGCTGATTGGGGAGGATGCTGGGTTCAGCATCACCATGTCGCGTCAATGAATGATGGAATGTGACCAGAGCGCAGGGACAATCATCGCTGCAGGAGGAACAAGATAGACAACTCTGAGCAAGCATTTTTTCTGCAGAGACAGGGGGGAGGAGAGTCAAATGTCAAATGAACTGATGGCAGGGGGCACAGCGGGATGGATGGGCTGTTGTTTTTTGTCAGAGGCGGACTCCACTCTGCCACCGCCACTGAAGTATCATCATTCATCATGCTAATTAAACCTGCTCAGCAAACTCAGGCAGTGGCGCAGCAACTTCCCACAAGGCCTGGGTTCAAGGATATGTAACCCCTAGGTGGTGC
Organism: Neoceratodus forsteri; assembly: GCA_016271365.2. Taxonomy (NCBI): domain Eukaryota; kingdom Metazoa; phylum Chordata; order Ceratodontiformes; family Ceratodontidae; genus Neoceratodus; species Neoceratodus forsteri. Next base: position 502,579,169 of record CM057456.1, read on the forward strand.
TATCCCAAGGGCTACTACCCCTGCTTGTTTAACTACTAACAGGTTAAGGGGCCTAGCTCCAATGGCGGGTGCCTCCACCCAGAGGTCAGGGTTTGCAGTAATTAAACTAACTTGGTCACAGCCCTCTGGGACACTGTAACCCCCCTTTCTTCCCACTAGTGGCCCACACAATGCATTAGGAATATCTTCACAATGTACACTTACCCCCAGGACTGGCTCCGTCGACTGGACCCCGGGGACCCCTTGCAAAACAAGATGATACAGTGCAAAAATCACAGTACAATACTTTAACATAAACGAATACCTCAGCCAGTGTAACTTTGCTATAACCAACAGATCTGATTTATTTAAGGAGCTGTAACAAGGAAGGGGGAAATCAGGTTAATTAGGTTAAACAGATTAATAATCACAGTACTGTGCGCATACCCAGAGTCCCAAATTGTCACTTTCATTGGGTACCCAGGATGGGGTGGGGTTAGCCAGGATCAGTTGCAGCTGGTTGGGGCCCTGTGATGGAGAAACACTGGCACATTACCCAAATTGTAATCCGGAGCCAGTTGGCTCAGTTCGTGAAGAAATGAAAAAAAAAACAACAGTTAGATGACAGACTTGCAATTCGATAAAAAGATGGCAGGGAGCTACCCTGCTTTGTACTCACAAACTCAATTCTGGGAACTGGATGAAAGGCAGATTGTCCTGGATTGCCAGGAGGAGCAGACCATGTGTGGACAAGGTCCTTGTGACTGGACCCCACTGCAGTTTAGAGTAAATGGATGTAGTCTGGATTAAGCTGGGGTTTACTTCCAGCTTCATGCACTCTATTCATTGTACAGGGGATTTGAAATGTGATTCCCCATAAGCACTACACACATTTATATGTAAAAGGAAACTACTATACCAGGCAGGCTGCTTCTCTATCCCAATCGCAATTACTGCACAGTACCCGGGAGAACACACAGCAGATTCAGTTCCTGACAGACCCAGCGCGATTCAGCAATTTCTCCAGTCTTCTACAGGGTGAGCCTGGTTTCTACTCTTCAGATCTCCTTGATTCTCTTCACAGGTCTGTTTCAGTCCGAACAGGTGCTCCTACAAGCTGCAGACCAAAACTTAGGGCCTTACACGAGATTCCCACGCTAAAACTACACACCGAAGAAGCACACAGCTCCCTGTCTCTTCACAGCCCAAACTGATCTGATCTTTCCAGTAGACAGAGCCGGGCATTTCCTTTGAGTTCCTCCCAGTTCAGTTGGCTGGTTTGGCTGTCACTCACAGTAAACTCCCCCTGTTGTTGGAAACAAGGCGCCGAAGTCAAAACTACATTTCCCAGAGTCACTGCCCTTACAATCCCCTTACAGCAGGCTCCAGAGGAGAGTCCAAGTTCTGATTCGCTCAGAGCAGGCTCCATTTTAAAGGATCCCCACCATGATTGGTCCAATTCAGCAGTTCAGAACCAACATGAGGGAGCTTGCTCTGCACTGTCCTTGCTACAAGAAAGCAGGTTAAATCAAAATGCATTTTCATTATTACTCTAACAGGTTACAAGCAAACAATTACATATTTGAAGAGTGCTCCTTCTGCCCACTTAGCGATGGCAGAAACAGAGCGATTTGGCAGTAGCTCGAGCGGGACTCAAGCAGGAAAACACACAGTCCCCCCATACAAACTAATTATGTCTGCAAGCAGACAGCTCTTAAAGAGACAGTACCAAAGGCTCTAAAAGCACTCACAGATAAACGGCTTAAATGCCAAACACCATTCAGGCTTGAAGCATTCAAGCAAGCTCCTGAAAGACTTTTTGGGAGCCCCCATTTGCAGGGGGGTTACACCCTTCCTGGCCTGGGAAAGCTTGGCGTCCGCGTCAAGCAAATACCCCCATAAGTTTCAATACACCCATATACATTTACATCAGTATCACATTAGGCTTATACACGTAATCATCAGTCAATATATCACTTTACCAGAAACACATTTCTGAAACTGTGCAGTACGTCACTCTTTACACAGTATTACACACACATTGTACCATAACTCAGGTTATTACCTCTTGTACATGAAACCTGAAGAGAGGGGGCCCTTCCCTATCAGCTATCTTGGGGCTGGATGGGGCAGGGGCACCATACCTAGAGGGCAACACAAGTAACTTGGAGTTAGCACTGATATTCAGTTTGGGCAATGAGTTCGGGGACACATACACTCCTTTATGGACAACATTGAGAGGCAAGTCCACAGGCCTCCCAGGGGAATCATAACTGAGGTGCACCACAGGCTTTACAGCTCGACCAGTCTTTCTAGGGGGAACTGTTACAGTCTCTGCACTCTGAGCCTCATTTTCAGGATTGTTCTCACTTGTCAGGGGAGTCTCCAATGGGGTAGAGAGGCTAGAACTTGGGGCACTTTCAGCTCCAGGAGTTACAGTCTCTGAGTCCACAACACTTGGCTCACTTGGTGAGCTTTCTGACACGGACAGTGAATTATCAGGGCACTCAACACACTCTTCTTGTTCTGGTATGTCACCAGTTTGTTCCAGTCCATCATTTTCCTCCTCTGAAAGCTCAAACAGTTCAACCATACACAATGATTCCATATCATCTGGCTTAATGCTTCGCACTTCACTTTCTGGGAGCATTGGCTCCAGGGACAAAGCTGGGGGCTTAGGCAGTCCAGAAGGCCCAGTTTCATCTCCAGAATTGACTAGGGGATTGCCCCGAAACAAGTGACTCAATTCGTAAGAAGGGTAGTATTCAAAACCACACTCACTTTCCTCTGACATGGACTGACAGTCTTGTTCAACTGGGACTTGTGGAGGGGAACACTTTAACTCAGCTTCTGTAGGTGCAGACTTTCTTGATTTTTTCTTAGCAGCAGCTCTAGTCACTGGTCCAGAGGGGGCATTTTTGAGGGGCTCAGACTCAATCAAGATTTGTCCAATGGGCAGTAAATGATTTCTATGCATTGTTTTAACATCTTTTGAATTATTCTCAGGCCTTACTTTGTACACAGGCAGATCATCTAGTTTGCCCACTACAATGTGAGGGAGATGGTGCCATCTGTCAGCAATCTTGTGTTTGCCATGCAGTCCCAGATTTCTTAGCAATACCCAATCTCCTCCTGGAGTTCCTGTGCTTTCACCTTTTATCATAGCTTTCTTTTGGCCAGATTTCTTTTTGGCAGCCATGGTTTGAGCCAGTTGAGTGCGCCATGTTTAGCTGGGCCTTTAACTTTTGCACATACTGTAAATAGTTGTCAGCTCGAACCCTATCAGGAGAGACCCCAAAGCACACATCTACCGGCAGTCGAGCTTCTCTTCCAAACATCAGGCGGTAGGGGAGAACCCAGTGGCATCAGTTTTGGTGCAGTTGTAGGCATGTACCAGGGTGCTAATTTGTTGGCTCCATCTAGGCTTGTCCTTTGGGTGGAGGGTGCTTAGCATATCTAGCAAGGTGTGGTTGAAATGTTCAGGCTGTAGGTCCCTCTGGGGGTGGTAAGGGGTGGTTCTGGACTTTCGCACTCCCCACAGAGAAAGCATCTCTTTGATCAGATGACTCTCAAAGTCTCTTCCTTGATCAGAATGGATTCTTTGTGGAGCCCCATAGTGAACAAAAAAGTTTTCTACAAGTACTTTTGCCATAGTGGATGCCTTCTGGTCCTTGGTGGGGAAAGCTTGGTCATATCTCGTAAAATGGTCAATGACCACCAGCACATTACTAATATTTCTTTGATCTGACTCCAAACTCAGAAAATCAATACAGACCAGCTTCACGGGTGCACTAGTGGTGATGTTAACAAGGGGGCAGCCCTTTGGGGCAAAGCTTTCCTCTGTAAGCAGCGACTACAAGTTTGAATGTGTTGCTCCACATCAGCCCCCATCTTAGGCCAATAGAATCTGGATCTCACCAAGTCAAGTGTTCTGTCTATACCAGGGTGCCCCATGTGGTTGTGTAAGGACCTCAGCACTGAGTCTCGAAAAGCAGTGGGCAGCACTAGCTATTGTTTGTCTACTTGTCCCCCTCTGTCTACTGTTTCTCTGTATAACAGTCTATTGATCAGTTTCAACTTAGTACCTTCTTTGTATAACAATGCAGTTCTCAAATCAGTGGAACGTAATTTGGACACATCTTTCCCTGCATAGGGGGCTTCTAAAGCTGATTTTATCATGGGATCTCGGGATTGAGCCCGCTGAATACTGTCATTGTCCAGCTGAGGCAGTGCACCAATGTCTATTGCAGAAAAGTGGCAATAAGCAGCAGGTATGCAATTCTCAGAAGGTCCCAAACAGTCCACTGCATCCGTGGACATTTGTTCCTCCCTGTCAAACTTTTGGCAGCGTGCTCGAATATCAGGTTCTGACAGTCTGACCCAGTCATTCTGGGAAACAGGCCTCCGGGAGAGAGCATCAGCATCTATGTGGTTCAGGCCTGCTCTGTATTCAACAGCATAGTCGTATGTAGATAATGCAGAAAGCCACCTATGGCCAGTGGCATCCAATTTAGCTGAAGTCTGCACATAGGTCAAAGGATTATTATCAGTCTTTACTAGCATCTAGCCCCATACAAGTACTCATGGAATTCATCAACAATGGCCCACTTCAAAGCTAGGAACTCTAACTTGTGTACAGGATAGTTCTTTTCGGAAGGGGTCAGGCTTCTGCTGGCAAAGGCCACTGGTCTCAGGCCATTCTCGTGCTCTTGGTACAACACAGCCCCCAACCCTTGCAAGCTATCGTCAGTGTGCAGGACATAAGGTTTTGTTGGATCAGCATAGGCCAACACTGGAGTGTGGGTAAGTTGATATATGATCTCATGAAAAGCAGTCTCACAATCAGGAGTCCAGCGGGCCCCAAATACTTCACTTGGATGAAAATACACTCTTTCAGTCTTGAGGGACGCTGACTTTTTGTATTTTTTGTGGGTTGGGGGATACCCTTGAGTAAGGTTAAGTAAAGGGTGGATCACTCTTGAATAGTCCTTGATGAAACGCCAATAATAACCACAGAATCCCAGGAATCTTTGCAGTTCTTTTAGATTTTTGGGCTGTAGCCAGGTGGTCAAGGCCTTGACTTTACTTGGGTCGGTCTCTATTCCCTCGGTGGATACTATGTGTCCCATTACTGATGTTTCAAAGAATTGACACTTATCAATGGACAGTTTAAGGCCAAAGTCTTCCAGTCAGTCCAACACCTTGAATAATCTGCTCTCATGTTCCTCCAGTGAGCTGCCAAACACAATAACACCGTCTAGGTATACCAGGCACTCTAATAAGTTCATGTCCCCCACTGCATGCTCCATCAGTCACTGAAAGGTGGCTGGGGTGCCTGAAATCCCTTGAGGCATCCTCATGAATTCATAGAAGCCAAGCGGACAGATAAAGGCTGTCTTCTCATGGTCTTCTGGGGCCATCGGGATCTGGTAGTACCCACTGCGAAGATCCAGCACAGAGAACCACTTGCTACCGCTCAGGCAGTCCAAAGCATCCTGAATGCGGGCATTGTATACTGATCAGGATAGTCCGCGGTTTAAAGTGCGATAATCCACGACATCCTTACTGTCCCATTCTTTTTCTCACTACCACAATGGGGACATAGGGCTTCTTGGATTCTTGTATTACACCAGCAGCTAGCATCTCTTGCAGATGCCATCTCACATCATCTATGTCAGCAGGGGCCAGGCGTCGAAACCTCTCACAAAATGGCCTTTCATCATGCAGCCGGATGTGGTGCTCAGCTCCTTGCACACATCCTACATCCCATTCTTTTAAAGAAAACACCTGGTCTCTCTGGGCAAGCTTCTCACTGATCCTCACTTTCCATTCAGCTGGCAATGATGAGTCACTGAAATCAAACAAGTCAGGCGTTATTCCGTCATTCTTCCCCAAACTCTTGCTACTGCATAGCACTGCAGTGTCTGCACAATGCACATTAGCCAGGGTGCAACCTCTATTTACTCGAATCTCTCTGTCAGACACATTATGAACTTGAACCATTACCCTTCTGGCATAAGCATGGGCTCTAGCAGGCAAAATACTAGGCTTGACCAGCAGTCCCTCCGGCAATTTTCCGTCGCCCGGTGCATCCAACATTAATATTTTATTCTTGACATCCTTTCTGATACGGACCTCTCCCTATAAGGTACACTGGGCATTTGGTGCCAGGATCAGAGACTCAGAATCCTTCTTCCAGACAATTCCAACCGGTTCCTCTGTTTCTACTTTTTCAACATCTTTCTGTGCCTCTTAGGCCTTCTTAATCAAGGCAGGAATTCTTAAAGCTCTACCAGCCCTTGACCCCTGTTTTTCATAACACAACTGTGCCAGCCGCCCAAACATGTGCATTAGTCCCAATTAGTAGAGGAACCCCATCACACAGTCCGGTAGGGGGACACACTAAGGCCAGTGTCTCTACTTGCTCGGCCACTCCAGCCACAGTGGTGGGAAAAGACAGCCAAATTCGGATATATCCAGAGTAGGGGTAGGCCTTCTCACTTAACCCCCAGACATGCAGCCTCTCCAATGGTTGTAAGGGTACATCAGACAAATGCTTCTGATACCAATCTTGGAACATAATTGTCACTTGGGAGCCACTGTCTAATACAGCTCTTGTAGACACTCCATTCACCTTTACAGTGGTCTCCATGGAGGGACCCACTATTCTGGACCAGTCTGGAGAGGCAGTAGCGGGGGCCTGGGCAACTGACCTTGCCACAAAGGGACGTGAGTTATCATTTGTGGGGCCCTCACTGATCATTGCATGCACCTCTAACCACTGATTTGTTCTCCGGAGCTCTCCTTGTAACCTATATGCAACTTTGTCTGTGTCTTTTGGGGACCGGCATTCTCTCTTCATGTGCCCATCCTTCCCACAATTATATCAAAACATACTTTCTGGAGTTTGAGCTGGCCGAGGCATTACACTGGGAGCCAGGGTGGGGGTACTACTAACTGGAAACCTTGGTGCCATCTATGTCTGTGGCGTGATAAGCATTTGGAGACATCTCGTCAATTTCCCCACTTCCATGGTCAAGACATTGAGTTTTGAGCTGTTGTCAGCAGGAGATGCATGGGTGGGTACCCCAACCCCCATAGCAGATGCAGTCGGATGAGGGTCGGGGCCTGTACTTGCAGGAGCGGCCTTCATAAAGAGACTGTTTTGTATTTCCCCAAACTCTCTCAACAGTTCACCCCATTGTGGCATATCTTTTTCCTTCTCAGAGCACTCATTAACTGCCAACCTCTGCCCCTGAACTTCACTTGATGGGTCACCCTCAGTCACTTGGGTTGTAGCCGCAGCTATTGGTGCATGTCCCTCCCAAGGTCGCCTTTTCTCAACTCCTTGAATTTCTCTCATTAGCTCATCATAGGAGGGTGGGGATTCCAGTCAATTTGCCAGGCATAACTGAAGCAACAGCAGTTCTGAGAAGGGGGCAGACTTAAGGAACCTGTTCAGCCTGGTTCGGTCTAGTTCAATCGCTGGCAAACTACCCTTTCTGAGGCATTCTTGCAACAATTTTTCCAGCTGAGATACATACACAGACAACAACTCCCCTTGGTACTGTTGTGCATTTCTTACTCTCCACCACAGGTCCTCATCAGAATCTGGGATCCCATACACATTCTCCAAGGCCTCAAGATAGTCCTGTGCAGTCGCTTCAGGGTTACTGGCCCATTTAGCATGGATGGTAGCCAGGGCAGGACCTCAGAGGCTCTCACTAACCCTCTTTCACTTTTCAGCTTCTGAGCATTGCCATTCTAGCACTTGAGGGGCAACATAGTCTATCCAGGTCTCCCAGTCATCCTCCCCTTGGGGGATGGGGAGGGTGCCAGAGAAGATCCTCAACCTTTGGTAAGAGCCATGACTAATGGCAGGTGCAGAAATAGAAGCCTGCATTGGTTCAGCCACCATTATGGGTACTGGAGCGGGAGAGGGTGTTGGGGGAGGAACACCCCCAGGTGGCAAGAATAGTTTCTTCAAGTCCTCCACAGTTTTCCCTTCCCCCAGCAACCATTTAGCAAATTTCTCCTCAAAAGTTTCAGATAGTGGGGGGGCTCATCCCCCCCGGTCTTTACTGTCCTTAGTTATCACTCTCCAGGCAGTGAGGGCTCCCTCTGGGGCAATAGTCTGTGGCACTTTGGAGTTATCTATGGGATCCTTAAACTCTACTAGGGCCAGGAAAGTGTGGGTGAGCAGATTAGCATGTCGACCCACCACCACAGGGTTCTGTAAACCTTCCACCTTGGAAAGTACTCCCTGTACAGTGTCCATATTGATACCAAGGGGGATGTCCAGGATAAGCATAGCATTTTGGGGGTCGATCTCCTCCCCAGTACACCACTCCACCAACTGGTGCAGAGCCGCTTCTGTTGGGGTACCCATTTATTTTTATTTTTTTTTCTTAACAGTGGTTCATAAATATGGCCACTAGAGGACACACAATCCCAGTGGTGCCTCCAAGATGTAACCCCTAGGTGGCGCTATCCCAAGGGCTACTACCCCTGCCTGTTTAACTACTAACAGGTTAAGGGGCCTAGGTCCAATGTCGGGTTCCTCCTCCCAGAGGTCAGGGTTTGCAGTAGTTAAACTAACTTGGTCACTGCCCTCTGGGACACTGTAACCCTCCTTTTCTTCCCACTAGTGGCCCACACAATGCATTAGGAATATCTTCACAATGTACACTTACCCCCAGGACTGGCTCCGTTGACTGGACCCCGGGAACCCCCTGTAAAACAAGATGATACAGTGCAAAACCACAGTACAATACTTTAACGTAAGCGAATACCTCAGTCAGTGTAACTTGCTGGAACCAACAGGATCTGATTTATTTAAGGAGCTGTAACAAGAAGGGGAAAATCAGGTTAATTAGGTTAAACACATTAATAATCACAGTACAGTGCATATTCAGAGTCCCAAATTGTCACTTTCACTGGGTACCCAGGATGGGGGGGGGCTAGCCAGGATCGGTTGCAGCTGGTTGGGGCCCTGTGATGGAAAAACACTGGCACAATACCCAAATTATAATCCGGAGCCAGTTGGCTCAGTTCATGAAGAAATGAAAAAAAAAAAACAATTAGATGACACACTTGCAATTCGATAAAAAGATGGCAGGGAGCAACCCTGCTTTGTACTCACAAACTCAGTGCTGGGAACTGGATGGAAGGCAGATTGTCCTGGATTGCCAGGAGGAGCAGACCATGTGGACAAGGTCCTTGTGACTGGACCCCACTGCAGTTTAGAGTAAATGGATGTAGTCTGGATTAAGCTGGGGTTTACTTCCAGCTTCATGCACTCTATTCACTGTCGGGGATTTGAAACGCGATTCCCCATAAGCACTACACACATTTATATGTAAAAGGAAAGTACTATACCAGGCAGGCTGCTTCTCTATCCCGATTGCAATTACTGCACAATAGCCGGGTGAACACACAGCAGATTCAGTTCCTGACAGACCCAGCGCGATTCAGCAATTTCTCCAGTCTTCTACAGGGTGAGCCTGGTTTCTACTCTACAGATCTCCTTGAGTCTCTTCACAGGTCGGTTTCAGTCTGAACAGGTGCTTGCACAAGCTGCAGACCGAAACTTAGGGCCTTACACGAGATTCCCGCATTAAAACTACACACCGAAGAAGCACACAGCTCCCTGTTTCTTCACAGCCCAAACTGATCTGATCTTTCCAGTAGACAGAGCCGGGCATTTCCTTTGAGTTCCTCCCAGTTCAGTTGGCTGGTTTTCTGTCACTCACAGTAAATTCCCCCTGTTGGTGGAAAAAAGGTGCCGAAGTCAAAACTACATTTCCCAGAGTCACTGCCCTTACAATCCCCTTACAGCAGGCCCCAGAGGAGAGTCCAAGTTTTGATTCGCCCGGAGCAGGCTCCATTTTAAAGGATCCCCACCATGACTGGTCCAGTTCAGCAGTTCAGAACCAACATGAGGGAGCTTGCTCTGCACTGTCCTTGCTACAAGAAAGCAGGTTAAATCAAACTGCATTTTCATTATTACTCTAACAGGTTACAAGCAAACAATCACATCTTTGAAGAGTGCTCCTTCTGCCCACTTAGCGATGGCAGAAACAGAGAGATTTGGCAGTAACTCGAGTGGGAATCAAGCAGGAAAACACACAGTCCCCCCATACAAACTAATTATGTTTGCAAGCAGACAGCTCTTAAAGAGACAGTACCAGAGGCTCTAAAAGCACTCACAGATAAACGACTTAAACACCAAACACCATTCAGGCTTGGAGCATTCAAGCAAGCTCCTGAAAGACTTTTTGGGAACCCCCATTTGCAGGGGGGTTACAGATATGTTATAGGGCCCCCCACCCCGGGTTTCCCACCCCCCTCCCTGGGCCCCACCCCTCCCCATTTTGTCGAATGACTGCTGGCCTTATGGTTAGACACAAATTTTCAAGCCAGAACCTGTCTAGCAGGTAGCAGGATCATGGGATGGGAATGGGACGCACGGCTGAAAAAAGGACATGCATTCTAAGGCTCAGCTCATGAGAACTTTACTTTTGCATGGAATATTTTATTTATCTGTTTAATTAATTAATTAAAATTGCAACTTTTGACCAGGAGAGGAACACTGCACAGACTATAGTTGCATTCTAGGGTCACTTACTGCCAGATTTTGTCAGGGCAATCCTGGTTTTGGTTTGGAGAACTGTGCCCACCCCCCACTCCCCTGCCCTTCCAAAAAACAGAAATGGTTATGGTGCAAAATGTCCTGACTCCTGATCAGGGTATGGATGGAGAGATGAGATCTGTCACATACAATACCAAGGAAAGATCAGCACCCTTTACATTTAATGAGTGAGCCCTGCCCTCATGCCTTGTTTAAAAAACAAAAGAAAAATGAGGCACAACAGGGAATCATCCTGAGTTCTTCCTCCCCCCCCACCTGGCCTCATGCCTTGCTTACTTTTAGAAACTAAAATAAAAACAAGGCACACAGGGCAGATCATCATTATCCACTGAGTTGTTCTTGTCCCCCCCTTACAGATTCTCAGAAAATAAAAGAAAAATGAGGCATACACAGGGCAGATCATCATCATCCACAGTTGTCCCCGGGGGCCCCCTCCCTCTTAACTACCCCCTGGACTCTCAGTCAGAGTACTACTGCTCGCCCACGCCCTGGCTAAGCAGGCTGCAGGCTCAGTCGGCTGCTTGGCAGGCACTCATCGGTGCGGCAGCTCAGTCCTCCTCCACACATAGCAGGACAGGTCACAGGAGGAGCACCAGGTGGAGAGAATTGACTGAATTTTAATTTTTTCTCAGATTTCATTCATTTACCCCTAACCCAGGCCAGTACAACATAACCCTTAACCTTGCTACCCTGTTGTGATGGTCCATCACCACCTAGTCTCTCTCTCTCTGCTTGCCTCTCTCACTCACTGAGTGACTCACTGCAGGCAGCAGGCCAGGCTGCTACTCTCACTCTGTCACGATCCACCTCAACCTCACCTCAGCTCAATCAAGCAAGCTCCCAACAACACAACTCCTGTCTCTAACTCTCTGTCTCTCCTAGTCTCCTTCTCCTTCACCTACTACTACTGTAAGTATTTTATTTTTATTATTTTGACTCTTACTTTCTCCACTGTCCGCTACGTGTCTCCTCCACACACTGCAACTGTGAAGTGCGAACTGCTGCTGCTGCATGCAAGCGCGATTTCTTCTCAGAACACGCACACCTCTTCCTCCTCCTTCTTGTACCACATGACTACTCCACTCTCTCCATGCTAGAGTCATGTGGTACAGTAGTGCTCATACCTTTATGTCGCCCCGCCAGCAACCACTCCCCCTTCCCGCCAGAGGCAGACAAGGCCAAGACCCTGAGGGAAAAGGTGAAATAAATAAAGAAAACGGCCGCGACTAATGCGACATGAGCAAACAAATTCTGTCCTAGGGCCCCTAAAATACTTGGGCCTGGGTGCGACTGAACCCCCTGCACCATTCTAGTTATGCCCCTGAACTCAGGCAGTGCCAGCCCAGCAGCAGAGACAATGAACAAGCAGCACCAGCCAAAAAAAAAATATATATATATATATATCTTAATTAGTGCCTATCATTCCCAGGCACCCTTAAACAGCCAGTGCACCTAGGCTGCAGCCTACTTAGCCTATGCATACAGTAAATAATGCTCTGCCCCCCAGCCTCATACTGCGACCCCCTGTTCTTGCACTTCTCTTTTTTGAAAGATGCTTCCCTCCTGGACCCTGTTTATCCCTTTGAGGTACTTTAATGTCTCTATCATATCCACTCTCTCCCTCCTTTCCTCAAGGGTATACATATTGAGGTCTTTCCATATTTTCTTATTTGTTTTCTGGTGCATTCCTTTCACCATTTTCATTGCCCTTCTCTGTACTGCTGCCATTCTGTCAATGTCCTTCCAGAGATGTGGTCTTCAGAACTGAACACAGTATTCCAGATGTGGCCTTACCAGTTTGTCTGTACAGTGGCATCACCACCTCGTGTTTTCTACTGGTGATGCCTCTCCCTATGCACCACAGCATCCCTCCAGCTCTACCCACCACCTTCTCACATTGCTTGGCTACTTTCAGGTTGTCCATTATAATTGCCCCCAGGTCTCTTTCAAGTTTTGTTGTTGTTAGTATCCCCCCCCCATCTTGTATTTTTCTCCAGGATTCCTGTGTCCCAAGTGCATGATTTTGCACTTTTTTGTATTACATTTAAGCTGCCGCACTCTTGACCACTCCACTATGCTACAGCCTCTTGATACAATTGGAATATCCCAGTCTACTACAGATGGCTCAGCCAAGCTCCAAGGACTTCTCACTGGTCTCTTATTTTTTTTTTTTTTTAATTTATTTTAATATTAAGTTTTCAGCAGGCTGCACTGTGCAGTTGCACTGTCTCTGATCATAGCAAAAAAGTCCCTGGCAGGTTCAAATTATGTAGCTGAACCAGAGAACTTTCCTTAGTCCATTATTTTATGTTTCACATTTATTTGAAGCTGCACTGTGCAGCTGCCCACTCTGTCTCTTTGAGCATCCTGTCTGCTCCTCATACCTCAGATGACCCAAAATCACTTCTCACTAGTCCCATATTTTTTGTTTTTAATTTATTTCAGGCTGTACTGCACACTTACACTTTCTCTGCGCTCAGCACGCAGATCGCTGTCTTCTGCTGAATGCTCAACTAAGCCCCCCCTTTTTTTCAGTTTTAAATTTATGTCAGGCTGCGCTACCCAGCTGCTCTATCTCTGGACACAGGTGCCATATCCCTGTCTGTTGCAGAAGGCTCAGTCTAGTGACTAAGGATGTCTCTAGTCCCTAATTTTTTTTCCAGGCTGCTCTAGACGGTTACATTGTCTCTGGACACAGCAAACCAATACCTGATTGCTGCAGCTGGCTATACGAAGCCCCCAAGGACTTCTCATAATTTCTTTATTTTTCATTTTGTTTCAAGTTTATTTTAGATTCCGCTGCACAGCTGCACTGTCTCTGGGCACAGTACACAGATGCCTGACTGCTGCCGCTAGCTCAGCAAAGCCCCATAGGACTTCTCACTAGCCCCTTGTTTTTTTTTATTATTTTTATTTTGTTATGAAAATGGCAGCAAATAAATGCTTTGCAGTCTAGCTAGGCTATTTTGAATGTATTTCAGGCTGCACTACCCAACTGCACTATCTCTGGACACAGCTGGTATATCCCTGTCTGTTGCAGAAGGCTCAGTCTAGTCCAACAAGGACTTACATACGAACATACGAATCAGCCAGCAGAAACAGGCCTCATGGTCTATCAAGTCTGCTCATGTGCGTAGCTAGTACCCCTATATTACAGCTGCCCCTTACCCCCTCCCCTTTTCCATCTTTGGAAGTAACTAGACCCTCCCCCTCGCCCTGTCCCATGCCCTTTTGCAACTACCCACCGTCTTGCAGGATACCACCCCTTCTGGCAGAGAATTCCATTTCGACACCACCATCTCTGTGAAATAACGCCTCCTCATCTCCCTCCTAAAACTGACCCTCTCCAGTCTTAGCCCATGCCCTGTCATGATCCTACCTTCCTCAGTCGAAATAACCCATCTGTGCCCAATTTGTTGATCCCCTACAATTATTTGAAAGTCTCAATCATATCACCTCGATCCTGCCTCTCCTCCAAGGTGTACAAGCCCAAATCATTCAGTCTGCCCTCATAGGCTTTGTCTTCTAACCCCTGGATCGTCTTTGTTGCCCTATGCTGCACCATCCTTCTTAAGATACAAACACCAGTACTGCATGCAGTACTCCAAGTGCAGCCTGACCAAGGACATGTACAGGGGCAGGATCATATCCCTATGTCTAGATGAGAAACCTCTTGTGATGCACCCAGCATCCTGTTGGCCTTAGCTGCTGCCCTCCTGTACTGAGCAGAGTTGTTCATGCTCCCTGTTACTATCTCCCCTAGGTCTTTCTCCTCCTCGGTGATACCCAGCCGAACTCCACCAAACCAATACTCCCTCCTCGGGTTCTTTGCTCCGAAGTGCATAACTTTGCACTTGTTGGCATTGAAGCCCAACTGCCACATCTCTGACCACTCCTACAGTTTGGACAGGTCTCCTTGAAGCCTCTGCCACCCCTCTATATCATCCACTACCCTCCCCCATCTTGATATCATCTGCGAACAAGCTGATCCTGCTCTCCATTCCATGCGAGATATTCAATATGAATAGCCCAAACAACACTGGTCCCAACACAGATCCTTGCGGCACTCCACTCGTGACAGCCCTAGGAGCTGAGAGCCCCCACCACCACCACCCATTGCATCCTACCCTTTAGCCAGTTCACAATCAAATTTACCATCTCTGGCCCTACCCCCACATATTCCAGCTTCCCCCCAAGTCACTCACGTGGCACTGAATTGAAGTCCTTGCTGAAGTCCAAGTACAGGACATCCACTACATGGCCCTCATCCAGCTCCCTCATCACTCAGTCACAGTACTCTATTAAGTTTGTCTGACAGGATCTCCCTGAGACGAACCCATGCTGTTGCCCATCCTGTAGCCCATTATCTTCCAGAAAGGTCACTTGTCTCTCCTATAGGATTGCTTCCATAAGTTTACCCATGATGGAAGTGAGGCTAACAGGTCTGTAATTGCCTGGTTCATCCTTTGGGCCGCTCTTGTGGATAGGCACCATGTGAGCCAGCTTCCAATCCTGTGGCATGCAGCCCATGTCCAGGGAGGTGTTGAACAGGTCCGCTAGCAGCCCGGCTAACACATCTGCCATCTCCCTCAACACCCTGGGGTAAATGACGTCAGGGCCTGGTGCCTTATCCACCCTTAGCGTCTTCAGCCCCTCCAGGTGATTATGGAGAGCCCTTCCAGCAGGGGCTCTCCATAATCACCCCGTCAGTCACCCTTACCTCCTGCATCGCCACCCCTATCCATGAAGGTAGATGACCCCCCTTCTCTCTCTCTCGTGAACAGAGCAGTAGTCATTCAGTGCCTCAGCCTGCTCAGCCCACTTCTCCGCCCACTCCCCTCCCTCTTGATCCTCACTATCTGGTTCCTGCAGCCTCTTTTTGCCCTTATCTAAAACAAAGTCCTTCGCCCGGTGGCGCTGAGGAGTTGGCGCTGGCGCCACACCTCGCTCCACACGGCCGGGTTGGGGGCGGACTCGGGTAGTCGGTGGGTTGGCCGGGGGACAGGCTGAGCATCCATGACAGCTCACCTGCTCCGGGAGGGATCCGTCCGATGCCCGGCACTTGCATGACCCCGAGCGGAGGCTCGGGGAACTGCAAGCCCCACTAGGGGATGGCTGGTCGTTGAGCAGCACGGACATCGACGTGCACATCATGATGTCAGGGGAGGTCGTCGGCTGCTTGGGGAGGGAGAAAAAAATGAGGAAAAGAGCCTGCCTCATCCGGGAAGATGGGAGGACCTTGGACGTGCCCATGATGTGCCCGTGCCCGCCAACAGACCACAAGACCGACGAAATGTAAGTTACGGGGTTAGAACCCCCCACCTCGTCCCCGCCCGGGGGGTAAACCACGGCTCCATGGGGATCTGTGGTCTGTGTGGGCAGGGTTCCGGGCAGTGGGATGTCTGGGGGTTGTCACTGAAGGGTCGGAGGAGGCAGGCTGTGAGGAGGATAAAGAGAATTTCAAAAAAAAGAAAAAAAGTCCTTCTCCTCTCCCTTGATGCCCTGAGTGAGCCTCATCTCCCTGGAGGCCTTGGCCACTCTGACCAGCTTAGTAACCTCCCTGGCCCTTGCCATATACAGCCCCCTGTCCTCCTCCCCCGTCCTCTTGAACCTTCGAAATGTTGCTCGCTTTACTCTCACCCACGCAACACTTCCCTGTTCAGCCAACATGGCTTTTTAGCCCTGCTCCTCTTGCTCAGGGTCCTGCTGCATGCTTCCGTACTTCTCATCTAATCGCTTATTTTCTTTTTGTTTTAAATTTATTTCAATTTTAAATTTATGGCAGATTTTACTATGCAGTTACACAGCCCCGATTACTCCTGGATGATCCCCAGCTGTTGCAGATGAGACAGCTGAACCAAAGAACTTCTCACTAGTCCCTAATTTATTTTGTTTTACATTTATTTTAGGCTCCGCTGCACAGTTGCACTCCCTCTCTGAGCGAAGCAGGCAGATCCCTCTCTGCTGTGTATAGCTCAGACAACCCAAATGCACATTTGACTAGTACCATTTTTAATCTGAAATTATTTCAACCTAAGACAACCATAAGTTTACCCATGATGGAACCCAAAACTAACTCTCACTGGTCCCATATTTTTTTGTTTCAAATTAATTTCACACTGTGCTACACACTTGCACTTTCTCTGGGCTCAGTAGGCAGATCGCTGTTTGCTGCTGATGGTTCAGCTGAGCCACACTTTATGTTTTTCGTTTCAAATTTATTTCAGGCTGCACTACCCAGTTGCAGTATCTGTGGACACAGCTGGCATATCCCTGTCTGCTGTACAAGGCTCAGTCTAGTCCCCAAGGACGTCTCATCTAGTCCCTAGTTTTATTATGTTTATCTACTTATTCCAAGCTGTGCTACATCATGGTTGCATTATCCCTGTGCATAGCAAAAAGTGCACCTGATTGCTGTGGTTGGCTCTGTGTACCCCTCACCCCTCCCTGGACTTGTCATTATTTCCTGATTTTTTTTGTTGTTGTTTTTGTTTCAAGTTTATTTTAGGTACCGCTTCACAGTTCTACTGTCTCAGGGCACAGCAGACTGATGCCTGACTACTGACATTGGCTAAGCAAAGCCCCACAGGATTTCTCACTAATCCTAGGGTTTTTTTTTGTTGTTTTTTATGAAAATGCCAGGAGATCAAAGCCTTACAGTCTAGCTAGGCTATTTCAAACTTAATTCAGGCTGCACTGTCTCTGGGCACTGCTGGCATAACACTGCCTGCTACAGAAGGCTCCATCAATTCCCCAAGGACTTCTCACTAGTCCCTAATTTTTTTTTCTTTCAAATTTATTTCAGGCTGTGGTATGCACTTGCACTTTCTCTGGGCTCAGTAGGCAGATCACTGTTTACTGCTGCTGACTCAGCAGAGCAGCCAAGGACTTCTCACTAGTCTCTATTTTTTCATATTTTAAATTTAGTTGAGGCTGCACTACCCAGCTACATTATCTCTGGACACAGTTTGCATATCCCTACCTACTGCAGAAGGCTCAGTCTAGTCTCCAAAGAATTCTCACTAGCTCATTACTTTATTTTTTTGTTCTAATTATTTCAAGCTGTGCTGCAGAGTTGCACTGACTCTGGACACAGCCAGCAGATGCTTAATTGCTGTGGCTGGTGGTGGCAAGACTCCAAGAAGTTCTCATTTCTTACATTTTTTTTTTTTTAAGTTTAGTTTAGGTTGTGCTACACAGCTGCACTGTCTCTGGCCACAATAGGCACATGCCTGACTGCTGCTGCTGACTTTGGGAGAGCCTAGAGTACTTCTCACTAGTCCCTTATTTTTCATTTAAAATTGTTAAGGGTTGCACTACATAGCAGTACTGTCTCTTGACACAGCAAGCAGATCCCAGACTGCAGCAGATTGCTTAACCAAGCCAACAGCTTGATCCTTTTTATTTATTTTTTTGTTAGAATATGGCTAAGTATCTGCAGTGTCTCTGGGTATAACAAGCAGACCCCTGGCTGCTGCAGATGCCCAGGGCTTCATAATAGTCCCCTATATTTTTTTTTTTTTGGGTTATAAATTTATTTCCCGCTCCTCAGTAGTCCCTGTTTTTTAATTGCTTAAAATTTATTTCAGATTGCACTATGCAGTTCCACTGTCTCTGGGTAAAGCAGACAGATCTCTGTCTGCTGGTGACTGTGCAGCTGTGCCCCAATGGTATTTTCACTGGTCTTTCTTTTCAAAACATTTCAGTTTTAAATTTATTTCCTGCTGAGATGTGCATTTGCACTGCCTCTGGCCACAGCAGACAGTCCCTGATCTGCTGCTGATGGCTCAGCTGCACTCCCAAGGACTTCTCACTAGTCCCTTATTTTTTATATAAATTTTTTTCAAGCTGTGATACACAGTTGCATTTTTGCTGGACACAGCTGGCATTCTCTGTTTGCTTCAGATGCCTCCATCATGCCCCCAAGGACTTCTCACTACTTGGTTTACTTGGTTTATAGGACAAAAGAAGGCTGTTAGCCCATCGGGATTGTCCTCCATATTGATAGATCATTTACCCATATCCCATTCGTTCATCCATTTATCTAGTTTATTCTTAAAAATTGTAATATTTATTGAGTCAACAATATCCTGGGGTAATTTATTCCATCGTCTGGGTGATCTAATGGAAAAGAAATTTAATCTCTTCCTACTATTTACTTTTTTAACTTCTAATTGTCTGTTGTGAAGTCTTTGCACAATTTTTCTTACTGAATAAACAGTACCACATTGTTCCATTTGAACTGGTGATTTAAGTAGTTTAAACAGTTGCAGAAGATCACCTCTAGTTCGTCTACGCTCAAGAGAATGTAATCCTGTTTTTTTTAATCTAGTATCATATTCTAAGTGAGTAAGATGGGGTACTAGCTTAGTAACTCTGTGTTGAACTTGTTCAATTTTATTTATATCTGACTGTAAGTAAGGGCTCCAAAATGGAGATCCATAATCCAGATAGGGCCTTATGTGTGACCTATACAAAGTTAAAATGCATTCTTCTGATTTAGAAATGAATCTTTTATTTATTCTACATAGCAATGCATTAGTTTGATTTGCAATTTTAGAACAATGTGAGGAAGATCATAGTTTGTCATTAACCAAAATACCCAGATCTTTTTCTATAGAAGATGTCCTAATAATGCTGTTATTCAGGTAATATTTTTGTTTGGGGTTATCTTCCCAAATGGAGTACTGCACATTTAGCTATATTAAAGTACATTTTATTAATACAAGCCCATTGTTCAATTAATGCAAGATCCAATGCTAAGTTAAGACAATTTACAGGGGTATTAACCTTTCCTCCAAGTTTGGTGTCATCTGTAAATTTAACCATTATGTTATTTGGTGAAATATGCATATCACTAATAAACAAATTAAACAGCACCGGGCCCAGGACGGCTCCCTGTGGCACGCCACTATCCACCACACCTACCTCTGATAGTACACTGTTCACCCTAACTCTCTGTGTTCTGCCACTCAGCCAGTTATTTATCCAGGATAATAGGTGCTGAAAAACCTAAACGGTTACGTTTATTAACCAAGATACTGTGTGATACTTTATCGAAAGCCTTGCTATAATCTAGAAGAATGACATCCATTGGTATTTTGCAGTCAAGGCTAGAACTAATATAGTTGTAAAAAGTGATCAAATTTGTAGTACACGAAAATCCTGTTCTAAAGCCATGTTGATAGTCGTCATTCATTTTTAATGTAGACATTTCATTTTCAAGTTGATGTTTAATTATTTTCTCCATGAGTTTACATGGTATCGACATAAGACTAATAGGCCTATAGTTTTCAATTTTAGAATGGGAGCCTTGTTTAAAGATGGGTGTGACAATGGTTGTGTGCCAATCAGCTGGAACTGAGGATTCATAAAGTGATTTTTTGAAAATAATAATCAGAGGGGGGATTATCGTGTCCTTTGTCTCTATAAGAAATCTAGAACTAATGTTATCAGGGCCAGAACTAGTTTGTTGTTTTAGAGTATCAAAGACCCACTGAATATCCTGGAAAAGAGTTTCATATGGTTCAAGTTTAGAACCTGCTACAATAAGTGTGATATTAGTTGATTCTGGAGTAAAAACAGATGAAAAATATTTATTTAACTCTGAAGTTGTTTCTGTATCGGATGTTATAGTGATGTTATTACAGACTAAGGGACCTATCATATTGTTATTACTTTTCTTACCATTTAGGTAAGTATACAATGCCTTATGACAGTCTTTAGTATGAACAATTTTAAATTCAAAACTACGTTTTGCCAAAATAATAGTTTTCTTTAATTGTCTAACCACCTCTCTGTATTTAAGCAGAATGACATTTTTCTGGTCGGATGGACATTTTTTTAAGGCTAAGAATAGTTTGTTTTTGTGTTTGATTAATATTTTAATATTACCATTGAACCAAGGGGGGATTTTCCCTTTGTTATTATACTTAAGTTTATCTGGGACATATTTTTTTTCAAGTTCCAGTATCTTTGTTTTTAAAAAAACCCAGGCCACCTCAGTATTCATTAGATACATTATTTGTTCCCAGTTAAGGGATTTTATCTGATGATTAATGGTTTCAAAGTTAGCCCTATTATATTGTTTTATTTTCAGTTTGTTTATTTTTGGTAATAAGGGCAATTGGATGGAGGAAAAAAAGGGACAAATGGTCGCTATTTCCCAAAGGGTTGAGTAGTTGGATGTCAGATATACGTGTCTTCGGGCTGGTTATAACTAAGTCCAATATGTTATTCCCCCTTGTTGATTCTCTAACACTTTGAGTGAGTCCCAGATTGATTATAATGGAAAGGAATTGTTCGTCATGTTGGTTAATACCAGAGAGTGCATCCTAATTTATAGTGGGAAGATTAAAGTTCCCTAAAATGAGAACTGGGTCTTTACTAGCTATTTGGATGATTTCATTACAAGGTTGTTTAGTGTGGTCAATATCAGAAGAAGGAGGATGATGATAACAGGTACCTATAAGGAATTGGGGGATACTGGTAGGTCGAATATGGACCCAGACACTTTCAGACTGTACAGTAGTTTTTGACTCATATGATGGGATATCGTCTCGTACGTATAGACTGACCCCACCTCCTTTTCTTTTATCCACTCTATTTTTAAAGTAGTGTTTGAAACCAGGGATTTCTGCTCTCCACTTTTTATCTGTGTTACCCCAGGTTTCAGTAATTGCTATTAAAGCTAAATTAAAAGTTTTAACCAAAATTTCAAGTTCTGCAAGTTTGGTGATTGTTAGTGATCGGGCATTTAGTGAAAGAATATTAAGGTTTGTCCAGTAGGGTGAGCATGAACTATCTTTACAAGGGATAGGCGGCATCCCAATCTCCCCCATTCCTATCAGTTTAAATGATTGTTTATGAAAGTTGCTATTTTTCATCCTAAGACTGTATTACCCCTTCTACTAAGATGTAAACCATCCCAACAAAAAAGTGATGGCCTGTCGTCAAATTCCTCCCAGTGGGTTAAGCGGCTTATGCCTTGCTGGTAGGTCCACTTGCGAATCCATTCATTTAATGCTTTTACTTTATTATTAATGTGTCTGGTTGCTCTTGGAATCGGTAAGACTTCAGACAGACATATATTGCAACCACGTTCCGTTAATACATTACATACAGCCACATAGTCCTGTTTGATCTGCCACCAATATCGAGCAGAAGATCCTTGGTTGTGGAATATTATTCAGTGTTGCAGTAAGTGAAAGTGTATTTTTTGCACTCCATGGCCTTTAAGTAGGTGCTAGCAAACCTTTTTCCAACTGTTTCTGGAAACAGCTGGCATATTCCTATCTGCTGTAGATGGCGCAGCAGAGCTCCTAAGGACTTCTCCTTAGTCCCGTATTTTTTTTGTTTTAAATTTATTTTACTGTTAAATTCGCCTGCTGCACTGTCTGTAATCATGGCTGGAAGATCCCTTGCTTGTACAGAGGATGAAGCTGAGCCAAAAACTATTGATTACTCCATGATTTATTTTGTTTTACCTTTATTTCAGACTGTGCTACAGAGCTGCATTCTCTCTCCTGAGCAAAGCAGACAGATCCCTGTCTGCAGCACATAACTCAGACAAGCCAAAAGCACTTCTCACTAGTACCATATTTTTTGTTTTAATCCTTAGGCTGCCAACAGAATTAGAACATATAGGAATTTTGGACTGATATATCAGTCCACAGCCCTGCAAGGGTTAAATTTATTTCAGGCTGTACTGCACATTTGCACTGTCTCTGGGCTCAGCAGGCAGATTGCTGTCTGCTGCTGATGGCTCAGCTGAGCTCCTAAAGACTTCACACTACGCTTTTTTTTTGTTTGTTTGTTGCTGTTTTTGTTTTAAATTTCTTTCAGGATATGCTACCAAGTTCCATTGTCTCTAGACACAGTTGGCATATCACTGTCTTTTGCAGAAGTCTCAGTCTAGTCCCCAAGGACATCTCATCTAGTCCCTCATTTTATTTTTTAATTATTTCAGGTCACGCCACTCAGCTGCATTGTCTCTGGACACCAGGCAGACACCTGATTGCTGTGGTTGGCTCTCACACACTTGCACGGAATCCTCATTGTTGCCTTTTTTTTGTTTCATGTTTATTTCAGGTTCTGCTACACAGCTGCATGTTTCTGGGAACAGCAGACAGACACCTGATTGCTGTCATTGACATAGCAGAACCCTGAAGTAGTTCTTACGAGTCTCTTATTTTTAATTTGTTTCAAAGTCATCACAGGTTATAGTATGCAGTAATATTTTCTTGGCACAGCAGGTGGATCCCTGACTGCTGTGGACAGATCAGCAAGCCAAAAGGAGTTCTCTCTTATTCCTTATATTTTTGTTAAAAGTTTTAGGTGGGATACACTACACAGTTGCAGTCTCTCTGGGTATAGTAGACACATCCCTGGCTGCTGCAGATGACAAGAAGAGCTTCCCAGTAGTCCCCCTTCTTTTTTTTCTTTTTTATATTAAATTGATTTCCGGCTGCAATACGCAGTTGCACTGTCTCTGGGTATGGCTGCAGGATCCCTGGTTGCTGCATATGACACAGTCAAGCCAAAGGCTTGCCGGTAGACCCCCAGTTTTTTTTATTTACTTAAAATTTGTTTCAGACTGCGTTATGCAGCTGCACTTACTCTGGGTTTATCAGGCAGATTGCTGTCTTCTGGTAATTGTACAGCTGAGCCACCATGATCTTTTCACTAGTCTTTGTATTTATTTTAAAAGTATTTCAGTTTGAAATTTATTTGAGGATGCAATATGCACTTGCACTGTCTCTGTGTGCAGCAGGCCGACTCCGGTCTGCTACTGATGGCTCACCTAGGCTATGCCCCTAAACTTCTCACTAGTCCCTTTTTATTTAATTTACTTCAGGCTGCAATACACAGTTGCACTTAATGAGTTGGCATATCCCTGTCTGCTGCAAATGCCTCAGTCAAAACCCCACGGTCTTCTTAATAGTCCCTCATAATCACACCCCTCTCTCCTCTCCCCTTTCTCTCTCATCTTCCTAAACATGCTTACTCGTTTAGATGCCTGCTTCTCTCCTGCGTGTTGTATTTTATGTCTACCTGTAAGAACCGTACTCCCTTATGTTATAACCTGCACCTGAATTTGTAGTTACACTGCTGATTGTTATATTCTTTCTGCTATTGTTGCATACAGTGCTGACCAATGCTCATTTATTGTTATCCGAGCCTACATAGCTAATTTAGCCACTTATGCTTCATGCCAAGCACTTTGCTTTACTGTCTATTATTTATTGTCTTCCAAGCTGTATTGTCAAATGTCATTTTTTCCCTGTAAACACCTTCTGCATGTATTACCTTGTACTCTCCTGGGTCGTGCCTGAAAATAGTCATCTACTGGCTAGTGCACTTACCCGGTAAACAAAAACTAAATAAATAAATACAAATTTTATTCATTAATTTGTTTAATTTATTTCAGGCTTCGATATGCAGTTTCACCTTCACAGGACACAGCAGGCAGCTGACTGACTGCTGCCGTTGACTCAGCTGAGCACCCAATGACTTCTCATTAGTCTCACATCTTTTTATTTGTTGTAAGTTTATTTTAAGCTGTGCTAAGCAATCTCTGGGTACAGCAGATCCCTGTCCACTGCAGACAGTTCAGCGGAACTCCCACGGCCTTCTCACTATTCCTTCATTTTTAATGTGTGTTTATTTTAGGCTGTATAACTCAGTCGTTCTGCATAACTTAGTTGATGTGTCTCTGGGAACAGCAGGGAGATCCATGGCTGCTTGTAGATGGCTTAGCCGAGCCACCATGGACTTCTCACTAATCCCTTTTATTTTTGTTTTAAATTTATTTCTATTTTAAATTTACTGCAGGCTGCACTAGGCAACTGCACTATCTCTGGTTGTAGCTGGAAGATCCCTGGGTAATGCAGATGATGCAGCTGAGACAAAGAACTTCTCAATAGTCCTTCATTTTTAGGGCTGCAGTGGGTGTAGTTCTGCAGACCGCTTGCTATGGAAAAGAACTCCCGCATTTTTTGCAACCCAACAACATGTTGGAATGTCAGCATAGCCACCTCTGCATCTGAACACTCAGCTCTCTGTCTCTATAGGCAGTTGCACTGCCCTGTTTGAAATCCTCTTACTGATCCCTTCCCATCCACTACCACGCATGCACGATTAGTTGTGCCTTTTTTTAATATATTTATTGTTTCCTCCCCTCCACCCAATCCTCCCTCCCAGAACCCACCACCTCACTCCCCCCCACAGAAATGTAACAGTGGCACTGGGGGTGCCCAATCCCCCAGAATCCTTGTACTGTCCCGATATACTGCCCCCATCCACTATCGCACATGCTTAGTTATTCCTGCCTTTTTTTAATATATCTACAGTATATATATTGTTTCCTCCCCCCACCTGACCCACCCTCTCAGCACCAACCACCCAATTCCCCCCAGAAATATAACAGCGGCACTGGGGGGTGTCCAATCCCACAGTGCAGAGCTCCTCATTTTTATTTTTAAAACCTGTGGAAAAAAAAAAAAGTCCATCAGTGTCTTTTGTGGCCATTGTACTCCCACCCACCCGACTCTCCCACTCAGCACCTACCTTCCCGTACTCTCCCCAAGTCCTTACTTACCCATAAGGGATTCAGCACTGTAATCTTCTCTGGACTACAGACACATCTTCACTCTTCAACATCGGACCTCGAACTGAGGAAATCAGGCATGCCATTCAATGTATTTCAGTGGGGTTTTGAACTTAGTAGCATAACTTGGCCATTTTTCAATATTTTTGCCCCATATTTTCAGCATACTTTTTTTGGGACACCACCTTATGAACAATACAAGTGATGTTAGGTAAATCTGTCCCAAAAGGTGATTTCTTGGTCCTTGCTTGAAATCACCTTTCAGGAAGGAGTTGAACATTTTCTCTGCCCTTATTCATGAGATGGGGTCATAAGAAGGCTATGTTGAAAATTTGGTGTAAAAGCATTAAAAAACAACAACGTTATGAGCCTATGTTGAATTTTGCAAACACAGCCTCATAACTTTGATACTTTTCAATATTTTGCCCCAAATTTACAACATGCCCATATCTTTACAACACCAGCATATACACAAAATCACCCTTAGGCAGAAGCTGAACATTTACTCTGCCTTTCTTCATAAGGTAGGGTCATAACAAGGTTATGTTGAAAATTTGGTGTACAAATATTACAAAACAACAAGTTTATGAGCATACGTTACATTTTGCTAACGCAGATTCGTAACTTTGGTATTTTTCAATATTTTTACCCCAAATTCCTCCCATGCACCCCTATCAGCTCTGGCAATAGTTTGTTTTATTTGTCTTAAACTTATTTTAGGCTGTGGTACCCAGGTGCAGTCTGTGGATAATGCTTGCAGATCCCCACCTGCTGCAGAAGGCTAAGTTAAGCCCCCAATGACTTCTCACTAGTCCTTTATTTTTTAGATTTCAATTTTTTTTTTCAATTTTATATTTAATACAGGCTGTGCAACGCAGATGCACTGTCTCTGCACATAACAGGCAGATCACTGGCTGATACAAATAGCTCAGCCGAGTCAGCATGAACTTTGTACTTGTGTTTATTTCAGGCTGCACTATGCATTTGTGCTATTTTTGGACTCAGTTGGCGTATCCTTGTCCACTGCATATGGCTCAGTAGAAACCCAAGGACTTCTTGCTAATCTCTTAATCTTTTGTTTTTAATTCATTTCAGTTTTAAACATACTGTAGGTAGCACTATAGTTACACCTATCTCTGACCATAGCTGGAAAATTCCTGGCTGGTGCAAATTACACTGCTGAGATAAAGGACTTTTCATTATTCCCTTACTTTACTTGTGTTAAACTAAATATAGGCTGTGCTAAACATCTGCAGTCTCTTGACACAACTGGAATATTTCAGTCTACTACAGATGGCTCAGCCAAGCTCCCAAGGACCTCTCACTTGTCTCTTTTTTTAATTTAACATTTTCTGAAGGATACACTATGTAGTTGCATCGTCTCTGATCACAGCTGAAAGATTCTTGGGCGCTGCAGATGACACAGCTGAACCAAAAAATGTCCCCATGTCCATTATTTTATGTTTCACATTTACATGTATTTGAAGCTGTACTATGCAGCTGCACTCTCTCTTTCTCTCTCTCAGCGTCCCGTCTGCTGCACATAGCTCAGATGACCCAAAAGCACTTCTCACTAGTCCCATATTGTTTGTTTTAAATTTATTTTAGACTGTGCTGCACAGTTGAATTTTCTCTGAGCTCAGTATGCAGATCGCTGTCTACTGCTGATGGCTCATCTGAGCCACCCCTTTTTTCAGTTTTAAATTTATGTCAGGCTGCACTACCCAGCTGCTCTGCCTCTGGACACGCAGCTGCCATATCCTTGTTTACTGCAGAAGGCTCAGTGTAGTCTCCAAGGACTTCTCATCTAGTCCCTAATTTTATCCATTTCAGCACTATGTGGTTGCAGTGTCTCTGGGCACAGCAGATACCTGAGTGCTGTGGTTGGCTCTGTGACATCTCCAAGGACTTCTCATGATTTCCTTATTTTTATTTTGTTTCAAGTTTATTTTAGGTTCCACTACACAGTTGCACTGTTTCTGGGCGCAGCAGACAGATGCCTGACTGCTGCCATTGACTTAGCAAAGCCCCATAGGACTTCTCACTAATCCCTTAGTGTTTTAATTTTTCTCTAATGAAAATGCCAGAAGATAAAAGGCCTTACGGTCTATCTAGGTTATTTTAAATTAATTTCAGGCTGCACTACCCAGTTGCACAATCTCTGGTTACAATTGGCATCTCCCCAGATGCACTATGCAGTTACACTGTCCCTGATTATAGCTGGATG
The DNA here is from genome assembly GCA_016271365.2 of Neoceratodus forsteri. Classification (NCBI taxonomy): domain Eukaryota; kingdom Metazoa; phylum Chordata; order Ceratodontiformes; family Ceratodontidae; genus Neoceratodus; species Neoceratodus forsteri. Next base: position 502,606,634 of record CM057456.1, read on the forward strand.
ATCCCTGGCTGGTGCAGATGAGACAGCTGAGCCAGAGAACTTCTTACTAGTCCCTAATTTTTATGTTTGCTTGCACGCATGTGCAAGAAACATAGTGCCATCATCTGAGTTTTTGGAGGTGTGGCACCCATCTTCCAATTCAGTCAGTGTGTTTGCAGGTGTGGCCATAGTTCTCCAATGAATGCTGCAGCTGTCTATGACAGCAGTTGAAAATGCAGTGCAGTACAGTTGAAAGGGAGAGCTTCACTTCAGTGAGCAGTGCTTCCCTCCACACACACGCATATTGCACGCCATGCTCTTCCCCACGCACACTGTGGTCAGCGGGGTGCCCAATCCCATCTGCTCCACCCCCAAAAGCTTTCCAGGTGCCACACTGGGAGCCCACCCAGCGTAGCAAAAATTATTATGTGACGGGGTGCTCAATCCCCCGCTGGCTCCAGGCCCCCAAACAGTTTTCCAGCTGCCACACTGGGAGCCCACCCCAGTGTGGCAAATGTCCTGTGTCGTCTTCCTAAAACAACCTGTAAACAAAAAGTTCCCTCAGTGGTCTCCCTGCCCACCCACACCCACCCTCTGTGCATCCTACCTCCCACACCCCCTTCACCCCATACTTACCTCCGGAGTCTGGCGCGATGATCTTTGGTGGACCGGGAACACGTCTGCACTCTTCAAAGCCGACCGCGAACTGTGGAAATGCTGGTAAGCTGTATAAGGGAATAAATAGGGTTTTTTCAACTTTAATGCATATCTCAGGCATTTTTTGGAATTTTGGCACCAAATTTTCAACATGGGGTTTTTCGGACCCCTACTCATGAATTCTGGAACTGTCATGGCATTAATCGGACCCGAAGGGTGACTTCTCAGTCACTGCACAAAATCACCTTTCGGGTCTCAGTAATGAAACGACAGTGCCAGTGTTCATAAGGTGGGGTCTCAAAAAGCCTATGTTGCAAATTTGGTGAAAAAATTCCTAAAAATAACTGTTTTATGAGCGTGCATTGCACAGTTCCTATGCACGCTTGTAAGTTTGTGAATTTTCAATATTTGCACTCCAGATTTTCAACATTGCTATTTTATCACACCTCCTTATGAGCAGTACAGCTGTCATTTTTCACATCTCGCCCAAAATGTGTTTCCGTGCCCATGTAGCGCACAATGGCGCAGTTGGTGTGCAAAATCAATGTATGGGACACATTAAGAAAATCACAGTGACACTGTTAATGAGCAGAGGTCTTAAAAAGGCTATGTTGAAAATTTGGTGAAAAAATACCTAAAAATGACTGTTTTACGAGCATGTGTTGCGCAGTTCCTATGCACACTTGTAAGTTTGCGAATTTTTTATATTTGCACTCCAGATTTTCAACATTGCCATTTTACCACACCTCCTTATGAGCAGTACAGCTGTCATTTTTCATGTCACTCAAAACGTGTTTCCTTGCATGTAGCCCACAATGGTGCAGTCAGTGTGCGCAATCAATGTTTGGGACACATTAAGAAAATCACAGTGACACTGTTCATGAGCAGAGGTCTTAAAATGGCTATGTTGAAAATTTGGTGAAAAAATTCCCCAAAATGACTGTTTTAGGAGTGCACGTTGCGCAGTTCCTGTGCACGCTCGCAAGTTTGCAAATTTTTAATATTTGCACACCAGATTTCAACATTGCCATTTTATTACACTTCCTTATGAGCAGTACAGCTGCCATTTTTCACATCTCACCCAAAATGTGTTTCCGCACATGTAGCGCACAATGGTGCAGTCGGTGTGTGAAAGCAATGTTTGGGACAGATTAAGAAAATCGCAGTGACACTGTTCATGAGCAGAGGTCTTAAAATGGCTATGTTGAAAATTTGGTGACAAAAGTCCATAAAATGACTGTGTTACGAATGAGCATTATGCAGTTTCCACGTACCCTCATAAGTTCATGACTTTGTGATATTTTCAGTCCAGATTTTCACCAGTGGCATTTTTCCACACTTCCTTATGAACAGTACAGCTGTCATTTTTCACAACATGGCCGAAATGTGTTTTCACACTTTCAGTGCAGAAATGCGTGGTTGCTGTGGGAAATCATTGTTCGGGACAGATAAAGAAAATCACAGTGACACTGTTCATGATCGGAGGTCCCAAAAGGCCTGTGTTGACAATCTGCCATAAAAAAAAAAAAAAAACTAATTACATTACGGGTGTGCATTGTACAGTTTCTACGCACGCTCGTGACTTCACCAGTTTTTTAAATATTTTCACTGCAGATTTTCAACATTGCCATTTTTTACACCTCCCCATGAACTACAGCTGTCATTTTTCACATCCTGTTTGGAATGTGTTTTTGCACCTGTGGTGCTAAATGCCGTAGTCGCTGTGCAAAAGCAGCTTTCAGCTAACAAACTGATATTGCCACTGTTCATGAGGTGGGGGTCACAAAAAAAAGTTGAAAATTTGGAGTGAGAATACTAACAAATGCCTGAGGCGTTAGGGTTTCCAACCATAATGCCCCACCCTGTAGAGAATGACAAGCATCAGGGCTGTGACTTGGGATTGTCGCCTGCAATGCTTATACCATTCCACCCCCACCCACACCCTGCAGCCAGTGAGAGACATCAAGGTGTGCCTTGGACTCTTCGGCCCCGAAGTTCACCCCATTCTCCTATACCGCACCCATCTCACCATATTTCCTGATGGAATGGGGTGTGCATAAGGGCCAAAGACCCCAAGGCACACCGTGACACTTGTCGGTGTCTGCAGGGTACGGTATGGTGAAATGGCATGGCCACTATGCCTGATGACCCAAAGGCACACCCCAATGCCTGTCAGTCTCTGCAGGGTGGTGGTGGGGTTGGCTTCAGTTCTATACTTCACTGCCATTCCTATTATGCAGCTCTGTAACTTCTACACTACCACTGCCAATGCCAGCAAGCAAACATTCGGCATTGACAAATGCTTGTTTTGTTTAAAATTTATTTTAGACTCCCTTATGCAGCTGCACTTTCTCTGAGTGAAGCAGGCAGATACCGGTCTGCTGCATATAGCTCAGACAACCCAAAAGCACTTCACACCTGTACCATATATTTTTTGTTTTAATTTTATTTCAGGCTGTTATCTTTGTCTACTGCTGATCGCTTAGTGGAGCCTTTTTATTTGTTTTAATTTTTTTTTTTTATGTTTTAAATTTATTTCAGGCTGCACTACCCAGCTGCTCTATCTCTGGACACAGGTGCCATATGCCTGTCTGCTGCAGAAGGCTCAGTTTAGTCCCCAAGGACTTCTCATCTAGTCCCTCATTTTATTATTATTTTTTATTTATTTCAGTTGCGTTGTCCCTATCATAACAGATACCTGAATGCTGTGGCTAACTCTGTGGAGCCTCCAAGGAGTTCTTTTTAGTTCCTTTTTTTTCTAAGTTTATTTTAAGTTCCACTATACAGTTGCACTGTCTCTGGGCACAGCAGATACCCAACTGATGCCATTGGCCAAGCAAAACCCAATAGGATTTCTCACTAGTCTCTCTCTTTTTTTTTCCTTTTTTTTTTTTTTGAAAATGCCAGCAGATAAAGGCCTTACAGTTTATCTAGGTTATTTTAAATTTATTTCAGGCTGCGCTATCCAGTTGCACAATCTCTGGACACAGTTGGCATAACCCTACCTATTACAGAAGGCTCAGTCAAGTCCCCAGGGACTCCCTTTTTTTAAATCTTTTTCAATTTTAAATTTATTGCAGCTGCACTATGCAATTATGCAGTCCTTGAAGGAAGGCCACCTTAGCCAAAAGTGGGAGGTTTCAATGCTTCTGTAGCAAGCATTTAAACCAGCTGGGGGGGAGGGAACCAGGAAGGTCAGGATGCTTAGTATCCCCCCCCCCACATGAGCACATGCTCTACACAAGAGACCAAGGAATAGATAGACAGACAGAGGGCAGAATACAGCATAAGGGCAGGAAGCAGGGAGGCCCAGGGAAAAAGAATGCCAGGAAGAAGAGGGCATAAGGATACAGGACAGGGGAGGGAGGTCACATCATGGAGAGCCATGTGTCCCAGTGCCCGGAGCCTCAGTAACAAGATGGAGGACCTGGAGGCAGCCATGGCACAGTCGAACCTGGACATTGTGGCCATCGCAGCGATGTGGTGTAATGATAACCATGACTGGGAGATGGCCATACCAGGCTACAGCCATTTCAAGAAGGACAGGTTGAGCAGGAAGGGTGGAGGAGTAGCACTTTATGCGAAAGATAACATAAAGGCCAGAGAGAGAGTCAAGGGGAACAAGGAGGGGAAAAGGTACTGTGGGTTAAGCTTGAAAGGAAAACAGGGTCAGCCATACACATGGGGTAATCTGCAGACCACCAGACCAGGGGGAAGAGACAGATAGAGAGATAATGCTATCTATCCAAAGGATGGCGATCAAGGGGGGGGTTAGTGCTGGTTGGAGACTTCAACATTCCAGACATGGACTGAAGCCTCCCAGCAGCAGTGTCAGCCAGGAGCAGATTCATCCTGAACTCCCTTCAGGGAGCCTTCCTTAAGCAACTGGTCACAGAACCCACAAAGCAGGAGGCACTACTAAACCTGATGCTCACACACAGGAACAGTGTGACAGGGGTCACAGTGGGGGAGCACCTGGGAAACAGTGACCACTGGTTGCTGTGGTTTGACATAACTGAAGGGGCAGAACATAGCCACAAAAAAACGCATATCCTAGACTTTAGGAGGGCATATTTTGGGCAAATGGGAAAATGCTTGTGAGAGGCACTAGCTGGATTAGAGAGGGAATTGGGGGTGGAGGAACAGTGGGTAGTATTCAAATCAAGGACAGCAAGGGCAACACAACTATGCCTAAAGCAGGTTAGTAAGGGGAAGAGGAAAAGGAGACCACTATGGCATTCCAAGGAGGTAGTGGAGAAGATGAAAGCCAAAACAATCGCATTCTAACAATACAGAAGTACACAGTCAGAAGGGACAGGAAGGCACAGACAGGAAGAAGTACCAGGAGAAGCAAAGGGAGGCAGGGATGGCAGCAAGAGAAGCCAAAGCACAAACAGAGGAGCACATTGCTAAATATGTGGTTAGAGGGAACAAAACCTTTTACAGGTACGTAAGTGAAAAAAGGAAGTCAAAGGGAGGGATAGTGAGGCTGAAAGGGAGAGCAGGAGCAGAGTGGAGAATGGTAGTTTACTCACCTGGTAAAGGTGATAGTGGGGGTATACATCTCTGAGGCACTCCACCCGTCCTTTCACATGGGTTGTGTCCACCTGATAGGTTGCTTGATTCACATGTGACTTCAAAGAAGACCGATCCCCTTTCTCTGTGATGCTGCCTCTCCAGGATCAGTTTGAATTCTTCCAAAGCTGTACCTAATCTGTAACCAATAACCCTTGACTTGTTAGTAGGCAACATAATGTTTCCTGATACTGTATGTATCTTAGCATGTTAAATAAATTATAGTACAGGTATTTGTTATGTTTTACCAAAAATTCTGTGGCCCGTGAGGGTCCTCTCTTTATTTCTTATTCATACAAATCTAAAATTTCCAGCCCATACAGCATGCTGATTGTTGTATCTTGAAGCTCATCTTTGAGTCATTTGTCTCTGACTGACTACCTGGGTGGGTTGTGGAGTGCCTCAGAGATGTATACCCCCACAATCACCTTTACCAGGTGAGTAAACTACCATTGTGGGAGATAATCTCTGAGGCACTCCAACCATCCCTACACATGGGTTTCGATGTAAAAAGCAGTACCCTAGTGAGAAGGGTGGGTAGTCAGTCCATTATGTTATGTCCGACCTTGCTGCTAACAACACTACTTAAGTAAAGTTAGTTTTTTCTTCCAGGGCTACATCTACCCTGTAGTGTGTAGTGAATGTGTGCATTGATGCCCATGTAGTGGCAGCACAAATTTTCTCTATTGGGGCCATGTTTCTCTCAGCCCATGATGTGGCTATTGCTGTAGTGGATTTTGTTGGTGGTGTATGATTTGAGGCCTTATACGCCTCTGTGATGGTAGATTGAAGCCAATATGCATCTTATGTTTGCCATTCTTGTGATGTAAGTGGACATTAGTCTCCTCATGGCTAGCAGATGATGTTAAGGGTCCCTATCTACCTTGTCTGCAGGCATATAGACAGGTATTTCGATATGCTGTTTGGTGTGAAAAAGTGTGCATATTTCAGGCAGAAAGGAAGGGATCATCTTTAAACTGATCTTGTCCTCATGAAATACCAGATAAGGCAGTCTGTGGGATAATGCTTGTAGTTTGCTTATGCACCTAGCTGAACATATAGTGACCATAAGGGTTAAGTGTTTGCCCTTGAGTGGTAGTGACTGTAGAGGTTCAGATGGTGAGTTGGTCATTGCCCAGGCAATCTGTGGGATAATGCTTGCAGTTCGCTTATGCTTCTAGCTGAACATATAGTGACCATAAAGATTAAGTGTTTGCCATTTGAGTGGTAGTGACTGTAAAGGTTCAGATGGTGAATCGGTCACTGTTCTGGGTACTAAGTTGAGGTCTCAAGGAGTGGGCCATTGTTTTATCTTAGGATGTAGATTGGATCGATTGCTGCCACTTGCACTGTCAGGGATGCTGGAGATAGTCCTTTATGCAGACCTTGCTGAAGGAAGAGAAGTATGTTGGGCACTGTGGCCCTTAGAGGTTGTAATTTTTTTCCCCCTTTTCTTCTCACCACCTGTGGAAGAATCTCAAATGTCTCTGATATTTTGAGGTAATGGGGTTTCTCCATAGCATTGGTGACCACTGGGTGGTATCCCTCTCTTAGCAGTCTCTCCTATTCAGGAGCCAGGCTGTTAGTTTGAGATTGTTGGGACTGAGGTGACATACAGGTCCCTGGGTGAGACTATCTTCCCTGAATGGTAGTGTCCATGGGTGGTCTAGTGCCATTGTCACTATCGTGGTGAACCCTGTTCTCCTGGGCCAGTGAGGGGTGATGTTTATCACCCAGGTTCTGGTTCTGCATATCTCTTTCAGAACCTGTAGTATCAGTGGAAAGACGTAGGTTACCTGGAATGACCATGTAGCTGATAGTGCATCCACTCCCATGGATTTGTCATCCCTGAAGCAGGAGTAGAATCTGGGGCACTGATTGTTCTTGTTGGTGGCCATTAAGTTTATTTCTATCAGTGCCCAATGTCTGTTGATTACTTGTAATTTGTTGGAATGAATCTTCCACTCTCCTGGATGTATTAACTGGCAATTTAACTAGTCTGCAGTGGTATTCAGCCTGCTTGCCAAGTGTATGGCTGATATGCTCACCAGATGTTTATGTGTCCAAAGAATGAGTCTTGATCATCTCTTTGCATGGCTCTGCTCTTTATTCCTCCTAGCCTGTTGATATAGGAGATGATAACCCGATTGTCCAAGCACATGAGGAAATATCCATTTTTCCTGACTAGCCTTATGAATTGCAGTGGCACACAGGATAGTGCCCTGATTTCCAGAATGTTTATGGCCATTTTTTACTCTTCCATGTACCACTTTTCTAGGCTTCCCAGTGGAGTGGCCACTATGTAGAGGCTACTCAAGGGTATATGGCATTATTAGCAGGCAAATGGCGTAGGCAGTGTGCCATTAAGATGTGTTGATTAGCTTGGGTAGTGGGGTAGGAGTTGATGTGACAAACCCCACCTCATCATTGTATTTCGCACTAATGACTGTATCTGATCAGGCAAACACCATATGGATGTTAGTGTTTGTGTAACTACCTCCATCTCTGTTTCTAGATTGGAGTGTGTTTCTGAATCTGGCTGTGGTGAGTGGGGTTCTGGCCCTGCTGGTACCTAACTTTATTTCACATGGTGTTTTACACTAGGTGTGCCTGCTTCAGTTGATTATTTTGGTGGGGAATTGTTGCGGTGTCTAAATCCTGCCCAGCAGAGGATTTGGGATTGCAGGTGGCATATTTGTTTGTGACTTGTCTTTTGTGTTTTCATAGGTGTCCCCCTGGTCAGATGGCATGGGTGCACCTTTTGCATCTGATGCACACAGTATGCTTAGTTGTGTTGGGGCTAGCGGCACATTGCATTGGCTGCAGCTCTTTGTTTTGGCTATTGTAGTAAGTTGAGAAAGGATACATAGAGAGAGAGTGCTGTTGGGGGAGGGATTAGATATATTGTTTTATTTATTATTTCCCTTAATTCTTCCCCTGCACAGTAATCAATAATGTTCTGCACTGTACAGGCTATTGCTGTGCCTGTGCATTAAAGTGCGCACTGTCCCTATAAATGTGACTAGAGTGAGTGAGGGACTCAGTGCTATTCTGTCCTGCCCACAGCTGTGGTAATAGTGCAGCCCCCAATGTATTTTCCCCATTATTAATTAGTTTTCAAATTGTTGCCTTTATATTTAATTATTCGCATTGTGGTCTGCTGTTGCAGATCAGTTGGTGCTTTTAACCAATGCCCTCTGTGCTGGTTGGACATTTGTGAGCGTAGTTGCGCTCTCCACAAGATGGCGGCAGTGACTGTCAGTCAATCTACACTGTCTGGCAGCTGCATACACCCTTAATCCTGCCTAGATAAGGGGGGGAGTGGAGAGCTTATCCGAGATCACAGCAACAAGTCTTGTGATGATATTTGTCACAGCTGCCAATCTGGATAGGCAAGTTAGGTTAGTCCCTCAATGTTCCTCCTCCTCATGAGACCTACTTTGTTTGTGGTGTTTGAGTCAGGTAGATGACAGAGGAGTTTCCTCTACCTTTTGATAGAAGAAGGTGGTGAGTTTAAAAGACATAATGTGCCATAAAAACCTATTGAGAGAATGTCATTTTGAGGTGAGGCACAGAGGGACTGAGAAAATGATTCAGAAACTGTTGTGTAGTTATGTCTTGCGTGAGCATTTCATGTGCTACTATGCTTGTAATGGGGAACTGTGGCACATTACTTAGTATTTTAGCAGCCTGGGATGCTGGCAGGGTGTTCTAAGGTGGCCACTTGCTCATTTAAGAGGGGGGAGGGAGGCAGGATGTCTTAGCTAATTCTTGCCATAGGTGTGGCAAGCTGATGAAGAATAATCTTTTTTTTTTTTTTGCTCTTTTTGTTTCTTCAGTTGTCCTTCATGGTCAGTGTTAAAAGTTAGGGGACTTAGGCTTGAGAAGCTGTATAATTGCTAGCTTCATTCTCCATTGCAAGATATGTTGGATTTAGTCAAATCTTGTTTGTTTATCTTCCTCTGAGATGGTGGCTAAGATCTTGTGAGAGCTGAGAGCCAGTCAGCTTGCAGTTCTCATGGAGCAGGAAATTTGGAAACTATGAATAAGCATGGGGGGTGGTCATGCTGTTTGAGAAGCCATAAAATAACATTTGAGTGGCTCCATTTTGGTCCCTAGAGCTTCCTTTTCTCTGTGGGAGTGTTTTTGGTTAGAAAATAACATGAAAAGGTTGCCGGTGCTTTTATTTACTGCCAGAGAATTCGAGGAATGGCTGAATACAGCATGGGCATTTTACGCACCTTCCAATGCAAGGAAACTTTTCTAGATGAGTTTGCGAGTACCCTTTTTACAAGTTAGTGATGTTAGTGGGTCACCATGTTCTTGTTGGTGAATAATACAACTCAGGAACCGCTGGCAAGGGAACCAGGTTGATTATATATTATATTATATTACCTCCTGTAAATCATTGCATAGATTCTGTGTTCATTAATGTGGTTCAGACATTGTTTTTAGCTCCTGGCACCGCTAGCAGGGGTGTTCAGGTAACTATTAATCTCTATGCTCGTATGATGTGATAATGTTCATAATTTGAATACTGTGCTAGCAAATTCTCAGCTAATATTTTTCTAGACAACCAATACTAGTAGAAGCTGCAGTGCTAACATCTCTTAAAACTACCAGTTTTGCGATTTTAAACCATTGCATATCTGCCGAAACATACTCTGGAGCTGCTGTGTTGAAATATTTTACAGTACATCTAAACACAGGTACCACTAGCAGGGGTGCCAAATTAATTTTGCAATAATGTCATCATTTATTGTCTGCCCCAAAGATAATCTGTTACTGTGCCCAGTCACTCAGTCACTGTGTAGGCATTTAAAAGTACTTATATTCTATGCTCATATTGTTATATTAGCAGATGCTTTCAGCTCTTTTGATATCCAATTCTCTGAATAATGTAATCTTCTTACCTTAATTTTAAAACTTAAATTTTATCAGCACACTGGAGCTGTACAATGTGCTTGAAACATTCACTTGCTGCAGCAACCAAACTCCATATAGGAGTTGTTTTAAATATATGTGGGACAGCACTCCTATGGCTGCTAGCAGGAGCTATAGGGTGTTCTCAATCCCACCAGAGTGTAGTAGTAGGTGCAGGCTGAGCTGGGACAGCTAGCAGGGATCCCAGAAAGCTGCAAACTGCAGTCATGAGTGCTTAATTCATCTTAGATTCACTGAAAGGCATCTGGTATGAAATTTATGGGCATGACACAATACCTTGAGTTGACGTCCTGTAGTGTGTCTCTGGCAATAATTTAAATGTAGGCTAGCTGAGCGTCTCTGTCATTCCTAGTCATTTATTTTAAACAACCAACTCTCCCTCTAGAATCTAGATTGAGCCATATATTTTTGTGATGTAATTCCATAAGACACTTTGCTATGCTAGCATATCCTAAGCTACCAAAAAAACTTAGATATAAAATTGTTAAGCCTGGTGGCCTTACCTTTTGTTTGATATTCTTGAAATAACTGCCTGGGAGCTGTTGTGATGTGACCGCAACCTATAGATGGACATTCAGAACTGATTCTGAACAGGCAGCATCACAGGGAAAGGGGGTCAGACTTCTTTGAAGTCATATGTGCATCAAGCAACCTATCAGGTGGACACAACCCATGTGTAAGGACGGGTGTAGTTTCTCAGAGATTATCCCCCACAATGACAACAGTAAAGCAGACATACCGAACAGATATTTCTGCTCTGTCTTTACAGAGAAGGGGGTGGGAATGGGCCAAAGGAAGCAGAGAGGGCAGGAAGATCACAGCAATGGACACAAGTCCCTTTCCTCAGGAAATGGTCCTAAAGGAGATGGAAGGAATAAGAATTGATAAAGCTGTGGGGCCAGATGGGGTACACCCCAGGGTGCTGAGGGAGCTTAGGGAGGTGGTGGCTGAACCTCTGGCAACCCTGTTCAACCGATCACTGGAAACAAGAGAGGTACCCAAGAACTGGAGGACAGCGGATGTGGTCCCCTTATACAAAAGTGGAAACAGCAAGGAAGTGGGAAACTACCAACCAGTCAGCCTGAGCTCAGTAGTGGGAAAGATCCTGTAAACACTATTGAAGGAAAGAATAGTAGAACACCTAGTTGCCAATGGTCTACAGGACCTGAGGCAGCATGGTTTTACTGCAGGGAGGTCATGCCAGACTAACCTAATTGAATTTTTCAACTGGGTGATAAAGGAGGTGGATCGGGGGGAGGGGAGCAGTGGACATGGCCTACCTGGACTTCAGCAAAGCCTTTGAAACTGTACCACACAGAAGGCTGTTGAACAAGCTGGGGAACTTGGTTGTGGGTAGAATGGTGGCATGGTGGGTGGGGAACTGGCTGGATGGCAGAACACAGAGGGTGGTGGTAAATGGCTGTCACTCTGCAGAAGGAAGGGTGACCAGTGGGGTGCCACAAGGATTGGTCTGGGCTCCTGTCCTCTTCAACATCTTTATCAGTGACATTACAGAAGACCTGGAAGGGACAATTTTCTTGTTCACTGATAAAACAAAGCTCTGTAACAGGGTGGACACGCCAGAGGGTGTGGAGAGAATGAGAAGTGATCTGCAGAAGCTGGAGGACTGGTCAAGGGTGTGGCAGTTGAGATTTAAGGCAAAAAAAATGCACTTGGGGCACAAAAACCCTGGAAAACATATCAGCTGGGTGGGGAGGTTATAGAATGCTCCAAGCAGGAAAGGAACATGGGGGTTATCATCTCAGATTACCTCAAGGTAGGGAATCAGTGCAATGAGGCAGCAGGAAAAACAAATAGGATGCTAGAATGCACAGGTAGGGGGATCACCAGCAGAAAAAGGGAGATCATAATTCCACTATACAAGACATTAGTGAGGCCACACTTAGAGTGTAGTGTCTAGTTCTGGAGGCCTTACCTATGTAAGGACATAGGGTGAAGGCAGTACAGAGGAGGCAACCAAGATGGTGCAAGGATTGCATCACAAAACCCATGAGGACAGACTGAAGGACTTAAATGTGTACTCCGAGGGGAGGGAAGGGGAGATGGAATATGATTAAAACATATAAGTACCTTACTGGAAGGAATAAGGTACAGGGAAACACAATTCTTCATCTGAAAAGAGAGTCAAAGACTAGGGAACATGGATGAAACTGGAGGGAGGATGATTCAGAGGGAATGTGAGGAAGCATTCCTTCTTGGAGAGAGTGGTGGAGAAATGGAACATCCTGCCAGAGGAGGCAGTGGGGGCTGAAACAATTACAGGATTTAAGAATGTATGGGATAGGTACTGGGTGATCCTGGTAGTCGGGGAAGGGGACAACCCAGTTCTATAGAAGCTTGAAAAAGCAAAATAACATTCACAAATGTGCAATTCTGCTTAAAGTTGAACCAGCATAACATTCTGTGGTGATTTGCATATGCAGCCCATGATGCTTTGCATTGTGGGGGCATGTGTGATTTTGTATTTTCTTGAAACTTGGCTTCCCAGCCAAATGCCCTTTGGGGTAACCCTTGCCTCAGTGTTTGCGCACAGAGGTTCTTTGTCTTTTATTCACAAATGGGCAGACTTCGTGGGCCAAAGGCCCTTATCTGCCATCAGTATCTATGTATCCATGTATCTATGTATCTGATTTATAGCTGGATGATTCCTGGCTAGAGCAGAAGCTAAGCCAAATAACGTCTCATTAGTCCCTAATATTTCTGATTTCAATTTATTTTAGTTTCTACTATGAAACTGCAATCTCTTTGAGCGAAGCATACAGATCCCTATTCCTGCACATAGTTCAGATAACCCAAAAGCACTTCTCACTGTGCTGCACACTTGCACTTCCTCTGGGCTCAGTAAGCAGATCACTGCCTACTGCTGGTGGCTCAGCTGAGCTCCCCTTTTTCCTTTTTCCTTTTTATAAAGTTTTATATTTTTTTTCCAGGCTGCACTACCCATACATATGTCTGGGCACAGTTGGCATATCTCTGTTTGCTGCAGAAGGCTCAGTCTAGCCCCCAAGGACTTCTCATTTAGTCCCTTATTTTTTTTTAATTATTCCAGGCTGCACTACATGGTTGCAATGTCTCTGGGCATACAAAAGAGATACCTGAGTGCTGTGGTTGGTTCTGTGGAGCCTGCAAGGACTTCTCATTATTTCCTTATTTTTATTTTGTTTCAAGTTTATTTTAGGTTCTGCTACACAGCTGCACTGTCTCTAGGCACAGTACACAGATGCCTGACTGCTGCTGCTGGCTTACTAAAGCCCAATAGGACTTCTCACTAGTTCACCACTTTTTTAATGAAAATGCCAACAGATGAAGGCCTTATAGTCTATCTAGCCTATTTTATACAGTATTTATTTCTGGCTGTGCTACCCAGCTGTACGATCTCCAGACATGGCTAGCATATCCCTGTCTGCTGAAGAAGACTCAGTCTACTTTCCAGGGACCTCCCATCTAGTCCTTTATTTTTTAATTCAGTTATTTCCATGCTACACAGTTGCATTGTCTCTGGACATAGCTGGTAGATTCCTAATTGCTGCAGTTGGCTCTGCGGAGATCCCAAGAACTTCTCATTACTTCCGTATTTTTTTTTTTAAGTTTATTTTAAGTTGCACTACACAGTTGGACTGTCTCTGGGCACAGAAGACAGATGCCAGACTGCTGTCATTAGCTTAGCATGGCCCCCAAGGATGCCTCATTAGTCCCTTATTGTTATGTTTTAAATTTATTTCAATTTAAAATGTACTGCAGGCTGCACTACGCAGTTACACTGTCTCTGATTATAGGCTGATGATCCATGGCTGGCATAGATAGGACAGCTGAGCCAAAGAACTTCTTACTAGTCCCTAATTTCTTTGTTTTAAATTTATTTTAGACTTCACTATGCAGTTGCTCTCTCTGTCTGTCTGTCTCTCTCTCTCTCTCTCTCCCTGAGCAAAGCAGGCAGCTCCGTACATGTTGCACATAACTCAGACAATCCAAACGCACTTGTCACTGGTCCCATATTTTTTGTTTTAAATTTATTTCAGGCTGCAATACACACTTTCACTGTCTCTGGGCTGAGCAGACAGATTGCTGTCTGCTACTGTTAGCTCAGCTGAGCCCCCTTTTTTATATTTTAAATTTAAGATTTCAGGCTGCACTCCACAGTTATACTGTCTCTGGACATAGCTGATATATTACTGTCTGCTGCAGAATGTTCAGTCTAGTCCCAAAGAACTTCTCACTAGTTCCTTATTAGGCTTGTCATGGTATGAATATATGACGGTATGATAACCATCACATGTAATGCCATGCTTATCGTCATACTGTGGTATTGCAGAACAAGTCATTTTTGCACAAAAAAGAAGCCTCCTCAGACACTTGTATCATGGAAAGCTGGCATGGAAGGAACAGTTGTCCCTGAAAATGAAAAAAAAAAATAGTTGAAAGGTCTCAATACTGCAGTATACCGTGAATCACGGTTATCACAGTATTGGAAATTGCCCACTGCATTAAATCAGCAGTGCAAGAATCTGGTGAAAATTCTGACCTATACTTTTTTATTCTATTTTAGATTGTCCCTTATCTACTGACTTATATGATACCCTTCTTTCCACAATGTGAGAATGCTTTAGTACTTTTTTTTGCATTGAAATAATAAAAGGAGTGCTCCTTTTAATATTGCTCAGACCAGGTTTTCATCACTATTCCCGGCTGTTTTTGAATGCCTACTGTTCCATAATGTCATGGAACACTGCCTGCTGCATGCTAGTTCATTTTAGTCACAACAACATTTTTTTTAAATAATTGATGTACCAAAACAACCAAGAATACTGATGTAATCCTGGTCCAAGCCCTATTAAAAGGAGCGCTCCTTTTATTATTTCAAATGTGAAAAAAGTACTAAAGCAGACTTAAATTGTGGAAAGAAGGTATCATACAAGTCAGTAGAAAAGGGGCAATCTAAAATGGAATAAAAAAGTGTAGGTCAAAATTTTCACTGGATTTTTGCACTGCTGCATTAATACTGTGATTTCTGATACAGTGGAATACCGTGAAACTGTGACAACCCTACCCCTTATCTTATTTCTAATTACATGGTGGCTTGTGGTGGGGAAGTGCGGGAAAGTACTCCTGTAAAGGGAGTCAGTGGGAGACAGTGGAGTATGGTGGAGTTTGTGGCTGAGAGTATATAGTGCGTGGGAGTTATCATATGCCTTGGGGATGGAGGTTAAATATGTGGCTATTGGTTGGGTTTTATTGTTAATGGGGATGTTGTGTGCTTGTGATGGGGTAAAGTTATCAGTGACACACCAGATGATGTATGTAGTTATAGCCCAAAGGACTTTGATATATCTTGCTGTTTATTGTATGACTGTGAAGTTAATGACACTGGATTATTACTTATTAATCATAGGCATGCAATTTTCATTTGTGGGGGGGATTGTTATTTGGTATGCATACTTATGGTGCAGTTTATAGTTAAAAAGTGTTTACAAGGATTTAGGTTGGCCATGTTGCTGTGGATGTGGAGAGTAATCCTGTACCTGATACTATTGGTATTCCTGTTGCAGCTCCTGGGTCTGACCCAGTTTTCTGTGTGTGTTAATTCCCATGGGTTCCGAATTTTGCAAATTAATACCAGGAGTCTTTTTCCTAAATTGTCAGAATTGGAATATATTGTTTCTATTTATCAACCGCATCTGTTAGCTGTGATGGAGACATGGCTTAAACCAGGAAATCCTGATAATTCTTGTTCTATTACTGGGTATCATATGTTGAGAGCTGACAGGAAAGGAAAGAAAAAGGGAAGGGAGGTTCCAATTTACTAAAGGGATTTTTTACATGTAGCTGTTCTTAATTCAAGTATCAGTGGTTCTTCTGAAACTGACTAGTTGTTAATTCATATTTTGTTGGGTGGTGTTAAGTGTTTAAATGTTGGTTGTTTGTATAATCTGCCCAGCTGTGGCCAGTTTGGTCTGAAGGAAATGTTAGATCTTCCTGTTACTAGTTTTCAGAAACATGATTTTATTTTAGTAGGTGATATGAATTTATATTGGAATTTGAAGTCAGATTTAGGGTTTGAATCTTTGTTAGCTTCTTATGACCTATATCAGCATGTTGAGGAACCTACTCAGTTAAATTCTTGTTCTCTGAATCATTCAGTGTTAGACTGGATAGTAACTAATGGTAGGGATCACTTATCCACATTGGGAGATTTACCTGATGCAGTTAGTGATCATATGGCTACTTTTGTAGTATTGCATCTTTGTCACAAAAAAGTACCACCTCATGTAATACAGACCCGTTCCTTTAAAAATGTTAATTTTGATCATCTTTATTCCCTGTTGTCCCAGATTGATTGGTCCTATTTGGATAGTATTCTGGATATTGAATTTGCGTTAGACTATTTTTATTGTCAATTGCTCTCAATTCAAGATCCTGACAAGCAGAGGCTTGGTAGAGAACACCAGGAGGAAGGAGTGCTGTGTGTCTGGACTTCTCTACTGGGACTAAAGAAGTAGAACTGTTCTACTGGGACCTTCAATTTAGGGTAAAAAAACACAAACAAAAAAAAGTTAGTGTGTTTGTCTGAGTTAGCTGAAGTGAATGGTTATCTGAGCAGTTATCTAGGTGTAAATCTCAGGTGGCTGAAGGGGATTGTTACCTGTGCAATTTAATTACATGTAGAAAGATCTATTAAGTAGGGGGAGTGGCTTAGCTAGAAGGAAGCTAGATTTAAACACTGCCCTAGATAGATTCTGCCAGAGGCTTGGCAGAGAACACCAGAAGGAAGGAGTGCTGTGTGACTGGACTTCTCTACTGAGACTATATTGCCCTCCTTCCCTCGCCTCCACCCTCCCACCCAAAGCTAGTTCTACTTTTATAGGCACAGGATTTGACTGACAACAGGAACTTCCTGTTTGGGAGCAGGAAGTGAATTATCACATAGCCACCAAAGACTCACCATCCTAGAAGGGCGAAAGTAGCTTTCAAGCACCCTCTTAGCAGCTGAAGGTCTGCCTCTGAGCAAGTAAGGGGTCTACTGAGAAATATAGGATCTTCTTGTCGCAGAACAGGACAATCAGGAGCTTAAAGGGCACAGAGGCAGTAAGTAAGTAGGGAGAGAAGAAAAAAACAGAAAGAGTAAGAATTTCAAGCAACAGTGAAGGGGCCAGAAATAAGACATGATGGGAGTGGTGCAGTGCAGTGACTGTGGAGCAGCAGTCTTCCGGGAGACATTCTGGAGGATGCAGTGTTGTCCCATATGAAGGCACCTCTCTGGGCTGAGGGAAGAAGGTTGCTCATCTCCAGGCTGAATTGGCCAGGATTTGTGGGACCCTCCATCTTCCATCCAGGGACCACCAGGGCCACTACCGTTGCCTCAGAGGTTGCCAAGAAAGAGGAGTGGTTGGACCACAGTGTGCTCAGGGAGGATGAGGGTGTAGAGTTGGTGTGGAGGCGGGAAGATTTTGTGGAGTTGGGGAGGGGCCATGGACAAGTAGCACACATGGTAACCTTCTCGGAGGTGCTGCCTGTCTATGGTGTAGGTGAGGCTAGGGTGCTCCACACCATGGGATTCAATCAGTGGTTGAAAAACTGGTGCAGAGCTCAGGGATTTGGCTTCATTGGGGACTGGGGGTCCACCTGGAGTGATGCAAGCCTATACTAGCATGATGGGCTGCATCTGTCCAGGAGGGGAACCAGGATCCTAGGTGATAGGTTTAAATGCTTCATTGACAAGCATTTAAACTAGCCAAGGGGGCAGGCACTGGAAAGGAACAGGGAAATCCTAGCCCCCCCAAAAAACCAGGGTAGTAAGTGAGGTAAATATCAAGATAGAGATGTTTATAGGGAGAAGGGCAGGGGTGAAAGGAGAAAGTGACAAAGGCAATAAGGAAAGGGATGGGGCAAAAAGGAGAAAGGCCATCAGGAAATGGAGTGTAATTAGTACCAATGCCCATAGTCTGGGCAACAAGCTCCCTGAACTGGTGGCCTTGATGGAAGAGGGATGTTTGGATATCATAGCAGTCACAGAAACATGGTATACAGAGAACCATGACTGGGATGTTAACATACCAGGGTACATATCCTACAGGAGAGAAAGGGAGGGGAGAAGAGGGGGAGGAGTAGCTCTCTATGTAAAGGAAGAGATAAAAGCAACTGAACAAATGAGTAAACAGGGAGAAGAGGAGGCACTGTGGATCACCTTAGAGACTGGAAATGGCATCACAATCCTCACAGAGGTTGTATACAGACTCCCATGTCGGGGAAGGGAATGGACAAGGATATGATAGAAGGCATTCTTAGGATGGCAGAGAAAGGGGAGATACTGTTGATGGGAGACCTGAATATGCCAGATGTTAAGTGGAGCACATTTGCTGTAGCCACATCCAAGAGCAGGGCCATTCTCGATGCCCTGCGGGTGGCATGCCTCAGACAGCTAGTTTCTGAACCCATTCATGAGGAAGCAATCTTAGACCTCATACTCTCAAATGGGGACAGTGAGAGAATCTCAGATCTAGAAGTGGGTAGCCATCTGGGAACAAGTGACCATCAAATAGTGTGGTTCATGATAAACTCAGCTACAGAGTCAAGCCATACAAAAGTGAGGGTACTGGACTTCAGGAGGGATGACTTTGGCAAGATGGGAGAGTGCCTTAGAAAAGCACTAGCAAACAGGCTAGAAGGAGGGGTGGAGCAACAATGAGGAAACATCAAAACTGCCATCACAGAGGCAACAAGCCTTTGTGTGAAGCAATAAACAAATCAAAATGAAAGAAAAAGCCACTATGGTTCTCAAAAGGGTGGTGGGGAAAGTCAGGAGAAAAAGATAGCATTCAGGAAGTATAAGGAAACACAGAAGGAGCAGGTCAGAGAGCTGTACCAGTTAAGGCAGAAGGAAGCAGGGAGGAAAGTCAGAATACCAAAGACCCAAACTGAGGAAAAGATAGCCAACTCAGTTAAGGGGGATAAAATATTTTATAGGTACATCAAGGAGTGTAGAAAGACAAAAGGAGGGATAGTGAGGCTGAATAGAATGGATGGTGGATGGGCAGAGAGGGACAGTGAAAAAGCAGGGATACAGAACAAATATTTCTGCTCAGTATTCACAAAAAAGGAGGAGGGGGAGGTGCCTAATCCAATTAACAGAAGCACTCTTGATAAGGGGGTCAATCCCAGTCCTTTCACAGAAGAAAGGGTTCTGAAAGAACTCCTAAAACTGAAGGTGGACAAAGCAATGGGGCCTGATGGAATTCACCCCAGAATTCTAAAAGAATTAAGGGGACAACTAGTGAAACCACTGACTACCCTTTTTAACAAATCATGGGAGGATGGTGTGGTACCTAAGGACTGGAGGAAGGTGGATGTGATTCCCCTTCACAAAAGTGGGACCAAGACAGAGGTAGGAAACTACAGACCTGTCAGTTTGATCTCTGTGGTGGGGAAAGTGATGGAATCACTTCTGAAGGAAAGAATTGTTGAGTACCTAGAGGTCAGAGGGGCACAGGACCCAAGGCAGCATGGGTTCATAGTGGCAAGGCCATGTCAGATGAATCTAATTGATTTCTTTGACTAGGTGACCAAAGTAGTAGACCAGGGAGGGGCTGCGGACATGGCTTACCTAGACTTTAGCAAGACATTTGACACAGTCCCACACAAAAGATTAATAGTCAAATTAACTAGCCTGGGAGTGGGTCCCAGGGTGGTAGCCTGGGTAATGCATTGGCTGGACAACAGGACACAGAAGGTAATTGTAAATGGAGTCCACTCTGAAGAAAGAGGGGTTACTAGTGGGGTACCACAGGGTTCAGTACAGGGTCCAGTCCTTTTTAATGTCTTTATAAGTGACATTGCAGAGGGACTGGAAGGAAAAGTATGCCTCTTTGCAGATGACACAAGGATCTGCAACAGGGTTGATACACAAGGAGGCTTGGAAAGGATGAGAAGGGACTTGGCAAGGTTGGAGGAATGGTCAGAAGTATGACAGCTTGGATTTAGTGCAAAGAAGTGCAAAATAATGCACCTGGGAAACAAAAACCCAGGGGAAAATTACACAATGGGGGGGAGGTAGTAACAACAACAAAAATGGAAAGGGACCTCAGGATAATCATATCAGATTACCTTAAGGTTAGCAAGTGCAATGTGAGAAGGCAGTAGGGTGGGCTGGGGGGATACTGGGATGTACAGGGAGAGACATCACCAGCAGAAAACAGGAAGTTGTCATCCCTCTGAACAGACAGTTGGTGAGTCCCTATCTGGAGTACTGTGTCCAGTTCTGGAGACCCCATCTCCACAAGGACATAGACAGGATAGAGGCAGTCCAGAGGAGGGTAACTAAAATGGTGCAGGGTCTGCAAGAGGAGAGACTAAAGGAGCTTAATATGTATACCCTTGAGGAAAGGAGGGAGAGAGAGGGGACATGATAGAAACTTTTAAGTACCTCAGTGGAATCAACAAAGTCCAAGATCTTTCAGAAAAAGAGATGTGCACTAACAAGGGAACACAATTTAAAGATGGGGGGCAGTTCAGGGGCAATGTGAGGAAGTATTTTTTCACAGAGAGGGTGGTGGATGCATGGAACAGCCTTCCTGAGGAGGTTGTGGGGTCTAAAACTGTGGGAGAATTCAAGAATGCATGGGACAGACATAAGGCAATTCTTGTGGGGGTTAAGAAGAAATAGGGTGTTGGTTAACTAGGGTCTGCAGCTTATCCTATAGGTAGGGAAATGGGCAGACTAGGTGGGCCAAGCAGTCCTTATCTGCTGTAAATGTCTATGTTTCTATGTTTCTATTTATTCCCCATGAGGAAATTGAGAGTTAGAGGTGCCCCTAGTCAGTGGTTCACTCTTCTATTAAGTCTCTGATTAAGAAGCAAAATGTCCTGTGGGAACTTTATAAGAAGGGTCCTTCGGTTCATTTGTTAAATCAATATCGTTGTGTTAGGAATGAGGTTTCAGAACTTGTGCGTAAATCTAAAAAGGACTTCTTTAGAAATAAAATTCAGACTAATTGGGCAGATTAAAAAAATATGGGGAAAATATTAATGCTTTGTGTTCTCCTAAATCTGGTTCTACTGTTGGTAGTTTATTAGTTGATAATATTAAGGTTACTGATCCAGTGGATGTTGCTCACCTATTTAATCAGACATTTTCTGATTTATCCAAATTTAGAAGGGTGGGAAATCATATGGGTTGTGAGGAATCTTTGAGGGATCCTAACTTGATTGATAAGCCTTTTTTTACCTTTATGACAATTACAGAGGAAGAAATGTTGCAGTTATTAAATGGACTACCTAATAAATATAGTGACTGGTGGTGGGTTGGATGGGAGTTTTTTGCGTTTGGCTGTTCCTTTTTTGCTTAAACCTCTCTGTTTTCTTTTTAATTTTTCTTGTTAGTTTTGTCAGTTTCCAATAGATTGGAAACTGGCAAGAGTGGTTCCAGTCCCGAAAAAAGAAATCTTGCTTCCTCTTTGGATGACTTTAGGCCAATCTCAGTTTTGAACCCATTGAGCAAGATGTTGGAGAGAGTTGTGGCAGGTCAGATTAATGACTATCTTGATGTGAATGGGTTGCTTTCTCCTTATCAGCATGGTTTTAGAAAGAATTATGGGACTGGTACCGCACTGGTTGGGTTCACAAATGCCGTCCTTAGGGGCTTTGATAATGGCCATATGACTGGGGCAGTGTTTGTGGACCTAACCAAGACTTTTGATTTATTACAGCATGGTTTGATTTGTCGAAGATTAGGGATTTTTGGTTTTTCTGGATCTGCATTAGCTTGGATAAGAGCTTATTTGGTTAATTGTGTACAGTATGTTAGTGTTGGTTCTCATTTTTCTAAGTTGTCTGTGATTGATTGTGATGTCCCTCAGGGGTCTATATTGGGCCCCCTGTTGTTTTCTTTGCTTGTGAATGAACTTCCTTCTGTTAGTGTGAAATATCAATCTATTTTGTATGCTGATGATTTGATAATTTTTTGTCAGGGTAAATCTATTGAAGAAATATCTTTGGTCTTAAGTTGTGACTTTGGGAGAGTTTGTTCTTGGTTTTTGGAGATTCATTGGTTCTGAATTCAGCAAAAATGAAATCCATGGTCTTTCTGACGAAGGGTATGTTGAGTTTAGATCCAGTGTTATATTTATCTGATCAAGATGGAAATGTTATTGAACAGGTTTTTCTTTTTAAATATCTCAGTGTTTTATTAGATCCTAGTTTGTCATTTTTCCCCCATATTAAATTAATTACTCGAACAATA
The DNA here is from genome assembly GCA_016271365.2 of Neoceratodus forsteri. Taxonomy (NCBI): domain Eukaryota; kingdom Metazoa; phylum Chordata; order Ceratodontiformes; family Ceratodontidae; genus Neoceratodus; species Neoceratodus forsteri. The sequence continues at coordinate 502,629,042 of CM057456.1, forward strand.
AATAAAAGATTGGGTTTGCTTTATAAATTTAAAGATTGTTTCTCTTTTGAGGTTAGGAAGTCTATTGCGATTGGTTCTTTGTTACCACTTTTTGATTATGTTGCTCATATTTATTTGGGATTGGGATGTAGGGAATTGCAACTTTCGAAGGTGTCTTATAACTAGGAATGTAAGTTTGTCATGGCAGTCATACACGTCATTGATTCCATGACATTTGATCTTTATTCAGGACTTCCATGACTTTCACTAGTGTCATCAGAATGTAGCAATGATGACAGTGCCACAACATTTACTACTGTTTACTAATGATTTCATGAACAAACAATGAGTCATTAAAACCTCATGCATGACAAACTTACATCCCTACTTATAACAGTATTTGCTGGTTTGTTTTGTTAGAATCCCCACAATTACATCATTGTCTATTGTATGTTAAACTAGGCTGGTTATCTCTGCTTGCAAGAACTGAATATTTCTTTTGTTGTATGATTTTTAAAAGTGTGTTTTTAGGGTCTAAGTCTCCTTTAAATGGTTTAATTAATGTTAGGAATGTTTCTTCTTGTCTGTGCTCTTCTGTGGGTATTACTTTAAGTATTAAATTATCTAAACTGAAATTAGTTTCCCCTGCTTTCTCTATTTCTGCCCCCATCTATTGGAATGCCCTTCCCTTGTTTATCCGACAGTCTTCATCAATTGTTGATTTCAACAAAAAACTAATGGAATTTCTGTTGGTGAAGTATCATTGTGTTTGTAATAGTTAATGTATTGTGTTAATTGTTTCTGTCTTGTTTTTATTATGTCCTTTGGATTTTTTGTTTCAGGTCAGACCTAAAAATGAGCCTTTGGTCCAGTGTCATTTACCTGGTTAACAAATGAATAAATAAAAAATAAAAATAAAAAAAAAATTTCAGGCTATGCTATGCAGTTGCATTGTCTCCAGGCGCAGCAGGCAGACACTTGATTGCTGTGGTTGGGTCTAGCAAGCCCCCAAGAACTTCTCATTATTTCCCCATTTCCTGGTTTATTTAGGGTTGTGCTACACAGCTGGACTGTCTCAGGACACAGCAGGTGCATGTCTGACTGGTGCCATTAACATAGCAGAGCCCTCAAGTACTTCTCACTAGTCCTTTATTGTCAGTTTGTTATGGCTGTGGATGGAGCTAGAAAAATGGGACTATCATGGAACACTTTATTTAGTACTTTTCAGTGTATCCTTCCATGACTGGTACAGAGAGGTTGCAAGGCAGGACGCTTTGCTGTGTAGCTACTGCTTTTGACATTTTTAATCACTAGTAAAGTCTCCTGAATGAGGGATCAGTGTATTCTTTTACTGTTACTTTAATTGAATACAGTGGGGACAGTCTCATGGGACTACTTACTTCCACATTCCAGCTCATAAATACATGCTCGCAGTGAACGGAGTTAACTGTATGGAGAGGTTGCAAGGCAGGACGCTTTCCCATGTAGCTACTGCTTTTGACATTTTTAATCACTAGTAAAGTCTCCCGAATGAGGGAGCAGTGAATTCTTTTACTGTTACTTTAATTAAACACAGCGGGGGCAGTCTCATGGGATTGCTTACTTCCATATTCCAGCCCATAAATACACTCTTGCAGTGAGCAGAAAGAGAGCTGGTATGAATGAACGTGTGGAGACGCATGCAGAGACACATGTGAGCATGTCTGCATGTGTCTGCCATGTCTGCTGGGACTCAGGTACGGGGCAGAGTATTTTAAACTGTTAAACATTGGTGAAGAGCTTAAATACATAAGGAGTAAAATTCATTTGAGGTCACTTACTATAAAGTTACAGTAGCCTGTGCTGATCTGTGCTGCAGAAACAGTGTAATCACTGCTGAATTAATCATACTGAATCCAAACTTGGCCAGAAAATAATATATTAGCACTATCTGAAGTAGACTGGAGCCCTGCTTCCTTATATCAGATAGCAAAGCAAGAGTTCAGATTATTGAAATATTGGCCAATAGCTGTAAAATAAATTTGCAGTTGCTCCTCTTAAGAGGGTACTAAAACTGTAACAGGATTCTTAAGTGTCACCACTTCAGAAGGACTACACAGGGGTATAGTAAGCTATTTTAAATAAATAATTGTATTTGTTACTAAAGTTTATACATTTAGACCACTGTGAGTTGTGTGAGTCTAGAAGGGACCACAGTCCTAAAGCTAGGAAATCTGTAATCAGTAAGAGTTCTCACTTTGTTACCCTAGTATCTGTTTATAGATTAAACAAAATGGAACATGCTGAGAACATTAACAATGTATTGCAAACTTAATGTACTCAAGGGAAACTTGCTCTGTGTACTAGATTCCATATGTACTATTTACTTTCTTTTCAATCTAACTTACAGCAAGGCTGTGATAAATGTACACAGTATGATGTTATCCAATACAAATTAAACAATGCCATAACTGAAATACAGCATTTGAAGGAAGTAATACAATTAGAATGTGATTGTGGAATATCCACTGTTACTCCTGTTCCTGATAAAGTAATACACCTACAGGTTACAACTGGTCAAACAGGAGTCACCTCAGGTCCTAGTATTGCATTACACTTAACACTTACATCTGGTATATCCAATACCACCCCAAGTCCTAGTAAAGTAATGCACCAGTTTCATCTAAAAAATGAAACCAGGAAGATTATGTGTCAAACCATGCTGAAAATAAACACATTGATGCTATGGTTAACCAATATAAAAACAGAGATATAATAATCAAGGAGCAAGCAGTGACTGGTGTACAGTAAAAAATGAGAAGTTTTTTAAAAAAGGTCATCAAGCGTTAACTACCCAAGAAATAACGACACATAACCGATTTAGCTGTTTCACTAATGATAACACCACTACATGAGAACAACCTAGAGAAGGCCCTGATGACATTGAAATTATTGTTATGGGTGACTCAATAACAAAACATTGTGATACTAAAATATGTCAGCAGAACAAAATGCAAAAGAGGGCACTTTGCTACCCAGGGGCAAAAATTGCTGACATTCGAGGGGAAATCCGTAAGATTATCAAGAACCAAAACACTAAGAAAACAGTGACAATCCATGCAGGAATTAACAACGTGGGGCACAGTCATGAAAAGGATATATGGGTAGATCTAATAGAAACAGCTAAATGTTTGAATCAGTTAGGGGAAAGGGTTATTATATCAGGTCTCTTACCTGTTCCTTGAGCATTTAATGAAAAAAATTAAATGATAGCCAGAATTAACACTAGATTGGAGAACGGGTGCAGGGAGGAATCAATTGGCTTCCTTAACTCCTGGAATAACTGTACGGTAAAAGAAACCTGTTTAGCAAAGATGGACTGCATCTAAACAAGGATGGGACACATATTTTAGGTACTTTGATTAAGGATAAAATGCAATCCATTTATTTAAACTAACAGCTAAGGGAAATGGGACACCTATGTCTAGCAATACCATACAATGCAGACCGTACAGGAAAAACAACATCAAGTGCCTACTTAGTAAATTGAGAAGCCTGTATAATAAAGTTAATGAATTTCAGGCCATGTTGCATTCCGAGAGTACTAATGTAGCTTTAGTCACTGAAACATGGTTAAATGATAAAGATAATTGGGGTACTAACATTCAGGGTTATAACATCATTAGAAAAGACAGGAAAAATAGGAAGGGGAAGGATTAGCTGCCTTCTTATCTAGTGAAATAAAATTCATTGACATTACTGATAAAATAAAAACTGGTTGCGATGATACAGAAACACTATGGCTTCAGATTCTAAAGGGTAATGTCAAGGAATATATTCTAGGACTATGCTATAGACCACCAGATACCACAACAGCTACAATTAAGTGAGGGAAATAAATTGTGCACTCGAAATGGGAAAGGTAGTTCTAGCAGGAGATTTCAACTTCCCTGATATTGACTGGGCACATAGAAAATCATCTTCAAAACAAAGCAGGGAATTTTTAGAATTTTGCTCAGAAAATAACCTGATTCAACATGTAACTACTCCAACAAGATTGCAAAATATTTTAGATTTAATAATTACATCTGAAGATGTGAACATAAAAGAATGCACTACTAAACCACCCTTAGGTAACAGCGATCATTCCACTGCTATCTTTTCACTGGAACATGATATTAAACCAATACAAGAGTTCTTTCTATGCAAAACTGCTAACAAGGAGGGTATTGAATAAGACTTACTAAATACTGATTGGGTTACAGAAATGGAAGGTAAATATATAGATGAGTCTTGGGAGTACATAAAAAATACAATACTTAATATTATGAATAAATATGTAAAGAAAGTTAAAAAAATATAATAAAAAGGGATGTAGACTGAAATGGCTTACCAAGGGTATAAACAAACTAATTAAAAGGAAAAATAGGATGTATGGTCAATACATGAAAAACAAAACTGAATTAAATTGGTCTCTGTTTAAAGTATTACAAAAAAATGTAAAAACAAAATCGATAAGACAAAAAGAAATTATGAACTCCATTTAGCATCTACCGCAAACAAAGCAAACAGTAAACAATTTTACAGTTACATAAACTCATTAAAAAAGGAAATGAGGAATTAACCACCATTGTTGAAAATAATCAGTGTATTACAGACCCAACACAAATTGCAAATATATTTAATGATTATTTTTGCTCTGTATATTCAAACTATTCCCCAAATACATCAAATTCAATAAACATTAATGACATAGAGACATATACTTTCACACAGGAAGAAATTCTAACTGAAACTGCAAATTAAAGGACAGTAGTGCACCGGGTTTAGACAGCATTACTCCGAGTATTTTAAAACTAATGAAAAAATGTATTTGGTTGCCATTAAAAATAATATATGAAAAATCAATAAATAACGGCATAGTGCCAGCAGAATGGAAAAAATCTAAAATTACCCCGATATTCAAAAAAGGTTGTAAATCTAATGTATCACATTACAGACCAATAAGTCTCATGTCAATACCCTGTAAAATGTTGGAAACATTAATCAAATATAGAGTGCTTGCAGAACTTAAAAATAGTCCTTTATCTGATTTTAACCAGCATGGTTTCAGACAAGGCAGTTCATGTTTCACCAACCTTTTTAGTTTCTATAATAATGTTAGAAAAAGTTTAGATAGTGGTACCCCAGTGGATGTTATTATGTTTGATTTTAGTAAGGCTTTTGACTTGGTCTCACATTGGGCCATTAAATTAAAGTTAAACAAATATGGCATAAATAAACATATTATTAAATGGGTGGATAATTGGTTGGAGGCTAGGACCCAGATGGTCTCTATTCATGGCCATCTTTCTAAAGAGGGCCCAGTAACTAGTGGTGTCCCTCAGGGATCAGTTATGGGACCAATCATATTCCAAATATTCATTGCAGATCTGGACGATAATGTCAAGAATACCATTATGAAATATGCAGATGATACCAAATTGTGTGGCCCATGTAGCTCTGTTGAAGAAAAAGAGGATCTTCAAAATTATATTGATACCATCTGTGCATGGACCCATAAATGGGATATGAAATTAAATCTTAACAAATGTTGTGTCCTATATATAGGTAAGAGAAAACACGTGTATTACTTACTTGGTATTACTTATTTGGTAATATGGGGCACAACAAGGCAGAACGCCCATCGAGAGTGCCCCCACAATATTGTGGATCATTTCTAATTATTAGTATCTAACCAAAGATCCAATTTGGATTTAAATGTTTCAAGTTGTGACTATTTATAAGATCAACAGGTAACTTGTTCCACGATCTTAAAGCTCTTAGTGTGAAATAATGCAATCTCTTTTTGATTTTTGCCTTAGGGACAGCTAGTTGTTTGGAGTGTAGTCTAGGGACTAGTTTTCTTTTTGTATAATTAATTCCACATTGTTACATAGGGGTTGGATTTTCTAATGTTTTATAGAGGAACAGGAGCTCACCCCATGTCACCTCATTTGTAAAGAACGAAGTTTTAAGTGTTTTAATCTATCATTATATGGTAGCTGTGCTAAGTGGGGGATCATCAGTGTTGCTTTCCGCTGAATGCCTTCTACTGTTGCTATGTCTTTCTTCAGGTATGGGCTCCAAAAAGGGGACTCATAATCTGAGTATGGTCTGACATATGTCCTATACAGGGGAATAATACAGCTTTCAAGTTTGGTCATGAAAGTATGGTCTATTCTTCTAAGGAGGCCGTTAGAATGTTTAGCTAATTTATTACAGTGGTCACCAACAGACAATTTATTGTTGACAATAATCCCAAGATCCTTTTCACTACTAGATACCTTGAGTGTTATATTATTTAATTTGTAAGATTGGCATGGATTATTATTGCCACTATGAAGTACAGTACATTTATTGATGTTAAATTTCATACCATTTGTTGTCACCCAATTGTTAATTTTATATAAATCTGTACTTAATTGTTTCATGTTATCCAATGTATCCACTTTGCCACCTAATTTGGTATCATCGGCAAATTTTGATAAAAGATTATTAGAACCAATCTGCATGTCAGAAATAAATATGTTAAACAGTACCGGTCCCAAAACGGAGCCCTGCGGGACTCCGCTGGTCACCTCACCGAGGTCTGGCAACAATCCATTAATTTTCACTTGTTGGGTCCTGTTGATCAGCCAATGATTTACCCAGTTTGTTAAGTTGGTTGAAATTCCTAAATAAATAAGTTTATTAATTAGTTTTTTATGTGATACACGGTCAAAAGCTTTGCTATAATCCAGAAGAATAAATATCCATGGGAATCCTAGCATCCAAGTCATGGTGAATATAATTATAAAAGGCTATTAGGTTAGCAGTTGTTGAGTAACCCTGTTTAAAGCCATATTGGGTGGTGTAATTGAGATTTAAATTTAAAACTTCTACTTCAATTAGGATTTTAATAATTTTTTCCATTACTTTACATGGCACTGAAGTCAGGCTAATGGGTCGATAGTTTTCAGGTTTTGATCTACTCCCCTTTTGGAAAATGGGTGTCATGTAGGCTGTCAACCAATCAGTGGGGACTATTGAGTCTTTAACTGATTTATTGAAAATAATAGCTAGAGGGAGAGAGAGACTGTATCAATGGTTTCTGTCAAGAATCTGGGGCTAATCCCATCAAGTCCTGGACTTCCTTTTTTATTAAGTGTTTTCAATGCTTCCATTGTGTGATTAATTGTTATAAAGTAGTTGAATTTGTTACCTTGTTTTATTATTTGAGTTGATTGTGTATCTTTTTTTAAGAAAACAGAACAAAAGTATTTATTTAAATTATCAGCTATAACTTTGTCAGATGTTATTGGTGTGTTATTAACTATTAATGGTCCTACTTGTCTGGGATTCCCTTTTTCTTTTGTTTAAGTAGGAATACAGAGATTTTTGATTATCTTTCGTGTGGGCTATTCTGAATTCTAAATTTCGTTTTCATTCAAAACTTGCTGATTTTAATTTTTTTATAATTGCCCTATTTGATAATATTTTATTGTCATTTGTAATTTTCTTTAAGTTTCTAAAAGAGCCTTTTTTTTTTGTTTGATTAGTTTTTTTTATTTTATTATTTAACCATGTGGGAATATGACCTTCATGATTGTATTTAATTTTTGTTGGAATATATCTGGACTCCAAGTCCAGAATAATTGAATTTGAATCTATTTCAGGCATTTTCCACTGATAACTGTGCTAGTATGTGTTCCCAGTTTATATTCTTCAAGTGATTATTTATTAAATTGAAATTGGCTTTGTCATATTGTTTTAATTGTATATTATTCCTGAAATATTGTTGGTAATGAGGTAAACTAAATAATATGGATTTGTGTTCACTATTCCCTAAGGGGTCTGTTATTGATAAATTAGTAATATAGCTACCCATGGTTGTCAACAATAAGTCCAATATATTAGTTCCTCCAATAGGTTCTGAAATTAGTTGTTCAAATCCCATTTCAATTATCCCTGAAAGGAAGATTTTGTCAGATTCTGACCTTCCAGTTAGGCTATCCCAGTTAATGTTTGGAAAATTAAAGTCTCCCAATATTATGACATTACCTTTACCTGCAATGTTTTTAATTTCTGACACTAATGAATTAGTGTAGTCAAGATTTTCATTAGGTGGTCTATAACATGTTCCAAATAATGTTTGTGGTTGTCCCTTTGGTTGAATTGCAACCCAGAGGTTTTCTGTTTCTGTTTCAGTATTATTTTCAAAGGAGGGAATAGTGTCCTTACATACATACATACTCCACCTTTTTTGTGAGTTCTATCTTTGTGATAAAGCTTAAAACCTGGTATGTGTCTAATCCACTCAGAGTCAGTATCCCACCATGTTTCAGTTATTAAAATAATGTCAATATTATAAATACTGATTTTAGATTCAAGTTCAGCAAGTTTGAAAGTATTTAAAGATCTTGCATTCAGTGATAGGACATTACATAATGCATAGTTGTCCTTCTTTTTAGTAAGAGATGTGGAAATGCATCCATTCTCCCCCATATCTTTTAGTTTAAAGTTTTGCGAATAAAAGATGCAATTTTTTTTCCCAGAATTAAACTTCCTCTTCTACTTAGATGTAGGCCATCCCAACAATAAAGGGAGGGTCTATTATAAAAATCGTCCCAGTGAGTTAAACATGTGATGTTTTCTTTAAGGCACCATTTTCTAAGCCATTCATTTAGTGCTTTGATTTTATTTGTGATTTCTGTGCTGGCTCTAGGTACAGGGAGAATTTCGGAGAAACACACATCACATCCTTTGTCAGCCAATAAGTTGTTCAAGGCTATAATGTCCTTTTTCAGTTCTGATAGTGTAGTCTTATTGATGTCATTTGTACCAGTGTGGACTATGACTAATGACCCCTTAGGTTGATTTTTAAGTATAGATGTAGTCATTTTGGTGATGTCAGGTGTTCTCACTCCCCTGAAGCTATAGCATGTGCGGTTTATTTTGTGTGGGTTACAGATTAGCCTGTCTGTGTGTTTGATGATAGAATCACCCAGAACAAAAACTGCTTTGGAACTATGACCAGTTGTAAGAGTTTTCATGCTTTCTTGACTGTTGATTTGTGGAATTTATGGTAAGGTTTGATCACTGGGTACTGTTTTTGAGTGGTGTGACAATTTACAGTGTGTTACATTGGGGCTGGTCCTATGTAATACAGTAGAAGTGTCTAACGGGTGTGGTTCTAAAGTTTCTGAGGAGAGAGCATTATCTAATCATAGTGAATCAAACCTATTACTTAGAGGTAACTGCTGTGTACTGGACCTGGCCACCTCTCCTTTTGGTTTTATATTTACTTGTGGGTACAAATGCCCATGTGTCATCTGTCTTAGTTGTTTGCAAGAGTTTTGTCTCTGTTTGAGGAAGACTATTTATGATAGTTTCAGAGTTTGACTTATGTATAGTGCTTTCAAGTTTTGTAGCCATGGTGTCAATATAATTCTCTAAGAGATTCATGTCAGATTTCACTGACATCCTAGTTTGCAGGTTGCCTATTTCATCATAAAGGGTGGATATCAATAGGCAATTATTACAAATGTAGTCCCATATTTGTTCCCTAAGGCTATGCATCCCACAATTTTGACAACAGTTTTCAGGGGTAGTCATTGTGGTCTAGCTGTGGTCAAATTATTACTGTAAATGTGTAACAATTTAGCCTGTGTGTCAGGCCTTATATTGAATTACTCAGCAATATATATATGAGTGTCCCTGGACCACAACGGAGATACTTATTTCACTTACCCCTAAGATGTACCGGTACCCCTTTCCCCGTTTCCACGGAAGACACAGTAGACACATGCAGGATGCACATGTCTCTGCATGTGTCTCCACACGGGCTCACCATGCTGGCTATGCAGGTCGATTTTAAGTGTGGAAAACTGGAAGTGCGTAGCCACGCTACTTCCGGTTTCGCGCTAATGCCAGATATGTTAAAATAAGATATAAAGCCTTTAAAAAGATTAATTTCCAGTATACTTATATTCTTAATAATGAGGTGCTGCCAAACAAAACCTCAGAAAAAGATCTGGGTCTAATAATTGTTAATAAATTTTCATTTAAAGAACAGCGTAGCACAGTGATCTCTAAAGCCAATAGAACCATAATATCAATAGAAAGAAACATAAAAAGTAAACATGCTAATGTACGGCTACCATTGTATTTATCATATGTTAGGCCTTTGATGGATTTTGATAGCTAGATATGGTGCCCTAATACTAAAACAGATATAAATAAACTTGAAAGGGTACAACAAAGATATACCAAGTCCATATCATCATTGAAACATCTGTCTTATAGTGAAAGATTGTGTGAACTAGACCTACATAGTCTAGAAATAAGAAGACAAAGGGGGGGATATGTAACTATATTATAATATCTTAAATGATCCTCTGTTAATGACAGAAATGAATATTGAGTATAAAGAAGATCAGCATGGCACAAGGGGTCACCCACTTCAAATCAAAATCAATGGATTTAAAACCAATAAAAGGAAATACTACTACACTATGAGAGTGACAAGCCTCTGGAATAGACTACCACCAGATGTAATTTCCAGTACTAGCAAAGATAAATTTAAAGCAAACTTAGATAAATATATTGCAATGTCAGGGAATTTGAATTACTACACCTTTTCTTAATGGAGCTACTTATGGGCTATAGCCTTTTTTGCTCCTACAAACCTAGTGAAACCTAATGACTGCAAATCTCTATGGCAGTTAAAGAAATACTCCCTTCTTTCTGTTTAGAATGATGGACACAGAACTCCAAACTGCGTTTCTCTGAGAGTAAATGTGTACACATTCCAAACACATCTAATTATCTTTAAAACTATTCAAGGTGTGCAAAAACAACTAGTGTGAAAGTTTTTCAGGACAAAAAGACCTTTCACATGAGGGTAGTCACTAATTTGAATTCTTTATATTTTGTAAAATATGGTCTTCCAAACAGCCTCAATTTTTGTTCTCTCTGAGTGAACATAGTAGGAGTCATGCCAAACAAATGTAAATATCTCAGAAAGTGTACAAGTTACCAAGATACAACCAACATGAAAGTTGTGCAGGACAAAATGACCTTTCATATTAGCATAGTCAGTAATCTGAATTCATTAGGTTTTCTTAAATATTGCAATCCAAAAGGTGAAAATTGTGAAGAAAAAAGAAAATTCAGGTAATCAGATGACCATAGTTTAAAAAATATCATTAGTGCAGCTTAATGAATAGGCTCATTGTAAAGGTATTTTTGCCCTGAACAACTTTCATACTGCTTGTTTATATTTAATGCATGTACTTTTAGAGATAGTTACATTTGTTTGGCATAACTCCTATGAAAAATGAAAACTGAGGTACTCAGATGGCCATAGTTTAAAAAATATAATTAGTGCAGCTTAATGACATAGCGCATATGAAAGGTCTTTTTGTCCTGAGCAACTTTTATACTGTTTTTTTTTCTCTGTAACTTGTATACTTTTAGATGTATTTACATTTGTTTGGCACAACTCCTATTGCACTTCTAAACAGCCTCAGTTTTGCAAAGCACTCCACAAGTTAAGTGAAATTCTAGCTCAGATCACCTTGTTCATCTCTTGTCATGCCTAATTTAAAGTGGACAGGAACTGATTACTTATGTGCAGCTGTTTGAAATGTCTCTGTTTTCATAAATGATATTTATACCTCTAAAGGATATAGAAAATAAAGGATAGGGTGGTGTGTGTTACGAGATTTTATACAAACCCAAGATGAGGGATGCTACATAAACCCTGATGGCAAAGCCCGAGGTATTTATGAGAAGCATCCCATGCTGATATTGTGTCTAAAACTGAGTTTTACACACAACCCCATCTTTTATTTTATATAATTGCTGGTGGGTGTTTTTTCACCACAGCAGTTATATAAAATAAAAAAGGCAAGACAAGGTAAAGTTTATTTTTTGAGGTGCCCAATCCCAGAGGCCCTGGGTGCCCTACAAACAAATAATAATTAATCATAAAACTACAACATATACATAAATAGACACTAATAAATAAGACCAAATAATATAAAACAGTTAAAATACGGTAATCACAGTTAAAATATGGTAATCGTCAGGAGACAATCCTGAAAATGAATACTACCAGTCAGTGTCTGGGAAAGACTGGCTAAACAGGAGGGCCTTGAGGTGGGCCTTAAATACTTCCACTAAGGGGGCCTCCCTTATGGATGGTGGCAGCAAATTCTACAGGATGGGGCTGGCAACGCTAAAAGCTCTGTCGCCGGTGGTCTTTTGCCTCATTCTGGGAATCACAAAGAGGCCCCTAGAGGATGAACAGAGGTAGCGGGCCAAGATAGAGGGTGTCAGAAGGTCAGACAAGCACCCAGGGCCCAGCCCATGTAGGCCTTAAAGGTGAGCAAGGCCACCTTAAAGAAGATCCTCCAGCTGACCGGCAGCCAGTGCAGTTCACGCAGCACTGGGGTGATGTGGCAGTATCTAGACTGCCCCATCAGCAACCTGGCAGCTGCATTCTGTACTAGCTGCAGACTGCAGAGGGTACCTCCCAAGACCCCAAAGTAGCGAGCATTACAGTAATCCAGCCTAGACATTATGAAGGCATGCACCAAAGTGGGGAGGTCCATAGGCAGAATTAGGAGTTTGATCTTGGCGATATTCCTAAAATGGTAAAAGCTGGTCCAGACAATGGATGGCACCTGAGCTTCACATGTCAATCCACTGTCAAAGGTTATGCCAAGATCGTGCACCCTAGAGGAGGCCTTCAATGGCACAGACCCAGGAATAACCCGGTATCTGTGGCAGAGGCTCTTTTGTCATGCCTTATGTTCAACTCCACCATTAGTACCTCCATCTTATCAGGGTTCAGTTACAACCAGCTGGAGGCCATCTAGTCATTGATCTCAGCTAGGCATCTATTTGGCACTTCTACTGCATTGGGTGTCCCGGGGCAAAGAAAAGATACAGTTGGGTATCATCGGTATAGCAATGAAAACCCAAACTGTATTTCCTAATGAGCTCTCCTGGGGCAGCACGTACACAGCAAACAACATAGGTGAAAAGACCGAACCCTGAGGTACTCCACATGTCAGGAGGCTAGGGGAGGAGAAGAAATTCCCCATCACTACCTATTGCCTCCTGTTCATGAGATAGGACTCAAACTAGCAGATGACAGTGCCAGCGAGTCCACAGAATTCCTTCAGGTGATCAAGCAGCACAAGATGGTCTACTGTGTCAAATGCTGAAGAGAGATTGAGGAGAATGAGACTTGTCCCCTCTCTCAATCTCAAGCCCTGAGGAGGTCATTATGCACCTGAACTAATGCAGTTTCCTTACTATGCCTTGCCCGAAACCCCAACTGGAGGGGTTCATACAGGTCAAAGGTCATGAGGTGCTCCTCTAGCTGTTGTGCCACAATTTTCTCAACAAACTTCCCTGAGAATGGGAGGTTGGAGATTGGACGGTAATTCGCCATGACGTCAGGGTCTAAAGATGGTTTCTTCAAAAGCAGCCTAACCAGAGCCTCCTTCAAAGCATCCAGAAAGACCCCCTCTGAGATTTCTAAGCACCAGACAATCAAGGTGAACACTGGGCCAATGGAGTCGACACGTCTTATCAAGAAATGTGTCAGCACCGGGTCCAGTTCACAATATGTGTGCTTCAGCTTGAGGGCAACCTCCATGACCTCAGCCACATCCACTGGTTTAAACTCCCCCCAACTAGGCAGATTGCTCTCCGAATGCCACAGGTCATCACTGTCAGCAGCTCTACGATGCCGGTTCAACAACAATTCGTCGACTGGCATCACAGCGACAGAATTTATGTTGACCGCAAGTTTCAGTTGACATAAATCCCAAAGGACTGTGTTTTTCTATTGGGGAACTTTGCGGCACAGGGTCATAATGTCGCAGGGCATTATGCCGCATGGTAAAATCACGCTGCCAATACAGCGCGATTTCTGCTATGTGGCATAAGTCTGTTTTTTGTGGAGGGCTCTGCCCCCAACATCCCCTGTTATGGGGACTGCAACCTCCCGAACCCCCTCCCCAATAAGGATTCTCAACTCTAGGGGGTTTCAACTCAAAATTGCACAAAACATGCAAAAAATAAAAGTTTCTGGGACCGGGAATTAAACCCAGTCCCAGAAGCAGTGCCTGGGTTCCTTGCTGCAGTGGCTCAGTCCATTAAGCCATGGCAGCTGCTCAGCAAAACCCAGTCCCAGAAGAGGTCTTATCCTCTGCCTGGGATAGTGTGAAAGGTGCAATACCACGTAAAGCAGCATTAGCGGTATTGCACCATTTGCTTTCAACTACGGTGCTATTCTGGGTTAGCTGGAATGTTGTACGCAATTAAGCGTATTACATTCTGACCTGGTAGGGGGCTTTGCCCCCCAAACCCCCCATGTTGGGGTGTCTGCCCCACCCCCCGTTCTAAATATAATCAACTCCAAGTAGGAGTTGATTCGGGAAGGGGATGCAAGACTGGGAGATAGTGTGCCCGGGTCTCTGGTGCACCAATACAGCGAACTGTGAATGTTGTCGGCATCGACATAGTTCGCTGTATTGGTGTCACTGTCAGGGAGATATACCACTGTCAGCCACCATGTGGCACACTGGTGGAATGCCCTGCCGGATAGCGGACACCCTGCCCAAGAAGAAATGAGCAAACTCTTTGCATAATGCATCGGAAAATACTTTTTTTGGCTGCAGACAGGCTGGATTTAACAGCCTGTCCACAGTCTGACAGAGCACAGTTGGTCATTTCTTCCTGGCAGTAATCTGCCTGGACAGGAACTCTGCCTTCTTATGGGTGATTGCACCCTGATACTCCGCATAATGAGAGCGCAGGGCCAGTCTGTCTGCCTCTAGCCTGGACCTCTGCCAGTAGTGCTCTAACTTTTGACCCAAACTCTTCATCACCTTAAACTCCCCGTCAAACCACGGGGACATCAAGCAAGAAGATTTGGGTCATACACAGACCAGTGCGAGAGAGTCAAGTGCAGCCGACATCGCCCTGTCATAGGTAGTAACAGCCTCGCCCATTCCCCTATGCATGCATTACTCACACTGGATAGATCTGCCACCACCAGAAATCCCTCTGGGGTCAGACCCATCAAAGGGCAGTAGCTTACCATCTCAGCAGGGGGAAGTCTCTTGGGGGGGGCCCGAATGAGAACTCCCCTGTGCAATGATTGGACTAAATGACCCAATCAGTCTTTAGGTTACTAACCTCAAGCCCAAGTGAGAATACCATGTACAACATGTGGCCACCCTGGTGATTCACGAAGGAGACTTCCTGCGACAGGCCCAGAGATTACATCTTCTGGAGGAGGTTATAACCTAGCCCAGAGGATTCATTTTTAGCCCAGACATTGAAGTCCTCCAGAACTAAACATCTGGGGGACTCCAATGTCTCACCACTGATGAAGTTGGCTACCTCCAGCAGGAATTCACCCTCAACCCCAGGGGGGCAGTAAATCAGAAGAAGCCTGCAGCCCATGCCCAGACCCCCATGCACGGCCACAAATTCAAAAGAACCCAGTCTTCCTACTTGGTGCACAGTGAAGCCAAGCTCAAATATAAAACAGATGGCCAATCCCCTGCCCCTGCATTCCACTCTGGGCCAGTGCACCACCAAATAAATGGAGGGGGACAGTGGCCTCTAAAACTGGGCCAGCATCATCAGCCACCCAGGTCTCAGTAATGCATGCCAGATCGACTGTGGAAATCAAGTCTGCTATATCGCAGTCTTGTTCCTTATTGATCTGGCATTGCAAAATACTGCCCTCAGGGGACTGATGAGCAGTGTAGCCCTTCTGGTGCCTGGCCAAGATCAATCAGTGCAAGCCCTCTTAATTCTGATCTCCCAACAGTGACAAGCTGTGGTGCTGGAAACTGAGAGGTCAGTAAAGGGCCACAGATCGAGAAGCTGGGATGCCTTGTACACAATCCTAGCCTACCCCAGGCCCCCTGACTTCCCCAGACACATACTGTCCCAGTCAGAAAGCCTCAATAAACAGCAAATAACTATGAATCACACAAACTTCATACACCTAATTTATAAAAACCTAATCAATCATACAACACAAACACTCATAAAAACTAAGCCCCACACCCCAAAAACCCCCACCCACTTAACCCCCCAAAAACATCCCCACACTAGAGCAAAAACAGATGAGGAGCCAAGCTTATAAGCCCTTTTTGGAGAGCAACCTGCACAAATAAAATAATGCCCTATGAGACAGGGATAAATATTTTTTTATTTTTGTAAAACAGTCAATACACAAGGAGAAAAAACAGTTCCAGCCCCAGATGGTCAAGAGGCCATGGGCCCTCTCACTGCCCTTAGTCTTTGCTAACCAAAAGTTACTGGAACCGATAATATATACAGTACCTGTGCAGTCCACTTGAAGAAAACACCCTCCTTAATGACCTGCAACTCCTCTCACTAGCTCCAGGAAAGTTGAACAGGCATTACATAGGCACAAAGTCTGCCAATTATCCTGACACAGTCCACTGTCATAACAAAATCCCTCCAGCAGTCGCCAAAACACTCCAGTGTTCCATGGCATAAAAACATACCATCCAAGAAGAGAAAGATCTCCAGAGTTCAGCACTAGTCACGGCAAAATATACCCCAACTGTACTCTAGATTTTAAAAGTCCCGGGGCAAGGAAAGAACACAGACGCCATCCTCTATGCACCAGTGTTCCCTGGGAAAGGTACTCTTGCCACAGAAGACACCAGTTGATCCTTCGGCCCCCTTATAAGGTGTCTAAGAGGCATCTCCAGCCATCTTTTGGCCTCTGTCCTCTGGTCCCTCCAACACCAAGCACCAGTTTGGGGAGTACTTCTACTCCAATGGCTACAGTCAGCCCTGCCATGACAAGCAAGCACCTTCTAGGCTCAAATTGAATATTGGGACTAGCACCCCTCCGTCATCGGTCATCTGTGGGTGGATAAATGAATGAAAACAGCATTACAGGTGGCATCCAGGAAATGGCAGCTTTACAACTCCATGGGATGCACAGGAAAAGAGGTAACTCTGCAGATTAGCTGTCCCCTAAAAATAAAAACGCTAACTCTTACACCTGTCTCACTCCCCTGCCTATCACTCAAAGCCCTAACTCAGCGCTAGCTCAGCGCTAGCTCTGCCACAATGTCTCTTTCACAGTTTAGGTGCACTAGTCGACGCTATCATCCAGGCACACACTATGGCACCAAATTATGCGCTCCCAAAGTTATTAGCACTCTTTAAGTGAAGAATTAAAATTAAAAACAAAGCAGAAAAGGTGCTGAGCATAAACACTGCTCTCAATTCAGAAAGCAAACAGATAGCAGCCCAGCATGGCCACCATCTTACCTCTTGGTTTTTCTTACTGCCAAGTGGTGGTTGCGGTAGGTGTCCAGTGCAAATAAAGGGAGAGAGCAGCTGGTGCATGCATGGAATCTGGGAAACCTGGCACGTGTTTTCCATAATAACCAGTCGGTTATTACAGCAAATATCAACCAGGAGTCCCTTGGGGAAAAAGTACCCACCAGTAATTATCCCTATTTAACTGTGCCAGAATAAAAGCTGAAGTGGTCAGTTGTGTTTTGCATTGCTTTCTTTGTATGAACAACCTTTTGTGCAGTTCCTTTCAAGGAACCAAGAATTTGGAGTTTTGACTATGTCACTTCATGGTTTCAGAACCGTGGGCACTGTACTGATAAGTTCATGCTAATAGTTCTGAAACTGTGAAGCCACAGAAAAACTTGTTGCCGTATTGGTCCTTGCAACACAAGATCCACAGAAACAGATGATTTGATACCTTTTATTGGACCAACAGAGTTGTTACAAAAGAACACAGGTGCTTTTAGCTTTCGGATTACACAGAATCCTTTGTCAGAAAACACTGGCAGTTGTTTTAGAAAAACATCCTTTCTCAAAACCCAGATCATACAAAAAAAAAACAGATGAAAAGTTGTTAAGGACCCCCATTGGTTAAAACTGCATTCAAAAAACAACATACCCATATAAAGACAGCAAAAGTTCCATTAAAAGAAAGCTATCCCAAGAGCAAATGTCACTGACTTGAAAGTTCACTCCCTGAGAAAAGCTATAAACCAACTGAAGCTTCATTTTAAAACCAGCTGTGTGTGTTTGTGCTAGCATTAGTAAATGACAATGATTAAAAACCACAAGAAAAATAAACTTAAGCAATACATAGTAAATAATGTTAAAAGTCTTATAAATATGAAAATATCTATGTGTTAAGTAAATAAATAGGTTAGAAGACAACCCGCCCTAGTGCAAAAAATTAAGCATCCGCCAGCTGTTTCACACAGTGGTGTCAATCAAATTTTACACAGTGTAAGTGCTATTCAGATACATTTCTCTTAAACTCTGTGTACAATAAGTCCATATTACTCATGAACATCCAAACCTATACTGTCTTAAACATGATATATCTGCAATTCTGTAACAAGTGACTATTGTATGTGTACATTCAAAACCCAAACCTAACACAGACCCCCTTGTAATTGAGATACTGTTATCCTAATATGTCCATGTGTCAACACGAGTCCATATGTACCTAATTTGCGGTTGTATTAAATAACAGTTCTAAAAAATCTACAATCAAAACAAAACACAACTACCAGCTTCAGCTTTTATTTAGGCACAGTTAAATAGGGATCCTTTAGAGGGTATGAATATAATTTATGAAAATAGAGACATTTCAAATAGCTGCACATAAGTAACAAATTTCTGTCCCCCTTTAACTCATTCAGACCCATTGGCCCAGATATTCAAAAGGGTGGGGCCATGCGCAATAGGATTGCTCCAGCGCAAGTCCGAAAATGCACCATTCTGCGCTATTCAGTGGGAGGCAGATGCGCCCCCCAAATCACGCTGAGCAAGAGCGCAATGATAATGAATGCATGTGCATCTGAAGGGGGAGGAACCATGCATAAATGGCGTAGTGTGATAGTGTGATATTCAACAACATGCACCATGCGCAATAGGGGAGCAAGTGGAAGTTGCGCAATAGTGGAAATGAGCCAAAATAAAAAGGAACAAGGGAGAGGTGTAAGAACGCTACAGGGAAGGCACATGTGGCTGACCGCTGGGCAGACACACAGGGCAGGAGGGACACACAGGGCAGGACAGGGAAAGGGCACCCTGAACCCACAGGCACAGGGAAGGTGTGGGGAGCCACAGCCACAGCCAGTGCAGAAGGGGGAAGTGCCACACAGCACTGAGGCCACCACAGGAAGGTGTTCCCGGTGCAGGGGAAGTAGCAGCCTGGACAACGGGGGGAACACAGAAACAGCTGCCGGGAGGGAACACAAGTCAGGGACATGGCCAGTGCCACCATCCAGATGGAGGCAGTAATGAGGGGGGTGAGAAGGCAGGCAGCAGGGGGGCGCAGCCGTGGAAGGGCCCGTTGGTGGTATGCCACCAACAGGCAGTACAGAGCCCGCACCAGCTTTGAGCTGTACAGCGATACCGAGATCGTGGGCCGGTACCACCTGAATCAGGCAATTCTGACGCAGTTCTGTGAGCTGTGCAGTGATGTGATGCAGGCACCCACATGACGGAACCATGCTCTGTCAGTGGAGACTAAAGTGACAGCTTGCATGTGCTTGCTCACCACGGGTACCTTCCAGAGACCAACAGGGACACCACAGGCATAACCAGTCAGCCGCTTTACACCACCTCACCCAATTCCTCAGCACACTGCTGCCACATGCTGCAGAGTACATCCATTTCCCCAGCACACCGGCAGAGTGCACAGCAAACATACAGGAGTTCCACAGGGTAGCATGTATGCCTGGTGTGCTAGGGGCAATAGACTGCACCCATTTGGCCATCTGCACACCACCTGGCTCTGAGGGGGCCGCATATATCAATCAGAAGGACTATGCAAGCATCAACTCCCAGGTGGTGTGCGATGCCAGGGGGCGCATAATCAATGTCTGTGCCACGCACCCTAGGGAAGCACATGATGCCTTCATCTGGCACCAGTCAGCACTGTGCCACAGATTCGAGAGTGGGGACATCCCCACTGGCCACTTAGTGGGTGAGTATGCAAACCACACAGAAAAACATAGAGCTTGGGGGGAGCATGGTCAGAGGTGACATGGGTAGTGCCCTACATGGCCCAAGGCAGGGCGATGCTGATCACCATACTAACCTCCACCCTCTACACACAGGTGACAGTGGATACCCACTCCGTCCCTGGCTGCTCACACCATACTGGCGGCCCGCAACCCCATCGCAGCAACACTACAATAAGGCACATGCCACCACACGCAATGTCATCGAGTGGGTGTTCGGGATGCTGAAGGCACGTTTCCGTTGCCTGGACACCTCCGGTGGTGCCCTACAGTACAGCCCCTCAAAGGCCTGTGGGCTATTCCTGGCCTGTTGCATCCTGCACAACATGGACAATGACTGTGGGATAGCTGTACAGGTCGAAGAGGGGGACAGCAATGGGGACGATGAGGACGCTGGTGATGATGGCAATGGGCAGCCCCCCCTTGGGTGACGGGACCCCCGACTGCTCCAGCTGGCACAGCTGCACCAGGACACCATCACAGAGGAGCACTTCAGCCAGCTTAGATAAGTCATGGGGCCATGTGCAACCACCAGTGGCAAAGGCACAACCCTCAAACATACATGGACACACACCAGGGATGCATGCTGTCAAGGGAAGTGGCCGAGCATGGAACCGCACACACTGCCAGGGAGGGGCAAGGTCTAACATGGCACGCGGTCACACACACACACACACACACACACACACACACACACACACACCTCACAAGACATGCACAAAGGGTAGGAGGCATGCCGACCCAGACCGCCACCCCTAGCCACACACATGTCCACAGACCACCATGCCCACTGCCTGTCATTGTGCATGTCAGATGCTGGGCACCATTGCACAGTGGCATACAGAGCAATGCAGGCATCATCATGCACATGCCACAGTGGACTGCAGCTGGGAGGGTGTGCAGATGGAATGTGTGTGTGCGTGCAGGGCCGGGTACCCCACCCGTGCAGCCCGCTGAATGACACAATGCACACAGGGCAGCATCAGACAGTAGCCATGCTGGGAGACAGGTCAGTCACGTGCCACAGTGCCACGGCCACCACGGATGCATGGGTGGCCCTGCTGAGACCTGCTAGAAGTGACAGGCTGACCACTGGCCTCATAGGGTGACACTGATGGTCCCCAAGGGGTTTCACTGCGTGAACGCGACCGTGCTCGCACAGGGGTCTGCAGCACACCGAACATGCCTGCGCCAGGCGTTCTCGGGATGCCCACAGCTGAACCCAGTGTCGACAAGGATGGTGTCGCACGACACCGGGAACGGGGGGTGGACATTGCACTGCGTGGTGTCTGCAACCCATGGGCAAATAACTGTGTGCCCATTGTGGCCATGACAGCTGTGAATGCCTGTGTCTGCCTGTCAATGGCAGCGGTCACATCCTCCCGCAACCGGTCCATCCCTGCCAGGAGCAGAGCAGTGTCTCTGCTGTGCTGCTCCTCTGCCTAGTGCAGAGCCACACTCAGTGCATCCACTGCCAGCACAAGCCGCATCTGCTGATTGACTGATGCTTGCAGTATGTGGGTGTGCTCATCTAAGAGGTCATCTGCTTGATCGGCATGCTGTCCCTCAGGGTGTTCGCAGCCCTGATGGGTAGCACCCCTTGAGGGTCACCGCTGCACACCAGGGCCAGGCCTGGGCAGGTCCACAGGCGGTGTACTGACTCCGCCCCCTGACACTGTACCCCCATGGCCATTGGCCAAATGCTGATACTGCCCCTCCAGCTGCCGCTCTCCAGGGCTCAATGGTGCTGCCACAGTGGCCGCAACAGTCCCACTGTCCTGTACAGACACCAGTGCTGCCCCACTGGTGCAGACAGGCACAGGCTGGGACTGTGATGACACGCAGGCCTCCACGGTGGCACCACCCACAGCCATGGCCGCGATGTCACCTGCTCTGTGGCCATCCTGTGGCCCACACGTGTCACTGCCCATGACGTTAACTCCATCATCATCGGTGATGGATCTGGCACCAGCCTGAGTCTCAGCATGCTGGCATCCATGGACACTGGCATGCTGGGACACGGGCAGGGCCTCCTCCGCACCTGCTCCACCAACATCAGTCTGGATGTCCAGGCGGGCCCACTGTCGCCCTGACCCCTGTATTCCTGTGGAGGTGGATGGGCCCTCCTCCATCTCCATGATACTGGCCTCAGTGGAGAAGCCCACCACCACTGACCCATGTAGATGCTCAGGAGTTGTAAGGGAAAAAAAGTAGCATTACTGCATGTGACCTACCCTGTCCCCCCCCCAATAGACAGACCATGACCTACCATGCAGTGACGGGCTACCATCCATCTGGAATCCACCACCTGGAACACCCTCAATGGCACAACGCTGCATGCTGCCAGCAACCCATTCTTCCTGTGGGGTCAGGTGTTGCACCTCCGGCTGTTCCCCCACCGGTCGCAGACCGTGCTGCCCTGATGGCAGCCACCTTCTCTTTAATTCTCCGCCTGTCCATGCCCATCTTCTTTTTGCACTCCTGCATGGAGCGCTGGTAGCTGCCATGCAGGTTGACAGCACGCGCCACCTCCTCCCATGCAGCAGCACGGGCCTGTGGTGTTCCCTGGCATCCGCTGAGAAGTGGCTCCTGGTCGAGGTAGACCTCAAACAGGGCATTTGTCTCGGCCTTTGTAAAGTTTGGCCTCCTCTTCCTCCCACGATTCTGTTCCTCTTCCTCCACAACACACTCGGTCATGATTCATGCTGTGAGAATGAGAGGTGTTACCTGTGACTGTGCAGTCCCATGCATGTCCCAAACACCACAGTCCACACTCCCAAACAGCATGCAACTCACCGCAATCGACTGCAGTAACCAACTGTGGCCAGTGCAGCCCAATGTCGCATTTTTATAGTGCAACCCATGCAAATGAGGTGAGGTGCATCTTTAAGTGGATGCAAATGCAGTGACTATGCCATTAAATGACTGATTAGATGATTTGCATATGCCAGCTGAATATCGCGCTGTTGCGCTTTGCACAATTGTGTTGAACATGCTGAGCCAAGGGCGCATTTCTGTGACATGCACAGTACACACCTAACTGCACATGCCCGGGTTGATGATGCAGGTGCCTGCCATGCTGCTGACGTGCTGTGTGTGGGAGGCAATGCAGGGCACTGCCACCATTGTGCCACTGGCGCTACAGTGCTGTTCACATATGTGGTGCTGTGGTACTGGGGCATCGTAGGCACACTGGGGCAACATTGCTGTAGGCCGCTACAGGAGGTGGCACACAGGCACCCAATCGCGCTACACGCATTGGGTTCCAATCGCGCTGTGGCTGTCCGTGCGCCAGAGACCCTTGACTCTGTGTCCGACCTTTGCCCCTTAGGCTCCATGTGTCAGGCATGGGTGCACCACTATCACGCTGTTCGGTGACAGCGCGATAGGGAATGGCAGTCTGTACCGCGCAGCATCTGCACACGGCAGGACCATGCTGCCGAGTGCCATTTTGATTCAACCAGACAGCAGAGATGGCGCGGAGGTGTGCAGTCCTTTGGAGCCAGGTTGAGCTAACCAACCTGGTGGCTATAGTTGAGCCCCATGCTGGGGCTTTGTATGGAGAGGCACCCCTGGACAGGGTCAGGAGTGCAGTCTGGCAGGAGGTGGCTGACACCCTGGAGGAGGCCACCGGTATGGGGTGAACAGCGGAGCAGTGCCACCATCATTATGGGGACCTGAGGTGCAGGGACCCAGACCTGCTTGACCGCCTGTGGGCACGTGCCAGGAGGGGAACAATGCCACAGCCACGTAGGTGCAACATCCCTACACTATTATCGTCCATACAGGTATCACGGTTGCATGTGTCCGGCACATGGGGGGGCCGTCCGGTGTTGGCCGAGGTGGTGGTATCAGGGTGTGGGGTGGATGGGTATGGCTGTGTGGGATTGCACACACATGGAGGCAGGGGGACTTTGTTACCAGATTGTACTGATGTCCCTCTCTCCATGTTTGCACCTTGGGGCCCGAAGAACACCGGCAGAACCGGGACTGGAGGTACCGCATGGAGGAGCAGTGGGCCAGGAGGAATGATGGTGGTCCACGGCGCGTGGACCATCCTGATGATGGTGAGTGCCTTACATCTATGATTACTATTGCATGCTGTATAACTGGGTGGGCAGTGGGGCATGGCCACCATCCATTGACACCACTGCCATGCACGCAACTTGTTACAGTCAGCACTGTCCAGTGGCACTGCATGTCTGGGAGTGCGTCAATGGTGGTCCATGCATGCACAGGGCACATGGCTGTGGCACTGCCTTCACACCGCATAGCCAAGTCACTGTACAGCCATGGTGGTGCTGTGCAGAACATGGGCAATGGGTGTGTGCAGTGGTCCACATGGCTGTGGCTGCCTGGATGGGCAGGTCTTGTGGACATGGTCACTGTGGGTGGTCGCACACCATCACAGGGGCATGGCACATGGCTGTATGCCATGCACAATGGGTGGGCTGCAGGGGGCTGGATGGTCACACTTATTGACTCTGCTCCCTCATCCTAGGTGGACAGTGACTCCAGGACATACGGAGGAGTCTACATGAGCTGCTCCAGGTGGCGAGGGAGACCTTGGAGCTTCTACAAAGGATCCACCACCACAGGGTTAGGAGGAGATGGAGAAGCAGACATCGGCACCATGATGAGGAGGACCGGGGCGCCTGTTGATGTCCCCATGCCCCAACTACCACCTTCCCCCCTTTGACCCACCCTCACACCCCTTCTTCCCTCTCCCATATGTTCACCCCTGCCCCTTACCCACCCCCACCTGTTATGTGGCCCTTCCCCCCCTTGTAAATAATTGTATATAGTTTTTTGTTGCATCTTTTAAATATATGCATTTTGTTATGACAACTGTGGTGGTCTCTGATTTGCAGCGGGCTACAGGTGCTCAGCTGCAGTGGTATGCATGGCGTCAGGGGTGGTGCACACATGGGTGTGTGTGTGTGTGTGCGTGCAGAGGTGAACCGTCTATGGTGTGGACAGGGGGATCAGTCACTGTCTGTGGTTTGTGTGTTGTACTCTGTGCACTGGATTCCTGTGTGCAGTGGTCCACGGGGCTGCACTGTGTGCATGGCACCCCTGTCAGACCATCCATAGCCTGTGCAGTTGACACCCTTGCATGTCTGTGATATGCACGGTCTGCTGGCGTGTCAGTGGTGGCTGTCCATGCTGGATAACAACTGTACCCAGCACAGTGCCAGGTTGCCTGCCATCACCAGTATGGTGCACGTCTGCCTCCGGTGGCACTGTGGCCTCCGCTGTTGTTGTCCCCCCTCCATGCTGTCACTTGTGTCCGTTGCAGGGGATGTGCTCCAGTGTCTGTCACTTATGCTCCGGCAGCATGCTGGTGGCATACAGCTTCATGGTGCCTGCGCAGGGTGGCTGGCACACCTGTGCAATGTAGGGGTGCTGGCCGTGTGTACACATCAGTCATGGCCACACACCAGTGGCTTGGTTGACCCGCTACTGTGTCCCTGTGTAGGTGTGCCCTTGGGTATGGGTGGGTGTTTGTCCATGCACTGTGTTGCATCCTGTGTAGTGCATGCCTCCATGCTACACTGTGCGTGTCTGTGCTGGCTGTTGTGGCCAGTGCTGGGATGGGATGTATCCTTGGGATGGTGCGCAAGGTGCTATACCACTGGAGGTGAGGTGCGGGGCATGCCCTGTCACATGTAGGGTACCTCGTGTGCTGACGCATGGTCGGTCTTTCAGCTGTACCTCAGGGGGGGACGTGCAGGGCGGCACTGTGTATGCATCTGTTGCATCGCTGTCTGCTGCTGCCTGCTGCAGGGTGCTCATGGTGGGGCTGCCTTGCATAGCTCCATGGTGCACAGGGTTGCATTGTCACAGTGGGGGTGGTGGCATGCATGGGGTGTCCTACACTGTTGGGCGCTACTCCTGGGCAGGGTGTATGGGGATCATGGTGCAGGGTGTGCTCTGCATTGGTGGGATGGTGTGGTACGGGGTGGTCAGCCCTCCTTGTGTGCTGGTCACAGCTTGCCAGGGGGTGTGCTGGGGCACCATGGCCCAGCTGTGAGTTGGTTGCTGGTATCCATGGGCCAGTGATTATTCCAGCTCTCCCCCGGTTGTGCAGTGCATGGAGTGTGGGGGACGATGTCTGTTCTGTAGGGGAACTAGCACTCTTCTGGATGTGGTCCTCACTAACAGGCCTTGCCACATCCACAATATTCAAATCTTCCCGGACTGCCTTAGTGACCACTCCCCGGTTCTCTTCAACTGGGCAAACTCCCTGCCCAAGCCCTCTGTACATACCACTCATCGTCAGCGGCTTAGACCTGGTGGGCTGAAAGATTTAAAACTTTACCTAAGCTGCACTGATTGGTCCCCACTATTAAACATCCCTGACATTGACAAGGCACTTGCCTTCTTTGTCCGCACCTTTAACACTGCCTGTGACATCTTTGCACCTTTAACTTCTCATAGATCCAAAGTAAGACACACCCCTTGGGTCATCCCTGCCTTACGCACGCACACTTCTTAAGCAGCGGGATAACTTATGGCACATCGCTGTTGAAACTGGCCACCCTGCAGACAGACAGGCCTACGCAGATGCCCGGAATAAGTGTACTTGGGCCATCCGCAAAGCTAAGACCGATTATTACCAAGCCTCACTTACCTCCTCAGGTGGGAACCCCAGGTCCTTCTGGGACAATGTCAAGCAGCTAAATGGTGGAGCACGCTCCCCTCCACCATCGCTTCTTGACATCAATGGGACTATCTCCTCCGACCCTGCCCTCATTGCTACTCACCTCAATAATTCCTTTAGTGACCTTAGCTCAGTGCTCCCAGGCAATTTCTTCAATCCTCCTCCCCCCATGACTGCCCCTCCCATCTCTCGCCCCCTGTTCCACCTTCGCTGTGTCACCACTCAAGAAGTCAGGCCATACTTGCTTAAAGCCCTAAAGTGCAATACTATTGGTAATGACTCCCTTGATCCCTGTCTCCTATGCCAGGTCCTGGATCAGGTCATCTCGCCTATCACTTGCCTCTTTAATAAGTCCCTCTGCCTAGGGCAATCCCTCTGTCTGGAGGGTCGCCACTGTTACCCTGTTTACAAGGGTGGTGACAGGACGCCTCAGGTAACTTCCGGCCTATTTCTATCCTCTCTCCTTCTCTAAGGCCTTAGAGAAAATTGTTGCTACCCAAATTTCAGACTACCTCGCTAAATATGATGTCCTTTACCCTGAACAGCATGGGTTCAGAGCCGATCATAGCACCAATACTGCACTCCTGGAGTTTGCTAACTTCCTTCACACCTCACTTGATGCTGGCTCCCTCGCTGGTGCTGTATTTATTGACCTAGCAAAAGCCTTTGATACTGTCTCGCATCCTCTCCTGTTAGCTACCCTTGCCCGTGTAGGCTTTGCCACTGGTCCAGTCTCCTGGTGCACCAGCTACTTGACCGACCGCTCTCAACGTGTGAAAGTAGGTGGCACTCTTTCCAGTACCTGCCCAATCAGCTCAGGAGTCCCCCAGGGCTCTATTCTCAGACCCTATTCTTCTCCTCTTTCTCAACTCCTGCCCAACTGTGTGCAGGAAATGTCTACGTCACGCTGATGGCGAGAGTACTCTTTGCCTCCGACAGTAACAGTCTCACTCCAGAACTCCCTTCAGCTTGCCTACAACTCTGCTGAAACCTGGTTCACTGAGCACCGGCTCGTCATCAACCTTAAGAAAACTAAAACCATGCTCTTTACACACCCCCAAAATAAGTCCAGCAACTTTCCTCTCTCTGTCCACTCCACCCGTAATCTCCCTATAGAACTTGTACACTCCTATAAATACCTTGGTATAATCTTTGACTCTGCCCTCTCTTTTCATGACCATATCTCTGCCCTGACGTCTGCCTCCAATGCATGGTTGGGTATCCTCTACCGTCACAAAAAATGCCTCCCCATGGACACCCTCTGCTGGCAGTCACCTCCTCGGTTCTATCCCTAATCGACTATGGCCTTCCTGTCTATGGCGTGGCTGATCAGACGGCCTTCCGCAAGGTACGCCTAATGCTCAACAAAGCCTGTCAACTTATTACCAGTGCTCATAGACTCACCCACACCTGTCTTCTTTACTCCATGGCCACCCTACTCAACCTTGATGAGCGCCTCATGTTCCAAACCTGCCAACTTACCTATAAAGTTCTCCATGGTCAATCCCCTCCTGGCCTAGCTAACTCTATCCACCAAACTAATCCCACAGTGCGCACTCGTAGCTCCTGCAAAACTGCACTGGTCGTTCCAAGGGCCAGGACCTCCCAGGGCCAAAGGGCTTTCCCCTATAGAGCCCCGTCTTGGTACAACTCCCTCCCTGCTGGTATCACTGATGCTCCTTCACTAGCATGTTTTAAATACAGCCTCAGAAATCACTTGCTCACGTCACACAACTGCCGCTGCCCTTGACCTCCCCCCCTTCCCCTGACAATGCTCACTGAGCTGCACTCTTCTTTACTTAGCCCACTCTTCCCCTGCAGGGCTTCTTTTCACTTCTACTACCCAACCACCTAATCGCTTATCTTAATTTAGCTGTTAACAGTGTTATGTCCCTCAATACTTGTAACCTTGACTGTGCCTTATTGTTGAACTGTATTGCTGATCTGCGGTTGTCTCATGTATGTATGTCTTTGTACTCCTTGTGATGAGTACCTTTGTAAATGAGCCACCGGCTCAAAGGTTGTTAAACTGATGTTAAAATAAATAAAATAAATAAATAAATAAATTCTGCTGTGTGTTCCTCTGCCCATCTGTGGCATGGGTGGTGGGCCCCTGCATCCCTGGTTGTGCTGTTGCATTGCTGCCCTGCTGCAGGGGGCATCCCTGGTTACACTATGGTGCATCTGGACTGCTCCGCTGAGCATCTCTTGTTGCACTATGGCGCATCAGATATGCTCAGCTTCACATTCCTAGTTACGCTATGGCACAGGTGGTGTGATATTCAGTCATTGACAGTAGGCGTATCTTGGCCTGCGTAGTTTTTGAATATCGCACTTCTTGCGCATGGGCGCAGTGAACTTGCGCTTGCTCCTGCTGTTTTGGGTGCAGTTTGAATATCTGGGCCATTGTGTTTAGAACGTTGGAGACAGAACTCCAAACTGCTTTTCTTTGAGAAGCTTCCTAAGGCACTGTGCAGAATTCTTAGCAAATGCGCACACATTCCAAACAAATCTAAATTTCTTTAAAACTATTCCAGGTGCACAAAACCAACAGCCTGAAAGTTGTTCAGGACAAAAAGACCTTTCAAATGAGGGTAGTCACTAATCTGAATTCCTTATATTTTGTAAATATGGTCATCTTATTACCTGTATTTCCATTTTTGTTTTTCCAAAATTTGCATTTCTGATGGCTGTTTAAAAAAAACTATAAAGAATTTAGATTATTGACTACCCTCATTTGAAATGTATTGTTGTCCTTAACACAGAAATGTAAAATAATGCACTTTGGGCCCAGAAATCCAGAGGCAGAGTATCAAATGGGTGGTGTGGTATTGACAACATTAAGAAAGCACACATTTAAAAAAAGCTTTTACATACAATTGGTTACTATTTAACAATATCATGCATCAATGACTGCCACTGTACAACTGATGGAAACCCATAATCACGTCATTCCTCACTTGAAGCCAAAAGGGGGGAGGGATTGAAGGCCATAACTGACAACTTGTTTTTGTGTTAAGGGGGTCAGTTTTTTTACAGCAAAAACAAGGAACAGGGTCATTTCTCAAATGTGCAGACGAGCATGGAGACCACTTTTTTTCAGAGTATGCCACCACCAGCAGCTACCACTTCAAGACTGCTACTATCCATGCCTAATACAATCAGGGGAAAAACAGAAGTAGTCTGCAGCACTGACATCAGTATGGTTAAGGCACATTTACCAGAAATTATTGCTTAGAAACGAATGAGAATGAGAAAGTGACTGTGATGATGAGCAAGTCCCAGACTGGAGCTTTAGTTTGTTAATAATCTCCTCCTGAGTTTGATTTTTATGGCTGTGTGGGACAAGCTCCACAGATGTGGTCGCTGTCTGATGTTCTGCCACAGTGCTCCAGCATAGTTTCCAGTGATTCTGTTTATGCAGTCCTTCCCCTCTGTGGGCTGCATGAAAATATCCACTTCCTGGCACACTACTTTTCCTTTCCACAACTGTGGAAATGACAGCTATACATGCAACATGGTGGCGTTGACTTAAACTGCACATGCACGAGTATCGTGCTGACGTATGCAACCCCCATACCACCTCTGACTAGCTGGCTCCTCCGTAGAAGAACTACTGCCAACTACATGGCATACAATTTACTTTTGGCAGAACTACACACATGGTACCACCCCTAGCACTGGAGTGTATACCAGGCTTATTATCTAGAGGATGGGGGGATTGGGGGTACATACTAAAATGAACCTTTTTATTTACAATCAGGTCCAGAGGAGAGGGTGCTAGATGTATGCTAGACCTAATGGCGGAGGGGCCCCAATAATGTTCACACTAGAAGCAATAAATGGAATGTCCAAAGAAGTAACTGGGATTTTGCAGTATGACTTTATTTACAGAGGTTACTTAAAGCAAGGGTGGTCCCCAAAAGGTTTGTCATTTCAATACAGGCACACTTTCTTTTGCAGGACACTTTGCTCGGCAGTACTGCTTTCCGCAAACAAAATCTCTATCTCTCTTCCAAATTGTATATCTGTGGGATGTGCCATACACTTTAAACACTTTCTACACATTTCTATTTCCAAATTGTATATCTGTGGGATGTGCCACACACTTTAAAATCCTCCTGGTGCATGGTTATTGCCCAGGGAACACTGGTGCCCATCCATGAACCAGTTAGCCCTGCCTTAAACTCCAGATAGTGTTCCTCCCACCCTTTGCCCCAAACAGCCTCTGCCATTCATTCAGGGTTACACCAAATAAGTCTCCAATCCCCACTGAAGTGCTAAAGACTCCCAACTTTAACTTTAAATTCAGCACAGTTGTGGTCAAAGGGGTCCTGACTGGTGTGATCTAGCCTTATCTACAGCGCACACATCTCAGACAACTCCCTCAGAGAACTGTCTCAAATTTGTTCTCACAGACTAGTTTTTCCTTCCTCCTAGTCATGGAACAACCAAAAGGTACCTTTCTTTCTCTGGTAGCTGTCAGATTCTACTCATTGTTCTTCCTTAAGGTAGCTGTGAACTTCAGGACCTTCGGGGGATTGCCCCTTGGATCCATAAGAATTGCAGTCCCTCTCACTCCCTCTGTAGTGAAACTAAAGAGTCCTGCAGGCAAACGGTCTCCACCACTTCACAGGTAAACTGAACATTTTACCAAACTAGGGTGAAAAATACCAAGGCTCCCTTTGAAAGAGCCGCAGTGGCAAACCTCCTGCCACACTTACTGCCACACTTGGACTTACTGATGAACATTCTAAGCACCCTGAAAGCAGCTGACTAAAATGGTTATGCTGCTGCAAGAGTTCTAAATGACATAATCATCCTTCTCTCAGGCTAGCTGAGTAAACAATGATGTCATTATGTAGAAAGCCCATAATGAGCTCCCCACCAGCTGCCTTTTCCTACCTGCCTAAGACTAGTACTAATGGGATTCTAGTAACTCCAGTTGACTGGGCTGTTACAAGTAGTTATGACAGCACCGCCATGTTGCACAAGGCTGACTCTGGGGCAAACTGCACATTTATGAGTATCACTCATACACAGTACTGTAATCACTGCAGTATTACGGCTGACTCTGGTGCAGCGAGAGCACCGCATATTCTTTTCACCGCTCTTGCTGCTCCTAAAAGCTCTCCACAGCCATATTGGCTCTGACCAGAGTTTGTTTTAAAATTATTTATGGCTGCACCATGCGGTAGTACTGTCACCTGGCACAGCAGGCTGAATCCCTAAATGCTATAGACAGCTCAACTGAGCCAAAAGAATTTCTCTCTTGTTACTTATTTTTTTATTTATTTTTCAGGATACACTATGCAACCTCATTGTCTCTGGATACAGCAGGCAGATCAATAGCTGCTGCAGATGACAAGGATTTTTCATTAGCCTTTTATTTTTCTTAAATTTATTTCCTGCTACAATATGTAGTTGCACTGTCTCTGGGTATGACTGGAAGATTCCTGGCTGCTGCAAATGATGAAGTCTAGCCAAATGATGTCTCACTAGTCCTTTTTTTAAATACTTGCTTAAAATGTATTTCGGAGTGTGCTCCATGGTTGCACTGCCTCTGGGTATGGCTGGTTACTACGCAGCCAAACCACCATGTTCTTTTCACTAGTCATTGTAGTTCTTTTAAAAGTATTTCAGTTTTAAATTGATTTCAGGCTGCGATATGCACTTGCACTGCCTCTGGTCAGGGTCAGCCTGTTGCTGATGGCTCAGCTGAGCCTCCAAGAATTTCTTACCTAGTCCCTATCTTTATTTTTTGTTTTTTTTTGTTAATTTATTTCAGGCAGTGATACACAGTTGCACTTTCACTGGATACAGTTGGTATATCCCTGCATTCTACATATGCTTTGGTTAGGCCCCCCCCCCCCGCACTAGGACTTCTCACTTGTACCTCATGTTTGGGGTTTTTTTGTTTGTTTTTTAAGGCTGCAATTCACAGTTTCAGCTTCCCTGGACACAGCAGGCAGATGACCTGACTGCTGCCATGAACGAAGTCAAGTCTTTTATTAGTCTATATATTTTTTTAAGTTAAGCAATCTTCCAGCACAACAGATCCCTGTCTGTCGCAGATGGCTCAGCAGAGCTCCCAATGACTTCTCACTAATCTTTTATTATTCTTTTTTAATTTTAGCCCTTGCTTCACATTTACTTTGTCTCTGGGCACAACAGAGAGATCCCTGGATGCTGCAGATGGCTTAGCTGAGCAACCAAGGACTTCTCACTAATCCCTTATATTTTTAGGTTATTCCAATTTTAAATTTATTGCTGGCTGCACTATGTAGTTTCACTGTCTCGGATCATAGCTGCAGCATCCCTTATTATTCTGTTTTCTGTTTTTTTTATCAATTGAGTCAGCATGGACTTTTTACTAATCCCTTACATTTATTTCAGGCTACGCTATAAATTTGCACTATTTTTGAATACAGTTGGCATATCCCAGTCTGCTGCATAAGGCTAAATAAAAACCCACTGACATCTCTCTAATCTCTTTTTCTAAAATAAATTTTAAGTGTTTTGCTGTCTGCACTATGCTGTTACACCTATAGCTGGAGATCCCTGGCTGGTGCAGATGGCACTGTGAAGCCAAAGGACTTTTCAGTAGTTCCTTATTTTGTTTTAAACATATTTTAGTCCATGCTACACATCTGCACTGTCCCCTGGTACATCTGGAATATTCCAGTTTCCTACAGATCGCTCAGCTGAGTCCCCAAAGACTTCCCATTAGTCCTTTATTTTTTCTTTTAAATTTGTTTCAATGTTATTTTTTTTTTGCAGGCTGCACTATGCAGTTGCACTGTCTCTGATCATAGCTGAAAGATACTTGGCTGGTGCAGATGATGCAGCTGAACCAAAACTTTTCACTAGTTCATTACTTGTGTTTCAAATTTATTTTAGACTGTGCTATGCAATTGCCCTCTCTTTGGGCACAGAAGGCAGGTCCCTGTCTCCTGCACAAAGCTCAGACAACCCAAAGGCAGGTAATTGAACCTCTCCAGTGCTCTTGGATCACTCCTGAAAAAGGCACTTGTGCCTAGTAGGCCTTACTCAGTTACCAAAAGGAACACAGACAATAAGCTGACTCCTGAATTGCTGTGCTGCATAAACCTGATGGCTCTGTTGCTACCTCAGCCCAGGAGATAAATGAAATCATGCATCAACTTTATGAATGTCTATACTCCTCTGATCTCCACACTTCAACCCTATCGCAATTTCATTCATTTTTAGGGGACACTATAGTTCTCTGACTTTACCCCGCCCTTAAGGACCAATTGGATGTGCCCCTTTCCAAAACAGAATTGCATTCAATGCTACATCCACTTGTCAAAAACAAAGTTTCAGGTGTGAAGGGACACCAATAGACCTTTACCAACTAATGCCTGATATTATCATTCCCCTGCTCTTAGCAGTCCTGCAGTAGGCACATAAGATTGGTCGACTTCCTCCCTCTATGTGTGAGGCAATTGTTATCCTCCTTCACCAAGACCTCAGATGACCTGTTGAATTGTGTGAACAACCAACCGATTTCCCTTATCTTGACCAACGCCAAAATTCTCACTAAAGCCTTAGCTACCAG
Organism: Neoceratodus forsteri; assembly: GCA_016271365.2. Taxonomy (NCBI): domain Eukaryota; kingdom Metazoa; phylum Chordata; order Ceratodontiformes; family Ceratodontidae; genus Neoceratodus; species Neoceratodus forsteri. The sequence goes on from CM057456.1 coordinate 502,663,354, forward strand.
GTTAGAGGCAGTCATGTACAATTTGATGCATTCTCCCCAGTTGGGTTTCCGAAAAGGTAAATCCAGAGTGATCATCTATGTACCCTTTTGAATCTGAAATTATTTGCCCAGACTGCTCCCCTTCCGATGGCGGCCCTGGCGATTGACTTCCAGAAAGCTTTTAATTTGGTTCAATGGGGGTACCTATGTAATATTTTAGAACTCTTTGGTTTTGGCTCCCAACCATGCACCGCTTATGATGCAATCTATATTATAAATGATACCTTTGGGTATGTTATATCTTTATAGGATTATCATTTGCTTTAAGAACTTTGGTTATGATACATCCCAATTGCTAACATCAGGTAACTAATTTGGTTGTCCCTAGCATACCTTTCTTTCCCAGTACGTTGATTTATTGTCTACATTTGTGTATGTATGTATGTGTATATATGTGTGTGTGTATATACAGTATAGGTATATATATATAGTTAGGATTCAGTTGTCACTTCTATGTTAAACTCAAAATTTTGCGCGTTAATAACTTTGGACCCATTCAATGGATTTACCTGGAATTTGGTATGCACAGTGGGTCATGGTAGATCTCTTAATTTGCCAAATTGTATTTTGGTTGGACTTACGGTCTTTGCGTATGAAAACGCTGAAAAATGCAAAATTATCTGTTTTTGGAGGCAGCTTTTGGGATTTTGGATGTGGCCCTGCACGGCCATTGTGTGGTGTGCTGCTCTGTGAGATGGCTTGTTTGAAAAAGCTTTGGTGGCTGAACATGACGCTTTTTGTTTGGTGTACAAATATTAAGGCATTCAGAAATTATGGCACTATTAAGTTCCCATTATAAGTCAATGGGAAACTTTATATGTATGTTTTGTGAACAAAGAATGGGGTTCTGGCCTTCTCGTCCCACCTGGTGATCAAAGAATTTGCAGCCTCGTAGTTCAAGAATTTTTGCCTCTGAGAATTTTAAAAATTCTTTAATCGTGAGGTCCGCCATCTTGTTTTTAAATTTCCGATCGGAAAAACACAAATATCTCGGCTCAGGGGTCACTTCTGAAGTAAACTTGGATGGATTTTACTCAGAGGACTCCGATCTATTGAGCCATGCCTTTGGTTTCATCCAAATCAGTCAAAAAATAGAGTTATAAGCTTTTAAAATCTTAATTTGTGGCTCGCTAGCGATCTTTGATCGCCAGCCTGCAAATTCTTTGATCGCAAGATTCTTTGATCACGATCTTGCATCACGACCTAAAAACACAAATATCTCGGCTTAGGGGTGGGCTAGGGACACAAATCATGGTGCATTTTGCTCAGGAGGCTCTGTTCTATCGAGGCATTGGTTCACTTCAAATCGGTGAAAAAATCACGTTTCACCATTTTTTATTCTTTGATCGCGAGCGTGAAATTTCTTTGATTGTTAGCCTGCAAATTCTTTGATTGCGAGATTCTTTGATCACAATCGTGCACCTCGAGCAAGGGACGAGATGGCCAGATTAAAAAATCCATTTTCTCAGCCCAGGGGTGCCCTACAAAGTCAAATGAGGTGGGTTTTGCTCAGGGGGCTTCGTTCTGTCGAACCACGGTGGTGGTTTACCACAATTACTTCAACTTTTTGATTTATAGCATTTTTTATTCTTTATTCATGAGCCTGCAAATTCTTTGATTGTGAACCTGCAAATTCTTTGATGGTGAGATTCTTTGATCGCCATCTTTGATCGCGAGGTGGGGACAAGATGGCCAGATTTTTTATAATGGAACAGATAGGGAAATTTTACCAATATTTAACATTGAATATCTCAGAAACAGTTTGGTCTTTTTACTTGAAATTTGGAGGGTGTTTACGGCATGTCCTGTAGCTGTTAATAGTGGTGCTTATGTCTCAGACAATATATTTTTTGAGGAGATATTGTGTGGCGCAGTTTATGTTTTGTAGACAGCATTTTCTATTGTTCTACTAGATTAACATTTGTTTGGTGGCTGGCCTTGCTGTTGTCAATGTACTTTTTAGTCATTGGATGCGAAATGTGGCCCGACACTTACAAGCTGGTGGGGGTCCCATGCTCCCACCAACTTGCACAACTTTCTACTTTTCTATTCTTTCTTAAAAAGTAAGGAAATTCTATGCAAAAAACATTGTTAATGCATCAGTTAGGGTTCTTCTACAGTGACAAAAGTGAAGAAATTCGATTTTAGGGTTCCCACCCCTTATACCCCACCCTGCCCCCACCAACAGGCATCTGGGTGTGCGTTAGGGTCTTCGGCCCTAACTCTCACCCCATTCTCCTACACTGCACCACCTCAGCTTGTTTACACATGGGACAGGGTGAGACTTAGGGTAGATGACCTCAACGCACACCCCGATGCCTGTTGGTGGGGGCGGGGTGGGGTGCAAGGGTTGGAAACCCTAAAATTGAATTTCCTCACTTTTGTCGCTGTAGAAGAACCCTAACTGATGCATTAATGAAGTTGTTTTTGCATAGAATATATATATATATATATATATATATATTTATTATGGTAGCACAGTAGTGCTACCATAGTTCGGATTGAGTACCCGATTTAAGGTTAAATGGTGAAAAACTGCACCTTAATAACTTTGCCACCGTTCAACGGATTTGCCTGAAATTTGGCAGGCATTGGGGCATAACCATAGATCTTGGTATCTGCAAACTTTTGTACCAGTCGGATATACAGCTGCAGAGTTATTGAGCAACATCCATGTGCACAATTACTTTTTTTGTGCATTCTTTGCTCGTGCCTACAGGTCACACGGTTTGTGCGACTGGTCCAAAAACTTCAGGGAACATGTGGCCAGGGTTCCCAATATACCTTTTGAAGAGTTCATGAAAAAATATTGAATAGTTCAAAAGTTATTCAAAAAACAATTGTCCCATTATAGTCAATGGGAAAAGTTAACGAAAAGTTCAACAGTGTCTCAAATGCAGTTTTTAGTGTTGCAAATGACCCCTGTAGTGTCGTGAGTCAGACAATTTTTTTCCAGTTAGTGGTCACAGAAATACTTGCCATTTAAATTTGGGACCCTCTAGGGACACAATTATTTTTGTGTTCACCTAGTCAGACCCTGAGGATGCTAGCCATGTCTTTTTAGGGGGATTAAACACCCTAGAAATATGTTTTTGAAATTTTTGGAAAAAGTAGTGTCGCAAAGTAGTGTCGCACTCATGACATTTTTGTGATTTCATTTGCGAAAGTGTTGTGATTTGCAACACTATTTTATAACACTATGCCCAAAATAACAGGAATTCTTTGCCACCCTGCTACAAAATAAAAGTTTGGTCTTTTGGGCTGAAATTTTGAGGGAAGAAAGCCAACATCCCACAGATGTGCCTTTTGGTGGTTTGGTGACAAAATATTGCATGGATGGAAAGATACAGTGCTCTGAAGTTTATGCTTTTTCCCATAGACTAACATTGCAGTGTCTGCCGCACTTTTTGGGGCTCATATCTCGAAAATGGTGCGAGATATGGACTTTTTGTCAGAAAAATACTTAGCCACAAAACTAGCCAGGAAAGTAATAATTCATATGAAATTTACATTTTTTTTTCTACGTCGTACGGTTCCTGAGATATAAGCAATTTAGTATTCCAACTCCTCATTTTCTGCTCCGAGACCCATTATTATGCATACGTTCTTTGTACTCACTGTGTTTCTCTATGCAGCTGTTGGGGAAAACTAGGGTGTGCGCTCCAGTTACTGTTACACGTAGCATTTCCACTTGCGTTTCCGTAACCGTTTGCGTTAACGTTCTCATGTACGCCACCGTGTGTGTTATCCTTTGCGTTTATGTTTGCACTTGCGCTTGTGTTACTCTTACCATTTGTGTCTACAGTACTGTTTCTGTTTGTGTTTCACTTTGCATCACCATGCACATTATCATTTGCGTTTGCGGCCGCCCTTCCATTTTGCATTTGCATTTGCATTTGTCTTTCATTTTGCGTCATTGTTGTTATTACCGTTACTATTTGCATTTCCAATTGCATTCCCGTGTGTGTTATGATATGCATTTTCATACGCGCTTGCCATTGCGTTTCTGTTTCCTTTGGCATTATCATTGCTGTTACCATTACCATTTGCGTTTCCAATTGCAGTACCGTGACCGTGCACATTACGGTTTGCGTTTCCATATGCACTTGCGATTGCGTTTCCATTTCTGTTTCCTTTGGTGTTATTGTTGCTGTTACCATTAGCATTTACAATTGCAGTACCATGACTGTGCGCATTATGGTTTGCATTTCCGTAAGCACTTGTGTTTCCTTATCTGTTTCCTTTGGCATTATTGTTGCTGTTACCATTACCATTTGAGTTTACAATTGCAGTATCGTGACTGTGCGCATAACGGTTTGCGTTTCTGTACGCCCTTGCCTTCGTGTTTCCGTTTCTGTTTTCTTTGGCATTATTTTAGCTGTTGCCATTACCATTTTGCATTTCCAATTGCGCTACCATGACCATGCGCGTTATGGTTTGCATTTCCGTATGCGCTTGTGTATGCCTTTCTGTTTCTGTTTTCTTTGGCGTTATTTTTGCTGTTACTGTTACCATTTGCAATTGTGGTATCATGACTGTGCACGTTACGCTTTGCGTTTCTGTACACGCTTGGGTTTGTCTTTCCATTTCTGTTCCCTTTGGCATTATTGTTGCTGTAACAGTTAACATTTGCATTTACAATAGTGGTACCATGACCATGTGCGTTACCAGCTGCGTTTCCGTATGCGCTTGTGTCTCCGTTTGCTTCACTGTTCACTTTGGCATCACTTTGCACTTGTGTTTCTATTAACATTTGCATTACCATTTACATTTGCATCACCATGTGTATAACCGATAGCACTTGCATTTGCATTGTAGTTACCATTACTATGTCACAAGCCATCACATGGTGGAGGCCCCACGCTCCCACCACCACATTCTGTTCACTATTTATAGTCCTCATTGTCAAAAAGAAGGTAAAGTCATGGCAAAAAACTCTGTTTAATGCATTAGTTAGGGTTGTTCCACAGCAACAAAAGTGAGGAAATTCGGTGTTAGGGTTGAAAGCCCCCCTTGCACCCCCCAGCCTGCCCCCCCAACTGGCATCGGGGTGTGCATTGAGGTCACTGGTCTTAACTCTCACCCCATTCTTGTATACCACAGCTTGTTTACACATGTGATGGGGTGAGAGTTAGGGCCAATGACCCCAACGCACACCCCAATACTGGCTGGGGTGGGCTGGGTGCAAGGGGGTCTTTCAACCCTAACACCGAATTTTCTCACTTTTGTCACTGTGGAACAACCCTAACTGATGCATTAAATGGAGTTTCTGCTATGACTCTCTCTCTCTCTGTGTATATATATATGTATCTATCTATCTATCTATATATATATATATATATATATATATATGCATGGCAAAAACTCAGTTTAATACATCAGTTAGGGTTGTTTCACACGAAAAGTGGGGAAATTCAATGTTAGGGTTGAAAAAACCTTGCAACCCCACCCGCCCCCAACCGGCATCGGATGTGCATTGGTCATTAGTCCCAACTGTCACCCCATCCCATGTGTAAAGAAGCTGAGGTGGTGAAGTATAGGAGAATGGGGTGAGAGTTAGGACTGATGACCCCAACGCACACCCCAATGCTGGTTGGGGACAGGTTGGGGGGTGCAAGGGGGGGTTTCAACCCTAACATCGAATTTCCTCACTTTTGTCACTGTGGAACAACCCTGACTGATGCATTAAACGGAGGGTTTTTTGCCATGAATTTTCCTTCTTTTTGAGAATAAGATCTATAAATAGTTAAAAGGAATGTGTTGGTGGGAGTGCAGGCCCTTCAGGCCCCGCGTGCAAACCACATGATTTTGTGTCGCATAGTAATGGTAACTGCAACGCAAACACAAGCGCAAATGGTAATGCACATGGTGACGCAAACATAAATGGTAACACAAATGGTAAGAGAAACACAATCACAAACTGACACCAAAGTGAACAGTAATGCAAATGGAGACAGAAACGCAAGCGCATATGGAAACGCAAGTGGTAACATGCACGGTCACTGTACCGCAATTAGAATGCAAATGGTAAAGGTAACAGCAACAATAATGCCAAAGGAAACGCAAACGCAAACACAAACACAAGCACATACAGAAATGCAAACCATAAAGCTCACGGTGAGGGTAACGGAATTGGAAATGCAAATGGTAACGGTAACAGCAACGATGATGCCAAACGAAAGAGAAACGCAAAAGGAAGGGTGGCTGCAAACGCAAATGGAAAAGCACACCATGATGCAAATCGAAACGCAAACAGAAACAGTAGTGGAAATGCAAATGGCAACAGTAATGCAAATGCAAGCGCAAATGAAAACATGAAGGGTAACGCACACAATGGTATACATGGGAACGCTAACGCAAATGGGTATGGAAACGCAAGTGGAAACACTAACTGTAACAGTAACGGAAGCGCACACCCTGTTTTTCCCTAACAGCTGGATACAGAAACACAGTGAGTACAAAGAATGTATGTATAATAATGGGCCTCAGAGCAGAAAATGACCACTTGGAATACTAAATTGCTTATATTTCAGGAACCGTACGACGTGGAAAAAAAAAATTAAATTTCATATTATTTATGACTTTCCTGGCTAGTTTTACACTTAGATCCCTAGTGGGGGTCTAAGCATTTTTGGGATGAAAAGTCCGTATCTCAAAGTGTTTCCGAGATACGGACCCCGAAAGGCGTGGCGGTCACTGCAATGTTAGTCTATAGGAAAAAGCATCAACTTCAGAGCACCATAACTTTGCATCCCTGCAATATTTTGTCACCAAACTACTGAAAGATACATCTGTGGGATGTTGGCTTTCTTCCCTCCAAATTTCAGCCCAAAAGACCAAACCAGTGTTTAGCAGCAGGGTGGTAAAGAATTCCTGTTATTTTGGCCATAGTGTCGCAAAGTAGTGTCACAAAACACAACACTTTCACAAAAAAAATCACGGAAATGTCACAAGTGCGACCTTACTTTTCCCAGAAATTTCAAAAACATATTTCTGGGGTGTTCAACCAAAAAAAAGACATGGGTAGCATCCTCAGGGCTTGACTAGGTGAACACAACAAGAATTGTGTCCTAGAGCGTCCCTCATTTAAATGCCAAGCATTTCTGTGACCAGCAACTGAAAAAAAAATGGCTGACTCATGACACTACAGGGGTCATTTGTGACACTAAAACTGCATTTGCGACACTGTTGAATATTTTGTTAACTTTTCCCATTGACTATAATAGGAAACTTGTTTTTTGAATAACTTTTGAACTGTTCAATATTTTTTCACAAAATCTTTGAAAGACACATCGGGGACCCTAGCCGCATGTTCCCTGAAGTTTTCAGACCAGTCGCACAAACCGTGCACCCTGAAGGTGCGAACAAAAAATGTGCAAAAAAGCGCAAATGCATTACAGAATGTTGCTTAATAACTCTGCAAGTGTATATCCAACCGGTACAAAACATGCCATATCCCAAGATCTATGCTACTTCTCTGTGACTGTTCAATTTCAGGAAAATCTGTCATACGGTGGCAAAGTTATTAAGGTGCAAAATCTCACACTTTAACCTTAAATGGGGTACTCAACTCTAACTATAGTGGCACTACCATGCCACTATTATATATATATATATATCATTATTATTTCTTCCTAGCTTATTCTGATGCTTGCTCAAAGTTCTTGTTGATTTTTAATATTGTTCATGTTGTGTGTTTTGCTTTAAAATTAAATAAACAGTTTCGTGTAAAGAAAAAAGAATAAAAAGCACGTCTCACTAGTCCCATATTTCTTTTTTCCAAATTAATTTCAGGCTGTGTTACACACTTGCACTGTCTCTGGGCTCAGTAGGCAGATCGCTGTCTGCTGCTGATGGCTCAGCTGAGCCCACAAGGTCTTCTCACTTGTCCCTTATTTTTATATTTTAAAGGAAGTGTCCAATTTACTTTATCACATTTTTGCCAAGTGAGCTGTGCCACTGATGCTTTAGCCATTTTCAACAAGTCTGAGTATAAGTTTTAAAAAGTTTTATTAAAATACCTGTTTTAATGTTTATTGGTGCCGCATTCATTTCTCCAATCTGAAATCCTGGACCACAGCTCTCCCAGTGCCGAGTGCTTCCTGTGACGTGCGTGAAGGGAGACAGTGACAGTGGAAGTCCCATTTTGGCATGGCAGAGCAGGCTGGGTCTGATATTGATAGCTCTCAGAAGCCGAGTCTGCGGGTTCGGAAAGTGTTGTATCGGACAATGAAAGCCTACAGTGTGCCTTTGGATCTGTGGATCCTTACAGGGATGACCCGTACGAATCGGGTGAAAGCAGCGGTGAAGGGTCTGGTGCAGATGGGATCATCCCAGAAGATTGAGACAGCTATGGCAGTGATAGACAACTGGGGCACTCAGAGTGGTTAGCGTGTCCATACCATGTGCTTCACTGTATAAGGGTGACAGGAGGCAGAACATATGACTGATTGTCATATTTTATTTTTTTTTAACCCAATCATGGACTCCATAGATTTGTTGTTAGTGTATTAGGGCAATGAAAATAATGAAACCACATGAGTGATGGACAAAAACAACTGTCACTTGACAGGACAGCAGGATCTGGTATGACAACAGGGAAACATCTGTACTTCGCACCTGCATCGAATGGGTTCTGGGAACGTGACAGACTAGGGTTTGGCCATAGCACAAACATGGGTGACTGAGACTGCTGCAGTGTGAAAGTGACGTACAGATGTTTCGCTGTTGTCTTACCATATCCTGATATCATGTCAACTGACAGCTGTTTTTGTCCATCCCTCCTGCAGTTTCATTATTTTCATTGCCCTCTGGTACTCTGCCTTCAAATAGTTTCTTCACCCCAACAATCACCCCACATATGGCGACCCCACCATGCTTCATTTGTGCTTTTTGCTGTGTGTTCTGGTGCCCACTTCTCTATCTGATGTCTTTCTCCAGTAACCTGGACAGCACCACACTGTTTGTCACCACCCCCCCCAAAACACTCACCTTGTCCTGTTTCCGGCAATTGCCTGCAATCCCCAACAGCACATCATCCTACCCGAGACATTGGTCTTGTAGTTTCCCCCACCATGGCCAGACCCTTGTTGGTGATTACTGTGGCCACCCTTACTAACTGCGACACTGACAACCTTCCCACCCCCACTGCCACAGACGACACTGTCTGGGGGCTTTGCGAATGATGTCAAGCACTCCTCCAAACACCAATCCATACCCCACCCCTCTCAACAGAACATCACCATCTACTAACATATGTCTTGTGGTGCCCCCCAGCCCAGCATTTGATAATTGAGACATGCAGTCATCTGCACAGTAATTTTCCCCACTCCTGAATCCAGTCCTCCACTCCCGTCTGTACTAATTCAGCCCAAAAGCACATCACTGTCTCCTAAGATGCATGCAATTGTGCTGAGTGGGAAGTAGATTCAGTACTTAGGGGTATTGTTATGCAAGGGTTCTGTCTGTGAAGCAGATGCAGTACGAGGGGTATTGGTATGGTAGGGTGATTAGTGTGAAGGGAAGGCAGTACCAGGGGTATCCGTATGTCTGGGTAACAAGTTGGAATTTGAGGCAGTACCAGGGGTATTGCTATATGAGGGTACTGAGTATGTAGGTGAGGCAGTACCAGGGGTATCGGTATGTGAAGGCACCAAGTGGGAGGGAGATGCAGTACATGGGTATTGGTATGTTAGGGTGATGAGTGTGAAGGGGAGGCAGTGTGGGGGGTATCAGTATGTGACAGTGACGTGGGGGAAATGGAGGAGCTACTGGGGATATAGGTATGTGAGGCTATTGAGTGTGACTGGTAGGCAATACCAAGGGTATCGGTATGTGAAGAGGAACAGTATAAAGGGCAGGCAGTACCAGGTTTATCATTATGTGAGGGTGCTGAGTTTATATTGGAGACAGTACAAGTGGAATCATTATGTTAGGGTGATAAGTGGGAGGTGGAGTAAGTAAATAATGTCATAGTATTATCATTCAATTTCCCCTGCTTATACACATACATCAGTTAGCCCACTGAAGTAGTGCTCTGAGTTTTCATTGACTGCATTTTTCTGATGACCATGAAAAATTACAGTCTTACCCTGGCATCAGCTCCCCTGACTGTGTGGGAGATCTAGTAGCACCAGCTCACCCAGATTGCCATAGACATCCCTGCTCCTTACCTAGCAACAGATAACACTCCATCTGAAGCCTGTGTTTTACTCATTGTTTGCATGCCTGTGTAACTCTGAAGAATTTTGAATTCATGGCTTATATGTTACCATGCTATGTGTGTGTTTGGGGACAGGGGTTGGGAGCATTCTACTACTGGAATAATGCAGAGTTTTAAATTCTTCATTTCCACGGTAAACAATCACATAATGAACTGAACGTGAAGAAAAGACCAATGTCTGACAGGTGAAAAAACATCTCTGAAGGGACCATTTCACATAATTTATCAGCATTTTATTATATTTTCTATGGATTTGAAAACTTTTAGACAGTTTGTTTTTTAAAACTTGTTTATGATCCCATTTTATATAACCAATAAGGCAATCTGGGTGAGTTGGTGGTACTAGATCTCCCACACAGTCAGAGAACTGATGCCGCAGCTTTGCCTTGTGCCTAACTACACCCCTGGCTATGGGGGAAACATAATACCACTAACACACCTTCATTCTTCAAATCCGAACTCGACTCTGCCACAAAGAGCCCAATCAAGCTCTGGAACACAATCAATGATCTGCTATGCCACTCCCCAGGAAATTCACTCCCGACCAAGATTGCCTCTGGCAACTCAACTATAACCGAAAAGATGGATATACTTGACGCATTCAATAACCACTTTGCTACTGCAGGCATGGCATTTGATAACTCCCCTGCAAACATACTTCGTTCCCAGGCTGCCAGCCAACTGCCTGAAACTCCGATAGATTCGCCTTTCTCGCTCAACCTGCCTCACTGAAAGAGGTAGAGGATCTTGCTTCAGTTGGATACTAGAAAAGTGCTGGGGCGACACCCTTGACCGATACTTCCCTAAAATTGCCTACCATGTACTAGCAATACCCGTCACCCACCTTTTAACTTATCCCTGTCTCGGGGCACCTTACAACCTAAATGGAAGACAGCACATGTCATACCACTGTTCAAATCTGTAAGACCTGGCGATCTCAATAACTACAGGCCAATTTCTCCTTCCGTCCTGTCCAAGCTCCTAGAGAAATTGTAAATGCACAGCTGAGGACTCACCTCGAGTCTAGGAACTGCTAAACCCTATGCAGTCCAGATTCAGAGCTAAACACATAGCACTGTCTCAGCCCTCGCCAAAGTTACTAACGACTGGCAGCGTAATCTTGAGAGCAAAAACTTTATTTGTGCTGTTTTCCTTGATCTAAGCAAGGCTTTCAACACCGTCTACCATGGTTTGCTCCTCTCCTCCCCTTCAAATACATAGGTGTGGACCCTCCCTCTGCGTGGTTTTACTGACTATCTTACAGAGCGCCTTCAACAAGTTAAAGCCGAAGGAGGCCTGTCCCCCTTAAAAACTCTGCAAAGAGGGGTACCTCAAGGTCCTATATTAGGGCCCTTACTTTTTGCAATCTACATTAATAACATCGACTACTGTATAAAAGAAGCCAACATTCATCTGTTTGCACATGATACAGTTCTCTACGTGAGACGCCCAACACCTGAAGCTGCCTGCAATGACCTTCAGTCAGAATTCAACTTTTTGCAAAGCCAACTCCTCCAAAAAAAGCTGCTCCTTAACGCCAAAAAAACTAAAGCAATGGTCCTCTCCCCTTTCATCCGTACAGCTAACCTTGTGTCCAGTGGGACAGTTCCCCAAATTATCACAGTTCTAGGTGAAAAACTAGAATTTGTTACAAAATTCAAGTATCTGGGAGTTTGGATAGACCAAAGACTCTCCTTCATTGAACATATCGAGGACTTGCTAAAACGACTTCAGCAAAGGCTTGGCCTGTTTTTTAGAATAAACCAATTTCTCACCAGAGATGCCAAGAAACAACTTGTCCAATCCATTTTCCTATCATTGGTTGATTACGCTGATTTCCTCTACAGCCAATGCCCCAATTCTTACATGGCTAAACTGGACACACTCTACCATCGCGCACTGAGGTTTATAATGGGACTTCCCTTCAACACACATCACTGCACCCTATATGCGGCAGTGGGGTGGACATCACTAAAGTTCAGGCGCCACAGAAATGCCGCTCTCTGGACCAATAGAGCCATCTCTAATAAGCTGCCTTACTATATCCCCTACTGTCTTACCCTGAGTATAACTGGGAAATACGTTAAGAAGTTACTCAGCTATTACACTTAAAGTACCCAAAGCAAAATCCCGCTTTGGCAGGGCAGCCATAAGCTTCGTGCTACCTACCTTATGGAACGATCTATGAAAAAAACCCTCAAATTAAGCACTCTAATCGGTATAAATACCTTCAAGACACTTTATTTCCATACAATCAGAGAAGTATGTAACTGCTTCACCCACTCAGACCCAGTACCGGTGTCTGCACTGGTATATAGTCACGCCTAGACCCAATTTTAAGTACTGACTCCCCAGCTTGCTCGTCACAAGCCTAATTGTTCTCTCTCTTATCCCCTATCTTATCAACACTAGCCTGCTTCATCCTTTATCCTTCCTTTCCCAACCTCGGATAGGAGCTCATTATCCCTGGTTGTGACATCCTACCATGCCCCATACTTTATAGCATTCAATCCGGGCTCACACATACTCTTTTCTCCATCCACCTCTCTACATACCGCTTTACCAACTCCTCTCTGAGCACTCGTGCCCTCCTAGCCTTCTCTCCCTACCTCCTCCCTCCTTCCTCCCTACCTTCCTCTACCTGGTGTATATTTTTTATTTATTTTTTCCTTCCTTACTTCCTCCTGCAACCTTAGATAACCTGCTTTATCTTCCTATGGACACTTCTATGTATGTAAATACCCTGTAATCTGTACAATATCTGTATAATTCTATGTACATATGAACTTCTTTTTCTTCCTCTCTGTAAACAGTATTATCTGTATTGCCTTGTAAATACCTGTGTTGACCTGTATATACAATTGTTCATGCTCCATCCAGGTCCATCTTGCAAATGAGCTTCTGCTCAATGATGAATGCCTGGTTAAATAAAGACTTGATTGATTGATTGATTCCTTACTACTTAAGTGACTGTGCCTAGATGAAAAGGGGAGGCATAACTGTGTGTATCACGATGTAAAGTGAGACAAGAGAAACACAGTTCAGGGTCGAACAGTGGGGCAGTAATACAAGTGAACAGAAGCCAAGAAAAAAACAGAACCTCGGCTCAGACCCTAGACAGAAATAAAACAGTTACAAACTGATCGTATAATCAAAAAACACATTTATTTGTTAAAACAGGTAGCACCCTTCAAATACTCCAGCTACCTGTTTTAACAAATAAATGTGTTTTTTGATTATACATCAAGTTTTCGGCCATTTTGTTGCTGCCTGGGGTCCGAGCCGAGGTTCTGGTTTTTGCTTGTATCACTATGTGATGGTGCTGACTGAGAATGGTGGGCAGTATCATGGTGTATCAGTATGTAAGGGTGAGGTCAGTGAATTTGGGGCAGTAATGGGGGTATCGGTATGTGAGGGTGATGAGTGGTAAGGAGAGGCATTTCTATGAGTATTGGTATGTGGGGGTGACGAGTGGGAAGGAGAGGCAGTTCTATGAGTATTGGTATGTGGGGGTGACGAGTGGGAAGGAGAGGCAGTTCTATGAGTATCGGTATGTGGGGGTGACGAGTGGGAAGGAGAGGCAGTTCTATGAGTATCGGATGTGGGGTGACGAAGGGAAGGAGAGGCAGTTCTATGAGTATCGGTATGTGAGGGTGACGAGTGGGAAGGAGAGGCAGTTCTATGAGTATCGGTATGTGAGGTGATGGAGGGAAGGAGAGGCAGTTCTATGAGTATCGGTATGAGGGTGACGAGGGAAGGAGAGGCAGTTCTATGAGTATCGGTATGTGAGGTGACGAGTGGGAAGGAGAGGCAGTTCTATGAGTATCGGATGTGAGGTGACGAGTGGGAAGGAGAGGCAGTTCTATGAGTATCGGTATGTGGGGGTGACGAGTGGGAAGGAGAGGCAGTTCTATGAGTATCGGTATGTGGGGTGACGAGGGAAGGAGAGGCAGTTCTATGAGCATCGGCATGTGAGGGTGACGAGTGGGAAGGAGAGGCAGTTCTATGAGTATCGGTGTGGGGGTGACGAGGGAAGGAGAGGCAGTTCTATGAGTATCGGTATGTGAGGGTGACGAGTGGGAAGGAGAGGCAGTTCTATGAGTATCGGTATGTGAGGGTGATGAGTGGGAAGGAGAGGCAGTTCTATGAGTATCGGTATGTGAGGGTGACGAGTGGGAAGGAGAGGCAGTTCTATGAGTATCGGTATGTGAGGGTGACGAGTGGGAAGGAGAGGCAGTTCTATGAGTATCGGTATGTGAGGGTGACGAGTGGGAAGGAGAGGCAGTTCTATGAGTATCGGTATGTGAGGGTGATGAGTGGGAAGGAGAGGCAGTTCTATGAGTATCGGTATGAGGGTGATGAGTGGAAGGAGAGGCGGTTCTATGAGTATCGGTATGTGAGGGTGACGAGTGGGAAGGAGAGGCAGTTCTATGAGTATCGGATGTGAGGGTGACGAGTGAAGGAGAGGCAGTTCTATGAGTATCGGTATGTGAGGGTGAGAGTGGGAAGGAGAGGCAGTTCTATGAGTATCGGTATGTGAGGGTGACGAGGGAAGGAGAGCAGTTCTATGAGTATCGGTATGTGAGGGTGAGGAGGGAAGGAGAGGCAGTTCTATGAGTATCGGTATGTGAGGGTGACGAAGGGAAGGAGAGGCAGTTCTATGAGTATCGGTATGTGAGGGTGACGAGGGGAAGGAGAGGCAGTTCTATGAGTATCGGTATGTGAGGTGACGAGTGGGAAGGAGAGGCAGTTCTATGAGTATCGGTATGTGAGGGTGACGAGGGAAGGAGAGGCAGTTCTATGAGTATCGGTATGTGAGGGTGACGAGTGGGAAGGAGAGGCAGTTCTATGAGTATCGGTATGTGGGGTGACGAGTGGAAGGAGAGGCAGTTCTATGAGTATCGGTATGTGAGGGTGACGAGTGGGAAGGAGAGGCAGTTCTATGAGTATCGGTATGTGAGGGTGACGAGTGGGAAGGAGAGGCAGTTCTATGAGTATCGGTATGTGAGGGTGACGAGTGGGAAGGAGAGGCAGTTCTATGAGTATCGGTATGTGAGGGTGACGAGTGGGAAGGAGAGGCAGTTCTATGAGTATTGGTATGTGGGGGTGACGAGTGGGAAGGAGAGGCAGTTCTATGAGTATCGGTATGTGAGGGGTGATGAGTGGGAAGGAGAGGCAGTTCTATGAGTATCGGTATGTGGGGTGACGAGTGGGAAGGAGAGGCAGTTCTATGAGTATCGGTATGTGAGGGTGACGAGGGAAGGAGAGGCAGTTCTATGAGTATCGGTATGTGAGGGTGACGAGTGGGAAGGAGAGGCAGTTCTATGAGTATCGGCATGTGAGGGTGACGAGGGGAGGAGAGGCAGTTCTATGAGTATCGGTATGTGAGGGTGACGAGTGGGAAGGAGAGGCAGTTCTATGAGTATCGGTATGTGAGGGTGACGAGTGGGAAGGAGAGGCAGTTCTATGAGTATCGGTATGTGAGGGTGATGAGTGGGAAGGAGAGGCAGTTCTATGAGTATCGGTATGTGAGGGTGACGAGTGGGAAGGAGAGGCAGTTCTATGAGTATCGGTATGTGAGGGTGACGAGTGGGAAGGAGAGGCAGTTCTATGAGTATCGGCATGAGGGTGACGAGTGGAAGGAGAGGCAGTTCTATGAGTATCGGTATGTGAGGGTGATGAGTGGGAAGGAGAGGCAGTTCTATGAGTATCGGTATGTGAGGGTGACGAGTGGGAAGGAGAGGCAGTTCTATGAGTATCGGTATATGAGGGTGACGAGTGGGAAAGAGAGGCAGTTCTATGAGCATCGGTCTGTGAGGGTGATGAGTGGAAACTGGAGGCAGATCCAGGTATTATCTGTATGTGAGGGTACAAGGTCTGAATATGAGGCAGTAACAGTGGTATCGATATGTGATGGTAATGAGTGGGTGGGGAAGGCAGTACCAATACCAGTATCGCTATGTCAGGGTAATGAGTTGGAATTTGAGGTAGTAACAGGGGTATTGGTATGACTGTGCCAATTGGGACAGGGAGGTAGTACAAGTAGTTTTGGTATGTGTAGGTGATGTGTGGGAAATGGAGGCACTAATGGGGGGTATAGGTATGCGAGGGTACAGAATGTGAATGGTAGGCAATCCCAGTGGTATATGTATGTGAGGAGGGCCTACTGGAAAGGGGAGGCAGTAGCGGGTTAATCATTGTTTGAGGGTGCTCAGTTTATATTGGAGACAGTACAAGGGGTATCTGTATGTTGAGGTGATGAGTGGGAGTTTGAGTAAGTAAATAATGTCATACTATTGTCACCTCTGATGTGGATTTAACAGAATTTAAATAAACAAAACAAATAAAACAAAGCAAACCTTGATTGCCCCTGCTTACACACATACACCAACTGAAACACTCAGGGGTAACTGTATTACAATTCTGAGGAAAAAGGGTACCAGGAGTATCAGCGTGAGATCCTGATGCAAAATGGTACCAGGGATCTCAGTGTGAGGCAACAGAGGGCAGAGGGTACCAAGAATATGGGTTTGAGGGTACTGAGGGAAGAGCATTGGGGATTACTGGCGTGCAGGTACTGAGGGTAGAGCGTTCTGGATATATACGTGTGAGGGTACTGAGTGATGACTGTATTGCTGTATCACTATGTGACAGTACTGAAGGTAGTGTGTACTGGGATATCAGTATGTGAAGGTACTGTGGGATTGTGTATTGGGAAATCAGTGGGTGAGGGTACTGAGGGGAGGGGTTACTTGTGGTACAATTGCATACATGTACAGGACGGTCACTGGGGGACTGAGGGTTGTAGGTTCTGGAGGTAACAGTGTGTAAGGCTAGTGAGTTGAGTGAGTACTAGTGTAACATTTCCAGAGGGTAGTAAGGGGAGAGGGCAATGGGGTTATCAGTGTGTCTTGGTATCGAGTGTTGTGTTTACAAGGGTATCAGTGTTACTGTGCTGAGGGGAGAGGTTACATGTGTATATCAGTATGAGATGGTAGTGAGTGGTTAAGGTACCGGGGTTTTTTAGGGAGTTCGGAGGTTGTGAGCAGACAAAACCTGGGGTATCGGTGTGTTAGTGGAAAATTCGGTTATTATGGTGGTGAGTGTTAGAAAGCACCATGGGCTAAGGGTGTGTTAATACAGCATAGGACCAGTGAGGATGGGAAGAACGCACCGTGGATATTGCTGTGGTTTAGTGTGTTGGGAACTTGTTCACATTTCTCACCTTTCCTTACAGTACCTGCCTTTTTGCGATCCAGCTCTCCCTGCTCTATGCCAGTGTGTACATGTTCATTTCTGCCTGCCTTTCCTAAAACAATATGCCTTGCTGCCCCTGGCTTATTTGCTGACTATTCGCTGCATGTAGCTGCTTCCTGTACTTTCTTAGTTGCTGACTCCAGAACAGATCACATTTCGAGGGGCAGTTCATGTCTCTCGTACTGAGCAATTAGCACTCTTGCAGCTTTACCCCATCTGCTGAGCACTGAATGTCTGACCGCATCCAGTATTGAGCTATACTTTGTGTTTTACTGTCAAATGCACTCAAAGAAAAAAAAAGTAGAACTTAACCAACTGGTCATGAAACTCATATTTCATTTATTTTTTAAACAGGAGCATATGTGGTCACCGCTGTGCCATGGACGATGTATTGGAGTGCATTTGTTGCAGTGAGATTTCCAGGATGGACTGGAGGAAGAAGGATGCAAATGTTGAGTGCATCACACTTCATCCTGGGTTTCAGACAATTGTGCCCAACTGGGATGTTCTCCAAAAAGCATACTACACTTAACACCAGCAAAATAATGGTGGTAATGCATCCCCCCAGTTTATATAGTATATGCACTGGGTGTGAAATACATAACCAATAACACACGATGGCACTTGTGTGTATGTTGCCAGAAATGTACTCTTTACGATTCCTTGGAGGCATGGCTGCCAGTGGCTGGGTGTCCCCAACCACATGTGAAGTGCACAATATTCCACTCACCAGAAAATAACATGCCCTTCACCAAGGATTTGGAGAGCACACTGTTCTTTAAACTGACAACTAAGAAGTGTAATACAAATACAGTTTTATTCTTTTCTTATGTCTTAATGGAGATTTCCACTGCTTCTTGTCCACCTGCTCCTGCCATATGACCCTTGGCAGATGTCCTGGGGGTGGTTGGGGTAGTTATGGCATATGTCCTGCAACAAAAATAGGGATTGCTATTGTTTTCCTAATGCCAGAAACAGGCAGCAGTGCATGCCAATCATGCAGGCATGGAGACATTACCTCACTACCTGCAGAATATTTGCCCCATTGACTCCTGGTGACATATTCCCCACCCACCCACCCACCACATGTATAACACAGGATGACCCCCCAGTTTTTCTCACATACTGGAGGACTGGTCTTCCCAAAATAGTTAAATGATAGTACTTTTGTGAGAGATAATCGCACCTTCCATCCATCCTACATGACAACCCGAACTCCACCCATCACTTTCACTTCAAGTTTGAAAATCTCTGCCCCCAAACATTCAGTCTCCTATCTATCTTACTGCCTTTCACCCATTTGCTACTCTGCTCCTCTTTCCTCACCTTCTGCATACTTTTCCTTCTCCTTGCCCTTCCCCACTTCTACCCTTCTCCAATGCAGGCCACGCTGTGCACTCGTTCATGTCTGGTCCCTGTGGATTTGCATCCCAGAGGGCAGATGATCTGTGGCTATGCCTTATCATATTCTTCACTTGTTCTCTACTCACCCACTGTCACCTCCATCCCTACTTCTACCCTTATTCATTGCAGGCCTGGAAACAAAATGTGACCTTGTTGTACATCCAGCTGCATCCGTACCTTGTTGTGTCTGCATCCCAGAGGGACGATGGTTTGCCTGTCCATCTTGACTATGCTTTCTGCCCTCCTCTGCCTCCCCTGCTCCTCCTACTATTACTTTTCATGCTACTGCTCTTCCTCCAGTACCCTATACTCTGCTCCCCATCCTGCCCTGTATTCCCTCATGCTTCCTGTTTACAATTGTTCATGCCTGCTATTACTGTGGGACATGCCAACAATGCCTCGACTTGTCATTCAGTATTTATTTTCACTGCTATTAATCACTGTGTGAAGTTTTACCTTGCTAATCCTCTGGTCCTGTCTAGTCCACATACCTTCCTATTTGTACATAGCTGTTTCAGTGTTATTTAATAAATGCATGTAGTTTTAACTTTCAAAGCTTGTTCTCTTGTACAATTAATCTTACTTACCCCTAGTCCCCTTCTTCCAGGACGTTACTGTAAATGAGTTATTTTGCCTTGGTGAAACTAGTCAAATAAAAAAATTAGTAACTAAATAATCTTTTATTCCCTTGTTTTACTGATTTGGCAATATTCTCCCCTGTTTTTGGCTTTGCGTTTTGTAATTGCCTTCTCTGCCTCTGTTGCGTTCTCCTTTCAGTTTCCCTATCCTACTCCTTCAGCGACATTTTTTACTTTATAAATGCTATTTTTGTGGCTTTTATCTTTCCTGTTGCTTCTTCAGAGAACAATAGTGTTATCAGTTTTCCCTTCACTTTGTAACCATGCTTGACACACATTTGTTGATTTTTCAATGCCAACACTGTATTTTTGATCATAGTTCATCATTTTCCTGTACAACTTCTGTGCCTGCCAGGGCATTCCTGAGGCATTTTCCCATTTACCTGAAATTGCCCATCACAAAGTCCAGGTCCCTTGTCTTAGTTTGGCTGTGTTCTGACCCAGTCATATTACTGAACCACACTGCACAGTGATCGATGCAATACAGGTTGTCACATACTGTGCCATACTCTATGAAAACCTATTATAACAAACTCTGGTCAGAGCCAATATGGCTGTGGAGAGCTTTTAGGAGTGGAAAGAGCATGGAAAAGAATATGCGGTGCTTTTGCTTCACCCGAGTCAGCCATAAGTAATACTGCAGCAGTTTCAGTACTGTGCATGTGTGATACTCACACATGTGAAGTTTGCCCTGTAGTCAGCCCTGCACAACATGGTGATACTGACATAACTATGTATGCTCGATAGTCATGCATGCTCAGTTTAAGTCAACATCACCATGTTGCACATGGTGGCTGTCAGTTCTGCAGTTGCAGAAAAGAAAAGTAGTGTGCCGGGAAGTGGGTATGTTTATGCGGCCTTTGGAGGGGAAGGGCTACATAAACAGAATCACTGGAAACTATGTCAGAGCACTGTGGCAGCACATCAGACAGCGGTCCGGTTACATGCTTCCACAGTGCTGTTATGCAAATCTGATGACGGTATAACATCCGTGGAACTTGACCCATTCAGCCGTACAAATCAGACTCAGGAGGAGTCTATTAACAAACTAGAGATCTGGTCTGGGACTTGCTAATCATCACAGTCACTGTCTCATTCTTTTCTAAGCAGTAATTTCTGGCAAATGTGCCTTAACCATATTGATCTCAGTGCTGGTAGACTACTTCTGGTTTTCCCCAGATTGTATTAGGCGGTGGTAGTAGCAATCTTGATGTGGTAGCTGCTGGTGGTGGCATGCTTCTTGGAAAAAAAGTGGTCCCCATGCTCATCTGCACATTTTAGAAACAATACCTTTCCTTGTTTTTGCTGTAAAGAAACTGACCTCTTTAACACAAAAACAAGGAGTCAGTTATGGCCTCCACCCCCCCCCCCTTTTGCTTCAAGTGAGGAACGTCATTATGGGTTTGCATCAGATGTACAGTGTCAGCCACAGATGCAAAATATTGTTAAACAGTAATCAACTGTATGTAAAAGCTCTTTTTTTTGGAATGTGTGCTTTCTTAATGTAGTCAGTATCACTCCACCCATTTGTACTCTGACCCTGGATTTCTGTACCCCAAGTGCATTATTTTGCATTTTTGTGTCCAGGACAAAAATGCCTTTCAAATGAAGGTAGTCACTAGTCTAAATTCTTTATAGTTTTTTATGTTTCCTTACGAGTGTGCAAGAAACATCTTGTAGTAGAACATTTTAGAGGTGTGTCAGGGATGAGTCCAATACACAGCAATCTACAGTGGGCTTGTCCCTGGCAGACCAATGGGCATGCAACAAGACTGTGACACCGTTCACAGTTTCACATCTGGAATCCATTCTCTAGTTGAAAGAAATAAAGTACTTGAATGAGAGCACTTCATTCCTTTCATTCATGCCCTTACTGATCTTATTTATTTCTTTTTATTTATTTATTAAATTTTGGTGACCAGGAAGGCCCACTGAGCCCCGAAGGTCCCTTTTTCAGGGGCGACCCTGGATAACAATACAATACGAGATCTGATATAGAGGAGACAACATTTGATTGCATAAGTTGTGGAAGCAAAAGGTAGTTACAGACGGTGGTTTTCAAACATGGTTATCATCATGACACAGTTCTGCCTTGATAATACTTGGCATAGCAATTTGCATGAGGTAGCATTGGTCCCTAGGTGTCCCTAGGTGTCCTAAGACTACTATGAGGTCCAAGGTTGCCCCACCTTTAGGGGGGGTTTGATATAGAGATGTAAGGGGGTACCTTAAGAGCCAAGGCAGTGGCATGCACTTGTGTCCAGCATGTGGGCCTCGAGCCTAGTGCAGAAATTCATAAGTAAGGAGGCATCCTGGACCAGGGGAGGGAGCTTGTTCCATAGGCTAGGGGCTTGCCAAGAGAAGGATCTGCCGCCAGCATTGGTCGGAACTCTGTGGACTTCTAGCAGAGTTCGTTCTGATATCCTTAGATTCCTAGGGTTGTGTTTAATAGTTATGGTTCCTGCTATGCTTGGAGGAATGGGCGAGTTTGAGTAGCTTGTAGGCCTGGACAAGCAATGGTTGTTGTAGTCGAGTGGCCAGTGTGGGCCACCGGAGCTGGGCCAGGGTGTCACAGTGGTGACGTCTCGGGTGGTCTTGGGTAGTGAAATTAGTTATTTTGTTGTATAGGATTTGTATCCTGGATACTTCCTGCTTTGCCATGCCCTGTATAATCGGGGCCACAAAGCTCAGGGTAGGGAGCAGGATGCTTGTCGCAATGGAGAGCCTGGCCTCAGGAATGAGCTGGTCCTTGAGACGGTACAAGGTTTCAAGTTTGCAGTGTAGGGTCCTGGTGACCTGGTCAACATGGTCTTTATAGGTAATTGACTGATCTAGAGTTAGGCCTAAGTATTTTAGGAAGGGGACTACTTTTATGCATTTGCCAGAGAGTGTGGTAAGTTGCAGGGATGAGGACCTGTCATTTCCCAAGGATCTTGGTCCGAATAGTATTGCCTTGGTTTTGTCCGTGTTAAGTACCATTCTGTTCTCGCACAGCCATGTCTCTAGGGATGTGAGGTCCTTTTGGAGGAGGGGACCGAGAGCTGCTACATCGCCCAAGGGTCGGTAGATGACAGTGTCATCAGGGTACTGTACAATCGAGCTCTCCCCACAGTAGGTACTTAGTTCATTTGTAAATAGGGAGGATAGGAGGGGGCCTAGTATTGAGCCTTGAGGTACTTCCTGTTTTAGTGGTAGTGACCCTGACATGGCCCCCTTCCAGGTGACCCGCTGTGTCTGGCCTGATAAGTAATTCCCAAACCACTTGAGGGCATGGGGGTCTAGTCCAATGTTGTGCAGCTTCAGTAGCAGCAGGTTATGATCTACAAGGTCAAATGCCCTGGTCAAGTCTATGAAGACTGCACCTGTGGGTATCCCTTTGTCCATAGCCCTGAGCACTACGTCAGAGAAGTTAATGAGGGCAGTATTAGTACCATGGTTTGGTCTGAATCCATGTTGGGAGGGGGCAAGGAGGTGGTGAGCTTCCAAGTAGTCCCGGAGTTGGTTGTAGATTAGCCTTTCTTGTATTTTGGCTAGTGTGCAGAGAAGAGAGATAGGCCTGTAATTGGTTGGTTTGTCCCTGGGTCCACCTTTGTGGATAGGGACTACATTGGCCTGTTTCCACTGTTCTGGGACTGCTCCTTCCCTTAGCGATCTGTTAAGGAGCTTGGTTAAAGGCCTGGATAAGGAGGTGGCTCCAGCCTTGAGTAGCCGAGGGTTGATCCCATCTGGTCCCCCTGACCCTTTGGGTTTCAGTGCCTTTAGGAGGGTTAGGACCTCCGTGCGCTTTACCAGTCTCAGGTGGAAGGAGGGTCATTTGAAGTGTGTCGCTTCAGTTGTGATTAGGAATGAAGTCAGAGGAGATTGGCTGGCCTTGTAGGCCCCCAGATCAGTGAAGTGGTTGTTGAGAGCAGCCGATATTAGAGCAGAGTCACTAGTAAGCTGACCGTTGACCTCCATGGTCTGGGTTCCGACTTTTTATTCCCCTTGATCAGGTCATTAACATGATTCCAGAATTGCTTAGGGTTGCCTAAGCTAGTTTTCTGGAGGTGTGTGATGTACTCTCTCTTAGCAAGTTTAATGGCTCTCTTGGCTTTGCTTCTTAGTACTTTGTATTCCAATAGGTTTGCAGGGAGAGAGGAGAGCTTGTGTTTCTTCCAGGCTTTGTCCCGAGTTGTCATTAGGGATTTGAGGGATGGAGAGATCCACTTGTAACAGCTGCCTTTCGCTCTCCTGCTCTTCATTGGGGCGAAGAGGTTGGCAGCTGTGTCTAGTAGGTCCTGGAAGTATTCCAAGGCTTCAGCCAGCGTTGGGAGGAGCGTTATGGGGCTCCAGTTCCGGCTGCCTAGGTAGTGATTGAATTGCATTTCCAAGAAATTTGTGTAGTCTCGGGCAGTAAGGATTCTTGGCTGGACCTTGGGTGCTCTGTTCTTCCATATGCAGAATATCGGGGAATGGTCACTCAAGGAGTCTGCCATTATTCCCGTGCTCTGGATGTTTGCAGGGCTTGACACCAGGGCCCAATCTAGGGTGGTGTGATTCCCAGTTTCGTAATTCAGTCTGGTTGGTTCAGAGATGACCTGCGTCAGACCTGCTTCCTGAGTCAGAGACATCGAGGCATGGCCAGGGTCCTGGGCCCAGTTGAGGTTGAAGTCACCCAATATGAGTAGCTCCGTAGCTACCTCTTGGGCCAGAGTAGTCGTGATGGTTTCAAGAGACTGGAGAGCAGACTTAGGTGGGTGGTACACACAGCCTATGGTTAGTTGCTTGGTGAGTCCAAGGGTTAAGCGGATGAATATAGCTTCGCCCTCAGCAGGGAGATTTTCCTGCAGGGTTAGGAGTGAAACGGTGAGGTCGATCTTTGTATAAATTAGCACCCCACCTCCTTTTTTGGATTCCCTGTCCTTGCGATAGATGCGATAGCCCAGTGCTTGTATCTCATGATCAAGGATGTGGGCTTTTAGCCAGGTTTCTGAGATGGCTAGGACATCAGATTTGTAGAGGTCCAGCCAGGCTTGGATTTCATGTATTTTGGGTCTGAGGCTACACACATTCATATGTGCTATCTTCAGACCCTTTTCAGACACCCAGCGAGGGTTCTGTGGGGATGCCACCGAGATATTGGTGGTATTGGGGCCGGGGTTGGGTTGAATATCTCCTGCCAGGAGTAGTAGCGCTACAACTAGGCTGAGTAGTTTGACGCTGGGTAAGGTGATGAGGTTCCTTCAACACATCCTGCCCATGAAGTAGAACAGGTCGTAGCATACCCCCTTTTTACCATCTCGTTCGCAGTAGAGAGAGTAGGCCTGTTTGAGATGGGGTAACTACTGTGGAAATAGTTGGGGGGTGGATCATTATGCAGATTGCCCCCTGGTTCTAGGTGGCCTGGGTCAGTGAGCCTATCCACCCAGAGGAGGGTCAGTGAGTAGATTATGGCAAGAAGTGCCCCCCTGCTCTCTAGGTTTCGTGCACACCAGGGTGCCGGGGGAAGCATGCGCTTGGTGAGACATGGTTGAATGGTCTCAGTACAGATCAGTTAGAGTAGGGTGCTCTGAGTCTATCTACATTTGGCTCTGTCAGGGGGTTGGCCTCGCTTTCGGCTTTGGTTGCCAGTTGCAGAGCAGTCCCTGGCTTTAGGAGAGATTTCAGCAGCAGTTTGTTGGAGAATTTTTCACTTGGTGAGAGGCCTCTGCCTCATTTGCTGGAGGGGGAGAGAAAAAAAACAAGCGCTTTAACTAGACCGACTCCAGGGTAGTTTCACTGTGCTGTGGTAGTTTTTGCTCCTACCCATAGGGATACTGTGACAGGAACAGTGATCTAGCTAGCGTATAGTTAGGATCTAAGTAGTAGGCTGCTGGTTATTCACTTGTGCTGACTGTATATGGCTAAGGCTTATCCAGAGACGCAGTTTAAAGTAGGATTCTACTTGGCTGGAGAGCAGTTCAGTCAAGCTACTGACAGACTGTTATTTACTTTAGTTGACTATATATTTATAACGGGTTAATACAAATGCATGGTTTAGAAGCAGCTATCATTGTCAGTTTCAGAGATAAGGTGAAGAGACAAGGTTTAGCTTGAATTCAGTTAATATCTTAGTAAAGCATGCAGGTTATTCACTTATGCTGACTGTATATTGTTAAGCTTGTCAGGAGACACAGTTTAAAATAAGGTTAACTTGGCTGGCGATACAGTTCAGACACACAGCTGACAGATTGCTATAGACATTAGCTGATTATTGATTAATTGCCGATTCTGATCTAGCATAGTGTGGAAGCAGCTAGTGTTGTCACATTCAGACAGCTAGAAGCTTATTCTGTGTGCAATATTTTGGTAAAAGGAGACAAGACAGTAAATGCAATAGTCCTGTGGTATTTATGAGAAGAGGATTAATTAGTCCAAGGTTCAGTTGCTTCTAAATTATACATAGAGGGCCAGTGTTCGTTGTAGTGCTGCTGTTGAAAGAGGGGGGTTTTAGGACCCGCACCTAGTAGAGCCGGGATTGAAATCACTAGCAATACCCTCCTTCCACTCTGCAGATTGGCTGGGATGTCCAGTGGGCGTGGCACTCCCATATTTAGTGGGAAGAGGAACGGGGTGGGTGGGCGGAGAAAATTAAAGAAGATTGCAGGTCTTCCACTCTGCTCCAGTGGTGGTGGTGGTGCTCGGGGATGCGGGAGGTCCACCTGTTCCTACTCCACAATGCCTTGTATGTCTGCGTGTGGGGGCTCCTGCATGAGGTCTCCCCTGCCCCAGCTGAAGATTCTCCACGGCAGTCCTGGTTAGTGCGCACGGCTTTGCAGACGCTTAGTCTAGCCTCAAATCAGTAAGGCCACCGCGGGCAAGGAGTCCAACTGCAGCAAGTGTTGTTATTTAAAATTGGCGCCCAAAATCTGAGCTCGTAGTCACTACTGCTTGTCTGCCCACCCATCCTGCAGATGTCCGGGTACCCAGCCATATACTGCATCCCCTACTCTCTGTGCCATAAGCAGTAAACAGTCCTAACAGTAAAGAACAAATAAATATTATTTATCCTTCCCCAGACAGTCGTCCGCATTGAACTTGTTTGTGTCTCTGTGTGAATGACGGTGCATGCTCTTGTCCCTGAGCTCCTCTCTCTCTCTCTCTCTCTCCAATGTTTCATGTGTGCCACAATGCCCAGGCTGAGCCCTGCTCTCTGTGATGGTACCCACTGACCCACCCCATGGATCTCCTAGTGTCCATGTTGCCTCAGTGTGCCCACCACCCCGTCGCACAATACAATGAGCAAGACTGCTCAGAAGTGAGGCAGCATTGCCTGCAGAGCTGTAGCTTGACCCTGGATGGCAGGGAGAGGGAGATGTGTTGCAGGGACAGACACCGAGAAGGAGAGGGAGCAGTACCCTTCCCCCCCAAAAGAGAGCACAAGATTCAAAGAGGTGGTGAGTGGAACCAGAGTGAGGGACAGTGCAGACAGAGAACCCCTGAACAGTGACAGCAACATGCTGAGATGTGGCAAGTAAGCAGAATGAGAGTGATCACCAGGTGACATGCTGTCACCATTGCAGCACCACCTTGGTAGTGTGAAATTGGGGGCAGTGCAATGTAGTTACCATAACCACGATGACTGGTGGCTCCCAAACCTGCATCTGAACAAACATTCATTTAAATGAGTGACCTACCCCTAGCAGTGTCTACTCCTTCCCTACCACCTCCACCCCCCCCGAGAGAGACAGAGCAGCAGCAAGAGCAGCTTTCAGTGTGGCATTACTGTGCAGGTTCAATCTGTTACAGTCAGAGATGGTGCCAACCCCCCCCCCCAACAGAGAAGTGGAGTACAGTGTGTGCCCGAGCTCAGATGCCATCTACTGTATTGCCACTCACTCTTCTAGCACCTTGCTGTTGGTCTGACTCTCTGTTTGTCTTTCAGAAGCTCAGTGGCAGCAGACTGCACATACAGAGAGGCAGAGAAGGTGGAAGCAAGACTCTCATGACCAGGACAGACAGCAGTGCTGCAGAGTTTTCCTTTCACCATGGGGGAGCAGACATTAGAGACAGAGAGAGAGTGAGAGACCAGAAGAGACACAGTGTAAAACAAACTTGCTGCTTCTATTCCACCACTGCATAAAAGGAGCACCCAGAGTGAGCCAGAGACAAATATGTGGGTCACATATCTGCCCCTTCACACTGACTAGCACAGTGTAGGGTAGACACTGGGTGGGTACCCCAGGGCACTTGCTGCCCCCTACACGTCCAGCTCACATCAGCACATGTTGAACAATCTGCAGTAGCCAGAGACTGATGTAGGTTACTTATCTTCCCCTCCACACCCATCCCATTCCATTCCACTCAGGTGGGCACAGTGACAAGGTGACTTCCAGGTGGGCAGCTCAAGGTAAATAATGGACTGTGGTCTGGCAGATGTTGGTGATTGGTGCCCCCTCCACAACGGTTCCACCACTGCATATTGGCTGCCCCAGCCAGAGACAGAAATGTGAGATGCACATTTGCCACACCACACCTGTTTCTGTCTAGCCTGGTGGGCACCAGGTGGGTGGAAATGGGGCTGCAGTCCAGATCCACTGGGTGGTCTGAGGTAACTGGCACCCAACACATCTTTCCACATTTCTGCACATGTGAAGCATTTTCTCCTTCCATTCCACCTCCTGCACATTAGGAGCACTCTGCAAGCACCAGTGACAGCTGTGGTTCACACATGTCTCCATCTTCACCCATCCAAGTTCCATGAAAGCTGGCACTGGCATTGGGTGGGCTCCAGGTAGGTGGTTCTGGGAGAATGATGCCCCATCCCCCATCCCACCTCCACAGCACCCTGCAGCAGCAAGGGATAGAGATGCAAGCTGCACATCTGCCCCTTCATACCTGTCCCTGTTCCATCAGAGCTAAGATGAAGGTTGAAGTTGGATTTTGGGTGACTGGCACTTCCTTATACTATGCCACACCGCTACACTTGCAGAACACACTGTTTCAGCTAGAGACTCTCCCACCTAATGAGCTCTACCCACGGAGAGCACTCTGAGGTACTGAGATATAAAAATATGGATCTTGTATCCCCACTCTACAACTGTTCCCACTCAGCTGGGTGGGTAGAGGGAGGATACAGTGGGTGCTCCTGAGTGACTTGCACCCCCACCTATCAAACCAATACTTTACAGCAGCCAGAGAAGAGATGTGGATTGCACATCTGCCCCATCATAAACTGTGCCCATTCCAAAAAGTTTCACACACAGGCTGGGGTGGGGTCCAGGATGGTGGCCATTAAGTGATGTTCCCCCCCATCCCACTTACACACATGGGAAGCACTCCTCCCTTCCCCCATGCCTCCTTTGTATATGGGGAGCATTTTTCCTTCTCCAGCCCTCTTCCACATAGTGGACATAGTGTCATGTAATCATATTTGGTCTCAATCCTTGTTGAATGCAACATTGTACATATTGTAAATACTAATGTAAAGAAAATTTCCTCATTTTAATTTATATTATATGTCCTTACTTTTTGTATCTCACACCATGTATTGTCTTGATCATTGCTTGTACATGGGACCTTCTTGCAAATGAGCTTGCTCAATGGATGTTATCCCTTCACAATAAACTTGAATTTGAACATGGAAAGCACTCTTCCCTCCATTCCATCTCCACACATAGGTATCGTTGCTCCACCTCCATCCCACTTCCATATATTGTGAGCACTCATCCCCTGACCCCTCCAGTGCTTCTCCCACTAGGGCCTCCAGGGCAGACTTTGCTATGTCTATGAAGAAAACCAATACAGATGTTCACAGTCTCTGCAACATTTTCAAATAGGCATATGACATTGTGCTATCTATAGTGACTCCCAAATATCTGAAATGCTGCACGAGTTCCAATGTAGTTCCAGACTCATTTGTCGTATTGAGTGGGTGTGAACGATGCCTATTCTGGGGATTGGAAAACAGCAATGTCTTAGGTTCTTTTTTGTAGTTCATAATGAGTTTTTGTTCTCTAAACCATCTTGCAACTGTAGTAAAGCTGTCTAGGAGCTTGCGCTCCAAGGTAAAGGGATCGGAGTCACTTGTATAAAGGACTGTATCATCTGCATAGAGCAGAATTGGACAGCTACTGGTGAGCGGGAGCCTGCTTACAAACAAACTAAATAAAATGGAGCCCAGGATGGAGCCCTGGGGCACACAGGAGTGAACGGGTCTACTGTCACATAGGACATTATCAATCCTAACATGTTGAGAGCGAATCGTGAGGTAGCTCTTATAATTACACACTAAGAAGAATGGTCTCAATGAGTTCATTTAAGGTTTCATAATTTGACCTTTTGCCATTTTAATGACCTCCCAATTCTGGAGTCTTCAATTTGTTTTATTTAAACATTTCTTTGCTCAGTTCATCAATAGTTCAATAAGATTTAGAATAAAATTACTTTAGAACAAAAATCGTATAAACTTTGGGTTTGATTTTGTGTAAATATTAACTTCTCTCTGAGTTGAAAATACATAGGAGATTAGTTGTATACACTTTTGTATTTCTCCACACTTACTGTGGAAATTTGTAAAACAAAATATGGAAAAATAACACTCAACAGTCCAATAAGTTTTGAAATAAAATAACTTTTGAACAAAACTGCATAAACTTTGGGTCTGGTTTTGTGTAATTATTTACTTCTCTCTGAGTTAAAAATGCATAGGAAATTAGTTGTATGTACCTTTCTATTTTCCATGCTTTTACTGTGGAAATTTGTAAAAAAAAAGATGAAAAAATAACACAACCTTTTGCACAGGTCTTGACCTCCCATAAAGGGAATGGCTTAAAACTTATTTAGGAGTCATTCAAGAGTTATCCCATGGTCAAGATTCAGTAAACTATACATTTAATGGGCCAGATATTCAAAACCTTGTTCCCAGGCTAAATTAGCACTGCCCGGCAGGCAAACATAGCCCGGAGTAAAAAGCAAGCTATATTCAAAAGGAATAGCCCAGTGCAAACCCAACATAATATAGCAAGCAAAGGAATCCAGCCAAATCGGGCCATGAGTGCAGGGCAGCCATAGCCCGGGAATAACACTGCACTGAATATGGCAAATAAGACAGCACTGAATATAACACCCAAGGCACGCAGTGCAAACACCAACAGGAACACAATGCAGATGAAGCCGCCAGGCCCTGAACCACAGGCAAAGGAGCACAGGCTGGAAAGGGACCCCAAGAGCAGACAGCGGTACAGAACCCAGACACCGATACGCACAGAACCAGGGAAAGGCCAGAGGGACCAGGACCCATGAGCAGAACCAAAGTACAGAACAACCCTGTAGCAAATGGCAGACACACAATAATGACACAGGAAACAGTGCAAGCATGAAAAAGGTATATATAATATGAGTGCCACAAGGAACAGAAACAGGCAAGCAACAGGTGAACAAAACAAACAAACCAAACAGCAATGTAATGTAAAATGACAAGAAATACAAAAGGAAACTTACACAAAACACTATTGACACCAGAACAGGACCTACCACTATGACTACAACTACTACTATGACTAAAACTAGAACTACAACTACCACTACAATATCTACGACCAACTACGATACCACTACAACTACACACTATACTACAATGGTGACTAAACTACAACTAACTAGTGAACAACAGCAACAAAGGTATATACAAAGCAAAACATATGTACAGCGGTGGAGGAAATACACCAAAGCAATGTCACAAGCGGGGACGGGGATGTGAACACAAACAATGAGGGATAAGGGTGGCAACAGAAAAATCAGTCCAGGAAGGGGGAGGACAAGGGAAACAAAGGTGTACTGATGTAGGTCAAGGCTGGGAGCTTGCAGGCTCTGGCAGACGTGCCTCCAGAACAGTGGCCACCCTCTGCGATGAGCACCGCCTGTTGCTCAATTAGCGTGCGTTGCTGGTGCATGATGCGCCGCAGGAGATCCTCACTACCTTCAGATTCTTTGGCCGTGTAGTCCACAATGAGGATCAGAGTGGACCTACAAGAGGAAGGGGGAGCATGTGAGTATGGGAAAACAGCCAGGAGGCATACTGCATCCACAGGTGGCCATACAGGGATGGACAGCATGTCCCGACAGCCATGCCCATATTGCACTGAGGAACACAATGGTAGGCACAACCAACCATCACCCTCAGGGCAGGCTCAGAAGACACAGGCAACAACCCAAAATCCTATACACATGGAGAAGCAGGCCCCGACAACACCAAGCATGGACAGCACCACCCACCCCAGCACTGTAGACAGTGAAACAGTGCAGACACACAGGCAGACCTCCGAATGGTAGTGGGTGTGGGACACACAACAACACACACATGGGAGACCAAATGTTGGGACATGCTGCCCACAGTCAGAAAGCAATGTACCAGACAGCAGAGCACAATAGCAAACAACAGGGGCTCAGGAGCAGCACACTGTAGGCACGGTGGGCGGTCAGTGCCAACCCATGCCAGGGCAAAACCGACCTGTAGGAGATGCAAGCCCACAGGGTGCTCACACCAGCAGGGGTGGACTGACAGATGCTGCCACACATGGCCCATGTACAGCAATGTATGCGGTGGCCTGCAGCCAGAACACCCACACGGCAGGTGACCAGCCAAACATGGCCAGCGGTGAATGTGGACAGCATGGCAATGCCAACTATGCATGCCGACACTGGCACATACCGACCCCCCACCACAGTGCACGGCATCCAGACAGCCTGACAATGGCAGCACCATGAAACATTGTTGCACAACACAGCACAATGCCACAGCAGCAATGGCATGATGCCCATGGCGGCCAACCCACCAGCACAGTCAATGGCAGCCCAGTGAAGGTACAACACAAAACAGAGGCACAGCACAAATGAAGAAAGAGATGTACTCACGCAACAGGCTCCTGACCTCGGGGATATTCTCCTGTGCCCACTGCAGCATGGTCGGCACCCTTGGGCTGCCTCCCAATATGGTCTGAGACACCTCCTGGCCCCCTCTCCCTGTGCTGGGCTGCTCGATCCGCTCTACAGTGGACAGAGGAAACAGCAGCATTAGTGCAATGCACAGCATGTACCACAGGTGCCACAGCAAGATGCACATCCACGCCCATAACACCATACACGCAGGACAGCCCAGGGACAGTGTCTGAATGCAGAAGACACCCACACAGAGGACCCCATGTCCCACGGAGTATGCACCAGGCACACAGGGCTTGTAAGCATGTTGGCACAGCAGTGCAACTGTGCCAGATGCAGGTGCACTGTGACTGGATGCACACACAGCTGTGTAGGCTGTCAGGTGCCCAGGTGACATCACCCCCACACCACACTGGTGTTGGCTGCAGGATGGTCCTGTAGCATGTCCCACCGCCCACAATGACCAGATCCACCATACACACCATGGCCATGTGTCAGGGCCGCACATGGCATGACTGCAGTGTCTTCTCTATGGACACAGCATGCACCACACATGCACTGCTACGACCATGTGAGTCACCTGGCAATAGTGGCACCCAAGCCACCCCACCCTGTACCACAGTGCTCCCCCAGGGTGCACAAACTGTGTGCCCCACAACCAGTGCTACATGCATCCTACCACCTTGCACACCAGCACACCTGTGCACATACACACACACACACACACACACACACACACACACAGGTACATGCATGCACACACTGGCAGACCAAGACACATGTGGCAGATGTGTGCATCGTGCAAAGGCACTTACCTGGCACTGGGACAGTGCCCTCATGCACCATGCACTTGTACGCCTCCATCTGTCTCCTTTGGTGGCAGCGCAGGTCTGTGTACCTGTGGTGACACTTCTCGGCATCCCTCTGGATGCCTGTCCGCTCCGAGAGCCATCTGGCAATGGACACCCACACCTACTGGTGTGGGAGGTCACCCTCCATGACCTCCCCCAAGAGGCATCTGTGCCTCTGCTGCACAAGCTGCACCAGGTTGGCTGACTCCACATCCCTCCAGCGCCTGTCTCTGTGCACCACTGCATGTTGTCTATGCCTCCCAGACATTGTAAATGCACCCCTGATAGCCTGCCACCTGTTCTAATGCACAGTCTGTGCCACACCCTGGTCCCTCCAGCAAACTGTGCAGTAGCACTCCACTATCACATGACATAGTACGGCGCTACCCGGAAGTGGGAGCGCTGCACATGCATGACCCCATCACAACCCTGGAGCCTCATTGCCATGCATGTGCACAGTGCTGCGCTGTACAACCTAGCGCAGTGCTATGGCGCTCTACACTGGGGTGCTAGCACAGCACAGGAGCCACAAATGCATGCATGGAGGTCGTGCTATGACACATAGCACTGCGCTAATGAGACAGTGTGGTGCTGGACACCACATAGCCCAGTGCTAACATTAGCAGGGTGCTAAGCTGATTGCCTGGTGCTATTCAGGCCCATATTCAACCGGTCCATGAAATGAGGGCACTTGTGTATGCAAGGTGCAAACAGTGTGATTAGCATATCATTATCTGATCATTTGCATGCGTAAGAGGCTGGATTGCTTGGCTGGGCTATATAAGGGCAAGCAGTGCTCGTGGGATTGCAGCACTCATCTGATGCTACAGACAAACAGGCACTTCAGACAGAGCCATGTCGCAGCAGGCAGAGCAGCAAGAGACAGGTCTGTATAGCAGCCAGAGGCCTGGCGGTATGGCAGTGGTGTGTCACCAGGCTGGGAAATACACACTGTGCATCTGCAGTCCACAACGGTACAGGCCAGGGACAGGGCAGCCAAATGCAGGCCCACAGGCCAATACAGTGCTGCATAATGGTGCACAAGGCCATTGGTCCAGCTGGCCATCTGACTGGGCCATGTGACACACCCATGCACCAGCTCTAGCCACCGATGTGAGTGGACCACCTGCACACTGTGGTAGCCAGTCACTAGGACGGGGGCCACCTTGGCCTACAGCTATGCCTCTCAACAGTGTCACACCGACATGGGGTTCATGGACCCACGTTCAACACTCAGGATGAGGGACATGGAAGGTTGCAGACCCTCTGATGGTGGTACACAGCCACAGCTCAGGGATCACAGGCTCAGGACTGTGCAGATATCATAGTGACAATGACAGCACCATGGGGTCTGGGCCTGGTATCATGCAATTGTATGAGAATCATCCATAATGTCTGGATATGCAGCATATGCCCTGTGTGCAGCACACATGTCCCCTGGGGGGGCAGATGGGGTAGAATGCAATACCTGGTGGTGACGGTAGGGATGCCCCTCATACCAGGGAA
This sequence comes from Neoceratodus forsteri, assembly GCA_016271365.2. Lineage (NCBI taxonomy): Eukaryota > Metazoa > Chordata > Ceratodontiformes > Ceratodontidae > Neoceratodus > Neoceratodus forsteri. The sequence goes on from CM057456.1 coordinate 502,698,168, forward strand.
CACATGAGTGGTATGGGTGCCGTGCGGTGCCCATGTGGGTGCTGGTGTGTGCAGTGTGTCTGCGGTGTATGCCATCAGACATGCATTAGCACGGTGCACACAGGGGTGGCCACATTACACAGTGGCTGTGTGCACTGTACATACACATGCTGGCCTGGGCTGTCACCATGCCACAACCGGTTGGTCAGTGCGGGTGTTGGGGGTGGCATGCACATAGTGTTCTGTGTGTGCCATGCATCTCAGGCACACCACAATATGTGACACGTATCCCTCTACATCTCTCCCATAGGTACCGCAGCACATGATGAATGCATCCAGGCACATCACTTCTCCCAGGATGAGCTGAAGACGCTGGTGCATGGGGTCAAGGAGAGGGAGCAGGTGCTGCAGCACCACAAGGTGACAGATGCGCCGGTACGCCAGATGTGGGATGAAGTGATGGCAGGGGTAAATGCCGTTGGCAGCCATGGCATGATGACAGATGCAGTGCACAAGCGCTGGAGTGACCTGCTGCGCCAAGCCAAGGAGAAGGAGGCACAGCAGTTCCATGACAGAATGTGGACTGGAGATGGCCCACAATCCACACAACAGCGGCAGGAGGATCCACTCATGTCTGTGGTGGCATTCACCCTTCGGCCGGTGGCCATTCCTGGTGTGCTTGGTGGAGGGTGTGACACCACCTATAACAGGTCAGTATCCACATGGCTGCACCCTGCATGGAGTCACTGCACTGTTGCTGGGTATTGGTGCTGCCATCATGCCTGGAGTGCACTGCAGGGGTGCTGTGCTGTGCACACTGTACACATGGGGTGGGATTGCATGCAACCACTGCCCAGCAAGGCTGCCACCACAGTTGACAGGCCGGGGCATGTGCACTGTGGTGTGGGTGTGTGCATGTGGCCATGGTCTATGTCTGTGGAGCTGCTCTGTGTGGTGTGAATGTCCATGGCATGTGGCACAAATCCTAGGGTGTGCATGTGCTGGTGGTGGTTGTGGCACACTGTGCACATACCGGTCAGTGACTCTTCCCCTCTTCTTCCACAGCAGTGTGTGCAGGGCCTGCAGCACACCAGGACCAGGCTGGGATGCCTGCCATGGAATCAGAGGCTGAGGAGGAGGAGGAGGAGAACCTGCCGTCGACCTCTAGACTGGATGTCGGTCGTGGAACCTCAGCCATGCACCATGTGTGGCACTCTGTTGGACATGGGGTACACCTGCTGGGGGGCTCCAATGATGGTGGGGACCTGGACTACAGTGCAGCCCTGGAGGATGCCCAGGTGGAGGATCTCAGTGGTGGCCAGGTGATCCTGCTGATGGTCACCAGCGACATGGGGTCGGATGTGTTGGAGGAGGGTTACATCCTGACCATGGAGGGGCCTGTGGTGGGAGGCACAGGGGTGGAGCAGGGTGCGGTCCACATCACGGTGCCATGGGGGGGATAGCCATGCCATAATGGGTGCACCTGTTCCAGTGGTGGGCCATGTGGAGGCCATGTGTGCCCCGCTGGACATGCAGTGCCCTCCGTGGTGAGGGGTGCAGGGCCCACAGGGGACACAGCACACCACTGGTACCCTGCAGCAGCAGGACATTCCGCTGCTGCCACAGCATCCCCACCATGGTGAGCTGCAGGTACAACCACCAGCTGCCACTGAGGTTGCCGCCACCATGGAGCTGGATGCCCAAGGGGCCCGCCCTCTGTTCCAGGCTGCCCTCACATCCCAGCAGGAGGTCCAGATGGACCTGCATGGCCTGCAGTGGGAGCTCAGGCATAAGCTGTCTCAGATGCGGGAGGCAGTGTCCCTGGGATTTGCATGGGCAGAACAGTGGGCTGAGAACAGGTTGGGCAGCATGGTTGCCACACTCGACTGTGGCTTTGCTGGGCTCATGGCCACGGTGGTCAACCTCACCACAGTGCTGCATGGGGTGCATGGAGGGCAGCAGGCTGTGTAAGGGGGTCAGCATGCCCATGGTACAGAGGTCCACAGGGGGGGCTACACGCAGCCACAGGATGAACACTGGCATGAGCAACACTGCATCATGCACATCAGCTGATGCCCAGTGCTGCCGTGGGTGGCAACCCACCCTGTCCAGCTCTGCTGGTCAGTGAGGGCACAGGGGGGCTGCCCTCCCAGCCTCACCATGGTTCTCCCCAACCATGTCCTCATCTCAGAGCACCCCTGGCTCTGTGTCCCGCACGTGTGGTGTGCACTGTGTGCATGGTGGTAGCCGCCAGAGATAGGCACAGCTGCCATGCACATGTGCACTGTTGACACTCAGTTGTACACACATGCACCCACACTGTCACACACACACACACACACACACACACACACATGTACACTGTCAATAGCCCATTCCCACTTGCACAGTCATGGTGTCCCTTCCCACACTGCCACCACACATCACTGTGCCATGGCTGTGTGGCCTTGTCACATGTGTGTCCTGCACAACCCACACATCACACTGACATCACATGTACATTCAGTACCACTGTGTTGTACACTTGTTTTGTTGGTTGTCAGCACTGCTGTGGTTGTCTGTACGTAGTAAACTGTTTTTCACTGTACTTTTTCTTTGTTGCTGTGCTGTGTGTACTCACCTGTGACAGTGTCCTGATGATGGTGGCCCTGTGCTCCAGGGCCCTGCGGCCCATACGAGGATCTCTCCTCTCGAGTTGCTCCACTATCCCCCTGACCACTGGCTCTGGGTCACTGTCTGCCTGTTCCTCATTTTCAGGTGCTTGTATCCCATGGTTCTTTGCCATGTTGTGCAGCATACAACAAGCTAGGATAATATGGCATACCTTCTGAGACCTATACTGTAGGGCACCGCCTGACATGTCTAGGCATCGGAAGTGCATCTTCAGTATGCCAAACACCCTCTCTATGATGTTTCTGGTGGCAGCGTGCGCCTCATTGTACAACTCATCAGCCACTGTGGCTGGCCGGGGTACTGGTGTCAGCAGCCAGGGTTGCAGGAGATAGGTGCTGTCCCCTGTTGAGACATGTGCACATCTTAGTGTTGTTCTGCTGTCTGCCCATTCTTGTATTGCACCACCTGTGTTGCTATCCCAGGCCCCTTCCTCACCTTCCTCTACCTATCCCCACCCCTGCTGTGGTGTGTGTGTGTGTGTGTGTGTGTGCCTTGTTTGCTGCTATTCACCAACTAGGTGCCCACTGGGTATCCTGCCCTCCTCAAAGGCCTGGCACAGCCAGGACTGGTGACAGAGGAAGGAGTCGTGGGCACTGCCGGGGTACTGTGCACAGACATTGCTGATGCACCCAGTCGCATCGCACACCACCTGGCAATTGATGGAGTGGTACCCCTTCTTGTTGCCATACACCTCACTGCCATTGCCAGGTGGTGCATGGATGAGGACATGGGTGCAGTCAATCGCACCATGTACCGCTGGTAGGTGTGCAACTCGATGGAATTGCTGCATGGTTTCTCTGCACTCTGCTGCTGTGCTGGGGAATACTATGAACTCACAAGCATGTGGCAGGAAAGCTTCAAGGAACTGGGTCAGGAGGCATGAGGTGGCAGACTGCGATACCATTATGGTGTCCCCCATTGGTCATTGGAATGTCCCTGTGGCTAAGAAGCACGTCGCTGCTGTCACCGTCTCCTCAACTGTCATGGCATGGCTGCATCTGGTGTTGGGGTGCAGCTGCTCATGCAGGAGTTCACATAGCTGCCTCAGCATACCCCTGTTCATCCTGTACTGGCCAGTGATGTGCTCATCTGGCAGGGTCTCAAAGGAGACCCTGGGCCGGTACCACCTGTGTGCAGTATAATGTCTCCTTGGCCTGCGTTGTGGCCTATGTTGGCCCTGCACACTTTCCTCCTCCACTACTGCTGCCATCAGTGGCAGCATCACTACTGTCAGCACTGCTGCTATTTCCACTTCATGGTGTGGTCTCTCCCCCTCTGTGGTTTGCCCTGGGATAAGACCAGTCTTTTATAGGCGGTAACTAGCGCCACGCTACATGTCGCGCTATGTGTCCTAGCACAGCGCTATGGCTTTGAATATCCCATAGTACATGTATGCTGGTTCCTGCCCCCTCACTTTGTCCCTTGCATACATTATCTTTTTGTCCTGCACTATTGCAGTTAGCACGTGCTAACTGGTTCTTTGAATATCGTAGCTCTGCGCTATTCCTGTGCTATTGTCACTTATTGGTTTGCCCGCTGCGCTATGTTTTGAATATCTGGGCCAGTGTGTTTTAATAATAAAAGTTGCCAAAGAGGACATAATAAATTAACAAAACCAGTGTTGCAGCATAGATGCCTAAAGGTTTTACAGACAGCCATTGTTTTTCTTCTCTGTCTTCCTTCTTCCTCCTCTATGGTCAGTGTCAGCTTCACATATAGATGTCATCAGATATTGCTTGCTAATAATTACTAAAATTAATCTGCTGCTTTTGTTCTGAAAAAATTTAACATGATCCCATCCTGAAAATATCTATTGTGACCCCAATAAACAGATTGTGTTATTTCAAGCTGGTAAGCACTAAAGAATGCCATTGAAGTACAAGTAAGTCATGATGATCTACCATTAAATTAGGCATGACAAGATGGTTTGGCCTCATTGCACTTAAAGTGGCGTAGTGCTTTACAGAAATGAGGCTGTTATAAGTTTATTAGGAGTTATGGCAAACAAATGTAAATATATCTAAAAGTATGCAAATTACATATAAACCATCATATGAAATTTGTTCAGGATGAAATGACCTTTCAAATGAGCTTATTCATTAAGCTGCACTAATTATATTTTTTAAACGATGGCCATCTGATTACCTGAATTTTCATTTTTCTTCACAATCTTCACCATTTGGATGGCTATATTTAAAAAAAATCTAATGAATTCAGATTAGTGACTGCTCTCATTTGAAAGGTCATTTTGTCCTGAACAACTTTCATGTTGTTTGTATATTGGTAACTTGTATATTTTCTGAGATATTTACATTTGTTTGCCATGACTCCTACTGTGTTCACTCAGAGAGAAAAAATGAGGTTGTTTGGAAGACCATATTTTACAAAATATAAAGAATTCAGATTAGTGACTACCCTCATGTGAAAGGTCTTTTTACCCTGAACAACTTTCACACTGGTTGTTTTTGCGCACCTTGAATAGTTTTAAAGATATTTAGATTTGTTTGGAAAGTGTGCTCATTTGCTCTCAGAGAAAAGCAGCTTTGAGTTCTGTGTCCATCATTCTAAACAGAAAGAAGGGAGCATTTTTTGTCATAGGAATTTGTAGTGTTATGGAAGGATACACTGAAAACTACCAAAAAATGTGTTCCATGGAAACCCTTTTTCATAAATAATGGCTGTAGGCTCCGCCCACAGCCAAAAAAAGGGTCTCAGATATGCCACAATCTGATTGGATGTTAGCATTCCAATAGCCTTACATTAATCCTTGTTACATTGCCATGTACAGCCTGATCATCATGGTGCATGAATTCTTGCTGTCGGCTTTCCATCTTCTAGCACTGCTGAATGTGGGGAATGATGCATTCTGATTCTGAACCAACATTCTTAAACAGCTGGTGGAAGAACTATTTTCTCAGAAAATCTCCCTCTCAATGAGGAAAACATTCAAAAAATACACGTTTAACACTGTTCTTTGGGAATAATTTTTATAATAGCAATAAGTCACTCACAGGAGTTAGATTAACCGTGAATTAATCACCCCTAGGGACAATGTAACACTCAGCTGCACCTCATGCCACATTACTGTTCTATGGGGTGATTAAGAGACTGTTAATCTAACCCCGGTCATGCCTTATTTCTTAAATGTAAAGTGACTGGACCTTGCTGCATGACATGTACGCTAATAAGTGTTTCCTCTTCTGTTTCCTAAGTAGGAAATATAGGTACACCACCTATCGTCAGTAGGTTAGATGGTGCTGGGGCTATCTAGGCAAAGATGTACTTATTCCACTACCTGCTTGTGTGATTACATGCATTTGGGATCAGTTACTGAATGAACCTAGAGCCACATACACGCATTTTAAGCCTGAGCAAATTATTCCACCTCAATAAAGAAATTTGGTTGTATTACATGTATTGGCTCCTTCTGTGCTTCTCATGTCTTTGTTCTGAAAGCCGTCATGGCATTCCTTTCTTTGTTTATAATACTGCCTTCTTGTAAAGTAGCTATCTGAATCACATGTGGCCAGCAACTTTCATTTTTGACGTGCTGCTACCTGATAGTTGATCATGACATTGCCCTGTACATGTATTATATGTGCTCATGCATTGGTATCAATGCTGTCAATGATGTTTGGGAAACACAGTCAGCATGATGAATGGATGGTGTGCCAAGGGAAGGTTCTGTACCTTCCTAGACATTCAATCGTTCATTCACCTGCGGACTGCCGAGCAAACTATTTCACATCCATTTCCATGGAGATATTGCCTCCATTCCTCTTTTATACACATGCATGACTCAAAAAATAATTCTTGGTACTACACCTGGGATTGCAAGCATGCAGATCAATGTGACAAACAATGGCATGCAATAACTTTGGGGTGAACACCCTTTTGAGTGATGCACCGCATGTGCCTTACACTGATATGCATTTATTGCACGTGCCCTTGTCACAGTACCAAGAACAGTTTGGTGTATGTAGTGGCACAGCCACTGTCAACATATCATGTGCAATGCACGTGACGGAAAAAAACACATTTTGTATGCTTGGACAGTGATTATGGTCTACACCTCAACACCCTGTTAAAGAAAAAGTTCAACAAGGTTACTTGTTATACAAAGATGTCATGTTTTCAGTAATGGATAGACAGTGTTGGCTGCTGAACAGGTTTTAATAACTGCAGCACACAAAATGATAACTGTGATTATAACAATATGGCATATGGCATGTACATAGCAATCTCACTGAGTTTCAATTAATGCCTTATACATACAGTACAGAGCATTCAATGTAACTTCTTTACTAACTGACATTCTGACCAAAGTGGAGTTGTACTCAAGTAACCAAACAAATGAGTGAATAGTATAGAGGATAATGTATTGTTCTCTATCCTCAACAAACGTGTGTAGCCATCAAGAGGTTGCCATAGTGACTGTTTAATGCTCGACAGTGAAGCTTGAGCGGTTTCGGTCACAATGGCAGCCTCAAGATGGCCACAAATGCTAATTGTGGACAGAGGACCATACATTGTCTTGAATAGTGCATGGTTCACCTATCCAGGCACAAATAAATGCATATTCTTTGCCCGGCTGCCGTCTCCACATCCACTGCCACCACCATCCCACCCACAACACCACCACCCACCAACTGCCACCACCATCCCACCCACAACACCACACAGGAAGGTCCTCACAGAGAAGAATGCTGTGAGAGACAAGGTCCATGTTTGTGTCCACTTTACTGGATGAGGCAGTGCTGAACATTTAAAACAACTGTCGTCTCCTTGGGGAAAAACACGCAGCCATTCTTTCTGGATGTAGCGCTGTGTGAACTTCTGTTGCGGTTCTGTTTTGCCACTCTTGAGACAGCATTCCAAACATATAAAGGATAATTGATGGGCAACAGTAATAATGCTGTATTCACTTTGAGAGGTTGTCATGCCAACCTAGTAAACCTTGAGAGCGCAACATGACAACCTTGAGAATCAAACTCAGCGTTGTTGTTGAATGGTGTCCATCCATTATCTTTTATAGTGTATGGGCAGCATTTAAACATTGATTTTGTGTTCACCCTCAAGCCCAGCCTTCCTGCTCTGCCTCTCCTCAGAATTGTCTGTCATTTTCAAATCTCCCCCAACCCCCATGATCAAGCCCCAATCCGTTCTCTAGCTAACACAGGGTGTATTTTTAAAAATAAGTAATTTCAGCATGATCGAGGATGAGCATCCTAGAAACATTTGTACGTTTGGTTCCCACAATGTGTCTTTGAGTCGGTACTCCTTGGTGTGGCTCTCCTGGTTTTTCAGCAACGGCATTATTCAGAAGCTGAAATGCAGGAAGACCAAGAGAAGCACATGCACAAATCCGCTGATGTTGTTATGCTATTGTTGTGACATAGTCAAGAGGGTATAACAACCTCTTGATGACACAATGATAGCATAACAACCACAGGAATTCACTGAATTCCATCAATAATAAGCCTCTCTCATACATTATAACTGCATTGTGTGTTATTATTGCTACATAGCCAACACCTCAATACTGTTGTACAGTATGCATAAATTGATAAGTTACATTACCAGACTGGGTGTTACATCATTTGACAGACAGTGCATACTTTATTTGTTGGTCACATTTCAGTCACACTGCTTTCACCGATGATGACAGATGGGGTCACTGGTAGACCTTGATGGTATTTTGCAAACCTGCTGATATAATCTTGCATCAACTCCTTGCTCAATGTAGCCAATGAACAAACTGAAAAGGACTCTATCAACAAGTGTGCTCAAGGTCACCCAGGTAGTAATGTTGACTTTTCCACACTGTGTGCCATTAAGCACCACCCTGTTGCTACTACACGCATGAATCACATGCATGACATACGGTGAATAGTGGATCAGCAACTATGCACTAACAGTGCCTTCTGCCACAGAGGGGTTTTCAAATCCTCTTGCTTCGAGAGTGAACATCGTGAGGTACATGATTGTCAGAACCTCATTGTGGCAGAACACACTGATTGAGCAGACAGTTGCTCATCTCGCATTTTTATAGTGTGTAGTACTGTGTACAAAACGTGCATGTCAGTTATTTTCATTTCACAATAAAATGACTTGTGCTGACTTGACATGTTTCAGCATGCTGTTGTCACCACTAAAGGACACAAATCTCATTTTATGAAATTGGAGCTGTGGTGCAACACCATTTTGAAAGGATACAGTTATCTGCTAAGCAACACTATACTATACACTGTATTGTGATCATGGTCATGACACGGTTTAACAGTAAAATGAGGAAGTCCTGAATGCCTGATATGTGATCAGTTATTATACTGTATAATATGAGGAATGCATATGTACAATATAAAGCTTACCTGCATTTCATTCCATGAAAAGATAAAGCAGTGCTTTTTGGAGAAAAGTTGATAATAGTGTTATGGAACGACTTCATAGATGAGGTCTGATGGTGTCGTGAAAGACGGGTTGTCAACTGGTGGTTCTCAAGCAGTGAGACTAGCTGCTCGATTGCAGCTATCCTGTTAATTTGAACAATGTCAATATGAGAGGCTGTGAACAAAGCCCTTCAAAGTAATCATTATGCAAACCAATACATCAGAGAAAAAGTTGTCTTGATGGTGGACATCCAGCAGAGTAAGTGCAACATATTCAGACAATGTGGAGTTGGATGACAGTAACCATATCAAAGCACTCCATGTCACTTCCACTATTTAATTTATGCCCTCGGGTGGCACACACGATATCATCTGCTGTTCAGTTAGCATGGGTCCCCTGACTACCCCAATTTGGTGAAGTCCCCAATACACCTTCATAGCAGTACATAACTCACCCTAGTACTTCTATTTTGGAACATTCTATACAGTTTATGTTCTATGTAATTGCACTGTATAAATCAGGAAGAAATGGTGGACGTTTCCTGCTTAATTTACTAGGTTTCAACCACTTCTTTTCTTCCCTCCCTTGCAGAGGTCCAGGTGCATATGATGGAAACGCTGCACTGTGTCCTTCATGTATGTTTTGAATTTGGTTTATGAGCCCGGCCCATTTACCCACCATTATATCTGCCTTACTGTCCAGGGTTGATGATGCCACACAGTAAACATGGTTGCTGATTGTTTCTTCCATGGAGATATTGCCTCCATTTCTTTCTGCTTTGATAGGTTCTCTACCTTCTTCCGAAGACCTGAAGGTGTAATAGCAATGTGGAATGAAAACTTGAAAAGCAATGTCATGTTGCAGTTCTGCACAATGAAACTGACATCCTCATTGCAGCCTCTAAAAGATTTAGTAATCACCTCACACAAGAATCATCATTTTGCACCTTAAGAAGTCACCTGGGGGGTTTGGCTAGCTTTACAGCATGGCAGATGTGTTCTAGCCAAGCTCCTCATGGCACATCCTTGAAATCGTCCTGAAGGCGCCGTACAGTAGAGCCTGATAGCAGAAATCTGCACAGAACAAACCGTGAGGTAAAAGCCTCAGACAAGCAAAAGAACAAGCAATCAAAACTAAATTTTGAGTCAGTAGAGCAGCCAAAAGAGACCCGCCGGGGGCTGGAGGCCCATACCAGATCACAGGCCCACGAGGCTGGGACTGCAGAGTATACTATGTCTGACCTGGAACGCTCACTTGCCAAGGCTCCTGCTACCCTGGCACAAATGCAACATGAGATGAAGGCTAGCTTCAAAAATATAACTGCTCAGACCACTCACCTACAAAGCATGGTCACTGAGCTTTCTGAAACCACAGCATCTCACATGATGCAGATTTCTAAACTGGAGCATCGGGTGAGCAGTCTGGAGGACTCTTTATCTGTGGTCACCAACAAAAGGAACAATATGAAAAAAGCCTTGGAGGAACTAGCGTTCAGGGTGGATGATAAAGAAAACCACTCCCGGCACTCTAATTTCTGCATAGTAGGGGTTCCTGAAGGGGCTGAGGGGAGGAATCCTGAAAAGGGCATCCACAAATGGCTGGTACAGCACCTGGACCTGTCACAGGAGGCAATGGAGTTTGAAATCAAGTGAGCCCACAGGGTAGGCCCAGCACCAGGGCTGAGGGAGAGGCCATGGCATTGCCTCATTAAATACTTGAGGTACGTGGACAAGGAAGCAGTCCTGAAGTGTGCCAAGGCCAAGGGGCCTATATCCATAAACAACACCACGCTGCACGTTTTCCAGGACTACAGTAGAGAACTGCAATTCAAAAGACAGAAATTTAATCAAGTAAAATCCAAGCTCTTCTCTATGGGATGGACTTTTGCGTTCACATACTCTGCAAAACTCTGTATTGACCGGCCAGGAAACTTGCCAAAGTACTTCACCTGCCCCAAAGCTGCAGAGAAGTGGGTCAAGGAGGAAGCCAAAGTGCACAGAGGTCGATATGCTTCTGATAAAGAAGATGCTTCCAACAGATAAGTACTTTATGATTAGAATCTTTTTTTTTTCTGGGACTCCACGGCAGGGGAGGGTTTACCCTTGTGGCACTGGGTGTTAGAGCTATAGCAAGCCTAGGCCCAAAGGGTACGGGATGGCTCATGAGGCATGGTGGGTATGCCTTCCCAATTTCTGATAAGCCCAGTGCATCTGCCCACGAGATGGGTATCCAGATTATATGAATTCTTCCTCTTATCTGTATAGCAGAGAAGAATTTGACTGCATTTAATACAGACTTACTTCTGTTTGGTTTTCAGGTTTATTTGTTTGGACTGTGGTACCAGGACGAGACCTCTGGCACATTCTTGTAATTGTGCCCCAGAGGTACTCTATGTAAGGTCTAAACTGAACATCTTGGAACTTGATTTACTCCCCGACCATGTGTAGGGACATGGGTAGCAGCAGGGAGGTCATTGAACATTCACATTTCGGCCCATGGACCTGGCTGGATAGTGGGGGGGGACACATTGACACTATGTTGGAACTATGTGTGCAAATGTTTTGTTTTTCCTTTTTTTAGAGTTCAGTAGTTCCCACTTAAAATGCTTTTAGCCTATGACCTGGTGGTGCTGAGGGCTGAGGCACTGGTCACCGTACCTCGTGCTACACCAGTGACCCTTGTTCAGGAATGAGCACAGGCCACTGGGGGTCGGCAGGGGAGGAGAAGGATTGAACAGCCAAGAGACTGCTCCCCTTCTCTGGGGAGGGGGGTAACCAGCAGTTGGTATCCGACTGGCCCCTTGCGGTGGCTGGGAGACAGCACACTGACACTCCAGAAGGGGGAAGAGGAGGGGAGAAGAGGAGAGGAGGCAGACGCTTGGAGGACCGCACGTGGATGCATGTGCACTCTATCCATAGGGCGTCATTACACGCCTCCTCTCCAAAGGGGAGAAAATGTGTAAAAAGGGTTTCAGGTGCGGCAGCATGAATCCCAGCCCTCGCAGGCCCCGCTCTCGTGAAAGGCAGTAACCGCCACCCTGGATCCATTACGACGAGTTGAGGGATCCCCGTTGCCTCACCACGGGGGGAAAGCCATGGAGATAAAAGCAGAAGGTAAACTGCGAGCAGAAGACGGGTTTGGGGGGTTGGGTAGGATGGAGAGCCACCTGGAAGGAATGAAAAGAAATTAACTGTAAAATGCTTTTAATCCAGGGGTCCCTCACAGCCTGGCATGAAAGCAAGTAGCCCAGGCTATGGACAACCCCCTCACCATGTGTTTGTAACATTGTGTTTATTTATGCGAGACGTTGGTAAGAACTCAGACCTCAGTTGTGGTTATCTATGAACCTTATTTATCAGAGGGGTTGAATATAAGCTCCCAAGTTAATCTATTGGCTTGTTTTTTCCTTTTTTTCTTTTTCCTACTTGTGCTAACTAATAATTAATTTTATTTGCTTGCCCATATGCTGAAGCAGGGTTCAGTCCTCTGATCGCCTCTAGACTTCTTAGTGACTGGTCCCACGGGTTTATTGCCTGGTTTTGCTGTGGGGCTTCTTCAATGGTTTGAGTTTTAAAACTGTGCCTACTCTCAGAGTTATGTTTAGAGATGCTAGGCAAGTTGTTCGCTGTTATACTTTTCGCCAGTTGTTTGCAAGGGAACACATACCATGCACCAGAGTGCGTGGGGTGGAGGTACTGAAGAAGGACGTAATCATGGGGAAGGGGATAAAGGGATGGTGGGGGGAAACTTGGAGTTCGTAGTTAGCCAACAGGGTTATGCCAGTTGGTGAGGGTTATGGGTAATTGAGCAGATAAGCTTAGACTTACGGGGGACTCCATTTCGGGGGTGAAAGGTGGGGATCGGGGGGTTCTGAGTCTGTGGGAGACAATTCTCGCTGACCACTCCCTACAGATCTCAGGGTTCTTTTCCGAGCTAGTATTTCAGTTAAGGGAGGGTGGGGGCAGGGACTGGGTTAATAAGGGGTAAAATTAAGATATTGCATTATAAACCCTTGGATGGAGTTCAAGTTAACAGAGGCTGGAGCATGCATGAGGCTTTGGGAGGAATTATGAGGAACAAAATTGTGGAAAAGATTAAATTTACTATTGGAGTTCCTAATTGTCTGTACCCACATTTTGACAATGGCTATTACAATTAAGGTGGCAACCTGGAATATAAATAATCTAAAATCGGTGGTCAAAAGGAAACATTTTCAAGCAGAGGTCAAGAGTTCAAAATGGCAGGCTGTTTTAATACAAAAGACGCATATGTCTCCTGGGGAGGCCCTGAAAACCAGTGAATCCATGGGGGTAACATGGATATCTTCCTGCTTCTCTTCTAAGGCCAGGGGGACCTCAGTGTGGTTCACATAGGGAGTTAGGTTAAAATTCTAGGCCAAATAATTGACAAAGCTGGCAGATATGTTCTGGTAAGGGCCGAATTGGTGGGAGTGGGAACCCTCTCACTGGGATCTGTGTGTGCCCTGAATCAATCAATCAAGCCATCACTTTATTTAACCAGGCATAATCACCATTGAGCAAGTTCATTTTCAAGGTGGTCCTGGGCATAAATACAATACAGTACACTTCATAAGATTACAATTACGGTGGACAACGGTGCAAAAAAAAAAAAAGAAAAACATTGTGAAGGTGCCAGTCAATATGGGCCTATACATACCGGTCAACATAATTAACATGCAAAGGTACATAATGATAAGCTTTACTGAAATGAGAAGAGACAACAATCCCATATAGTCTCCGCTGAGTAAGAGCTCATACCTAAATGATAAAAAATAAGGAGGTATTAAGGAATAGGGTAGAAATTGGGGTAAAAGAGTAGGCAGCCAAAAGGGAGGTCAGAATAGGTGAAAGGTAGAGAATAGGCAGGGTCATCTTGGATTAAGGGAACTAGGCTTATAGGTCCTAGGTTTCTGTTGTTAGGAATGTGGGGTGGATGAGATACTTAGGCGTAGGATTCGAGAGTGGCACCCGAGGCTTAGGGGTCATCGGCATCTGAAACAGTTGCATGATTCCTTCAGATAATCCGTTAATAGAGCTTTGAATGTAAAAATGCTTGGAAGTGAGGATAATTTTAATGAGTCTTGCATAGTGTTCCAAAGCGATGGAAGTGAGAAGTTGATTGCTGCTGCGCCAAGGGTAGTTTTCACTCTAGGAATCTGGAAGCAGATTAAGGAGAAGCATCTCAGGCCATAGGAACCTTTAGCCCATTTGAAGATGTTCGAGATGTATGCAGGGAGGTTATCAGATAATGCTCTAAAAAACCAGAGGAGAGCATTCCTTTTTCTTCTAGTTGAGAGTGAGGTCCATCCCAAAACCTGGTATAGACAACAGTGATGTGTACTACAGGATAGATTTAAGATAAATCTTAAAGCCCGGTGGTAAAGGGTGTCCAGTTTGTTTAGCATCGTTGATGGGCAATGACTGTAAAGGAAGTCAGCGTAGTCCAGTATAGGTAGGAATGTAGTTTGTACTAGTCTCATTCTGGCTTCTAACGTGAGTAGGTGTTTAATGCGATAGAATAAACCTAATCGCTGTCTTAGTTTCTTCGAGGTTTAATTTAAGTGGCACAGAAAGTTAAGCTTGTTATCCAGCCAGAACCCTAGGTATTTAAAGGTATCAACTACTTCAAGGGGTTCATCTAAGAGTGTTCGGATCTGTGTGATACGTGAACATCCGTAAGTAGACTTTGGTGAGAGAATCATTGCTTTAGTCTTTTTGGCGTTGGGGAGGAGCTTATGAGTGAGAAGGTTGTATTGGAGGGTGACGAAGTCTTTCTGTAAGTACTCATGGGCCAGATCCAAGGATGAATTTGTGATATAGAGTACAGTATCATCTGCGAATAAGTGCACATTTGCTGTGCCCAGCTGCGAGTCCAGATTATTGATGTATATTGCAAAGAGGATAGGACCCAGGATGGAGCCTTGTGGGACTCCTCATAACAAGGATTTTTGTGGGGACAGATCTCCTATGGCTTTGACTTGTTGCAACCTATTGGTTGGGTAGCTGGTGTACCATTTAATGGCAGAACTATCAAGTCCGATGTTACTCAGTGCAGTAAGCATGATGGTATGATCCATAGTATAGAAGGCCTTACTTAGATCAAGGAAGAGGGCAAATACATGCTTCTTAGAGTCCAAGGCCATTTGCCAGTCTGTAGTTACTTTGGCAAGAGCCGATATTGTACTGTGTTTGGCTCTGAAGCCGGACTGAGCCGGGTTTAGCAACTTTTGTGAATCCAAATGTTCTCTAAGTTGGATGTTGACAATTTTTTCAAGTAATTTAGAGAGGATGGATAGTATAGAAATAGGCCAGTAATTGTTCAGATCACTTGGATCCCCAGTCTTGAATAATGGTATGATGTGGGCAGTATTCCATAAGACAGGTAGCTCACCTTGACTCAGAGAGGTGTTGAATAAGTGTGTAATGGGGGTGGTCAGATAGGTATGGCCAAGTTTTAGGAAGTAAGGTTCAATATTATCTGCACCCACACTCTTTTTTTGTATCCAGAGAAAGGAGGAGGTCCTCCGCTTGCTAGAACGTAATTGTGAGGAAGCTGAAGGGGGTGGGATGCGGTTGGTTATGGTTGTGATTATCAGTGAAGCCAACAGTGTAGTCTCTTGCCAGGCTAAGTTTGCTGATAGGTGAGGTGTCAAAGGCAAGCCCTGCAGTGGCAAAGTGATCATTAAGCTTTTGTAGTATATCAGCTTTGTCCGTATAGGTGTTACCATCAGACACAATTTTGTTTGGAAGGGGTGTTGCAGTGGACCGACCTTCGACTTCTTTGAGGATGTTCCAAAATTTAGCAGAGTTGTTTTTATTGTCTTCTAGTTCTTTTTGGAAGTACCTAGCTTTTTCTGACCTAATTAGCTTTGTACAAGCATTCCTAGTGGTATGGAATGCTAACCAATCAGCCTCCAGGTGGGATTTCCTCGCTTTTTTCCACCAGTAGTCCCTATCCCTAAGTGCTTTCTTCAGGATGGGAGAGAACCAGCCAGGAGTTTATTTTTTGATTTGATCAGTCTTAGTGGGGCGTGTTTGTCTATTAGCTCCAGTAAGAGGCTGTGAAAGATGTTAAATGCCTCATTAAAGGTGGGGGCTAGGTAGAAATCCTGCCAACGAATGTTGCTTAGATCTTTCAGGAAAGTGTACTGGCAGAACTTTTTCAGGCATCTTTTCAGTTTGAATTTGGAGGCCGTTTTTATTTGGGAAGGATGTCTGATGCAGGCAGTAGCGCAATGGTCGCTTATGTCATTGAAGAATACTCCAGTATGCGAGATAGTGTGAGGTTTGTTTACTAGGATAAGGTCCAGGAGGGAGCTGCGCTCAGGGTTTTTTCTGTTAGGTCTGGTTATAGCAGTCACCATTTGTAACAGACCATTAACATCACATAGATCCTTCAATTTCTTAGAGCTGTCATCATTCTAATTTAGACTGAAATCCCCCATTAGAATACACTCAGTATCAGCAGAGTCAAGAAGGTTTTGAAGGTGTGGCAGAAGTGCCCAGCCACCAGACGGTGGTCGGTAGCATGCTGCCATAAGGAGTGATTTCTCACTGGAAAGTGATAATTTTAGAGCAAGGCATTTAAATTCCTTAGCCTTTGAGGTACAGTCAAAGACTGTGACTATGAATTTGCTTCTGACATATATTGCAACCCCTCCCACTCTAGTGGGTCTATCACAGCGGTAGATGATATATCCGGGTACATTGATAGATTTGTCCAGGGTCGAGGGTGTGAGCCAGGATGCAGTTATCATGAAAAAATCAGGAGATGCATGTAGAGCCCAGGTCTGTATAGAGCCAATCTTCTTTAGCAAACTACAGACATTGATATGGAGAAAGCTAATCCCTTTATATTGAGGGAGGTCTGCAGGGGCGTCCAGAGAAATAGGTGGACCTGGGTTTAATTCAACATTTCCCGAACAGAGTAGGAGAAGCAGTAGTAGTTTTTTAAGGTGGTGTCTTAGCCTGCTAAACATTCTTTTGTTACTCCTTCTAGCGTACATTGGTTTAGCAGTGGCTGTGTTAAGGGCAGGATTGCTATTTGCTAGGGATAAAACATAGAGAACTGATAGAGCCAACACCATCCTTGGGAATTGCACGTGTACTATAGTTATGGCCTGGTGGGAGGAGGGGCATGACCATAGAGGAGACGTCCCTGATGTAGAATGCCATGGTCTAATGTGGGAGGCTATATCTTGGTAGATGATAGAGGAGGGAAACTGACCTTTGTCCGAGTTGCAAACCGAAATTTTGGGTAGAGTATAACAAAGTAGTATAAGGCAACTATAGAGAAGGATAGGCGCAGATGGCATTCTTAACATGGAGATATTTCCTTTTACCAGTAAAACCACAGGATTTGCAACAGTTCCTTGAGAGGGCCAATTAAATGAGTGGATCTTGTGGGAGGATGGGGTACCAATGAAAAATTAAGGCCTAGATAATTAATAAGGCGTGGCGGCAATAGCCAGTAGGAGTGAGCTAGAAGGCCGGGGTGGGATTTATGTGTATTTAATCAGGACCAGGGAAGGGGGTGGCTGGGTGGTTGAAAAAATTGGCAGCTGGGGCTCCCTTCCTGGAGGTAATCAGTCCCTGAGGGTAAGTCCATACCTGCGTTTCTGTGAGGGGCTGGTGGCTTCAGAGTTGGACTGCGGGTCTGCGGGTGCTGAATGTAGAAGACTGGGTTTTTCAAAGGTTGGCTGTGGACATGGTGGTGTGGCTTGGTCCCTGGATCTTGGGGGGAGATTTTAATTGTGTCTGGGACACCATTTTGGACCAGTCTAACCCTGCCCCAGTCCCACTGTCTAGGAATGCAAAGGCTCTGGGGGAGGTAGAATCAGAGTTTAACCTGGTAGATGTGTGGAGGCACTTTAACCCCTCAGATAGGGATTATAGTTTCTACTCTCATGCACATCAGTCCTATGCACATTTGGACAGGATACTGCTCAGCCCCTCGCTACTCCCAGTGGTCAGCATGGTGAATTACTCACCAATTTTGCTATCAGACCCTGCTTCTCTTACAGCAGGAGTGTCTCCCCTAAATTCTCCTCCTGTTGCCAAGCAGTGGAGGTTGACCCTCTCCTTCTTAAAGATGAGCAATACATAAAGGCCACGATGAGTAGCATTCAGGAATTTTTATACTTTAATAAAAAGGGGGACACATCACACGAAAGCCAGTGGAAAGTCTTAAAAGCCTTTATCAGGGGTCAGACAATAGCCTTCTCAGCTCACTCCAAAAAACTAAATGAGCAGGAGATTAATCACCTCCTTACAAAAATAGGAGCCTGCGATGTAGCACCTAAACAAAGGCCAACCATGTCTCTGTACAGGGTAATCCAGAAATTAAAGTGGCATTTCAATACGCTTAGCAGCGCACTCATAGAATGAGCTATACTATTGACACAAGCAGGGGCCTACATTGACGGAGATAGGGGTGGCAAATACTTAGCCTGGCAACTACACCGGTGGGAGGGAGAACATCTGATTGGTCAGATTCAAGATGCAGCAGGGAAATTGGTTCAGGATCTGGTGGCAGTCGGGTCGTCATTTGGCGCCTTCTACAGCTCAGTTTATTTATTTATTGAAATTTGTTGAAATTTGTTGACCGGGTGAGCCCACTGAGACAACAGAGTCCCTTTTTCTGGGGCGACCCAGAATTAACTACAGATGAAAGGCACATTAGCATACAGGAGACAAAGGTAGGGCAATTAATCACATTGGTTCACACATAAGGAGCATACAGTAGACATAAAAACAGGTAGTAGTAGAGGTAGTCAGGTGTACAGGGTAGGTGTACAGGCAAACTGCCACTACTCAATATAAAGGTAAATAGAAACATGTCAAAACTCAGGAATGGGGGGGATCATCATAATGATGTTGCTAGGGGATACCAACTCGGCAACAGGTGTGCTTTAGTTGGGCACTGAATGTGTGGGTGGCCTGGTATGGGAGGGAGGCCCCAGAGTGCATAAGGGTACACAGTAAATAAAAGGGCACCAACATTTCAAGTGCAACAGCACTGATTTACTACCAGCAAGTGAGATTTTAGGGCATATTTAAATGTGTACCAAGCAGAGCAGTTTATCACTGCTGAGGGTAGGCTGTTCCAGAGTGCCGGGGCGGAGATGGCAAAGGACCTGTCTCCAGCTCGGGATCTTGTCCTAGGGACATCCAGGATGGGGTGGGCAGCAGATCTCAGGTCACGTTTAGCTGTCTTGAATAGGAGACGTCCATTTTGGCTGGGTGGGGCTGATAGTTTGGCTGTTTTGAAAGTCAGACAGAGTGTAGGATATGCAAGCCTGGCCTCGAGTGATGACCAGCTCAGTGAGGTAAGTATGTTGCAGTGGTGATCTCGGAGATGAGCAGCAGCTGCAAAGTGGGCAATTTTGTGATAAAGGACTCTGAATTTGTTGAGTTCAGGGCCCCGAAGAGGTTGTAATAAGGGAGCACCATAAAGAAGCACTGAAAGGATGGTACCTGTGATGATTGCCATGCAAGCTTCATTGGAGAGGAATCCGCCAAGTCTGTATAAGAGGCCAGTTCTTTGATGGAGGATCTTGGTGGTTGCCTCAATGTTCTGGCTTAGGGTTAGCTCCTGATCCAGGTGTACTCCAAGATATTTTGTGGATGCACAGACCTCAAGTGTAGTCCCATTGGACAATGAGATCTGTAGGAGGTTTGATCTATTGGCTCCCAGGCGTTTGGGACTGAAAAGCATGGCCTTGGATTTATTGAGGTTGAGGACAAGTTTTTTATCCACTAGCCTCATTTTCAACACTGAAGTCCATATTGAGATTACCTCGATATACCTCGGAGGTAGCTCCCACTCCTCATGAGATGGACCATTTCTTTAAGAAAGCCCCTTTAACAGTGTTGAGAGGAGAGTAGGCAAAAAAGTTGGACACCCCTATAGTAAGCCATGAGGTGCAGGATGCCATTAAGGCGCTGAAAGGGGGTAAGGCTCCTGGCCCCAACAGCTTGCCCATAGACATTTTAAAGAAATTTATCAATGTGATTATAGATCCCCTATACGATATGCTAAAGGAGAGTCTGGGAAGATGTGAGCTACCCCCATCCACGCGGTCAGCCACTATCACTGTACTGCCCAAACCGGGTAAGGACTCCACAATGTGTGCATCCTACAGACTAATCTCTTTGCTTACAGCTGATTATAAGATACTGGTGAAGGTTTTGGCCTCCTGGTTGGACCCGGTGCTTCCGGGTCTGATGCATCAAGATCAGTCTGATTTTGTGCAGGGTCGGCACGGAAAGCATTACATTCGCAGGACTTTAAACGTGATTCACAGATGGGGGAAGAATCCAACAAAGTATGGGGTGGCAGTCCTTGCATTAGGTATTAATAATAATCTAACACATACAGAGCATATTAATGAAGTGATTAATACATCTAATAGGGTAATTTGGTCCATCAAGGAAAACATCAGATCTCGCTCATGGTACCTCTGTACCGAGCTTATGTTAGGCCGCATTTAGAGTATGCTTCTCAGCTGTGGTGTCCATTCAAAAAGGGTGAACGTAGCGTACTCGAAAAAGTACAGAGAAATTTCACTAAGCACATTTATGGTCTACGCAAGGACAACTATGAAACTAGAGTATCCAGCTTAAATTTAATGTCCCTAGAAACTAACACACTTAGAGGTGATCTGCTATTCTTTTACGATATAATACAAGACCCATACCTAATATCTGAACTGGGGTTAGTAATTAAAGATAGTACTTACAACACTCGAGGGCACACACTACAACTTGTGGAAAAAAGATTTAATTATATTGGCAGGAAGTTCTTTTTCACATTAAGGGCTATTAGCCCTTGGAATTGTTTACCTTTGGACATTGTCATCAGTGAGACCAAATCCATCTTTAAAAGATGACTTGATACCCTGCTCCTATCTGGTCATAGATTACAATATTATTCAATGTTATCATACTGTGTAAAAGGTGCAGATATGGGCTAAACCAGCCCCCTTGCTCCTAAAAAATCCTTAGTATGATCCTTAGATGCGGAAAAAGCTTTCAACCACGTGGAGTGGGGGTACCTATTCAAGACCCTGAACAGAGTGGGATTTGAGCCATCCTTTAGATCTTGGATGAAAGTATTGTATTCAAACCCGGAGGCCCAGAGAGCAGTGAATGGTTTGGTACCCCCCCTTTAGACTTGAACAGGGCACGAGACAGGGTTGCTCAATGTCCCCACTCCTGTATGTACTTTCGTTAGAACCATTGGTGGCCACCATCAGGGAGCACAAGGGGATTAGGGGGTTAGTTGGGGGCAGTAAAGAACATAAAATAGCACTATACACCAACAACCTGCTTCTATATCTCAAGCACCCAGTGCAGGATCCCCCCAAGGTACATCAGATGATGAGGGACTACGGACTGCTGTCTGGCCATAGAGTAAATTGAACTAAAAGTGAATTGTTGCCTATAGGGAAGCTGGAGAGATCAAATCTGATAGCCAATTTTGGGCATCTCCAGTTAATAACTAAAATGAAGTACCTGGGTATATCAATGTTCTGCTAAAACCAGCTCCCTGTGTGCACTAAATTTTAAACCTTTCCTGTTGATGCTATCTAAGGATTGTAACAGATGGCAGACCCTCCCACTATCCCTACTGGAACAGGTCAGGTGGTAAAAATGACAGTTTTGCCAAAATGCCTATAACTTTATCAATCATTGCAAATCAAGGTCCCAAAAGCACATTTTAGGCATTTGAATGCTATTATTCATGAATTCCTTTGGGACGGCAAAGCTGCCAAGATCAGGAGAGTCATTCTACAGCTGCTGCCAAAGTTGGGAGAGGTCGGGCTCCCCAACTTTCAGTGGTACTATTGGGCCTCCCAACTAGCGTACCTACTGGTTGGAGATGCGGAAGCAGGGTACAGCTGGCTCAAATTAGAAGAGGAGACACTGGGAGGTTCACTGAGGGGAGATCTACTAGCAGCAGCATTATGTCCGGGTCTAACCCCAAGTAACCAACCCCTTCACAGCCGCCACCCTGAAGGCCTGGGTAGACACCCATAATCAAATACAGCATGATTACCTGACCTCCCACTATACTGGTCTGATTAATGCAATTTGTGCAAGGGGTGCTAATACCATCCCACTAATGCAGAGGCACTTAAGTTGGAAGCACAGAAGGTTAATTACGGTTAACCAGCTATATGAAGGGGGCAAACTCTTGGACTTTGCCTCACTCTGAAGTAGGTGGGGTATATAGGCAGGTAATATTTTTGTATATCTCTCAGTTAGAAATCGCCTTGAGGACACTTTAGAAATTGTAAACAACTGGGCCCACCCTTCCCCCTTTGAGAAAGAATTACATAGACCCCAATCACGCAGGAAACCTTTAACAACATATTATCAAACTATACAAGGAAAAGACTGCCAAGTGGCAGCGGGGATACAAGCAGCTTGGGGCAGAGACCTGTCCATCTCAACAAACACTGAGACACGGAGACTGGCAAGTAAGTACCTTCTTACGTGCGCCAGGAGTAATAAACTCAGGCAGGTGCAACTAAATTTGATGTACAGGGCTTACATTACCCCTAAATGTCTCCATGCATTGGGTGTACAGAAGCCTAGTGAATGCCCCAAGTGTGTTAGCGGAGAGGAAGACTTCTTACACATGGCTCTGACATGCCCTAAAGTAGCTCCCTTCTGGTACAAAGTTTACAGGGTAATGAGCGAGGTCCTGCGATATATTACATCGTCTAGGTCTCCACTTGAGCTGTTACTTAGGGCAGACCCTCATCACCCAGGAGGTAGGACTACCCCCTATATGATATGCTGTGGTCCTTGGCTTTGATTAACAGCTGCAAAATGGTGGCACAGTCCTGGATGGCCCCCTCTTGCCCTACTATAGAAACATAGAAACATAGACTTTGACAGCATATAAGGACCGCTTGGCCCACCTAGTCTGCCCATTTCCCTACCTAGAGGATAAGTTGCAGATCCTATTTAACCAACAGCCTATTTCTTCCTACCCCCCACAAAAATTGCCTTATGTCTGTCCCATGCATTCTTGAATTCTCCCACAGTTTTAGACCCCACGACCTCCTCAGGAAGGCTGTTCCATGTGTCCACCCCCTCTCTGTGAAAAAATACTTCCTCACATTGCCCCTGAGCTGTCCCCCCTCTATCTTCAAATTGTGTCCCCTTGTTCTTGCACATCTCTGTTTCTGAAAGATGCTACCCTCTTGGACTTTGTTGGTTCCACTGAGGTACTTAAACATTTCTATCATGTCCCCCCTCTCCCTCCTTTCCTCAAGAGCATACATATTAAGCTTCTTTAGCCTCTCCTCGTACAGCTTCTCTTGCAGACCCTGCACCATTTTAGTTGCCCTCCTCTGAACTGCCTCCATCCTGTCTATGTCCTTGCGGAGATGGGGTCTCCAGAACTGGACACAGTACTCCAGATGGGGTCTCACCAACTGTCTATACAGGGGGATAACAACTTCCTGTTTTCTGCTGGTGATGCCTCTCCCTATACATCCCAGTATCCCCCCAGCCCTCCCTACCGCCTTCTCACATTGCTTGCCAACCTTAAGGTCATCTGCTATGATTACCCCCAGGTCCCTTTCCATTTTTGTTGTTGTTACTACATCCCTCCCCCATTGTGTAATCTTCCCCTGGGTTTTTGTTTCCCAGGTGCATTACTTTGCACTTCTTTGCATTGAATCCAAGCTGCCATACTTCTGACCATTCCTCCAACCTTGCCAAGTCCCTTCTCATCCTTTCCATGCCTCCTTGTGTATCAACCCTGTTGCAGATCTTTGTGTCATCTGCAAAGAGACATACTTTTCCTTCCAGTCCCTCTGCAATGTCACTTATAAAGATATTAAAAAGGACTGGACTCGGTAATGAACCCTGCGGTACCCCACTAGTAACCCCTCTTTCTTCAGAGTGGACTCCATTTACAATTACTTTCTGTGTCCTGTTATTCAGCCAATGTTTTAACCAGGCTACCACCCTGGGACCCACTCCAAGGCTAGTTAATTTGACTACTAATCTTTTGTGCGGGACTCTGTCAAATGCCTTGCTAAAGTCTAGGTAGGCCATATCCACAACCCCTCCCTGGTCTACTGCTTTGGTCACCCAGTCAAAGAAATCAATTAGATTCATCTGACATGACCTTCCCGCTGTGAACCCATGCTGCCTTGGGTCCTGTGCCCCACTGGCCTCTAGGTACTCAACAATTCTTTCCTTCAGAAGTGATTCCATCACTTTCCCTACCACAGAGGTCAAACTGACAGGTCTGTAGTTTCCTGTCTCTGTCTTGCTCCCGCTTTTGTGAAGGGGAATCACATCAGCCTTCTTCCAGTCCTCAGGTACCACACCATCCTCCCATGATTTGTCATAAAGGGTAGTCAGTGGTGTCACTAGTTCTCTGCTTAATTCTTTTAGAATTCTGGGGTGAATTCCATCTGGCCCCATTGCTTTGTCCACCTTCAGTTTTAGGAGTTCTTTTAGAACCCTTTCTTCTGTGAAAGGACTGAGGTTGACCCCCCTCTCCAGAGTGCTTCTGTTAATTGGATTAGGCAACTCCCCCACTTCCTCTTTTGTGAATACTGAACAGAAGTATTCATTCAGTATCCCTGCTTTTTCACTGTCACTCTCTGCCCACCCACCATCCATTCTATTCAGCCTCACTATCCCTCCCTTTGTCTTTCTATGCCCCCTGATATGCCTATAAAAGGTTTTATCCCCCTTCTTAACTGAGTTGGCTATCTTTTCCTCAGTTTGTGCTTTTGCTATCCATCAATGGACTAACAATCTCAGGCAATTAATGACTTTAGAGAGGGTTCAGCTCTCAGCCAATGGGAGGAGAGAGATTTTTTTTGACACACGGCGGCCCCTCCTGGCCACTGTTGAATGGTGAGATTTCCCTATATAGGGCAGATTCCAAGGCATGATAGATAACTCTGAAGATGCTCCCAGGTTGGAGCCGCTAGTTTGATGGGGGGCATATCCTCTGCCAGTTGTTTCACGGAAAAGTTTGAAAGGAATTTCTCTACCCATTGGGCTTGAGTTTTGACCTCTCATGGAGTTAATAACTATCAATCCTTTGCATAAACAGCTGTGTATTGTTACTTGATATCTAGTCTGATGATTCCTTATAACCTCTAAGGCTCATACATATAATAACTTTAGATGCTGCAACAGCTTCTGATGTCTAATTAACTATTCATGAGTATATGATTTGTCTGTTCATCCTTGTACCTTGAACTGATGATTGAATCTGTTTGTAATTTTATGTGTAATGTCTTTTCGATATAAAATTTTGCAAAAAAACAAAAGTTACCTGAAATAATGACTGACTACATAGGGAATGCATGGCTTCATTATTCACATGAAACGAAATATTAACAATCAACGACAAATGTAGCCACACAGTGATAACTTTGCTTTGGCGATCATAGTTGTTTCTGTTGCGAAAGTGTTCTTCAATGCATACCCTCATATTACCAAATGCGTGTTCCAATACCACACTGGTTTAGCGATCGCACTAGTCATACCACGTACTGCACAGCAATCAGAGTAGCAGGGCCATGAATGACCACAGTAAATCCTCAGTCATCAGCTTTGTGACACGCTTGTTGTGCACTGCAATAGAAAGAAAGCCAGTGGTGGTTGTGGATGAACACCATATCAGAAGCATGTCACCATACCATTGCCACTGTCACAACAGGTACATACAGAGTCAGACACAGACAAGCAGTCACCTCCTTTCCATCCACTATGTGCCCACAAAAGTCATACCCCACATGTTGATATGGATGTGCCATGTAAGTGCTGCACCCAGCTACTGTCATGTACAGCCTGATCACCATGGCGTATAAATTCTGCCTGTCAGCATTCCATCATTTAGGACTGCTGAATAAGTGGAATGATGCATTCTGATTCTGAACCAGCATTCTAAAACTGTTGGTGGAAGAATTATTTTAGTAAAAATCTCCCTGTCAGTGCAGAAAACATTCAAAAAGTACACTTCTAACAATTTTCTTTTACAATAATTTTTAAAATAACAGTAAGGCACTACCAGGAGTTATATTAACAGCAGTGTTTTGTGCCACATTATACCACTAGGGAGTGTTTAACAGACTGTTACTGTAACCCTCAGCATGTCTTATTGTTTAATTAATCAACACATTGGGGGCTGTGAGGGGACTTGACCTGTGGACTCATACCTTACAATGCACCCAGGGTGTTAATACCCCAAAAACCCATACCCTGTCATGGGTTATTGCTTATGTAGACAGTGTTACAAGGGTTACGAGTGAGGTGTAACAGAAGGGCAGAGTAGTACTTCTGTAATTGTAGATTAAAGTAGCACATACCTTTTGCCACATGCCAAACATCATAGAAGGACTGCCTCCCACTTGATGCCCTCAGGCTTGCCATTACGTCCTCAGTAATGTCCCTTGTGGATTATGGTCTTCCGGTCTATGGTGCTGCTGACTCCACAGCCCTCAACAAGATTCGACTCACCCTAAACAAGGCTTGCAGACTAGTGACCAGTGCCCCTAGACTCACCCACACTTGTCACCTTAATGACATGGCCAAACTCCTTAGCCTCGATGAACGCCTCCACTACCAAACTTGCCTACTAACTAAGAAGATTCTACTCGGGCTCCTCCTCCCTGGGGTTTCTGCCTCCATCCAACTTACACCTTCCAAAGTTACTACCCAAACCGCTGACAAGGTTACCCTACTAATACCCAAAACTAGGACCACCTAGGCACAGAGGTCGTTCAGCTACAGAGCCTCATCCTGGTTCAACTCGCTCCCTGCAGTCATTTCCAACACCACCAAAATTTCCCCCTTCAAAACTGCCCTACGGAACCTATTGTTCAACACCTGCTGCTGCACCTGTCACTAACAGATGCTCTGCTGCTATCAAAACACT
The DNA here is from genome assembly GCA_016271365.2 of Neoceratodus forsteri. NCBI lineage: Eukaryota > Metazoa > Chordata > Ceratodontiformes > Ceratodontidae > Neoceratodus > Neoceratodus forsteri. Next base: position 502,725,156 of record CM057456.1, read on the forward strand.
ATTGATGTAGCCCTATGGGCCGAACTCCACTCCCCCAACCCCTACTCCCCCATGGCCTCCCTTTCCACTGCTAGTACCTGCTGGTACTAAACCTGTCAATTATGAAATGTTTTTTAATTACTCTTTGTGTTCAAATAATTATGTAAAACTATGCTATTCTGTATGATTGTATTCTGTAAGTATGTTGACTCTGTATGTCCTCTCTGTGATGAGGTACCTTTGTAAATGAGCCTCTGGCTCAAAGGTTGTAAATACAATTATACAATAAATAAATAAATAAAGTGTTTGGCACCTGCCATGAATGGAGTGGTCGCCAGCCAGGCATTGATTTGTCTGTCTCTCTCTGTCATTAGTGTATCTATTTTCAATCCATGAGTACTGACGAGGAATTCCAACCCTCTCTTGAGGCCCTTGATCTCCATCCAGGAGGAATTCTTGACCTCATTACTCTGAGAAATGAAAGAGTGATGGCAAGTAGTGAGACCACTGAGAAAGTACCATACTAGAGTTACTCAGAAACACACAGGTAATGGATAAAGCACATGGAGGAGCAGTAGTTTCAGTTCATGAGTACAATTTTGTCATATATCAATGGTGACAAGCATACTGGGTCATAATGTTGTACGCTTAATAGTGATTATGGCGAACCCGGGCCTGTATGCTCCCTGAGTTGGACCCCCCCCCAGAGTTGAGAATCTTTGGTTGAGGGGTCCAGGAGTCTGCACCCCCATAGCAGTGTGTGAGTAGCAGAGCCCCCACAGAACAAAAGACATAATGCCTCATGGCATAAATCACTGATGCGATTGTGCCATGTGGCATTATGTCTTGCGACATAATGACCCCGTGCCAGTGACAAGTACCTGAACCAGACACACTTTGACCACTTTAACGCATTGCTCTATGAAAGTGTAGGAGCCATTCTTTGCAATGTGTCCTGGGATATCCATTCACCTGTCCTCTCCAAGTATGGGTCCACCATCCATGGATTTCAAACACTGAATTACATTATGTTGCTCTTCCTGCCAAAAAGTGCACAGTACAGGTGAAATCGTGTTTGTGATGTAGTTGTGCACAGTGCTCCTGCCAACACAGGCTACATTTTGCATCTAGAAAATATGAAAAGCCTTTGACACAGAACATCCTGAGGCAAGTATGGCCATAGATAGCAACAGGTTCACTGTTGCATACTGTCCGGTGGTAGTCTGATTTTGCCACACCTTACTGTGGCAGTATTTCATGCACTGTGAAGTGACAACCAAAAATGTGCTATTTCTTCGAAGAGGGTCATCTGCAGAAAATGTTACATTACATGGTGCCCTACATCGTTCACGTTTGTTGAATAGTTCCATTAGGGAACTCCATGTCACAATGAACTTGTCTTCTTCTGCACAACGTTTTCCATGATTGGCATCAAATTTCCTATGGTGATATAAATAAAAAGTGTATGTGAAATACTATGTCAGGATGCAGAGAGCAGGATTTGAAGTGTTGCAAAAACTTGTCATATCACCATGTTTTAAAACAGTGGCAGAATTACAGTGCACAGAACAGGAACTTATGCCACATACCTTAACCTGTCTTGGTAAATCTTCTTCTGTTGTGCCAGTATTGATGACTTGCATGGGAAATACTTGGGATCGTCATCCTCCTGATCACTTTTGGCAGGACTGATTATGGGCGTAACAAGCAATAGGTTCCGATTCAAACATCCAGCATTTCACTCTGATTGAACACATTTCCATTGGTTTCATGTTCATTTCTAGGAACAAAGAAACATAGGAACAGAAGGGTAAGAACGAGCATTACACAAGAAATCACAGTAAGAATTACAGAAAGGATCTGTGTTGGGCCCAGCATTATTTAATATATTGATCTCATCCCTTCCTTGCTCAAATAGAGTATGGGTTGGGCAAGTATGTTGACAATTGCAATCTGGGATGTTTGATACAAGACCAAGATGATGCAAGGATATTACAAAGGAATTTGATTGATATAGCAAACTGGGCAGAAGAAAATGAAATGTATTTTAATTTGGAAAAGTGTAAGGTGTTGCATTTGGGGAAAAAAATCCCATGTTCACATATCAAATAAACGTCATTACAATGAAGACAGTTAAAGAGGAAAAAGACCTGTGTATAATTATTACAGACAATTTAAAATGTGATACCCATGCTTTAGTTACAGCTAAAAAATATCAAAAACTAATGGAATGTATATTGGGGAACATTTAAGAGAAGAGAGGAGGAGGTGATAGTTCCTTTGTACAACGCTTTGGTGAGACCCCCATATGGAATACTGCTCTCAGTTTTGTGCCCCTACATCCAAGAGGACACACATACTATATGAAAACATACAAAGGAACATGATAAGATCAATCAGACTCACTAAGAACATGAGTTATGGAAACAGGCTGCTAAAACTAAACCTTTATTCAACAAAATATAGGCAGGAAAGCGGGGGGGGGGATCTTTGTCTTGTTTATAAAACTTTACATGACTGATACATGGTAGAAACCCTCAGTCTCAGAAAAAAAACCAGGTATTGCTACCAGATCACATATGCAGAAACTAGTGGTGGATCAAATAACACAATTAAAAGAAGTAATTAATTCACCCAGAGGATGATAACAAAATGGAACACATTGCCATGTTATGTCACAGAAAGTTCAAATAGGAGTGCTTTTAAAGTCAACTTGGATAACTTTATGAAATATAAGAAATTTATTTTCCACCAATGAGTTGGTGGTGAGTTCATCAAAGGGCCATGCGCTCACTGAATTTGTAAATTACTATAAAAAAAGAAACCTAGAAGGACAAAAAGCTTACATTACAAATGAAGGTATCCACAGGCATTTGTATAAGACTACACAAATTATCTACTACAAATACTGGCTTATGCAATTGCCATACGTGGTAAGGCACCAGAGCAAGGAAACCATTTGATGCATGTACAACATGTGCCAAAGAAACAAGCAGCAGGTGCATTCATAATAGTATAACATATGTCAACTATTTGATTTCATCTTATCGGAAGGTATTTCTGACAAAACGCTACTAGAAGCACAAATCATCCTTCTTCCTAAATCTAATAAATCCAAACAAAAAGTTGTCAATTATTGTCCTATCTCTTTGATTAATTATGATATAAAAATATTACCCCATATTCTTGCTCAAAGAATTAAAAGGATATGGCAGAAACTGATCTGCCACAATCAAGCAGGCTTTATGGGTTCTAGGCAAGCCTCTGACCATTTCAGGAAAATCTCACATAATCTTTCCGCATCCAGGGACACCAAATACTCTTGAGCATTGGTGTCTCTGGATGCGGAAAAAGCCTTTGATAGAGTCCACCATAAATTCTTATTTGCCGCTCTTCTTAAATTTGGCTTTCCCCCCAATATATTAACTGGCTAAGAATTTGATATTCAAATCCAACAGCTAGAATTAACTACAACAATCTACTATCACTCCCTTTTAAACTATTTCAAGGCACTAGACAGGGTTGCCCCCTTTCTCCTATTCTGTTTAACTTTTACTTATAACCACTTATTTACCTTTTAAATTCAAATACATGTGTTAAAGGAATACCCTTATTAAAACACCATTTAAAATTATAGACCTTTGCTGATGACATACTATTACACATATCAGACCCATTGAATTCAATTAAAATGGCTTTAAAGATTATTGAGGATTATAGCACAGTCTTTAATTACAAACTTAATAGAGAAAAAACAGAGGTGATGCCCCTATCAAACTGTTTTTGTAAAGAAGAAATTGGTAACCTGGGTCTTTTATGGAATCCCTCAGGGATCAAGTACTTAGGTATAACTATATCTAAAGATGAATCCCAGCTAATAAAGCTGAATTTGGATACAATGCTGCAAAAAGTTACCAAAGACTTGAATAGATGGATCAACCTCCCTAGTTCTCTTCAGGGTAGAATCAGTATTATAAAGATGAATATCTTCCCCAGATAATGTTTTCCTATTAACATGCTTAATGTGTTTCTTCCTCTTACCTGGTGTTCTAAACTCCACTCAATTATAAACAACTGTTTTATGATTAAAGTGCACACCTAGAATTGCTTTACAAAAACTCATGCTTCCTTAAAATCTACGGGGACAAAAGTTATCAAATTTCATACTTTATTACACAGCTTCTCACATGAATAAGTATTTAAAATGGCTTACATACAATTATCAAACTTCTTCCTATGTCCCTTGTTGGGATTTGATGGAAAAAGAGATATTTAAAAAATAGAACATTTGTCCAGAAGCTACTTTGTATACTGCATATAAAAACATTCCTAAAGAAGTTAAAAACATAGTTGTTGGTACATCTTTTAAAATTCACTGTTAATTTGTCTATTTTTTAAGATTGATATAACCCAGAGTACTTCCCAACCTGTGTTTTATAATCCATACCTTCACCTACATGGGAAAATAGTAACCTCAAAATTTCTACCTAGTCAGGTTAACCCCCAGGTGAATGTTCTTCTAGATCAAGGGAAATTTTGCTCTTTTTCTGAAATTTCTAAAGACTTCTACTGGTCCAAGAAACATATGGTTAATTTTTATATGTTAAAACTCTTATAACAAGCCTATTTTGGTAATTGCTTGTTTCTTAAAGATGAGACAATATTATATCAGAACTAACCTGTATGGCCTGCAAGCCCCATCTGATCTCGAATTTATATGAATTCCTTCTGAAATTAAAATTCTCTGATATACCCTTTCAGAATTTGTTTTGGGATAAATATGCTACAACTCATTCTTTAGCTTGGTCGCAATTGTGGAATAATATTTACAAATTCATACCCCTTGACAACCTAAGATTAAATTTTACAAAATGCTTATTTCACCCCCTCAAGATTAAATAGAAAGGGCCTTAAATAGTTTAGCACATGCCACAAAAGTAACAATGACATTGGCTCCTTGGATCATTTGTTTTCATCCTGCCAGCATACTCAAGAGCTTTGGCAAGAAATAAAATGTAACATCCTGGATAAAATACTCTGATTTTATGAGTTTAATCTATTTAATTGTATCTTAGGTGATTTTAAACCTGACTTGTCGTTTGTTGATAAATCTATAATAGTCCTCACAGAGGTCACAACTACTCAATTGTTACTTAACCATTGGGCAGATCATTCTATTTCTGTTTTTAAAGAATGTAAGGCCCAGCTAAGACACAATTTAACTGTGATTCAGATTATCTCTTACTTCCATGGAAAACATGCTTCCTTTTCAAAATGATGGGGGAGTCTCTTGGAATTACTCGCCACCTTATAAAAATGACTAAGTCAAAATTAGACAGTGTTCGCAACCCATAAGTTATTCAAATTGTATTGTTTCATTCTAAACCTTCTCAGATGGTAGCTTCTACCCTTTTTACTTTTGGGATTTCAGGTCAAATTTCCATATGTCAGTTTTTAGTTTTTAGGATGTATTATTTTACTTATAGTTATATTGCTCCCAGGGTTGGGGGGTGTCATTCGAGATTTATTTTAGAGTGATGATTTTTTCATTTGTTCATTTTATTTGTTGATGGAATTTAGTGAAATTCATTGTTCTATGTTGTTTGTTGCTTATACTTGAAATTTTAATAAAGAAGAGAGATTAAGAAAATAATATGTGCAGTACTAGTTCACCGCCAGACACCGTGTGTTGTGGCTGGAGAGTTGCAGCCACAAAGAAAGTGAAGAGTAGCATACTTCAAATGCATACCCTAGCGTAAATCACAACAATGATAGAATTCTTGTGAATGGTTCTAAAAGCATCCATAGGAACATAAACATTTAGCAGTGGCATTCCGATGAGCAGGTGTGACCCATGTCTTTTACAATTTGCAGATATCCAGAGAAAAGTGTACATCTTAGAGTATCAACGTATATTTCTATGAGGAATTGTGACACAGCACCACATGCAACCGTGACAAGTGCAGTGAAATTTCAGAAACCACAATGTTAGTCACCAACCAGCAATACTTGTTCACGTGACCATCGAGAAAGTCACTACCGCAGAAGTACCTTGGTAGATAAAATCAGATGGATTATGTCACTGCTGGCTACATAAAATGTCATGCCAAGCAAATTATTGACAAGTATTGCAATAAAATGTGAGTATAGCAATACGTACATGAAAGTTAAAATACTGAGTGCATAGTTGCCAAGCCAAGTAGGGAAATGGGCAGAATAGGTGGACTGGTTGGACCTTATCTATCATCATATTCTATGTTTCTGTGTAAAATCAATAGTAAAGAATACATGTAAACCTTTGCTCCTTGTGAACGTCTTCAATGATGCATGTGCCCCTCTACTGTACTTAGAGGTTGGTGGAAGACAGACATGTGAGTGTTCAGAGGACACACTGGACAACATAGAATCTATACAACTAACAACCCCATCGATGCCTATCACCTCAATATTACTGGCAATGCAGAAATCGTATGATGGGGTCACAATTATTTGTTCATCACTGCGATCATGTGAAGTAGACACAGCGGATTCCAAAGATTCTGTTGTGCATGACATCAAAGTAAAGGATGAAGTATCAGCTGAATCCTGTTAAACATAGAGGCCCAGATATTCAAACTGCACCCAAAAAGTGCGCAATAGCATGAGCAAGCGCAAGTCCGTTGCGCCCATGCACAAGAGGCGCGATATTCAAAAACTGAGCTGGCCAAGATGCTCCTACAGCCAACGACTGAATATCGCACCACCTGCACCATAGCGCAACTAGGGAGGGGAAGCTGAGCATATCTGATGTGCCACAGCGCAACAAGGGATGTTCAGCTGAGCAGTCCAGAGGTGCCATAGCACAAACAGGGATGCCCCCCAGCAGCAGGGCAGCAATGCAACTGCACAACCAGGGATGTAGGGGCCCACCACCCATGCCACAGATGGGCAGAGGAACACACAGCAGAACAGACATTGTCCCCCACACCCCATGCACTGCACAACTGGGGGAGGGCTGGAATAACCACTGGCCCATGGAGACAAGCAACCAACCCACAGCTGGGCCATGGTGCCCCATCACACCCCCTGGCAAGCTGTGACTGGCACACAAGGAGGGCCGACCACCCTGTGCCACACCATCCCTCAAATGCAGCGCACACCCTGCACCATGACCCCCAGACACCCTGCCCAGGAGCAGCGTCCACCACTGCAGGATACCCCATGCATGCCACCACCCCCACAGTGACAATGCAACCCTGTGCACCACAGAACCATGCAAGGCAGCCCCACCACAAGCACCCATCAGCGGGTTGCAGCACACAGTGATGCAATGATGGCATACACAGTGCCACCATGCACAGCCCCCCCGAGGTACAGCTGAGAGACTGACCATGCGTTGGCACATGAGGTACCCCACACATGACAGGGCATGCCCCGGACCCCACCACCAGTGGTACAGCACCTTGCACACCCTGCCAAGGACACACCCCGACCCAGCAATGGCCACAACAGCCAGTGCAGACACCCACAGTGGTGCGTGGAAGCATGCACCACACCGGATGCAACACAGTGCATGGAGAAACACCCACCCATACCCAAGGGCACACCAACACAGGAAATCAGTAGCAGGGCAACCAAGCCCCCAGCATGGGCCCATGGAAACTGTGTACACACTGCCAGCAGTCCTCCATGGCACAGGAGTGCCAGCCACCCTGCGCAGGCACTGTGTACCTGAATGCCACCATCATTTGCCCAGAGCACAAGTCACAGACAGTGGTGCACATCCCCTGCAACACACACAAGCCGCAGCATGGAGGTGGGACAACAACCGCGGAGGCCACAGTGTCACCCAAGGCAGACATGCACCACACCAGTGACAGGAGGCAACCCAGCATTGTAACAGGTACAGTGGCTGCCCTGCATGGACAGCTACCACTGACATGCCAGCAGACCGTGCAGGTCACAGACATGCAAGGGTGTCAGCTGCACAGGCTATGGATGGGCTGACAGGTGCACCATGGACACAGAGCATGCACCATGGACCACTGCACACAGTCATCCAGTGCACAGGGAACAACACACACACCACAGACACTGACTGATAGCTACTCCCACACCATAGTCACCTCCCCATGGACACACACACATACCCATGACTGCACCACCCTGACACCATGCACACCACTGCAGCTGAGCACCTATAGCCCACTGCAAATCAGAGGCCACCACAGTATTCATATCAAAAGATTTGTAATAAAAAATATAAAAAAAAACTATTTACAACTATGTACAAATGTGTGTGGGGGGAGGGCCACAAACAAGGTGGGGGTGGGTAAGGGGCAGGAGTGAACAAATGGGACAGGAAAGGAGAGGTGTGAGGATGGGTCCAGGGGGGTAGGAGAAATCAGGGGCATATGGATGTTCAATGGGAGCCCCGCTCCCCGCTCCGGCTGCTCCGCCTCCCGTGTCTCCTCCGGACCCCCAGCCACTTAATCCGTTGCAGGATGTCCAATGATGCCCTCGCCACATTTAGAATCTCCTGCAGTGCCTCCCAGATAGCCTGCAGCTGGCGGACACCTAGAACAAGGGACCACAGTCAATAGGTGTGAATGCACAACCCCATACAGCCCACCCACTGTGCATGACATACAGCCATGGGACATGCCTCTGTGATGGTGTGTGACCACCCACAGTGATCACATCCACAAGACCTGCCCACCCAGGTGCATACAGCCATGCGGACCACTGCACACACCCAACAGCCAAGTCCTGCACACCACCACCGTGGCTGTTTAGTGACATGGCTATGTGGTGCGGAGGCAGTGGCACAGCCATGTACCCGGTGCACGCATGGACCACCATTGACGCACTCCCAGACATGCAGTGCCACTGGACAGAGCTGACTGTAACAAGTTGCATGCATGGCAGTGGTGTCAATGGATGGTGGCCATGCCCCACTGCCCGCCCTGTTACACAGCATGCAATAGTAATCATGGAGGTATGGCACTCACCATCATCAGGCCAGTCCCTCTGGTGCTGTGGACCTTGGCCCCTTCTAATGGCCCTGTCTTCCTGCTGGCACCTCTGCTCCCTGCCCAGCTGCCTCTCTTCTGGCCCTGTGGTGGAAACATGGAGAGAGGAACATCAGTACAATCCTGTAGCAAAGTCCCCCTGCCCCCATGTGTGTGCAATCCCACCCAGCCAGACCCACCCACACCACACCCTGATAACACCACCACAGACAACACCGGACAGTCCCTCCCCCATGTTCCGGACACATGCAACCATGATACCCATATGGAATATAACAGTGTGTGGATGTAACACCTACCTGGCTGTGGCACTGTGCCCCTCCTGGCATGTGTCCGCAGGTGGGCAAGCAAGTCTGGTTCCCTCCTCCTCAGGTCGCCATACCTATGGCGGCACTGCTCTGCCATCCGCCCCCTTCCTGTGGCCTCCTCCAGGGCATTGGCCACCTCCTGCCACACCTGGCTCCTGGACCTGTCCAGGGGTGCCTCCCAAAACAGTGGGCCATAAAGTGGCTCAACAATGGCCACCAGGTTTGCCAGTTCGATTTGGGTCCACTGGGCAGCTCTCCTCCGCACCATCTCACTTGCTCAGTAGGTTCAAAATGGTGCTCTGCAGCGCGGTTCCACCACATGCAGATGCTGCATGGTACAGCACTGCCATTCCCTATCATGCTGTCACCAAACAGCACGATATTGGTGCACCCATGCCTGACGCATGGCGCCTAGAGGGCAAAGGTCGGGCACAGGGTCAAGGGTCTCTGGTGCACGGACAGCCACAGTGCCATTGGAACCCAATGCGTGTAGCATGATTGGGTGTCTGTGTGCTACCTCCAGTAGCAGCCTACCGTGCTGTTGCCCCAGTGTGCCTATGATGCCCCAGTGCCACAGCGCCATATAGGTGAACATCGCTGTAGCGCCACTGGCACAATGGTGGCCATGCCCTGCATTGCCTTCTGTGCACAGCACGTCAGCAGTGCAGCAGACGCCTGCGTCAGCAACCTGGGCATGTGCAGTGAGGTGTGTACTGCGCATGTCACAGAACTGCGCCCTTGGCTCAGCACGTTCAACACAATTGCGCAAAGCGCAACAACGCGATATTCAGCCGTCATATGCAGATCAGCTAATCAGCCATTCAATGGCGCAGCACTGAAATTTGCATCCACTTAAAGTTGCGCCTCGCCTCATTTGCATGGGTTGCGCTACAAAAGTGCGACTTTGGGCTGCACTGGCCATAGTCGGTTACTGCAGTCTATTGGTGAGTTGCATGCTGTTTGGGAGTGTGGACAGTGGATTTTGGGACATGCATGGGACTGCACAGTCACAGGTAACAACTTTCAGTCTCACAGGCTAAATCATGACTGAGCGAGTTGTGGGAGAGGAGGAACACAGTGGTGGGAGGAGGAGGAGGAGGCCTAATTTCACCAATGCCGAGATGGATGCCCTGTTTGAGGCCTACCTGGATCAGGAGCCGCTTCTCAGTGGACAGCAGGGAACACCACAGGCCCATGCTGCTGCATGGAAGGACGTGGCATGTGCAGTGAACCTGCATGGCAGCCACCAGCGCTCCGTGCAGGAGTGCAAAAAGAAGATGGACACAGACAGGAGGAGGATAAAGGAGAAGGTGGCTGCCATCAGGGCAGCATGAGCTGCGACAGGTGGGGGACAGCCGGAGGTGCTACACCTGACCCCACAGGAGGAGAGGGTTGCTGGCAGAATGCAGCATTGTGCCATTGAGGGTGTTCCGGGTGGTGGCTTCCAGATGGGTGGTAGCCCATCACTGCATGGTAGGTCATGGTCAGTCTATTGGGGGGGCAGGGTAGGTCACATGCAGTAACGTGACTTTGTTTTCCCTCACAGATCCTGAGCATCTGCATGGGTCAGCGGTGGTGGGCCTGTCCACTGAGGCCAGTCAGATGGAGATGGAGGAGGGCCCATCCACATCCACAGGTATACGCGGCTCAGTGCGACAGTGGGCCCACCTGGCTGTCCAGACTGATGTTTTTGGAACAGGTGCAGAGGAGGCCCAGCCCATGTCGCAGTGTGCCAGCATCCACGGATGCCAGCATGCTGTGACTCGGGCTGGTGCCGGGTCCACCACAGATGATGATGTCGCTAACGCCATGGGCAGTGACACGTAAGTGCCACGGGATGGCCACACAGCAGGTAACATCGCAGCCATGGCTGTGGGTGGTGCTGCCGTGGAGGCCTGTGTGTCATCACAGTCCCAGCCTGTGCCTGTCAGCACCAGTGGGGCAGCACCGGTGTGTGTACAGGACAGTGGGACTATTTCGGCCACTGCGGTGGCACCAGTGAGCCCTGGGGAGCAGCAGCCAGAGGGGCAGCATCAGCAGTCGGCTAATGGGCTTGGGGGTACAGGATCAGGGGGCAGCATCAGTGCACCGCCTGTGGACATGCCCAGACCTGGTCCTGGTGTGCAGCGCCCACCCTCAAGGGGTGCTGAGCATCAGGGCCGTGCACACCCTGAGGGACAGGATGCCGAGGAGGATGAGCACACCCACATACTGCAAGCATCAGTCAACCAGCAGATGTGGCTTGCGACATCGGTGGATGCATTGCGTGCAGCTCTGGAGTGGGCAGAGGAGCGTCGGAGCAGAGACACCGCTCTGATCCTGGCAGGGATGGACCGGTTGCGGGAGGATGTGACCGCTGCCATTGAAAGGCAGACACAGGCATTCACTGCTGTCATGGCCACAATGGGCACACAGTTATTTTCCCATGCATCGCAGACACCACGCAGTGCACTGTCCACTCCCCATTACCAGCGTCGTGCGACACCATCCTTGTCGACACCGGGTTCAGCTGTGGGCATCCTGAGCACGCCTGGTGCAGGCATGTTTGCTGTGCTGCAGGCCCCTGTGCAAGCACGGTCACGTTCACGCAGTGGAACCCTTGGGACCATCGGTGCCACCCCATGAGGCCAGTGGTCAGCCTGTCAGTGCTGGCGGTCTCGGCGGGGCCACCCATGCATCCATGGCAGCGGGGCACTGTGGCACATGACTGACCTGTTCCCCAATGTGGCTACTGTCTGGTGCTGCCCTGTGTGCATTGTGTCATTCAGCGGCATTGCATGGGTGGGTACCGGCCCTGCATGTGGACACAGTCCATCTGCACACCCTCCCGGCTGCTGTCCACAGTTGCATGTGCATGATGATGCCTGCATTGCGCTGTACACCAGTGTGCAATGGTGCTCAGCATCTGACACACGCACAAGGACAGGCAGTGGGCGTGGTGGTCTGTGGACATGTGTGTGGCTAGGGGTGGTGTTCTGGGTCGGTGTGCCTCCTACCCTTTGTGCATGTCTGGTGCATTGTGTGTGTGTGTGTGTGTGTGTGTGTGTGTCCATGTGGTATGTTAGACCTCACCCATCCCTGGTGGTGTGTGTGGTTCCATGCCCAGTCACTTCCCTTGACAGCATGCACCTCTGGTGTGTGTCCATGCATGTTTGTGGGTTGTGCCTTAGCCACTGGTGGTTGCACATGGTCCCATGACTTACCTGGGTTGGCTGAAGTGCTCCTCCGTGATGGTGTCCCAGTGCAGCTGTGCCAGCCGGAGCAGTCAGGGGTCCCGTCACCCAAGGGGGGGCTTCCCATCACCATTGTCACCTCATCGTCCCCATCACTGTCCCCCTCTTCAACCTGTATGGCTATCCCACATTCGTTGGCCATGTTGTGCAGGATGCAACAGGCCAGGAATAGCCCACAGGTCTTTGAGGGTCTGTAATGTAGGGCACCGCCGGAGGTGTCCAGGCAACGGAAATGTGCCTTCAGCATCCCGAACACCCACTCAATGACATTACGTGTGGTGACGTGTGCCTCATTGTAGCGTTGCTGTGATGGGGTCACGGGCCGCCGGCAGGGTGTGAGCAGTCAGGGACGGAGTGGGTATCCACTGTCACCTGTGTGTAGAGGGTGGAGGTTAGTTTGGTGATCAGCATCGCCCTGCCCCGGGCCATGTAGGCCACTACCCATGTCACCTCTGACCATGCCCCCCCAGGCCCTATGATTGTCCATGTGGTTTGCATACTCACCCTTTAGGTGGCCAGTGGGGATATCCCTGCTCTCAAATCTGTGGCACAGTGATTACTGGTGCCAGATGAAGGCATCATGTGCTTCCCCAGGGTGCATGGCACAGACATTGATTATGCACCCCCTGGCATCGCACACCACCTGGCAGTTGATGCTGGCATAGCCCTTGTGATTTATATATGCGGCCCCCCTCGGGGCCAGGTGGTGTGCGGATGGCCACATGGGTGCAGTCTATTGCCCCTAGCATGCCAGGCATACATGCTACCCTGTGGAACTCCTGTACGTTTGCTGTGTGCTCCGCCGGTGTGCTGGGGAAATGGATGTACTCCGCAGCATATGGCAGCAGTGCACTGAGGAATTGGGTGAGGTGGCGTGATGTGGCCGACTGGGTTATGCCTGTGGTGTCCCCAGTTGGTCTCTGGAAGGTACCCGTGGTGAGCAAGCACATGCAAGCTGTCACTTTCATCTCCACTGACAGGGCATGGCTCCGTCGTGTGGGTGCCTGCATCACATCACTGCACAGCTCACAGAGCTGCCTCAGAATTGCCCGATTCAGGTGGTACCAGCCCATGATCTCAGTATCACTATACAGCTCGAAGCTGGTGCGGGCTCGGTACTGCCTGTTAGGAGCATACCGTCGAGGGACCCTTCCACGGCCATGCCCCCCCTGCTGCCCACCTTCTCACCCCCCTCATTACTGCCTCCATCTGGATGGTGGCACTGGCCATGTCCCTGGCTTGTGTTCACCCCCCCGGCAGCTGTTTCTGTATTCCCCACTGTCCTGGCTGCTACTTCCCCTGCACCGGGAACACCTGCCTGTGCTGGCCTCACTGCTGTGTGGCGTACTTCCCCCTTCTGCACTGTGGCTCCCCACACCTTCCCCTGAGCCTGTTGATTCCAGGTGCCCTTTCCTGGCCTGCCCTGTGTGTCCCTGCTGCCCAGTTTGTCCTGCTAGAGTTCGGCCTCATGTGCCTTCCTGTAGCGTTCTTAGCTCTCTCCTTGCTCCCTTTATTTTGGCTCATTTCTGCTATGGCAACTTCTTCGCTCCTCTATTGCGCATGGTGCATGTTGTTGAATATCGCACTGCGCCATTTATGCATAGTTCCTCCCCCTTCAGTTGCGCATACATTCATTATCATTGCGCTGTTGCTCAGCGTGATTTGGGGGGACACAACTGCCTCCCGCTGAATATCGCAGAATGGCGCAATCTCGGACTTGCGCAGGCGCAACCCTATTGCGCATGGCTCACTCTTTTGAATATCTGGGCCAAAGAAAAAATAACCATTTTTGTGACTGAAGCAAATAATACGATATCAATAATACCCAACAAGGTTTGGCAGTACTGGAGTATACTGGAACACCCTGGCCCGTAATGAGCCCCGAAGACACAGGGTCCAATACTGCCCACCCTGGAGTGTATTATTGTGGTTAGAAAATGATCATAAGTAAAACATGTTACTAAAATAATGTAAAATATTAAAAAAGAAGTCTGAACAAGGTTAGAAACGAATGTAAATAAGTGTTTCTTGTAAAGTAGTCCCTGTACTGGGCTATGCTAGCCACGAGAGTGCATTGATGTTTAGGATACTGAGTGCATAGCTACCCCAGGTTTTAAGCTGATCAGGAAGAGAACACTCAGGGTGAGTAGTTGTCACATTTGAGTACTATGTAAGCTCTTTTAATTATCAAATTACTTCTTTATAGCGTATGGTGGAATGTTGTTGGGGATGGAAATCCATCTCTCCAACAGCATTGTGCTGCAGTAGGTACGTTATTGTAGCAGTAGTGCTGCACTAGCTGCATAGCTACTGCAGCACAACATGCACATGTGTGTTCCTCAAACTGGAGCGTATTTGCGCATGTGAAGCACGCAAATCTTCACTCCCACAAATGGCCGTGGTGGTGAATGCTGTACCCGAACAGCATTGTTAAAAATTAAACATGGCAAAGTAAGGACTGTATAGTAATATTGTAAACTAAGGAGTTTTTTTTTATTGTGTTTTTGGACCACACACTATAAAACACAATGTATGGTCCACTACCCTATAACAAAGTGTGTGTAGTCTTCTTAAACTTGTCATGGTGACCGAACATCTTGAACTTCGCTCTCGAGGCTCAACAGCTTGCCATGACAACCTGTAGATGACAAGACACACTTGTTATAGATAGTGGACTATACATTATCCTCTATGTTTTGTATTTCTGACAGGGGGTTTGAGGAAGGAATGCAGCTACAGAAGTTAGGAGCTGGACTGGACTGAAGTTGGTCACTGATGTCTAGGCGTGTTGAGTTGTGTCCTTTGTTTTTTACTTTAAAGAGTAGAAGAAGAACACAAGGGAAAAGTATCACATTTGCATGCAGTGTAAGTTGTTTTCTTTGTAAAACTGTTTCTTTGTTGTGTATTCGTGCCAGGTGGTTTGAGGTAGGAGTGCAGTCAGAGAGCACAGGAGCGAGACTTGACTGAGCATGGTTCTGGTGGTGGAGTCGCAGTGACGGCTACCAGTGCTTGTGAGAGTGGGTGGTAGATTGTAGTTTGGGAGGGATGGCTGTACTGTAGTTAGGTACATATTTTTTTCTTTAATGACAATTATTTTGATATGTGTTGTGTGTTTGATTGAATTACTAGGTGTAAGGACTGTTGGGGGGGGTTGCTGCCTCGCCCGCTAAGCAAAAAAGGTGGGAATGAGATGGTGTTCCTGTCCCTGCAACTAGGTTATAGAAGGGATTGATATGGTGAACCAGTCCCTGACCAACAGGATACAGCTACAAGTGAGATGGTGTACCACATAACAGGCAGAAAATTAATGAGATGGCATACTATCACATGCACACTGGTTATAGATGGGAATTACATGGTTTAGAAGTCTCTTACCTTGGGTCACAGGTGGGAGTCAGATATTGTACTATCACCGTCCCCATGTCACAGCTTGAAGTGAGACAGTGTATCATCCCCTGCACCTAGATTACAGTTGTGACTGGATGATGTGCCATGCCATTCACTGAGTTTACAGCTCTGAGTGAGACAGTATACCATCCCCAGGCCCAAGATTACTGAGACGGTGTAATGTAAAACAGGCAAGGAAATCCCTGTGTTCTGACTGGCTGAGAATTGGTTCTAGTCATTGCCTTCAGAGAGCACCACCAATGGCTAGAAACAAGTCACTCTCAACTGGGACAACTACACATCAGAGAAGGTACTAAAGCAACAGTGGTACAAGGTAGACGGGGGTGCCGAGGCACTGTGGATCTCCCTGGAGCGAAGCAATGGCACAGCAATTCACACAGGAGTGATCTACAGGCATCCAGCACAAGGGGAGGAGATGGACAAGGCATTAGCGGAGGAAATACACTGGATGGCAGCAAAGGAGCCTGCTGCTGGGCAATTTTAATATGCAAGATGTGGACTGGACCATCCCAGTGGTAGCCTCTGAAAGGAGCTGACACGTCATAGATTCCCTGCAGGGGGGTTGGCCTCAGGCAGTTGGTGCAGGAGCCCACCATGGACAAGGTGATTCTTGACCTTCTACTAACAAATGATGACAGGATCACGGGAGTCTGGGTGGAATGTCACCTAGGGTCCAGTGACCAATATACATTGTGGTTTAATATTGGTACAATGTCACAGGCGGAGCCGCACAAATGCAAGGGTCATGGATTTCAGGAGGGCAGACTTTGCAAGGATGGGGAGAGGGATCAAAGAAGCCCCATCAATGAAGGAGACAATGGGGAGTTGAGAAGCAGTGATCATACCTAGAAGAAACCATAGTGGAGATGACAAATCAGTGCATTAGACTGAGAATGAATGGCAAAAGAAAGAACAAACCGTTATGGTTCTCAAGGGAGGTGGCAGAGAAAGTTAGGGACAAAAGGGTGGAGTTGTACAAGGATGAGGGGGCATGACATGAGATTGGAGGGGGGGTAGGATAAAGGGGAATGTGAGGAAGTTTTTCTCCATGGAAAGGGTGGTGGATGCATGGACTAACCTACCCCAGGACATAATGGGAGCTAGCACAGTAGAGGGGATTCAAACATGCATGGGATAGGCATATGGTAACCTTAGAGGTGGGAAAGAAAGGTGAAAGCCAATGACCAAGTACAATCAGTGGCCACTGATGCAGGCAGGGAATACAAGCAGACTAGGTGGGCATAACTGGTCCTTATCTGCCATTATACAATGGCAAGAACATTTCCTGGACTCTGATTGGTCAGTGTGTGCCTGAGACAGTGATGATATTACACAATAACATCACTGTGATGATTTTTTGGAGGATTATATTGATTTTTTTTTCAGAAACAAAGATATACTGCCTCACTAAAAATCTACTAAAAACATTTTTATTTCTATCTTTGTTTTGTATAACATCGAGCCATTGTATAATTGCAATAAGGCACTCCAAGGTGTGTGTTATTGTGTAATAACGTCACCTGGTGTGGGAAGCACTCGGCTTTGCCTCGTGCTTCAACCCACCCCAGGAGTGACGTTATTACATGATAATACACACCTTGTCATGCCTTATTGCTTAATCAGTTACTGTGTTACTATGTTACCAAGTGGCATACAGAATTCATAAGCCACTCCCTTCCTGATTTCCATCACAAACATGATTGCAACCTTTACGCTTATATAAAAATGTTCAATTATGCCTTAAAAATAAAAGTTCATTAAATTGAATAAAGTTAGTAAATAATGTAACAATATTTTCACTCCAGAGCCTCTCCTTACACACATGCACAAATTTAAAAAATCAAGTACTACTCATGCTTTCCATTGATAGTGTTTATTTGATGACCATGTAAAATCCCTCTCCTATCCATACCAGTTTATTTATTTATTTTAAGATTCGGAAATAACCTTTGAGCAAGGTGCTCGTTTTCAAAGGTTCCACATCAGTATTAAACAATACAATACATACATAATTTAATACATACATACATACATACATTAAAAGAACTTCAATTCACAAAAAAAAACATTGAAGGGGTAAATTTTACAAAGGTGAGGGAATAATTCAGGCAACACCATGTACAGCCATTAATAACTTGACATATAGCAAGTAAGGGATAATTCAACCATGGCAATGTTCAGGAAATGGATTAATTCTTATAAGAGATGCCCAACTTCAGAATACCCCTGACAAAATGAGTAAGGTTAACAGATGGTCACTTTATTGTTCAGCTGGTATAGTAAAACACATCATTCAGTTTTGAAAAACAAGTGCAAGGCAGCCTGAGTGGGTGGGCTCCATCGAGGGGGTGGCAACGTAGAGGGTAGGCTCAGTCCAGGAGGTGGAGGGCTTAGACGAAGATGAGGATGAGGAGGGGGAGACTAGAGGGAGACTAGTGGGAGAGATCACATTTAGGCAAGAGGGAGAGGGGTGTAGGGGGTGCAGGATAGAACAGTAATGTAAGTGGGAGGCTTTGCATTAAAAGGGAGGAAAGGTAGAATGGGAAGGAGGAAAGGCAGATGCAAAAATGGTAAGGGTGGAAAGACTGGTAGTAGCAAGAGCTCAGGGCATAGGAGGAGAGGAGAAATTTATTAAGTAATAATAATCTTTATTTATTCTGCACCTTTCAATTATCAAGGCGCATTACAAAACTTAAAACAAAGGATAAAAATTCAATTTATAAAATGCAGTAAGATCCGAGAATAACAATACCAATTACAGTAAGCTTTGCTCCACAAATGGGTCTTCAATGCCTGTTTAAACTCCCCCATGGACGTGCACTCCCGAAACTGGCGTGGTAGAGAATTCCAAAGGGCACGGGCCACGTATATGAATGCACAGGCCCCTGAAGATTTCAAAACTACCCTTGGGATCTCTTGCAAACCCTCGTCGGCCGAGTGGAGCATTCACTCTGAGCAGTAAGGAGACAGAAGCTCTTTCAGGTAGTCAGGGCCGAGTCCGTGCAGGGCTTTATAAGTCAGTAATCTGACTTTAAAGGTGATCCACCACTGAACTGGCAGCCAGTGCAGTTCGCGCAACAGTGGTGTAATATGGGAAGTCCGAGGAAGCTCCATTAACAACCAGACTGCATCGTTCTGCACCAGCTGAAGGCGGTGGATATCAACCCCTGGAAGCCCAAAGTACAGGGAGTTGCAGTAATCAAGGCGTGAGGTCACAAAGGTGTGGATCAATGTAGGAAGGTCACCAAACGGAACAAGGTGCTTGATCCTAGTGATGTTCCTTAGATGGTAAAAGGATGACTTAACGACGGCTGACACCTAGGATCGAAGTGTCAGACCTTCGTCAATCATCACCCCTAGGTCCTGCACCAGTTCGGAGGTAAGGAGCTTGGAGCTCCACAGGAAAAGTCCCATAGACTGACTAACGCCCGACCCCCCTATCTAGCGACCAGGATCCACACCCATCACCTCCGTCTTCCCTGAGTTCAACTTCAGCTAACTAGAATTCATCCAATCCTGGATTTCAGTGAGGCAGTTATTAAATACCGCGAGTGCTCTATCCTGGTCAGGTGCAAAAGACAGGTAAAGTTGGGTATCATCAGCATAGCAGTGAAACCTCAGCCCATACCATCTTACAGTGTCTCTGAGGGGCAGCATATACACCTCAAATAACATGGGGGACAGCACAGAGCCCTGAGGAACCCCACAAGTGCATCAAGACACTGAAAAAGGCTAGGTACCTGGTCAGTGGAGTCAGCTCATACTGGGCATATGATTCAGGCTAGGGAAAGGAGGGGGTACCAGACAACTGACTGCTCCTTACCTGACAACCGATAAAAATGAGGTTCTGGATGTACCTGAAGCCTGTGTGTGTGTATGCTACTGGAACTCTGAAGAATTTTGAAAGCATGTAATCAATGTTACCATGCAGTGTGTGTGTGTGTATGTGTGTGTGTGTGTGTGTGGTGGGGGGAGCTTTGAATTCTTCTGTTCAATGGTAAACAATCACACAATGCATTGAATGGGAATAAAGACAGATGACTGACAGGTGAAAAACATCCGTGGAGGGACCAATATACATAATTTAGCAGCTTTTATTTTCTGTGGATTTGAAAACTTTTATACAGCTCATTTTTTAAAAGTTGCCTATGAGCCTATTTTACATAAGCAATATAGCACTCCAGAGATGTTCGTGGTACTAGGTTTAACACACAGTCAGGGGCTGAAGGCACTCAACTTTGCCAAGTGCATCACTATGCCCTTGACATTGGGAAAAAACTAGTTCCACCAGCGCACTGTTGTGCCTTATTGCTTAACCATCCCATGTACACTGCTTACAACTGGGAGTAAGACGATGGATCAATCCTTGCCCACATATTTCATCTGCGAATGAGACAGTGTACCACACCCTACCCCATGGGTACAACTAAGAATGAGATTGTATACCTGTCCTTGCACACAGATTATGGCTCAGATTGATATTGTACCAGTCCCTGACACACATGTTACAGCTATGAGTGACAGTGTGTAACCACCACACTGGAACAAGATTACTGTGATGGTGTTCCATGCCATGCACACTGCTTACAGCTGTGAGTGACATAGTGTAGCAGTCCGTGACCTTGGGTCACAGCTTGGAGTGAGATGGTATTCCATCCCATGCACACTGCTTACAGCTGTGAGTGACATGGTGTAGCAGTCCATGACCTTGGGTCACAGCTTGGAGTGAGATGGTGTTCCATCCCATGCACACTGCTTACAGCTGTGAGTGACATAGTGTAGCAGTCCATGACCTTGGGTCACAGCTTGGAGTGAGATGGTGTTCCATCCCATGCACACTGCTTACAGCTGTGAGTGACATGGTGTAGCAGTCCATGACCTTGGGTCACAGCTTGGAGTGAGATGATGTTCCATCCCATGCACACTGCTTACAGCTATGAGTGACATGGTGTAGCAGTCCATGACCTTAGGTCACAGCTTGGAGTGAGATGGTGTTCCATCCCCATGCACACTGCTTACAGCTGTGAGTGATAGTGTAGCAGTCCATGACCTTGGGTCACAGCTTGGAGTGAGATGGTGTTCCATCCCATGCACACTGCTTACAGCTGTGAGTGACATGGTGTAGCAGTCCATGACCTTGGGTCACAGCTTGGAGTGAGATGGTGTTCCATCCCATGCACACTGCTTACAGCTATGAGTGACATGGTGTAGCAGTCCATGACCTTGGGTCACAGCTTGGAGTGAGATGGTGTTCCATCCCCTGCATCCAGATTGCAGCTGACACTGAGATGGCATGCCATGCCCGAACCTCATTTTACATCTGTGAGTGGGACCGTGTACCATTCACATCCATCAAGATTACTGATATGATATAACATCTCATGCCGCCTGATTGCAGTTGTGAGTGAGATGGTACACCAGTCTCTGCCATCTGCCATCACATTACATCTGTGACTGATATGGTGTATCAGTCCCTCCACCTGAGTGACATTTGTCAGTGAATCATGTCAGCATCAACCATCCACACCCATGTTCCTGATTCTGTTGTCTACACTCGATAATGTTTCTGCAAATATGAAGACGTAATTTGTGATAAATTATCAAACTGAAATAAACATTAGGCCCTATGCACTATGCCTACGCACCATGGAAACCGGGCATGCAGGCATAGATACACTTGAATTCCATGCAGCAGGGTCCCGCGGACCCCTGGCAGCATTCACAAACAGCGCAGATATCATTTACGTGCCTGATCCCATGGCCATGTGGACAGCAATGCGCCGGGGGCAGGTGGGGGGTGTGCTGGGGGCATGCCTGCACTACACCCCATGCACTAAGGCGCTTAGTGCTGCGCACTGTTGGGCATAGGAGGGTGCCGGTTACACCAGGGGGGACCCTGCCGTAATCACTATACACACCCAGCCCCATGCACACGGCTGCCCCAGCACCATTTCCGTAAGCAACCCCCACCCTGAAACATTGTAGCCCCGTTCCCAACTGTCGAAATGCACCCCCACCCCAACACATTGCAGCCCCATCCCTGATTGTCCAAAAGCAATCCCTGCCACAACACATTGCAGCCTCATCCCCAAATGCGAGAGCACCCCAACACACACAATGCAGCCCCATCCCAGTCCTGCGTCACCCCCCACCCCAATGCATGGCAGCTAACCCAGTTCTGCAATTCAATCACCCCCTGCCCCAACACAGGTCAGCCCCAACCCTGGTTCTGCAATGCAATCACCCCTCACTCCAACACAAGTCACGACCCCAGTGTACATCAAAACCGCTTCCCCACACACACACACACACACTCCATGTCCAGTCCAACAACCTGATCCCTGGTCCCCGGATCCCCGTAGTACCAGTGGTGGACAGTGGACCCCCCACCCGTGACACCGACAACCCCACCCCATACCTGTTATTCAGTGTTCGCCCGGAGGGCAGCAGCATGCCCTCCGCACACCTCCTCGGCTGTTGGCCATCCAGTTGATACTGACACTGTGCTGCCTATATATAGCAGCATGCTCCCAGCATCAGTTGGACTGACAGCGCCAAGGAGGTGTGTGGAAAGACTGTGCCATTGGCCATCCAGGGCAACGGCACTGACTAACAAGTATGGGGTGGGGGTTAGGTGCCGTGGGTGGGCACTGTCCACCAATGTCGACTGTGGGGACACCAGGATCTGGGGTTGGTGGCCCGCACAGAGTGTGTGGGGAGGGAGTGGTCTTGATGTACACCAGAGTCGGGGCTGACTTGTGTTGGGGTGGGGTGGTGATTGAAGTGCAGTACCTGGTTGGGGCAGAGTGGTGTTGGGTCGGGAGTGATTGAAATGCAGAACTAGGTCGGAACTGCTATGCATTGGAGCAGGGGGTGATTTCCAGGATCGGGGACGGGGCTGCATTGTATGTGGGGAGGGTGCTTTCTTGCATTCAGGGATGGGGCTGCAATGTGTTGCAGCAGGGGGTGCTTTTGGACAGTCGGGGATGGGGCTGCAATGTGTTGGGGGGTATGCCTCACATACACATGGGTGGGGGGTATGCTTACTGTACAATGGGGTTGGGGAAAATGAGTAATGGGGAAGCTTTGCTTATTGTACAATGGGGTTGGGGCTGACATGTGTGGTGTGTGGCCACGGTACTCCAGGGGCTTGGTTAGGGGTCCTCCTGCCAATTGGGCATGGCCGTGTGGGTCCAGGTGCCTGCATTGGCGATTCACGCACCTGGACCCGCGCCTTCTTGTGCCAGCGATCCACTATGGGACCCAGGATGAGCATCCAATTGGATGCCTGCCTGGGTCCACTACTCGACCTCCAGCTGCCCTGTGCAGTCCTGAGTGCTGGGGAGGGGGCAGGGCCATGGACAGGTGCCCGTGGGTGCATGCGGTAGTGAATACTGCGCAATCTGTGCCTCTCCTGAGCCACGGAGCTATGCAGATAGGGTATGCACCTTAGGTGTGTATTTCCCACCAATTCATGCATAGGCACTATTATCATGGTTAAGGAAGGAGTTGAGCATGTCACTTACCACCTCAACTTGCACTGAGTTATGATCTGCCTCCTGAGCACTTGTGGACTCAATGCAAGTGACTGACACCTCATATGCTGACATGCACTGTTCACACACAAAAAAGACGTATGACATGGATGTTCAACATCTTTCATGAAAAGAGAAGCATTTGTATATTTGACAAGACCAGTACGGAACGTGGCATTACAAACAGTACACTTACTGAGGAGCATAGAATATATAGAACAGCACATAGCATTGCTGGCAGCACCTTTACGTGATAGTCAAGCACATTGAAAAAACACAAAACTGTGCATATTGACATAAAATGAATTGTACCTGTGTGCTCATGTAAAAAGAAGCAATACAACTCAAGAACCCTCACTGAATATGTGTAATTACAGAGTAAGCAAGTATTTAGAAAAATAATGCTATCAAACATGTACCACAGCGTACATTGACCTCACCAAGGCTTTTGATACTGTTCACTCATTACTCCTACAACAACTCACTTATACCAGCCTTGCAGATGAACCTGTGGCATGGATCACTAGTGACCTCAAAGGCAGGTCCCAACAGGTTAAAATAAACAAGGCCCTATCTGAAAGCTGCGAGGTCCGCTCAGGGGTCCCGCAAGGATATATCTTAGGTCCGCTGCTCGTTGGCATCTTCCTAAATTGCCTCCCCCAGGTCTGCACAGACAACATGCCTTACTATATGTAGACACCACCATCCTCTTTACCAGTAGCCCAGACCCTACCACCCTGCAGAAAAAACTATAAATAGACTTCTCCATGGTGGAATCATGGTTCATAGAGCATAAACTCCGTACGAACTATAAAAAAACAAAGATCATGCATGGGGCATGGGTTACAGATTGAGGAAGAACAGTTCAAAGGTAACATTAGGATGTACTATTTCACAGACAGGGTGGTGGATAAGTGGAATAGGCTCCCGGAGGAGTTGGTTGGAGAAGCAACAGTGGAAGGTTTCAAAGGCGCATGGGACAGACACAAAGGATTGTTGAGGGTGGGAGTGGGGAGGCATGTCCTAGCATATAACAAGAAAAATGGACAGACTAGGTGGGCCTATCGGTCCTTTTCTGCTATCACACTTCTGTGTTTCTATGTTTCTATGCTGCTTTCAAAGCCAAACAGTAAATTCAAATCCCATCACCCCACCATCCAAAATAATATAGGCACCACATTGGAATTAGTCCAAATGTTCAAGTGTCTTGGGCTCACTCGACAACTCCCTCTCTTTTGCCCACCATGCTGACTATGTTGCAAAGGCAGAAAACACTAGACTAGGCCTACTATACCACCACAAGCACTGCCTGACTACGGAGGCACTCCAATCTGCAGTCCGTAGTAGAATCATCCCTATCATTTACTACAGACTACTGCCTCTGACACTACGCTTAGCAGAGTTAAAACTGCCCTCAACAAAGCCTGCAGATTCATAACAGGTGTCAATTGACTAACACACACCTGTGACCGGTATGCCCAGTCTAACTGGCTACATCTCAATGGGAGAGTAATATACCAGACCTGCCTACTAGCCAAGAAAATTACTCTCAGGCTACCCCCCCCCGCCCTCCAGGGAATTCTCAACCCCATATCCAACCTCCGCAGGACTAGAGGTATGACCAGTCATTCTTATAAAGTCCCTTTCTTCTGCACAACAAAGGGACAGAGGTCCTTTGATTACCATGCCCCTTACTGGTTCACTGGCCTACCAGCAGATATCGCTGCTGAACTTAAGATCAAACTGTTTAAAAATAAGCTTTGGGCACACATTACAGCCACTAGTAGCTGTGACTGTAACCTATAGCCCTCCACCCCTAACCAAAATGCTTAGCTCCACTACTCCTCTTCTACCCCCCGCTCCCAGCCCCTCCTTACCCATCTACCTGCCCCATCTCCCCTCCTTGCCAGTTCCTCCCCACCTACCCCTCTCCCATCCCTTTTTCATCCCCCTACTTCACCCTTACCGCCAACCTATCCTATTTAATGACAAGGCCACTGTCTGCATCTCAGTAACCCTGCTTGCCCTATCTAATCTTTCCAGTCTCTTCACCCTACCTTTTTAACCTTGACTTCCTCACCTACCTGTAGTGGTTGTCTCCCCTGCTTTTTACTATTCTCGGCCCTAAGTCTTTCTGGCAAAGCTTCAGCCGCACAATTGCCCAGTCCAAGTTTCTTTACTGTCCTCCTTGGTCTTCCATCAGAAAACTCTTACTTAAACCTATCACGTAACTTTATCTTCCACTTCTTTTCTGTGCCTTATAGCACTACGTTTATTTCCTTAGACACCACACTGCATGTATTTTACTTGTTGTATTTGTACCCGATTATATGTTATGATGTCCTTTGTTACTTAACATGGAACTTTTGTAAATGAGCTTTCAGCTCAAAGGTTTTGTAAATCTGAGATTTTAATAAATAAAATAAAAAATAAATAAAACAAGCAGGATAGTCTATCAATATAGTAAAGTACTGTGAAGTACTACATACACTGGTGTTTTACATCATGACACTCATTGATCTGAAGACACATTCGATACATTCAGTGATTGCATACCACACAATAGGTAACATGAAAGGACCACATTACTCCATCTGACCCCCCCCCTCCAACAACACAAACAGATGCTGGGAACACTCACGTATAAAATGGACAAATAAATTCCTGTGTCCTGACTGGATGAGACTTGGTTCCAGCCATGGCAGTAAGAGAACACTACTTAAGCAATAAGATGCATGAGGGACATTGGTAGTACTAGGTTTACCCCACAGTCAGGGGTGTTGTAAGACATAAGGCAAAGCTGAGTGCCTTCAGCCCCTGATTGTACCCAAAGTGCCTTATGACTTATATAAAATGGGCCCTCGGACTACTTTTAAAAAACAAACACTGAAATGCTTTCGAAGCCACAAACAATAGAATAAAATGTTCTTAAATATTGCAAAATATTCTATCCACATATGTTTTTACCTGTCAGTTATCCATCTTTATTCACATTCAACACATTGTGTGATTGTTTACCATGGATTATAAAATGAGTAAAGAAATCCTTTACCCTGATTGGTCAAAAGGCATGTCCTTACCTGTCAACAAACTAAAAGGTGGCACTACTTTCCGCATACCTTAACTTCCATAAGTGAAAGAGCAGCAATATCATTGAGCAACTGATGTCTTCCATCAGTCCCTCTGCAACAAAACTGATCTTCCATCACAAACATGGCTGCTACCTTCACACTGTAAAAACCTTCAGTTGGGCCCTAAAAATAAAACTACCTTAAATAAAAAATAAAACAAATGAATTAAACATTGTTTCCCTGATCATCACACTCTCCTTACGCACATGCACAAATTAGAAACATTAAGTATTGTTTATAGTTTTCATTACAACTGTTTCTTTACTAACAGTGAAAAATACCCCTTCTGTCTTTTCCTGCTCATCAGGGAAATCTCTTCTGCTTGCCTTGGCAGTGAGATAATTGAGTCACTGGCTCTAAAACAGGCCTTTGTTGTTTGTGTGTACAGTATGTTGGGAGAGTAACATTCTACTAGTGGAACTGAGCAGAATCTTGAATCCCTGTATTCCATGGTAAACATTACATGGGTAAACATTCCATGACAAACCTTCTGTGACTTGAATGAGGGTAAAAATAGAAAAAAAAACAGGATGAAGAAAGTAGGCAATACAGTAATAATTTATAATAACTGGCAAGGCATAATATCAACCCATTTTCAAACACTGCCAAAAGTCATATCAACTCGCAGGTTGATATGAAAAAACTCATATCAACCTGTGAGTTGATACGACTTTTACATTCTCGCGCTGAGAATCCTAGCAAACCAGCGTACACAGAGAGATGCAGCACGAGATGGTTCTCCAACGGCAAACACGAACAGGCAGTACGCACATCACAAAAAATCAAAACAAATAAACCAGAGAGAGTCATAATATAAAGATCTATCACAACTGAGAACCGTTTCATAGCTGCGTGTAATAGTGACAGGGAAAAGTTCATAAACGAGCAAGAAAACCAAAACACCATACGTAAGACAGCAAGCGACCTCAGAATATTCAAAAGTTACCTTGCTCACAGAGAAGACTGTTGAAATGTCCACAGCATCTCACCTGCAGAATTAGATAAAATTCTCGCAGATTTCATATTCTGTGTAAAAAAAAACAGACGGATCTGAGTACGAGCCTAGAAGCATAAGGGAAATAGTAGCAAGCATTGACCGTCATTTACAGTGCCAAAAATACACCGCCTCAATTTTCCAGGGCCTTGAAACTGACTTCCTAGAAACAAAGAAAGCACTAAAAGCAAAATCAAAATACCTAAAGAAACTTGGAAAAGGAAACAGGCCCCTGAAAGCCCAGCCATTGTCTGAGGAGGACATAAACCTACTGTATTCGACAGGCACGATTTCATTAAGCAACCCAGTCTCATTACTGAATTTCCTTTTTTTTCACATCGGCATGCATTTTGCTCTACGTACGAAAGAGCAATATGATTTAGCATGGGGTGACATCATAGATAACAGAGACACTGAAGGCAATAGATACCTGCAGTACAGGGAGCGACAAACCAAAACACGAACGGGTGAAAAACCCCAAAATGTCAGGCCAGTAAATCCCTGTCTGTACAAAAATCATAGCAATCCAGAGAAAGATCAACTATTGGCATATGATAAATATAAGGCAAACAGACCTATAAGTATGCAAACAAATGATGCCCCATTCTACTTAGCTCCCAAAGTGAATCAGAAACCAGGCATGTCACTTTGGTACAGAAGCATGCGAATAGGTATGAATAAGTTGCGGAAAATGATGCAAAAAATGAAACTTTCAGCTGGTCTCCCTGAGGAAAAATGCATCACCAACCACAGTACCCAGAAAACCAGTATTCAGCGACTCATTGATGTTGACATCCCACCCACGAAGTCCAGCAGATTTCAGGGCATAAGAATATAAAGAGTATAAATAATTACTCTGTTTTAAGTGAAAAGAAACAGAGACTAATTTCCAATCTTTTCAATCAAGCACCTGAAAGTACCTCATCTGATGTCTAATCACAAAGAAGCAACTCCTGTGGCAAAGAGAAATGCCCAGCAAGTAGTCCCCTCAACTTCCAGCCTCCCCGTCGATGAGAGTACACGGAGCCTGCAGACCCTGTTTGGAAAAAAATGCATGTATACAATAATTCAATGGCGCCGCCGAGAAAACGTCCATGTGTGCCTGCAGATTCAGATTCCAACTAACAGGTATGTATCATAAAATTAATCTAAAAACAGAGAAGCCGTAGTTTACATAGAAAAACACATTAACAATGCTTAAAAATGTTTCTCTGCAAAACATACTTTCACCACTATCCCTTACTCTTTTCCCAGGTTGGCTGACCTTTCACCTCGGAGCTGAAGAAGCAACACTCGAGTTTTTCAACAAGTAACAAGTTGTTAGTTTTTAAATCTAATTAACTTTAGAATATAATAAAAATGTTGTTAAAAAAGTAAGTGCTGATCTTAAGCTTTAAGTCATATGAACTTTCCCCTCTTACTGAACCTATGCCGAGATGATGCAGCCTCAATGTATTTGAACTTTTCGATGAAACGAACATAGAGGTACCATTACTGCAGTCTGTTTACTCCACTGGATGTAAAAATATGTAGTAAAATCAGCATTGTCTGCTTTCTATTATAAGGATAAAAGTATATGTAGGTGCTGCATATGGAGTCATTTGATTTGAGAACAGTATTTGATTTGAGATCAATATTTTTTCTTTTGCCAGTTATTATATAAAATAAAGCATATGTAGGTGGTTGATATGGGGTTTTTTTACACACCCTCGATGTGTGATAATATTTAAACCTCTTGAGCTGCGCTCTTAAGGTTTAGATATTATCACACATCTTGGGTGTGTAAAAAAACTCCATATCATTCACCTACATATGCATTATTCTCTATATAAACAAAGAGAAAATGTGGGAAACTCAGTTACATAGGTAGAGGCAAACTCAAACTGCTCAAATAATGCATTGCTGTCCCTCCAACTCACTGGTTTAGCATTTTTTAGTGAGCTGCTATTCAATCAATTTTACCACTCTTCTACTCAGGTCTGGGGACTATTTTTCAGCATATTTAAATAAAATAACATATTATTATTAACTATTTAATAATGTGTCCAGAGTTTTGATTAATTGCTATAGAAATAGTTGTTACCCATTTTATAAGCGTGATAAGACACTTCAGGATGTGGGTTGTTGATTGATAAAAGCACTACCCAGCTGCTGTAGTCACTCAGTGCAAGCGCCTCATGCCGAACAACGCACCTGGGGGCATGCTCTTATCAATCAACAACCCACACATTGTCGTGTCTTGTTGCTTTCATAGAATTATTCAAAGCTCTGCATTATTCCAATAGTAGAATGCTCCCTCTCCAACACCACACACACACACACACACACACACACACACACACAATGGTAACATGGAATACATGAATCCAAAATTCTTCAGAGTTCCACTGGCATACGCATACATATACACACACACAAACACACACACACACTTACTTCAAGTTGAGCCAGAACCTAATTTTATCTGTTGCCAAGTAAGGAGCAGAAAGTTCAGTGGCAGACTGGTCAGGACAGGAGGAGGAGGATTTTTCATGGTCATCAAAGAAATACCAGCAGTGAAAACTATGAATAGTACTTAATTTTTTTATTTAGTTGTGTATATGTGTAAGGAGGGCATATGAGTGTAAATAACAATAGGGTATTTACTTATTTTGTTTAATTTAATGGACTTTTACTTTTTATGGCCAAGTTGAAGGTTGTTATGAGTAAAGGTTGCAGACATGCTTGTGATGGAAATTAGGAAGTTAGGTTAGTAAGTTGCTTATGAATTCTGAGTTGCATTGGTTGTCATGGACTTATTTTTAGCCATTGGTGCTGCCTTCTGAAGGCTATGGTTAGAACCAGCTCTCAGCCAATCAGGACACCAGGATTTCCTTTCCCACTCTATATCAATGACTAAAAACAAGTCCAAGCCAATCATGTCAAGTAATCAAATTCATAAGCCACTTATTTGGTAATTTCAATTACAAACATGGATGCAGCCATTCTCCATATATACAAAATATAAATATGCCCTAAAGTTGAAAGCCCAGTACATTAAATCTGCAAATAAGAAATTTAATGTTATTTTCAGTCATGTGAACCTCTGTACGTACATACGTACATACATACATACACTTTTTTTAAAGGACTAGTCAGAGTTTCTATTATTGTTGTTTCGTTGATGACCATGAAAAATCCACCTTCTATCCCTACCAGTTTGCCATGCAATTCATTGCTCCTTACCTGGCACCAGATAAAATTCAGGTTCTTATTCCATTTCAGGCATGTCTCTGTCTGTATGTGTATGCCAATGGAACTAAGAAGAACTTTGAATTCAAGTATATCATGGTACTACTGTGTTTTGGGAAGGGGGTGGTGTGGGGAAAGAATTGTACTATTGGCATAATACAGAGCTTTGCATTCTTGTATTCCATGGTAAACAATCACACAATGTATAGAATATGAAGAAAGGTAGATGACTGACAGGTGAAAAACATCTGTGAAGGGACTGTTTGACATTATTTTGAAGAAGAAGAAGAATCAGCATTTATATAGCACTTTTCATAAACAGTGTATCCCAAAGCACTTTACAAGCAATGCTAGACTGGTAGTGAAGTGACAGAATGTGTAGTGATGGTCATATCACACATCAACACCCACACGCAGCCTGGATAATTGCACAAACTGGATTATGGGAAGGGGAATGTTGGCCAGGACACTGGGAATTTTGCAATGTTTTATTATATTTATTGTGGATTCTAAAACTTTTAGAGTGTCTGTTTTCTTAACAGTTGTCTATTGGCAAATGTTATATAAGTAATAAGGCATGACGGGGAAGTTGGTCGTATAGGTTTTACCCAACAATCAGTGGGCTGTAGGCACTCAGCTTCATCTACTTCATAACTACGCACTTGACCATGGGGGAAAATAATACAACCAACAAGCCATTGCGCCGTATAGCTAAAATATGGTTAAGGACATAACAGGGTTTGATACATTCAGAAGCAAAACAAAACAAAAAATGTCATCTGTAATTCATTTCAAATAATAAACAAAGAGCAGATTGATTGGTAGCTGTAGCTCTTGGCAGATGACAGCAACACGTGCAACAAACTCGAAAACCCGAAAAGGGTGTCCATGATGCCACAATGAGCATGAGTAATGACAAAGACAAAAGGATAAGCAACCCAATGTCACTTTGCATCCCTTGCTGGAATATATGACAAACCCAGTGCAGGTACTGGCCTACAGGTGCAGAGGGTTTAGCCACTGGATGCCACACATGGCACCAGGCACACCACCTATGCCAAGAGTTCTGAAGAGAGCCCATGAAGACAGTGGTCTGCAGTGGGGGGGCAGCTGGATTGAGATGCCGTCAGGTAGGTCTCTAGTACCGAGGATGATTACGAGTGTCACAGACAGACAGAGATGTGGCATTAGGTCTGGCAGGGAAGATAGGGATGGTACTGGAGACACAGTGCAAATGGTCACCTCCAGGCCCATGCATGACCATGCAGTGGTTCACCAGGATGCAAGTGGGAAAATGGGGAAGAAATAAGAAAGAGAAATAAGCAATATAATATATTGGGAAAATGGGAAGAAATAAGAAAGAGCAATAAGCAATTACTATATATATATATATATATATATATATTGTGACACTTGGACAGTTGGTTCTGATTACACTAAGATTTTGGCAATATGAAATATGCAAGCAATAATACCCGACAGGGTGGGCAGTATTGGGCAATACCGGACCGCCCAGAGGCGTAATGAGGCCCAATGCCGCAGGCGGAAGGCCTTATAGCCCCTGGAAGGTCCGGTATTGCCCATACCACCCACTCTGGAGGGTATTATTGTGCTTAGAAAATGGGCATGTTATAACAAAAACAAGTTTAGTAAAAAATGTTTGTAAAAAATTGGTCTAATATATGTTTTGAAATGAAATAGTTCCCTCCGCTAATACTATCCTTTTACAGCCTCTGTAGTTTAAACTCTTGGTCCTGGTTGTCATGGTTACTCTACCCCCCCATCACCAGTAAACCTGCTAAGGTTAAGGGAACAAGCCTATTTTAAATCGGATGGATGGGAAAAATGTCTTCTGTGGTTTCCTTCTATCTTTTTTTTTGCCTGCCCCTGCTAGAGTTGTGGTAGTAGCTAGAGAACGCGGGTGCACTGAGAGGGACAAGGGAGCAGAGCATCGGGAGCCCACCAGCAATCAGGTGCGAGTTGCTAGTTTCTAAAAAATTTAAACAAAATGACAAGGCAGGGAGTAGTGTGGAAGAAGGCTGAGAGGGCAGGTGGCCATATGATTTTTTTTCTTACCTTATCTTGCTGAGCTTTGAGAATTTACGTTACCGCTGTTAGCTGTTGTCGAGTAACGCTTGTGTGGCAGATAGCCAGGGAAGCGGGTCATGCAGACTGACAGTCACTTCCTAAAGGAGCGTTATCTTAGTGCCAGCACTTTTTTCCTTAGCAAAAACAGTGTTTCAGCAGCTAGACCCGCTCAAATTCCTCCTTCTGCAATAATTTAAATTTTTTTAAGAGCCATTTACAACGTCGCCTCTCACTGCCGCCCCCCCACCCCCGTGCTAGTGAAAGACCCAGATCTCCGTGTGAATGCTGGCAGGAGTACAAGATGTGGAGCTGAGGGAACAGTAAAACGGAAAAAAAATGTAAGAAAGCATTGAGTGGTATACAGCCTACCTGCTCGTCCAGTCGCTCTAATTAGAACTTACACAGTGAATGAATGAAAGACAGATTTGGGAGAATGGGGCAGCGCGTGACCATGTATATACTATAGATCGCTGCTTTAATGCGTAGCTTCAATTTGAAGGGGGGCTCAAGGTTAAAGAAAGACAGAAAAAAGTCATGAATGAGCCCAGTGAATTAGAGGATTATGTATGATTTGAGAGTTGGCACTGAGTGTTGGGGACCAGTATTTCTCACTAAGCGAGGGGAAAAAATGGCAGTTATTTGAAATTCAGCTGTGTGATTTTGGCCAATCATCAAGCAGGATGGGCACAAAGATACCTGTATGGGTGAAAAGGCATTTGGGCTGGCACCTTTTATTTCCTGGGCATCTATTGAAAGTTAATGTACCCTTCTGGCAAGGGTACTAGCCAATCAGATGCCAGGAAATAAAAAGCCCATTTTCTAAGTAGTGGGATTGTATACTGTCTTGCTGAAATGACACATCAACCCCGGCCCCCGGTATAATTTCAAAGGACAGGATGTAGGTTAAACTACAGAGATCTGGAATGCAATTAACTTGTCAATTGCTTTGAAATCAGTCACTAAACTATGCATTTTATAATGCCCTCAGGATAATCCTTTGATTGCACTTGGTGTCAAGAGGAAGGGGTATATGTATTTGTTTGGGCGTCTCCTCAGGAAAAGTCCTTTGATGACACTTGGTGTCATAAGAAATTGGCATATGCATTTGGTTGGGCATCTTCAGAGGAAGCCAGTTAATTCATCAAAGAGTCTTTCATGTCTTTGTGAAGCAGGGAACTGCTCCTGGATGAAAGGAGATGCTAGCAGATCACATACTAGATGGGGAAGTCATAGGAAGAGAGGAGGTTTGCTGATGTCGCCTATTTTTTAAAATACCTTATTAGGACATCCTGTGTTGTAAATATAAATTTTAATACACCGAGGAGGAGCTAGGTGACCTCAGAGAGAAGGCTGGCTCAACACTGTTTTTAAGTATGCTGCAGCTGACCTTTAGGGACACAGAGATTCATATACTTGGACTAAGAGAAGGAACATCTAAGAGCACTGAAAGATTCTAAGAAATACCTTAGATAAATAAGTCTAATGGTTGGTAGGAATTTTGCACTTTAAAACCTGTTTTCTTTTTAAGATTGTATGCGTTGGGATATTTTGTTCTGTATTTACTGTTTACCTATTTTTATCTATCTTAAAGTAAAGATATATATTTTAAAACAGAAACTGCCTGGTGTGCCTTTAAACTTCTTTTTTCTGTAAGTGAAGCTTAGATGGTTAAGTTTGACACTGTGCTTAAGCTTATTGTGATACCAAATTGGGAAACAGGTAAGAGTTTCACTAAGGTCTTGCATAGAGTTTTAAGGGTTCATTTTGTAATACCTGGTTGGGTGCCTGTAGGCGAAAGATATCGGGCATTTCCAAGAAGAGCAGAATTATCTGAGCCTATACATTGGGTACGCTAGCAAGAGGTTAATAGTTTGAATCCCTCCAGAACTTGGGACAAAAGGTGACTCGAACCCACAAAACGGACAGGAGGGTTACCCTGTTTTGTTAACTGTTCACAGTACTATGCTCAGGGGTTGGCACTTTGGAAGTAGAGGGCTGACCTGCTGCGTGGGGTTGTGACAGATTATATATATATATACACACACAAGCACACCAAGGGAGGGATACTGAGGCTTAATAAAGGGGAAGGAATGTGGGCAGAGGGTGACAGTGAAAAAGCAGGAATATCGAATTAATATTTCTGCTCAGTATTCAAAAAGGAAGAGGAGGGGGAGGTACCTAAACCAAACTAGAGAAACACTCTGGATAGGGGGGTCAATACCAGTCCATTCACAGAAGAAAGGGTTCTGAAAGAACTAGTAAAGCTGAAGATGGACAAAGTAATGGAGCCTGATGGGATTCACCCAAGAATTCTAAAATAACTAAGGGTAGAACTAGTGACACCACTGACTACTCTCTTTAACAAATCATGGGAGGATGGG
Organism: Neoceratodus forsteri; assembly: GCA_016271365.2. Lineage (NCBI taxonomy): Eukaryota > Metazoa > Chordata > Ceratodontiformes > Ceratodontidae > Neoceratodus > Neoceratodus forsteri. Next base: position 502,760,455 of record CM057456.1, read on the forward strand.
GTGCTACCTAAGGACTGGAGGAGGGCAGATGTGATTCCTCTTCTCAAAAGTGGGAGAAAAGCAGAGGCAGAAAACTACAGACCAGTTAGTTTGACCTCAGTGGTAGGGAAAATGATGGAATCACTTCTGAAGGAAAAAATTGTTGAGTACCTAGAAGCCAGTGGGGCACAGGACCCAAGACAGCATGGATTCACAGTGAGAAGGTCATGTCAGACAAATCTAATTGATTTCTTTGACTGGGTGACCAAAGCAGTAGACCAGGGAGGGGCTGTGGACATGGCCTACCTAGACTTTAGCAAGGCATTTGACACAGTCCCGCACAAAAGACTAACAAGCAAATTAGCCAGCCTGGGAGTGGGTTCCAGGATGGTAGCCTTGGTAAAACACTGGTTGGACAACAGGACAAGGCAGCATGGATTCACCATGGGAAGGTCATGTCAGATGAATCTAATAGATTTCTTTGACTGGGTGACCAAAGTAGTAGACCAGGGAGGGGCTGTGGACGTGGCCTACCTAGATTTTAACAAGGCATTTGATACGGTCCCACACAAAAGATTAACATACAAGTTAGCCAGCAGTGGAGTGGGTCCCAAGGTGGTAGCCTGGATGAAAAATTGGCTGGACAACAGGATGCAAAGGGTAATAGTAAACGGAGTCCACAGTGAAGAAAGGAGGGTAACTAGCAGGGTACTGCAAGGTTCAGTACTGGGACCGGCCCTTTTTAATGTCTTCATAAGTGGCATTGCAGAGGAACTAGATGGAAAATGTATCTTTGCAAATGACACAAAGATCTGCAACAGGGTTGATACACAAGATGGAGTGGAAAGGATGAGAAGGGACTTGGCAAGGTTGGAGGAATGGTCAAATGTATGGCAGCTTAGATTCAACACAAATAAGTGCAAGATAATGCGCCTAAGAAACAAAAACCCAGGGGAAGAATACATAGTGGGGGGTGAGATACTGACAACTACAAAAATGGAAAGGGACCGGGGGGTAATTATATCAGATGACCTAAAGGTGGGCAAGCAATGTGAGAAGGCAGTAAGGAGGGCTGGGGGGATACTGGGATGCATAGGGAGAGGCATCAACAGTAGAAAACAGAAAGTTGTTATCCCTCAGTACAAACAGTTGGTGAGACACATCTGGAGTATTGTGTGCAGTTCTGGAGACCCCATCTCCGCAAAGACATAGACAGAGTGGAGGCTGTCCAGAGAAGGGCAACCAAAATGGTGCAGGGTCTGCACCAGAAGAAATACGAAGAGAGACTTAAGGAGCTTAATATGTGTACCCTCGAGGAAAGGAGGGAGGGGGGACATGATAGAAACTTTCAAGCACCTCAAGGGAATCAAGAAAGTCCAAGAGGGTAGTATCTTTCAGAAAAAGAGATGTGCAAGAACAAGGAGACACAATTTGAAGACAGAGAGGGGACAGCTCAGAGGTAATGTGAGGAAGTATTTTTTCATGCAGAGGGTTGTGGATGCATGGAACAGCCTTCCTGAGGAGGTCATGGAGTCAAGAACAGTGGGGGAATTCAAGAATGCATGGGACAGACATAAGGCAGTTCTAGTGGAGGGTAGGAGGAAGTAGGCTGTTGGTTAACTAGAATCTGCAGCTTATCCATCAGGTAGGAAAATAGGTAGACTAGGTGGGCTAAGTGGTCCTTATCTGCTGTCAAATTCTATGTTTCTATACTGGCACGGTAGCGCCACTACAGTTAGGGTTGAGTAAGCACTTTAATGTCAAACCTCAAATTTTGCACCTTAATAACTTTGCCACCGTATATTGGATTTGCCTGAAATTTTGCATGCATGGTCTGGTACCATAGATCTCTGGATCTGGCAAGTTTAGTTATGGTCAGATGTATGGTTGTGGAGCTACAGAACACCAAAAAAATTGACTTTTTGTGCATTTCTTTGCTCGCGCCCACAGCCTGCACGGTTTCTCAGTTCGGTCCAAAATCTTCATGGAAGATGCCATCTGGATCACCGGTGTGCCTTTTGAAGATTTGGTGTAAAAATATTAAACCATTAAAAAGTTATTTAAAAAACAAATTTCCCATTATAGTCAATGTGGGAAAAATGTATGTGCGTCACGAAAGTTTTGCAAATTAACTTTAACTTTCGCAAATACCCATTTTACTTTTGTGATTCGGCCATCTTGTTTTCAGTTAGTTAGAGAGAAAAATGCTTGGCATTTAAATTTGGGATCCTCTAGGTGAACACTGACTGTTGGGTTTACATAGTCGGGTCCTGAGGATGCCAGCTCTATCTTTTTTGGGGGTAAAACCCCCCAGAAATGCCTTTTAAAACATTAGGAAAAAAATACTTTTGCAAATCATGAAAGAAACGGCCAAAATACTTTCGCAAATGCAAAAGTTTTGTGCTACTTTTTTCTAAACCCCTGTGATTTGCGAAAGTATTTTAAAAAACAATCTTTGCCCTCCTCCTGCAACAAAATGGTTGGGTCTTTTGGGCTGAAATTTGCAGGATTGCAAGCCCTGGTCCCACAGATATTCCTTTTTGTGGTTTGGTGGCAAAATATTCAAGGGGCAAAAAGCTACAGCGTTCCGAAGTTGAGAACTTTCCCATAGTATACCATCGCGGTGCCCATGACGCCTTTTAGTGCCCGTATCTTGAAAACGAAGCAAGATACGGAGTTTTCACTATTGACAGCTTAGTTCATCTTCAAAACAAGTTTCAAAATCATAGATGACACCTGCAGTGGAATTTTTTCCTACTTGCTACAGTTACAGAGATATTGACAAAAAACATGTTCCAAGGGTTCCAAGGGAGCCTTTTCGGTGCATGTTGGTGCCCATATCTCAGCAATGATGCAAGACATGGATTCCATTGACTATGTCACATGAAGTACTCACTGTCATGATTACACCAGTACTGGAATTTTTTTCTGAGCTGTTACAGTTGCTGAGATATTAGCAAATTAGTCTTACAAGGGTTCCTTGCCCTATAGGGCTGCTGTATGGCTGTGTAGTTATGTATAAGTGGGAGCGCAGGGCCTGGAGGGCACATGCTCCCACATGCACATACCATTATGACCAAAAAATGGACAATGTGAAGGGAACACAGGGTCCAGAGGGCCCACACTCCCACTAACACACACCACTTACATTACACTTTCTCAAAAACAAGGGAACTTCATTACAAAAAACTCCATTAATGCATCAGTTAGGGTTAATAGTACAGTGACAAAAGTTGGGAAATGTGCAGTTAGGGTTCAAAACACTAACTCCGCACCCCCCCACACACACACATATGCAAGACACCTGCAAGATTGTAAGACACTATACCACTCTGTCACATCTGTAACCACAATAATCACAATACTGTACTTATTTCACATAACACTATGTAATGAAAAAACAAATATAGTATCATCAACTCTATACTGCCAGCACAGTATGATGACATATTATTGCTGGCATATCTTCTTCATACGCTGAGACTTAGTCTGTACACATTTTCAAAATATTGACTATCATGTGTCACTATTCAACAATTGAATTGCTGCAGGCTACCACATGGGCATGTAGTAGCAGGAAAGATAGAGATGACACATACTACTTTTAAGATACTGCTCAGGTATGAAACTAGTACCACCACACAGGGGTTGTATACAGACCCCCTTCTCAGGGGGGAGGAAATGGACAAGAAAATGATAGAAAGTATACTCAGTATGGCAGAAAAAGGGGAGATATTGCTGATGGGTGATCTGAATATGCCAGATGTTAACTGGAGTGTAGTTGCAGCAGCCACTTCTAAGAGTGGGGTTATTCTAGATGCCCTACAGGGGGCATGCCTTAGACAAGTAGTATTGGAGCCCACTCAGAGGAACAATCTTAGACCTGGTTCTCTCAAATGGAGATGAAGAGAGGATCACAGATGTAGAAGTGGGTAGCTATCTGGGAACTAGAGACCATCGAACAGTATGGTTCACAATAAACACAGCAATAGAGTCAAGCCATACAAAGACAAAGGTACTGGATTTTAGGAGGGCTGACTTTGTCAAAATGGGTGAGTGCCTAAGGAATGCACTAGCAAATGGGCAGGAAGGAGGGGTGGAAGAACAATGGGGAATAATAACAACTGCCATCACAGAGGTAACAAGCCTTTGTGTGAAGCAAATAAACAAAACGAAACGAGGTAAGAAGCCACTATGGTTCTCAAAGGAAGTGACAGTGAAGGTTCAAGAGAAAAAGAAAGCATTCAGGAAGTACAAGGAATCACAGAAGGAACAGGACAGAGAACTGTATCAGTTAAAGCAAAAGGAAGCTGGGAAGGCAGTCAGAACAGCAAAGGCCCAAACCGAGGAAAAGATAGCCAACTCAGTTAAGAAGGGGACAAACCTTTTATAGGTACATCAGGGAGTGAAGGAAGACCAAGGGAGGGATAGTGAGGCTTAATAAAGGGGAGGGAGGGTGGGCAGAGGGTGACTGTGAAAAGGCAGAGATACTAAACAAATATTTTTGCTCAGTATTTACAAAGGAAGAGGGGGAGGTACCTAAAACAAACAGTAGAAACACTCTGGATACAGAAGTTGATACCAGCCCATTTACAGAAGAAAGGGTTCTGAAAGAACTCTTAAAACTGAAGGTGGACAAAACAATGGGGCCTGATGGGATTCATCCCAGAATTCTAAAAGAATTAAGGGTAGAACTAGTGACACCACTGACTACCCTCTTTAACAAATCATGGGAGGATGGGGTGGTACCCGAGGACTGGAGGAGGGCAGATGTGATTCCCCTTCACAAAAGTGGGAGCAAGGCAGAAGCAGGAAACTACAGACCTGTTAGTTTAACCTCAGTGGTAGGGAAAATGATGGAATCACTTCTGAAGGAAAGAATTGTCGAGTATCTAGAGGCCAGAGGGGCACAGGACCCAAGGCAGCATGGATTCACAGTGGGAGGTCTGCCAGACAAATCTGATAGATTTATTTGACTGGGTGACCAAAGTAGTTGATCAGGAGGGCTGTGGACATGGCCTACCTAGACTTTTAGCAAGGCATTTGACACAGTCCCACACAAAAGATTAATATACAAGTTAGCCAGCCTGGGAGTGGGTCCCAAGATGACAGCCTGGTAAAGAATTGGCTGGAGAATAGGTCACAGAGAGTAATAGTAAATGGAGTCCACTCTAAAAAGGGGTTAGTAGTGGGTACCGCAGGGTTCAGTATTAGACGGTCCTCTTCAATGTCTTTATGTTTAAGCATTGCAGAGGGACTGGAAGGAAAAGTATGTCTCTTGCAGATGACACAAAGATCTGCAACAGCGGATGCACAAGATGGAGTGGAAAGGATGAGAAGGGACTTGGCAAGGTTAGAGAAATGGTCAAATGTATGGCAGCTTAGATTCAATGCTAAGAAGTGAGGTAATACACCTGGGAAACAAAACCCAGGTGAAGAGTCACAATGGGGGGTGAGCTACTAACAACAACAAAAATGGAAAGGGACCTGGGGGTAGTCATATCAGATGACCTAAAGGTGGGCAAGCAATGTGAGAGGGCAGCAAGGAGGGCTGTGGGGATACTGGGATGCATAGGAAGAGGCATCACCAGTAGAAAACAGGAAGTTATTATCCCTCTGTACAGACAGCTAGTGAGACCCCATCTGGAGTACTGCGTGCAGTTCTGGAGACCCAATCTCCGCAAAGACATAGACAGGATGGAAGCTGTCCAGAGGAGGGCAATCAAATGGTGCAGGGTCTGCAACGGAAGACATATGAAGAGACTTAGGAGCTTAATATGTATAGCCTCGAGGAAAGGAGGAGAGGGAGACATGATAGAAACTTTCAAGTACCTCAAGGAATCAACAAAGTCCAAGAGGGTAGCATCTTTTCAAAAAGAGGTGTGCAAGAACAAGGGGCACAATTTGAAGATAGAAGGGGGCGCTCAGAGGTAATTTAAGGAAGTATTTTTCACAGAGAGGGTTGTGGATGTATGAAACGGCCTTCCAGAGGAGGTTGTGGAGTCAAAAACAGTGGTGGAATTTAAGCATGCATGGGACAGTCATAAGGCAATTCTAGGGGGTGGGGTAGGAAGAAGTAGGCTGCTGGTTAACTAGGACCTGCAGCTTATCCATCAGGTAGGGAAATGGGCAGACTGGGTGAGCCAAGCAGTCCTTATCTGCCGTCAAATTCTATGTTTCTATGTTTCACATGTTGTTATACTGCTGCGTTACCTGGAAATACTCATTAGCAGCATGTTAGCTTTGGATGTTACAACTGTTGCTTTCACATGTTACTTGTAAACTATACTATAAATGATTACTTTTATTATTACTACCGTTTGTTAGTAGAACTGACTCACTCTATCAGAAAAATAAATGCAAACATCCAATGACTGTTGGTAGGCTTATGCTAACTCTCTTTTCCAATAAACTATCTGTGGATAACATACTGTGTGTTACATCCCTTCTTTACTATTGAAATATAGGCATCTGCTTCAATATTGTTATTGCTGTTTGTAACAGAAAAATACTTACTGTGGGGCATCACCCATGCTTGCCCAGCATGCGTGTCAACCCCCAAGGCACTATGATGGCGGCAAAACTCATACAGTTGGTGACCCATGATGATGGATGTGTCTTGCAGTACATTTAGAGAGTTGTACATTACTTCTGTTACCTGATGCTGGTTGGCTCTGATTGGTTGTGTTGCCTTGGCCCTTCCCCTGCTTGCATATGTGTGTGTGTGTGTGTGTGTGTGTGTGTGTGTGTGTGTGTGTTTGGGGTGGGGTGGGGAATGCGGAGTTAGGGTTTTGAACCCTAACATCAAATTTCCCAACTTTTGTTGCTGTACTATTAACCCTAACTGATGCATTAACGGAGTTTTTTGCAATAAATTATAGTGGCACTGTAGTGCCACTATAGTTAGGGTTGCACAGCCACTTCTATGTTAAACCTCAAAGTTTGGACTTTAATAACTTTACAACCGTCTGTACGATTTGCCTGAAATTTGGAATGCACAACTGCCTACTATAGTTCTCTGGATCTGGAAAGTTTTGTTTCAGTTGAATATACAGTTGTGGAACCGTGGGGTGCTCAAAAAGTGAAAAATCACCCTTTATGCGAATTCTTCAGTAAGCCATAATTGACTGAAGAATGCATTTGAGTGACTTCAAATTTGTTTGACTACATGTGGCCTGGATGGAACTGGTGCCTTTTGAAGATGTGGTGAAAAAATATTGCTCTGTTCAAACGTTATTCCATTTTTTCATGTCCCATTATAGCCTATGGGAAAATTTATATGTGCACTGCGAAAATTTTCACAATCATATTTTTTGTTGTTGAGCTGCCTAAAATTGTTTTCATGCTGCTGCCATCTTGTTTTCAGTTAGTGAGAGAGAGAAAAAACATTGTAATTCAAAAAAATAGTGCACTTTGGTAAACGCCAACAATTGTGTTTACTTAATCGGGCCCTGAGAAACATGACCCTGGCATTACTTTTTCACCAGCTGGTCTGGAAATGTGTTTTTCAAATTTTTTTTAACTATTTTGCTGTTTTTTGTTCATGGCAATATTTTATATTACCGTGAAAATAATCACGATCATAAGAAAAATAACCACAGCAATATTTTTTGTGTTCATGGTCACATTCCCATTATAGAGATAGGAGTGTCTTGAACAAATTTAAAATAATCATGGTAACACTGCATGAACACATTTTTAAATGTGTTGTTTTCTTTGTCACTTCATTGTGGCAAGGTGGATTGTGCTGTTGGCCTGACATTTTCAGGGTGGCAAGCCCTACTCCTACAGATATGCCTTTTGGTGGTTTGGTATGAAAACATTGAACAAGCCCATAGTTACAGCATTACAAAGTTCAGAAATGTTCCCATAGGATAACATTGTGGTGCCCATGATGCCTTTCGGTGCCTGTATCTCAAAACTGGTTCGCGATACGGATTTTTTGTCACAAAAATTCTTAAGCCATGAATACCATGAAATCTGAGGGTTCTTTCTGCCTTGTAGAGATATTTGGGAATTAGTATTCCAGTTGCTCATTGTTATGTCTGTGGACCACTATTACACCCACAGAGTTAGCATTCAGAGCACTTTTCGGTGCCCATATCTAGTAAAGGATGTAAGACATGGATTCAGTCTGTGTATGTCATGTGGACGTCTCACTGTCACAATTATAACGACACTCAAATTTTCTTCCTAGCTGCCACAGTTCCCGAGATATTGGCAAATTAGTGTTACAAGGGTTCCTTGCCTTATAGGGCTGCTGTATGGCTTCATAGTTATGTGTAACACATATCATTATGCACAAATAGGCATCTTGGTGGGAGCGCGGGACTCACTTAGCACATACCATTTATTACTTATATTACATTTTTTCGAAAGGAAATTCTTTGCAAAAAACATCATTAATGCATCAGTTAGGGTTGTTACCACACCAACAAAAGTGTGGAAATTCAATGTTAGGGTTATCACCCCACCACCCTATCTCCATGCCCCATCCTCAAAACCCTAACTCCGCATTCCCCTCCACACACACTTGCAAGACACATGCAAGATTATAAGACACTATATGAGTCAGTCACATCTGTAAGCACAATAATCACTACACCGTACTCATTTCACATAACACTATGTCATAAAAAAACAAATACAGTATGATCGACTCTATACTGCCAGCACAGTATGATGACACATTCTAGCTGGCATATCTTTTTCATACAGCGAAACTTAGTCCGTACACATTTTCAAAATATTGATTTTTATGTGTCATATTTCAACAATCGGCTCACTGCAGGTATCGCTGCTACCACGTAGGCATGTGGTAGCAGGAAAGATAGAGCTGACACATGCACAGTACTTTTCAGATACTGCTCAGGTATGAAACTAGCACCATCACATGTTATACTGCTGCGTTACCTGGACATACTCATTAGCAGCATGTTATGGTTAGCTTTGGATGTTACAACAGTTGCTGTCACATGTTACTTGTAAACTATACTACAAATAATTACTTTTATTACTACCATTTGTTATTAGGACTGACTCACTCTATCAGAAAAAATTAGGCAAACATCCAATGACTGTTGCTAGGGTTATCCAAACTCTTATTTCCAGCATAGCTATCTATAGATAACATACTCTGGCCCAGATATTCAAAAGGGTTGCGCCATGCACAACAGGGATGCGCCAGCGCAAGTCCGAAAATGCGCCATTCTGCGATATTCAGCAGGAGGCAGATGCACCCCCAAAATCACAATGCGCAAGAGTACAATGATAATGAATGCATGCGCAACTGAAGGGGGAGGAACCATGCATAAATGGCTCAATGCGATATTCAACAACATGCGCCATGCGCAATAGGGGAGCAAACGGAAGTTGCGCAATAGCGGAAATGATCCAAAATAAAAAGGAACAAGAGAGAGGTGTAAGAATGCTACAGGGAAGCTACATGTTGGTGAACTGCAGGCAGCCACACAGGCACACAGAAACTGGGAGCAGGACAGGGCAGGAGCAGGACAGAGCACCTGGAACCACCAGGAACAGGGAAGGTGTGGGGAGCCTGTGCCACAGTACAGGACAAAAGGGGGAAGTGCTACACAGCACTGATGGCACAGATAGTGGGCAGTACGGCCACTACAGGGAGGTGTTCCCGGTGCAGGGGGAGTAGCAGCAAGGACAGCGGGGGGAACAGAGAAACAGCTGCTGGGGTTACACAAGCCAGGGACATGGCCAGTGCCACCATCAAGATGGAGGCAGTTATGAGGGGGGTGAGAAGGCAGGCAGCAGGGGGGCACGGCCATGGAAGGGCCCGTCGGTGGTATGCCCCTAACAAGCAGTACCGAGCCCACACCAGCTTCAAGCTGTACACTGATACTGAGATCGTGGGCCGGTACCGCCTGAACCGGGTGATCCTGAGGTGGCTCTGTGAGCTGTGCAGTGATGTGATGTAGGCACCCATACGACGGAGCCATGTTCTGTCAGTGGAGACCAAAGTGACAGCTGTCATCTGCTTGCTAGCCACGGGTACCTTCCAGAGACCAACAGGGGACATGACAGGCATAACCCAGTCGGCTGCGTCCCGTCTCCTCACCCAATTCCTCAGCGCACTGCTGCCACATGCTGCAGAGTACACTGATGGAGCACACAGCAAACATGCAGGAGTTCCACAGGGTAGCACATATGCCTGGCGTGCTCGGGGCAATAGACTGCACCCATGTGGTCATCCGCACACCACCTGGCCCCGAAGGGACTGCATACATGAATCGGAAGGGGTATGCAAGCATCAACTTCCATGTGGTGTGCGATGCCAGGGGGGGCATAATCAATGTCTATGCCATGCACCCTGGGGGAGCACATGATGCCTTCATCTGGCACCAGTCCGCACTGTGCCACAGGTTTAAGAGTGGAGACATCCCCACTGGCCACCTAGTGGGTGAGTATGCAAATCACGCAGAAAGACATGGAGCTTGGGAGGGACATAGTCGGAGGTGACATGGGTATTGGCCTAGATGGCCCATGGCAGGGTGACGCTGATCACCAAACTAATGTCCACCCTCTACACACAGGTGACAGTGGATACCCACTCCGTCCCTGGCTGCTCACACCATACCGGTGGCCTGCGACCCCATCGCAGCAATGAAACAATGAGGCACATGCCACCACATGCAATGTCATCGAGCGGGTGTTCGGGATGCTGAAGGCACGTTTCCATTGCCTGGACATGTCTGGTGGTGCCCTACAGTACAGCCCCTCAAAGGTCTGCAGGCTATTCCTGGCCTTTTGCATCCTGCACAACATGGCCAACAACTGTGGGATAGCTGTACAGGTCAAAGAGGGGGACAGCAATGGGGACGATGAGGATGCTGGTGAAAATGGTGATGGGCAGCCCCCCTTGGTTGAAGGAACCCCCGACTGATCTGGATGGCACAGCTGCACCAGGACACCATCACAGAGGAGCACTTCAACCAACCCAGGTAAGTCATGGGGCCATGTGCAACCACCAGTGGCAAGGGCACAACCCACAAACATGCATGGACAAACCCCAGGGGTGCATGTCGTTAAGGGAATTGACCGAGCATGGAACAGCACATGCCGTCAGGGATGGGCAAGGTCTAACACGGCACGCAGTCTCACACACACACACACACACACACACACACACACACACATATGACATGCACAAAGGGTAGGAGGCATGCCGACCCCAACCGCCACCCCTAGCCACACACACGTCCACAGACCACCACGCCCAGTGCCTGTCATTGTGCGTGTGTCAGACGCTGGGCACCATTGCACAGTGGCGGACAGCGCAACGCAGGCATCATCATGCACACACCACAGTGGACAGCAGCCGGGAGGGTGTGCAGATGGAACGTGTGTGTGTGTGTGTGCAGGGCCGGGTACCCCACCTGTGCATTGCACGTTGAACAACACAATGCACACAGGGCAGCATCAGACAGTAGCCATGGTGGGAGACAGGTCAGTCACGTGCCACAGTGCCACAGCCACCACAGATGTGTGGGAGGCCCTGCCGAGACCGCCAGCAGTGACAGGCTGACCAATGGCCTCATGGGGGTGGCATCAGCGGTCCCCCAGGGATTCCACTGCATGACCATGACCATGCTAGCGCAGGGGTCTGCAGCACACCGAACATGCCTGCGCCAGGCATGCTCGGGATGCCCACAGCTGAACCTGGTGTTGACAAGGAGGGTGTCGCACTACACCGGGAATGGGGGGTGGACATTGCACTGTGCAGTGTCTGCGACGCATGGGCAAATAACTGTGTGCCCATGGCAGCTGTGATTGTCTGTGTCAGCCTGTCAATGGCAGCAGTCACATCCTCCCGCATCCAGTCCATCCCTGCCAGGAGCAGAGCGGTGTCTCTGCTGCGCCGCTCCTCTGCCTGGCGTAGAGCCGCACTGAGTGCATCCACCGCCGTCACAAGCTGCAATTGCTGATCGACTGATTCTTGGAGTATGCGGGTGTGCTCTTCTAAGAGGTCATCTGCCTGATCGGCATGCTGTCCCTCACGGTGTTCGCGGCCCTGATAGGCAACACCCCTTGAGGGTGGGTGCTGCACACCAGGGCCAGGCCTGGGCATGTCCACAGGTGGTGCACTGATGCTGCCCCCTGACACTGTACCCCCATGGCCATTGGCCGACTGCTGACACTGCCCCTCTGGCTGCCGCTCTCCAGGGCTCAACGGTGCTGCCGCAGCAGCCACAACAGCTGCACTGTCCTGGACACACACCAGTGCTGCCCCACTGGTGCAGACAGGCACAGGCTGGCACTGTGATGTCACGCAGGCCTCCACGGCAGCATCACCCACGGCCATGCCCATGATGTCACCTGCTGTGTGGCCATCCTGCGGCCCACACATATCACTGTCCATGAAGTGAGCTCCATCACCATCAGTGACGGATCCAGCACCAGCCCGAGTCTCAGCATGCTGGCATCCATGGACGCTGGCATGCTGGGACACAGGCAGGGCCTCCTCCGCACCTGCTCCACCAACATCAGTCCGGATGGCCAGGTGGGCCTACTGTCGCCCTGACCCTCGGATGTCTGTGGAGATGGATGGGCCCTCCTCTTTGTCCATGGTATCGCCCTCAGTGGGCAACCCCACCACCACTGACCCATGTAGATACTCAGGAGCTGTAAGGGAACACAGTAGCATTAATGTATCTGCCCTACCCTGTCCCCCCCATTGACAGACCAGGACCTACTATGCAGTGATGGGCTACTACCCATCTAGAATCCACCACCTGGAACACCCTCGATGGCACAACGCCGCATGCTGCCAGCAACCCGCTCTTCTCGTGGGGTCAGGCATTGCACGGCCGGCTGTCCCCACCAGTCACAGCCCGTGCTGCCCTGATGGCAGCCACCTTGTCCTTAATCCTCCACCTGTCCATGCCCATCTTCTTTTTGCACTCCTGCATGGACCGCTGGTGGCTGCCATGCAGGTTGATGATACGCGCCACCTCTTCCCATGCAGCAGCACGGGCCTGTGGTGTTCCCCGCCATCCGCTGAGCAGCGGCTCCTGGTTGAGGTAGGCCTTAAACAGGGCATCTGTTTCTGCCTTTGTGAAGTTAGGCCTCCTCTTCCTCCCACGTCTCTGTTCCTCTTCCTCCACCTCATGATCACTTATTCTTCATCCTATGAGAATGACAGGTGTTACCTGTGACTGTGCAGTCCCATGCATGTCCCACACACCACAGTCCACACTCCCAAACAGCATGCAACTCACCACAATAGACTGCAATAACAGACTATGGCCACTGCAGCCCAATGTCGCATTTTTATAGCGCAAGGCATGCAAATGAGGTGAGGCACAATTATAAGTGGATGCAAATGCAGTATCTGCGCCATTGAATGGCTGATTAGCTGATTTGCATATGCTGGCTGAATATTGCGCTGTTGCGCTTTGCGCAATTGTGTTGAACGTGCTCAGGCAAGGGTGCATTTCTGTGACATGTGCAGTAGACACCGAACAGCGCATGCACGGGGTGATGACGCTGACACCTGCCGTGCTGCTGACGTGCTGTGCACGGGAGGCAATGCAGGACACGACCATCATCGTGCCAGTGGCGCTACTGCGCTGTTCACATGTATGGCGCTCTGACACTGGGGTGCCGTAGGTGCACTGGGGCCACAGCACAGTAGGCCACTACAGGAAGTGGCACACAGGCACCCTACCTCGCTACATGCGGTGAGTACCAATCACGCTGTGGCGGTCCGTACGCAAGAGACCCCTGACCCTGTGCCGAGCTTTGCCCCCTAGACACCATGTGACCACATGGGTGCACCTCTATCGTGCTGTTTGGTGACAGCACAATGGGGAATGACAGCGCAGTACCGCGCAGTACCGCGCAGTATCCACACGTATCGCACGTGCTCTACAGAGCGCCATTTTGATACCAAAACTGTACAGGATGGTGAAGGGCGCCCATCTGGAGCCAACTTGAACTGGCCAATCTGGTCCAGTTGGTGAAGCCCCATGCCGCTGCCCTATTTGGGGAGGCACCCCTGGACAGGGCCAGGAGTGTGGTGTGGGAGGAGGTGGTGGTGGCCCTGGAGGAGGCCACAGGAATGGAGAGGATGGCAGAGCAGTGCAGACACTGCTATGGTGACCTGCAGTGGTGGGACCCAGACAGGCTTGCCCACCTGTGGGCACGTGCCAGGAGGGGCATGGTGCTACGGCCAGGTAGGTGCCCCATCCATACACTGTTAACATCCATATGGGTATCACGGTGGCATGTGTCCAGCACATGGGGGGGTCATCCAGTGTTGGCCATGGTGGTGGTATCGGGGTGGGGGGAGGATGGGTATGGCTGTGTAGGATTGCACACACATGTGGGCGGGGAGACTTTGCTACCAGATTGTACTGATGTTCCTCTCTCCATGTTTGCACCCTAGGCCCAGAGGAGCGCCGGCAGGTGAGGGAGAGGAGGCTGTGCCAAGATGACCAGCAGGCTGGGAGGGATGCCAGCCCAGACAGGTGCAGGGACCAGCCTGATTATGGCGAGTGCCTTACCTCCATGATTACTATTGTATGCTGTGTAACGGGGGGCAGCAGGGCATGGCCACCATCCATTGACACCACTGCCATGAACACAACTTGTTACAGTCAGCACTGTCCAGTGGCACTGCATGTCTGGGAGTGCATCAATGGTGGTCCATGCGTGCACCGGGTACATGGCTGTGCCACTGCCTTTGCACCGCATAGCCATGTTACTGTACAGCCACGGTGGTGCTGTGCGGGACTTGGGCGGTGGGTGTGTGCAGTGGTCCGCACATCTGTGTGTGCCTGGGTAGGCAGGTCATGTGGACACAATCACTGTGGGTGGTCGCACACCATCTCAGAGGCATGTCCCATGGGTGTATGCCATGCACAATGCTGCAGGGGGATGGACATTCACACTTATTGACTCTGCTCCCTTGTCCTAGGTGGTCGGCGTTGGATTGCTCTGGAGAGGGCCTTGCAGGAGTTGCTGCAGCTGTCATGGGCATCCCTTGAAATACTCCAGTGGCTAAAGAGGCATGGTGTGCGGAGGCGGAGGTCACACAGACACCACAGGACTGAAGAGTGGGGCAGATGTTAGGCCCTCAATGCCCCAGATGATTGTTACCTCCCTGGACCCACCCTCACACCCCTTCTTCCCTCTCCCAGTTGTTCACCCTTGCCCCTTACCTGCCCCCACCTGGTTTGAGGCCCTTTCCCCCCAGTCATGTATATATATGTATATAGTTGTGTTTATTGGATTTTTATAATACATTTGTTTTGTTATGACAACTGTGGTGGTCTCTGATTTGCAGCAGGCTACAGGTGCTCAGCTGCAGTGGTGTGCATGGCATCAGGGTTGTTGCAGGCATGAGTGTGTGCGTGCGTGTGTGTCCAGAGGGGAACCGCCTATGGTGTGGGTGGGGGAATCAGTCACTGTCTGTGGTTTGTATGTTGTTCTCTGTGTACTGGTTGCCTGTGCAGTGGTCTACGGAGCATGCTCTGTGTCCATAGCGCCCCTGTCAGACCGTCCATGGGCTGTGCAGCTGACACCCTTGCATGTCTGTGATACGCACCATCTGCTGGCATGTCAGTTGTGGCTGTCCATGCTGGACAACCACTGTACCCAGCACAATGCCAGATTTCCTCCTGTCACTGGTGTGGTGCCCGTCTGCCTCAGGTGGCACTGTGGCCTCCACTGTTGTTGTCCCACCTCCATGCTGTCACTTGTGTCTGTTGCAGGGGATGTGCTCCACTGTCTGTCACTTGTGCTCCGGCCGCATGCTGGTGGCATACAGCTTCATGGTGCCTGCGCAGGGTGGCTGGCACACCTGTGCCATGTAGGGTTGCTGGCTGTGTGTACACGGCTGCCGTGGCCACACGCCAGTGGCTTGGTTGACCCGCTACTGTGTCCCTGTGTTAGTGTGCCCTTGGGTATGGGTGGGTGTTTGTCCATGCACTGTGTTGCATCCTGTGTGGTGCATGCTTCCATGCAACACTGTGTGTGTCTGTGCTGGCTGTTGTGGCCAGTGCTGGGATGGGATGTGTCCTTGGGAGGGTGTGCAGAGTGCTGTACTGCTGGTGGTGGGGTCCGGGGCATGCCCTGTTGCATGTGGGATACCTCGTGTGCCAATGCATGGTCGGTCTCTCAGCTGTACCTCGGGGGGGGCGTGCAGGGTGGCACTGTGTATGCAGTTGTTGCATCACTGTCTGCTCCCGCCCGCTGCAGGGTGCTCATGGTGGGGCTGCCTTGCATGGCTCCATGGTGCACAGGGTTGCATTGTCACAGTGGGGGTGGTGGCATGCATGGGGTGTCCTGCACTGTTGGGCACTACTCCTGGGCAGGGTGTATGGGGATCGTGGTGCAGGGTGTGCTCTGCATTGGTGGGATGGTGTGGCATGGGGTGGTCGGCCCTCCTTGTATGCCGGTCACAGCTTACCAGGGGGTGTGCTGGAGCACCATGCCCCGGCTGTGGGTTGGTTGCTGGTATCCATGGGCCGGTGATTATTCCGGCTCTCCACCGGTTGTGCAAGGGATGGGGTGTGGGGGGCGATGTCTGTTCTGCTGTGTGCTCCTCTGCCCATCTGTAGCATGGGTGGTGGGCCCCTGCATCCTGTCCCTATGCATCCCTGGTTGTGCTGTTGCACTGCTGCCCTGCTCCACGGGGCATCCCTGGTTGCACTATGGCACATCTGGACTGCTCCACTGAGCATCCCTGGTTGCACTATGGCGCATCTGAACTGCGCAACTGCACATCTCTGGTTGCGCTATGGCGCAGGTGGTGCTATATTCAGTCATGTGCCGCAGGCGCATCTTGACCTGTGCAGTTTTTGAATAACGCAATTCTTGCACATTGGCGCAGTGGACTTGCGCTTTCTCCTGCTGTTGCGCACTTTTTGGGCACAGTTTGAATATCCGGGCCTCTGTATTTCATTGTTTGTTAACAATTGAAATATAGGCATCTGCTTAAATCTTGTTACTGATGTTCATAACAGAAAAATGCTTACTGTGGGCCATCTCCCATGGTTGCCCAGCATGTGTGTGTGTACCCCAAGGCACTCTGATAGCAGCAGAACTCATACAGTTGGTGGACCATGATGATGGATGTGTCTTGTAGTACGTTTAGAGAGTTCTATGTTACTTCTGTTTTCTGACGCTGGTTGTCTCTGATTGGTTGTATTGCCTTGGCCCTTCCCCTGCTTGCATGTGTGTGTGTGTGTGTGGGGGGGGAGAATGCAGAGTTAGGGTTTTTAGGATGGGGGTGTGGGGGTGGGGTGGTGGAGTGGTAACCCTAACGTTGAAATGTGGAAACAAACCTAAGTGATGCATTATAGTGGCACGGTAGTGCCACTATAATTAGGGTTGAGGAGCCATTTACATGTTAAACCCAAAATTTTAATAACTTTTCAACCATTTGACTGATTTTCCTGAAATTTGGAATACATGATCAAGACCCATACACCTTGAGATCTGCCAAGTTTTGTACTGGTCGCATATACAGCTGCGGAGTTATTAAGCATGATCTGTGCACGCATTTACGCTTTTCTGGAATTTTACGGTCGCACGTACAGGTCGCACAGTTTGGGCGACCGGTCCAAAATCTTCAGGAAACATGTGGCCAGGGTCCCCGATGTGTCTTTTGAAGATTTTGCGAAAACATATTAAACGGTTCAAAAGTTATTCAAAAAACAAGTTCCCATTATAAGTCAATGGGAAAAGTTAACAAAAAGTTTGACAGTATCGCAAATGCAGTTTTTACTTTCGCAAATGGCCCTTTTACTGTCGCAAATCCACCATTTTGTTTTCAGTTAGTGATCAGAAAAATGCCTGGCATTTAAAATTGGGACCCTCTAGCAACCTAATTCTTTTTGTATTCACCTAGTCGGACCCTGAGGATGCTAGCCATGTCTTTATTTTGGGGTAAAACACCCCAGAAATATATTTTTCAAATTTCTGGAAAAAGTACTTTTGCAAAGTACTGTTGGACTTGCGACACTGCCGAATGAATTTACGAAAGCTTTCACAAACTTCAACAGTACTTTTCTAGGCTGTGGGAAAATGACAGTAATTCTTTGGCACCCTGCTACAAAAGAACGGTTTGGTGTTTTGGCCTAAAATTTGAAGGGAACGCAGCCGACACCTCACAGATGTGCCTTTCAGTGTTTTGTTGAAAAAATATTACATGGCGGCAAAGGTACGGCACTCCAAATTTGACACTTTTCCCATAGGATAACATTACGGCGTCCGAAGCATTACAGGAATTCTTTGGCGCCCTGCTGCAAAATAACAGTTTGGTCTTTTGGGCTGTAATTTGGAGAGAACACAACCAACATCCCACAGATGTGCCTTTTTGTGGTTTGGTGAAAAAATATTACAGGGAGCCAAAGTTATGGCACTCTGAACTTCTCTTTTTTTCCCCATAGGATAACATTACGGTGTTCGCCGCACCTTTCAGGGCCCGTGTCTCGGAAATGGTGCGAGATACGGGCTTTCTGTCAGAAAAATGCTTATCCCCCTAATGGGCTAAGTACAAAACTAGCCAGGAAAGTCATAAATCATATGACTTTTACATTTTTTTCCTACGTCGTGCGGTTCCTGAGATATAAGCAATTTAGAATTCCAACTCCTCATTTTCTGCTCCGAGAACCATTATTATGCATACATTCTTTGAACTCACTGTCTTTCTTTATGCAGCTTTTGGGAAAAACCAGCCTGTGTGCTTACATTACTGTTACCATTACCGTTTTCGCTTGCGGTTCCGTTCCCGTTTCACTTACCGTTCACGTCTACCCCATCATGTGCGTTACCCTTTGTTTTTTCATTTGCACTTGCTTTTGCATTATTTTTAACATTTCTGTCTACACTACTGTTTCTCTTTCTGTTTTGCTTTGCATCACCATGTGCATTACTATTTGTGCTTGCAATCACAATGTTACCCACCGCCGCATTACATTCACTAGTTCTCATTATCATTCTCAAAAAGAAGGGAAATTAGAGGCAAAAAAATCCATTTACTGCATTAGTTAGGGTTGTTCCACACCGACAAAAGTGAGGAAATTCGGTGTTAGGGTTGAAAGCCCCCCTTGGCCTCCCCTGCTCACACCCCCAACCGGCATCGGGGTGCGCATTAGGGTTGTCGGTCCTAACTCTCACCTCATTCTCCTACACCTCTGCTTCTTTACACATGTGATGAGGTGAGAGTTATGGCCAACAACCATAATGCGCATTCCAATGTCGGATGGGAGTGTGGGCAGAGGGGGGCCAAGGGGGCCTTTCAACCCTAACACCAAATTCCTCGCTTTTGTCAGTGTGGAACAACCCTAACTAATGCAGTAAACAGAGTTTTTTGCCTCTAATGTAATATATACATACATACATACACACACAGTGCACATATATATGTAATAGATATACCACTCTGAAGTGTGCGGTCGAGCTCTGATATACGCACGCCTTGGTGTGCGTTGTCGCCTGGCGAGGCCGCAAGGCGTCGTCAACCGCCAAGGCGTGCGTATATCAGAGTGCGACCGCACACCTCAGAGTGGTATATCTATCTTATAAATGTCAAAATTGTTTTGAAGGGGGGGTAAAAGTGCAGGTGTGCGGTCGCGCTCTGATATACGCACGGTCATGTGATGCTCTGCAGCCAATAAATTCCAATAAATTTCCCTACCCATTTTATAAATATATATATATATATATATATATATATATATATATATATACTGTGCTTCCATGATACAGACCTGGAGGAACAGTGAAAAATGGCCAGATTAGCACAGACAAGTAAGATGACAAAAAAGGTGGGAACGGGGGGACTGGGGGGACTTTTCAGTAACATGCAGTGAACGTACAGTTGGGGCTACAGCTGACTGCCAGTCCCATGATCTATCCAGACATACAAACTGTACCCACTTTTGGAACTGGTTAGATGCTGTCACCTGATCAAGGAATTGAAAAAGTGAAACCTCTCCTGGGAGTTTGCTGTTGCAATTGTTAACTACACAATAATTAGCCATGGCAGATGTAGTATGCAAACAACTCAAATTACCTGCCTAGAAATGAATGCAGCAGCTGTTATGTTGAAATCTTATGCTGCACATCCAAACAACAAAAAACATACATTTTAATGCACCTGTGAAATATCTGTTCACATAGTGCAGCAATAACAAAACAAATGTCTGGGTATTCAGAAAATAAGTACTATAAATCTACATAAATATACTTATGTGTTTAGCAAAAATTGTGACATAAAATACTCAATTACCACACTTTTCAATATCAAAAACTAAGTAATCACTACATTGACATTTTCTAAGGCTGCTGGATTCACTGTAAAACTGTATTTTTGCTGATTCATTCAGTTTATATGAGAACTCAATAGGAAACATTCACAGAGATGCCAGCATATGTGCTGGCTCAGCTGATTTGCATGAAATGTTAGAAACGTGGCTGTATTATGACTTTGCTGCTATCTATTTGGAAATAGCAGTGTGACCTCAGTACACATAAACAGGTGTGCAAACTTGTATGCCTGTTCTTCTCTACCTGTGTGCTGTAAGACAAAAAAGGGACAGCTATCTGACAGCTGTCAAACACAGGAGATCTGCCTGACAGCTATCACTAACACCACAAACAATATGCATGCTATTACAGTTAGTAATAATAAGCAAGGATACATCCGTGACCAGCACTAAAGAACATAAGTGTTTTTGCAGAGAAAAGATGTCAGTACAAAAAAATGAAGCCAATTCTACAACACTGAAGACATGCCCTCAACCACACAATTTGAAGAAACTGGTTTTCCCACGGCAGATCATACCTATTATGATGCAGCATGCACAATGCCGCACGATGCATGGTGGGAAATTTCTGGTCGCCATGATGAAGTAAACAGCACAATTGGGGCTCAGTTTTACAAATAAAACAAACATATGGATTTACACTACAAACGCTGAAATCAACAGAAATCACAACAGAAAGGTAAAGCTGCATTTTTATTCACTTTTTAGTGGCATTCACAGACCTTGGACATTCACTTTAAAGTGATTTATGGAAGTTCCCCAAATGCCTTTTTCACATAGTATGCCATTACCAGCCATGCTTCAGATGTTGAAGTTGCAATTTGTTTTGTAAAAAATTTGTCATGGTCATTTTTACTGCTGCAGGCGTTTTGGGATCAATAGGAGAGAGGATATGGAGACTGGCTTTCTCCCTGAGTGCTTCAAAGTGGACATATGTCAGTGCTTTGGTCCAGGTTATCTCATTTAAAGCTGTGGTCTGTTTGTGTCTGCCTTCTCCTATATTTCCTGCCAGCCTGCCTGCACTACATCTGGACTCTTATTTCATTGCTTGCTCTCTCTCTTCCTCTCTGCAGCCTGCCAGGCAGAACTAAACTTGTTCATGAAGAGGAATTACTCATTTTTGCATGAATGACAAAATACATTTTCTCAAAGTGTGGAGTTTGCTGTTAGAAAAGTGAAACCGACTCTCAATATGCCCCCCCCCCCAGCAACAGAGAGAATCCTTCTTGTCCTTTCATTTGCATGAAGCATTTGCAACACTGTGTTATTATAAATAAATAAATAATTTTAAACTGCTTCTTTCTTTTCAAGTCAGCCAGCTATTACTTCCCTGCCTCAAATATCAGTCTCTGGTTTATTTAACTTAATGAAGCAGCATTAAAACAGAGAAATTAGCTACAGCTCAGTGAATAGAGATTCAGACCAGAGATTGAGGTGCTGTTCAATTTTATATGCCTGTCTCTCTGAGCATAACTGTTTAATTACTTGCATTTCCACGCCCCTACTGCTCTCAAGTTTACAGATCTGAGTTTTAACCCTTGATTATACTGGTAGATAGATTATCTTCAGCCTTCAATGTGGTGGCATAGGCCTGTTTTTAGTGTAAACTACCTAGCTCACCTTTTTCTGCAAATGTCATATTACTTCACTGCAATAATACAGACAATTTAGATCTACAGGTTGTGAGTTCTGATCCCTTTTTCTTATTTAGCTCAGATATTTCATGAGACATTGTTTCTTGGTTGTGATATCTTTGGTAACATAAATTGTACCTAAAAAGAATGGATTGGAGGGGCATAACCTATTCTTGATTTAGAATGGATTGGATTGACATAACATCTTCTGGATTTGCAAAACGTTGCTTATAAAATTTGGGTATTGTCATCATCCCTCTAGATCAAGAACAAAATAAAGTTTACCTTCTGGAATGATGTTGGGAATCTTTAAAAATGTTACTGTCACTAGGGCAGAACCAATGAGATCAGGAACAGGTTGTTTCTGTAATCAGAGGAAAATAAATAATTAAATGTGCTAAAACTGCCTTTGATAAGATGCTAGTACTGTACACCAAGGGAATATGATGTTCGATCCCACCCCAGCCAACGACATCCACTTGACTTCCTTGTATTTCACTTACCCCAGCTGTAAAATTTATTTGAAGTAGACCCCGCACTGAAAATGAGATGCTTCTCGGTTGGGTTTTATTGAGAGGCAGCTCAGCTGGTTCTGCCAGTTGCCGCCTTGGTGACATACTGTACCTGCATGGCAACACCTCCCCCATACCATCTCATTCATTCCATGCAGAGGGGGAAAGGATATGGGGACCTGTTCATATGACCAAATGCTGCATTTCTGCACAAATCACATTTAAACCCACCTGACGACTGCACTAGCACAGCTGTCCAAACTTAGGCCTGCTTTCCGGAGCCCAGGGACCACTGAGATCTTACAATTCCCACTGGGCACAAGGCCCATTTACAGGAGTGACCAGAAAGCACAAGGAGGTTAAGTTACTTGCTCAGGGTTACACAGTATGCAAGTGGAGGTTGTTGGTACCTAACCCAGATCTGCTCATAACTTGTTGCTGGAAGCTCCAGGCTATTACTAGGAGTTATACTAGGAGATGTAGACCGTACAAAAGGCCAAGGCCCATATAAGTATGTCTCCAGCCAGACTGGTATATTCCATAATTATTATAACAATAATGTGTCAAGTTTATGTTTAAATCTAACATGATCAACATTTTCTACTAGAGAACTAGGGAGTGAATTCCACAAGGAAATTATCCTTTGTGTATAATAAGATCTTCTTTTATTTGTTTTTGGATATGTGAGGGTCAACTGATATTTATGACTTCTTAGATTACAATTATGTTTATTATAAGACATATTAAATTGCGTAAGTAACTCGTCGTCATTATGGATCTTATGCATAAATAGGGTATCCCCTCTTTTCCTTCTTTGTTCCAGGGAATACATTCCCAACTCTTCCAGTCTTTTGTCATAACTTTTACTGGAAATATCACCTACTAGTTTAGTTACTCTCCGTTGAACCCCTTCTATTCTATTCATGTCTCGCCTGAGATAGGGACTACACAAAAGGGGAACAATAATCAAGATGTGGCCTCACATAAGTTCTATACAATGGCATAATACATCTTCTATCTCTAGAAGTGAAGCTTCTCTTTATACAGTCTATTAGCCTATTAGTCTTATTTATAATATTGTTGTAATGAACTTGAAAATTTAGGTCACAATCAATTGTTACACCTAGATCTTTTTGTTGCGTTACAGATCTCATTACTTGGTCCTTTAATGTGTATTGATAATGTGGATTTGTTTTCCCAAAATGCATAATAATACATTTATCAATACTAAAGGACATTAGATTTTTATCAGCCCATATTTCAATTTTATTTAAATCACTGGCGAGTTTTTGATAATCTGTTAAAGTTTCAACATTTGCTGTTATTTTGGTATCATCAGCAAATTTTATAGCGAAGCTATTCAGGTTAGATGTCATATCTGATATAAATATATCAAAAAGAATTGATCCCAGGATCGATCCCTGCCGAACTCCGCTAGTCACAGCTCTTGTTCCAGATATATGTCCTCTTATACTTACACGTTGAGTACAGTCATTTAACCGCTCTTCTACCCAGTTTATAATTAGGTTTGTAATTCCTAAAAATCTCATTTTCTCTATTAAGAGTCCATGTGGCACTTTGTCAAATGCCTTGCAAAGATCAAGAAAAACTACATCCAATGCATTGTTATGCTCCAAACTTTTACTTATGTATTCATAGAAAGCCATATTACCTGATAAACAAGACCTATTTTTTCTAAAGCCATATTGTAATTTATCCTCCAATCCCCTATCTCGTAAATCACTCTCAATCCTATTTTTGAGTATTGATTCAAAAATTTTACCCACTATACTAGTTAAACTAATAGGACTGTAATTTTGTATGTGTGATTGATTTCCCTTTTTAAAAATATGTGTCTCAATCGCTGTTTTCCAATCTTTTGTAACATCACCAGTTTTTAATGACATATTGAAAAGTTTGTGTAATGGATTTACAAGCCACTCTTTAATTTCTTTCAATAACCTTTGATGTAATTTATCTGGTCCCGGTGATTTATTTTTGTTTAATTTATTTAGATTAGTCATAATCTCTCTTTTAGTTATCTCACATACCAAATCACTTTCAATTATATGATTTAGTGATTGTTTAGCTATTTTTGACCTTGCATTAAAAACTGAACAAAAATATTTATGAAATTCTTTGGTGCTATCCTGAAGTGTTATTTCATTATTATCTATAATTAATGGTCCTACATTTCTTGAGTTGGGTTTTTTATTATTTATATGGGAATAAAAGCTTTTTCCACCATCTTTAATATAAGCTAAATTTGTTTCAAACTTTGTTTTTTCATTTTTAATTTTAGTTTTACATTTTTTTAGAGATGTCTTGTATTTCCATATGTTAGTACTCACATCTGGTACTATTCAATATCTTCATCAGTGACATTGCGCAGGACCTAGAAGGCAGAATTTCACTGTTCGCTGATGACACAAAGCTCTGTAACAGAGTAGACACACCAGAGGGTGTAGACAGAATGAGAAGGGACCTGCAGAAACTTGAAGAATGGTCAGGGGTTTGGCAGTTGAAATTCAATGCAAGGAAGTGCAAGATAATGCATATGGGGCACAAAAACCCTGGCACAATATATCAGTTGGGGGTGAGGATATAGAATGCACCAAGCAGGAAAGGGATCTTGGAGTTATCATCTCCTGATGACCTCAAAGGCAGGAAACAGTGTGACAAGGCAGCAGGTAAAGCAAATAGGATGCTGGGATGCATAGGCAGGGGCATCACCAGCAGGAAAAGGGAGGTCATAATTCCACTATACAAGACACTAGTGAGGCCGCACCTGGGTACACTGTGCAGTTCTGGAGACCTTACCACGTAAGGACATAGACAGGGTAGAGAAGGTTCAGAGGAGGGCAGCAAAGATGGTGCATGGATTGCATCACAAGTCCTATGAGGACAGGTTGAAGGCACTGAACATGACTCCCTAGGAGGAAGGAGGGAGAGAGGGATATGATAGAGACATACAAGTATCTTACAGGGAGGAACAGGGTGCAGGAATGCACTATTTTAAGCGAAAAAGATGTTCCAGGACTAGAGGGCATGGGATGAAGTTGGAGGGAGGACGATTCAGAGGAAGCGTGAGGAAGAATTTCTTCACAGAACGGGTGGTGGACAAGTGGAACACCCTGCCAGAGGAAGTGGTGGGGGCTGAAACAATCACGGGATTTAAGAATGCATGGGATAGACATAAAGGAATTCTGGAGGTCAGGGGTAAGGGGCAACAGACTTCCTGGAAAACATAAACTGAACTTACAAACTTAAATGGGCAGACTGGGTGGGCCATAGGCCCTTATCTGCCGACACTGTCTATGTATCTATGTATCTGTCTCTTTTCATTGCTCTAAAATATCTCTGTTTTTGTTTAGTTTGATAATAGATGGAGTTATCCATGATGGAATTTTACCCTTTTTAGCATACATTGTTTGATTTGGAATATATTTGTTTTCCAACCCAAGAATTTTATTTTTGATTATTATCCATAAATCATTACTTGACTTAAATTTACTGTCCCATTTCCAATTAAATAAATCATGTTTTAATTTGACAAAATTTGCTCTATTATCATTTTTAACGATTGTTTTACCTACTATGGTTTTGATATGCATTGAACTGGTAAAGGTAGTTATCATGTGATCACTGTATAGTAGTGGTGGATTAACCTTTATGTTTTTTATTTTATCTGGAACATCTGTTAATACTAAATCCAATATATTACTATTCCTAGTTGGTTTGTGTATTAATTGATGTAATCCATTTGTTATACATGTTTCTAAAAATTGATTCTCAGTATTATTACTACCTGTGTTATCTTTCCAGTTTATCCCTGGGAAGTTAAAATCTCCCATCAGAATTGTTTCATTATAGTTTGACTTGTCATTTATACTTTTTATAATATCTTGATTTATTATTTGATTAGAATCTGGTGGCCTATAACATAGGCCAATAAGAAGTTTGGGTAATTTGTCCCTCAGTATTTCAACCCATATAATTTCACATACCAAACTGTCCGTTAAGTCAATAATTTGTTTTGATTTTATATTCTGTTTTACAAATAAGGCCACACCTCCCCCTTTTTTATCATTTCTATTTGTATAGTATGTTTTATACCCTGGTATATTATTACACCATTCTGAATTGCCGTTTCACCATGTTTCAGTTATTGCTGCTATATCAATCCCTTCATTATTTAGAATTAATTGAAATTCAGCCAATTTTGCACCATGTAAGTTCTGTGCAATAGTTGATAAGAAATTTAGACTTAGTTTCCTTGTACATGGTCTTCTGCAGATATTGCACTTATAATGAGATGCTTCTGGGCTGTTTACTGTTAAGACAATCAGATATTTCAGATTAATTCATCAAAGAGAGGAGCCACATGAGAAAACCCTTAGATACACAACCCCTGAAATAAATTTGCTTCCATACTCCTGCAGCTCACATGCTGGACCTGGTACTAGTAAGGATGTTTTGACAGTAAAATGAATACTCAAATGCAATCAAACTTCCTTTGATAAGGTGCTAGTATTGTCTCTAGGAGGTAGGGTGTTCGAATCCCACCCCAGCCACTGACAGTCACTTGACTTCCCAAGTGTTCCACTCATCCCCAGCTATAGAATTGGGTCAAAGCAGATTCCACACTGAAAACAAGACACTTCTCAAATGCACTGTTTTGACAGGCAGCATAGTCAGTGCTGCAAGATGCCCCCCATGTGGCGACAGACCTGAGTGTCAGTGTACTGAAAGACAAATGCTAGCATTTTGTCAATAGTTTATTGGATACAGTTTCTATTTCCTGTTAACCAAACTTGCATGAAAATGCAGTGATGGTTCCAAATGTAGCAAAGAGACCAGCAACAAACTGCATTGTTTTTCCAAATATATTTCAATACAGTGGGGTTCTGTTGGAACAATAGCACAACCTTTCTACTCAAAACTGGTTTAAACAAGACATTCAGGAATCACAAACTGTAGAAAGGTTGTTTGTTAGGGTAAAATATTAAAATGGGTTACAACTACCTTTCCTAAAGTGCTAGTATTGAACCTAGGAGATATGGTGTTCGGATACCAACACAGCCACTGACAATCACTTGATTTCCTTGTATTTCTCTCACTCTCAACTGTAAAACTGGATCAAAGCCGATCCCACACTGAACAAGTTCTGATCAGAGCCAACACAACTACATCAGCACTATAAGGGACCGACACAAAGAATGTGGATGTAACTGAGTGATGGAAGGTGATAGGAGACCTGCCAGAGACTGGAATGGGTGGGAGCAATTGCCATTATCAGTGGCAGAATTTGTTGCTTGTGAAGGAGGCCTCTGGGAGGAAAAAAAATGGAAAAACTCCATCACTCAGTTACATTCACACTCTTTGTCTCGGTTCCTTATAGTGCTACTGCAACCATATTGGCTCTGGCCAGATTTTGTTTTTTTATGTTTTATCAGTGCTTTGTTTCTGGCTGTTCTCCAGGTTTCTCTGTGCAGCCACATCTCCAGAAAGATGTCATGCAATGGAAACCATCAATGATTTACATACAGCAACAAGGAATTCTGGGCAAATTATAACGTTTACTTAAATGTTCCTTACTCAGAGCTGCAGGCTCTTATGTTTGTTAGTGGTGGCTGCAGTATAGCACATAATATGTAGATGTACATAGCAAGGCATTGTGTGTACAATAAGAAGTTGTTTTCCAATTTCCTTACTATACAGGGCAGTCTCATATTTATGTAATGGCTTCAACAATATAAGCTCTAGAATGTTTATTTTCAAAACAAGGCATTGTGTATACAGTGTCAAGCTGACAAAATTTCTTTACTTAGAGATGTAGTCTCCTATTTCTGTAGTAACCACAGAAATATAGTAGCCTACATACTAATTTACATAATGAGGCATTGTGGGTACAGTAAATGGCTGATTTTTCTGTCTCTCTAATCAAAGTGCAGTCTCCTATCTCTGTAGTGCTTATAGCAGTACAGTCTGTAGAAAAGCTTCTGGAAACATGTTTTTGTGATGCATGTAGGCCAGAAAGATAATTTGCCATTCTGTGTAAATGTTGTTTCACTTGTAGTGCCTGCTGGTGAAGTGATAGGTCTGAAGTGACAGTTCCTGTCAGAACGTGGGAGTGCAATGATACTTTTCTATGTTTATGTTATAGGGCTTGAATGACTGTAAGTAATTCAGTAGTGTCATACTAAGAGTCATACTAGGAGTTATAAGACAACAGAAGGTGTAAGCCCATGTAAGTTGTCCCTACTATTCAGTGGAGGTAACAGAAATTACCAATCAAAATATGATGGTCTAGCTTAACTGTGAAGGTATTGAAACTGGGTGCTTCAAACAGTTCATTAGGCAGTTTATTCCATAATCTGGTTACTCTCAATTTGAAGCTATGCCTACATACATTATTCCTACACTGTATCTCCAGTAACTGCAGAGTATGCCCTCTTAAGTTGTATTTTTGTTCCCTATATTTAATATCCAACTCTCTCTTTAAAGCACTTTTTTTTATTCTCTTTATACACCCACATCCCTAGGCATCCTTCAGGAGTGCCCACTCAGAATTCACTCTAACTCCCAACCTGATCCCTCCACATCTCCCAGGGTCTCCTCCCCCCGAACGACCACAGGCAGGCTTGATCCCCGGTAACACCTTCCCCTGGTTCCACCCTCCCTCTGGCGGTTGGCTCCTAAGTGTAACGTGCCTTACCTGCGGTCAATGGGTCAGCCATGGAGAGAGATCTGGGTGTGTCTGGGCTTGCATTTGGGATGTGGGCAATTCCCCTGGGGCCACCGTCATCTTACCGGTGGTGTAGGAGGCATTTTTCCTCTTTTCTTTCCCCATGAGCATGGTGTGCAATGGCATCAGCATGCAGGCTGCCCTCGTAGACACCTGCCATGCTCGTCCCCTTGAATCTTGATCCCACACATGTAGTTCCTCTGGTCTCCACCAGGGGCCACTAATGCACCGGGAAACCTCTAGATCCCTCCCTGGGAGAGGAGAGCAGTTCTCCAGATGCTCAATCAAACTCCCTCCCTGGAGCTCCAGCACCGAGGCTCGCTCGAACCCGGGTCGCCGGTGTAGCGTGAGGTGTGGCGTCCAGTGCCTCAACCCTCAGCACTACCGCGCCAGCTCTTTAAAGCATCTTGTTTGAGAATTTTATATAATAATAATAAATCCCCTGTTGCATGTCTGACTTCCAGAGGCCATAGTCCTAGTTTATTAAGCCTATCTTCATAGGGTTTATCCCCAAATCCTGCTACTAGTTTAGTGAATGACCTTTGTGGTTTCTCAGCCATAGATTTATCTTTTTTTTAAATGGACTCCAACTTGAAGAAAAATAATCTAAATACAGCCTTATATAAGTTTGAAATAGTGGAAGTAGTACACCTTCACTCGAGAGTGGAAACTTCTATGGATACAATTTGTGAGATACATTGCCTTATTAGCTACAAATCTACTATGTACCCCACTTTTCAGATAATTCCTAATATATATACACCCAGGTCCTTCTCACAAACTGAGTCTCTAACCCCCTGTATGTAATAATCTTGCTGGATGTTGTTTATCGCCATATGCCTGACTATACATTTATTTAAGCTAAACTTCATTTTGTTCCTCACTGCTCACTCAGTAAGTTATTCTATCCTGCCCTAAAATGAGTCTATCATCAAAAGTGTCCACCACTCCCCCAAGTTTCACATTATCCACAAACTTAATTAACTTAGTACCACTGTTAACATTTAAGTCACTGATGAAAATGTTGAACAACAGAGGTCCCAGCATGGACCCCTGCGGCACACCACTAGTAACCTTCACCTCATGTGATACATATCCTTGCACTCTCACTCATTGTGTTCTCTCCATTAACCAACATTTGATCCACCTAATAATGGTGCAGTTGATTCCCAGTCCCAATAAATTTAAGATCAGGATCCTGTGAGACACTGTGTCAAAGGCTCTACTAAAATCCAACATCACCACATCCACCATCCTCCCCAATCTAGACGACTTCCAACATAGTGATAAAACTAATTAAATTAGTCTCACAGGACCTATGCCTTGTGAATCCAAAAATTTCATAATTTCATCAGGAAGGATTACTTTGATCAATTTAGCGTTATTGAGGTCAAGCTCACTGGTCAATAATTAGCTGCCTCAGCCCTATTACCCTTCTTGAAAATTGGTACCACAGTAGCTGTTCTCCAATCCTTTGGTACATATCCCTTCTTCAATTATCTTTGACCTATATCTGCAATAATCGGAGCAAGTTCCTCTCCTAGCTCCTTAATAAATCTGGGGTGTAGGCCGTTAGATTTATTGGACTTGAGCACCTTAATTCAACTGATAACCTTATCAACTGTAATGAACTCAGTTTGCACAGAGATCACTGCATAAGGTATAATATTTAAATTACTAGGGCCATCCTTATTAAAGACCTTACTAAAGAATGAGTTAAATTCCTTTGTCATTTCATCTGGTTTAGTAAAAACCACACCATCGATATTACACAGGCCAATATTCCTATTGTAATATATGGAGATGCTTAAATAATACTATACTAACCCATACAAAAAATTCCCAGTAATACCTTAGTCAGTGCTGTAATACTATACTTCCGGTCCCCGTAATACTATACTTCCGGTCCAATAATACTATACTTCCGGTCCTCATAATACTATCGTTGCGATCACCAACTTTTCTAGTGTCCAAAGCATAGTTTTTTTTTCTTTATTTTCTTTTTATTCTTGAGAGAGAGAATCAGGACTCCACGCAGGAAGGGGGGGATGTGAGTGAGGAGCGAGAACAAGCAGCACGGAACCGTCGCTCAAGGAATCCAGAGGTAAGACCTCGTCAGCATCTTCATCCATATATTACAAAAAATAACAGTTAAGTTCCAGTGAATCACTCGGCTGTAATTTCATCTTGAGGTTCTGGGGACATAGGAACCTCTCGAGCTTCGCTCTCGAGGTTACCTGCCTATGTCCCAGAAACTCGATAAATACTATATATAATCACCTGAACCTATCTATTATTCTATTTGTTACCTCTCTTATTGTTAACATAGGAGAAAAACCATTGATATCAGTTTTTGACATAGCTAGATTAAGTTCTAATTGTTTCTTTGCTTTCTTAAATTTCATTTTTAAGGATACATAATATCTTCCTATATTTATTCTTTTATTTTCACTGGACTGTAAACTTTTCATCCTTTTGTAATATAATCACTTTTTATTACTCAGTTTAGTAATCCTTCTGTTTAGCCATGATGGCTTTTTACCCCTGCTGTTATAAACAACTCTTTTCAGGATATGCTTATCTACCAGATTATTTATAATTTTTACAAACAATTCCTAACATAATTCAGTTGTAATTCAGTAATTATGGTTCAATGATTACATGGCTCTGAGCTGCTTTCAGCTAATCAAATCACTAGAATATTTCTACATGTTATAATGCTCGATACAGCTACTTGCAAACAATGGAAAGATTCAGCTTAAAGCTGACAGTGTCCCTTTAAAAGCTTTGTTTCTCTTGCATGATGTCACAGTTGGGGGTTGCAGCACTGAGGAAAAAAAAAGGGCAGGGTTATGTAAAAGAACCAAATAAAGGGATTTATTTCATGGAAAACAGCACTTTTTGGCAGTTTGAAAGGTAGGAGACTGAGTCACAACTCCTACAGGTTACTACTCCCATTCGCTATGGCAAACTTCCATAAATCACTGTAAATTTATTTCAAGCTGTGCTACCCAGTTGTACTGTCTTGGGACACAGCTGCGTATCCCTGTCTGCAGCAGAAGGATCAGTCTAGTTCCCAAGAACTTACCACTAGTCCACTTTTTTAATATTATTATTATTTCAGGTTGTGCTATGTGTCACAAATGCACTCCAGGGGTCAGGCCCTCTGCTCCCACAGTGTCCAACCTCAAAGTGTAATATGTGAACAAGAGGCAAACAGGGACACCCTCCTGTCTGTGTTGGGTCCAAGCAACTACCAATCTTCAGTCCTGGGGTCAAATATGAATCCTTTTACGCTACCACACCCAGGTAACAGGTCCAAATATCACACTCTCTTCAGGGAAAGCAGTGCAATACTTAACCCAGTGGGCACACAACCTGGTTCACAATCCCCCTTCTGACTCAATTGAGAACTAGGAATTTTCTTACCTTGCTGCATATTTTGACACTCTATAAGCAATTTAACAGTTCTGTCAGAATTATCAACACTGTTCCAGCATTCACACTCAAAATGAGAAAATGGCTCAGTCAGGATTTCAAGGAAAACAGAGTTTACTCAAATTAAAAATAGTAAATAAAATACAAAACACAGAACATAAAGCATTACTGGTACAGTCATAAAAATAAATGAACAAATATAAACAAACCACCTTATATTGAGTAACTAATCCTACCCTAGTTTCAGTTGGTAAATAGTGGTGCTGAAATTACCTAATTTTGGTAGAAGTGCTTCTTAAGAGTCCAGAACACAAGTGTCTCTCTTGAAAGTCCTAACACAAGCATGTAATGTTCCCTCAGCAACTTGACAATATCGGGGGGAAAGTGTCCCACCCAGTTTGTGAGGTCACAGCTCTGTGGTGATGCTTTCTGTGAGGTCACTCTCATTCCTGCATACCAAATTAATCACGTGCCACTGCACACTGTTAAACATTCCAATAAAAAAAAAATAAAAATATGTATATATATATATACACTTCTTAATTAGTGAGCCACAGAGCATGAATTATGACAGGTCAGAATTATCCCTTTGATCTTCAGAGGAACATCCTGAAAGACACTTCTCTTAGCTATGTGAAGATTTTCACAGGTATCTGTCAGAAATGGCTTGACTCCCGATGTCGTAAAAATGCAGTCTTTTATGACCAGTTTCCTAGGTTCAAAGCAGTGGCTGGTTTTACAACTGTTGTATCAGCTAACACAGGCTTTGACAGGCATGTGTCAAAAGGAAGCTTTTAATTAGTTTATCCACTGGGTCAGGGATAGTGCGGATCCCTCTCCTCTCTGTTCAAATCCCATGTTCCATGATGCTTTGCTGCTTGGCCTGTCTCCCTAAGCAGAAGCCTAAAACATATAGTTGTATCAAAATTATATGCTCATAACTAGTAGATGGTTATCCCATTACACTATGCAGTTGCATTATCTCTCAACACAGCAGGCAGATGCCTGGTTGCTTTGGTTAACAGAGGTGATGAATCTGTCCTACAGTTTTTTTACGATGTGGTGGCACTGAGTTCCTGTGGGTTCCTATCCAATTTAACTGCTGATTTTTTCTAGTTCTGTACTCTGTCCCCAGTTCTTCCATATGTCTACACTCCTGCATTGGTTTGCATTTATGGGGTGTCGACGCCTCTTGCAAAATGGCTACTAAGGGCAATGTCAGCCGATAGACTTAAATTCACCATCTAGCCAAAGTACAAAGCCCTAAATGCTCTGGTGCTGCTGCTAAACATAGAAGTAAGACTGCCTTATTACTCCTTGTGGTGAGCTAGCCAACTGCCAGTCACTATTTGCAGATATAATTCTGTTATATATATTTTTTATGCAAGTTTGTGTATGTGTACATGCCACAAGAATGCCAGTGTTAAGGCAAGGGGCACATGGAGAGAGAGACTGGATTTCTTTTAAAAGTGTTTGAACTTCCTCTGACCTGAGGGGCAGCTGCTTGCCAGGAAGCTAAGGTTGCATTTCCAGGTCCCTTAATAGAGATATGCCAAAATCCATTTACCTGTAATAAACTATGCACTTCAGAGGCAGGATGCACTGATTCCAAGAAACTGTTATGGTATGTCAGATCTTATGAGGTGAGTGGACCAGGAACATCCTTTCTGGCAGACCTGTGTGAATTCTTTTACAGGTGTCAATTGTATTCCCAGTAAGAAAGTAGAGACATCAAAGGCCACTAGGAAAATGACATTGTGGGGAAAGAGCAAAAGTGATATCTACTGGCCTAAAAGAGAAGGCCCCTTTGGGATTAAACAGTTCTTTTTCTTCAGGCTTCCTCCAGCTATTTAAGGAGCTGACACAGAGCAAACTCTCTAATTGTTGTTGAGCATCCACAAGGGACACTCTTCTCCTGACACAAGAAGCAAAACTGCTGAGACCCAAGACTGCCAGTGCAAAGGAAAGTGAATCTTTCATTTACTTTCTTTGAACTTCAATTTACTACAGACTTAAGGTAGACTTTAGATAACAGTTATAGTGCATTTTTCATATGTATTTTTCCACTTATTATTTCTGTTATTCTGTGACCAAATTAGTGCATCTTTTAGTTGTAACTGTATGATTATTATTTAAGTATTTTAGTAAAAACATTTGTTTTTAAGAAACCTGCCTGAGCAAGATTTCTTAATTGCGTGTGAGTTGTGGGACAGTTATAAAAAATCTTTGACAAACTGTTATTGCTAAGGGGTGCCTCCATAAGCAACCAATCGAGCAAGGGTCTGTAAGAGATATCTGGTTTGAGACATGGAGAATACCAAAGTCTCAAGAAAGAGTCCATAGGGATTTTGAACCAAGTTGTTGCATGTCCTGTTGGAGAAGACAAAATCAGGAGCACACTGCTACCCCAAAGAGAGTGTGACACCTGAATCTTCCCCATTTGTGTAACAACCAAGAAGGGTTCATATTTGGCTACAAGACTTGAGACTGATATTGTGCCCTTATCCAAAGTTTAGAGGGACACCCTTGGTCCTCATGGCAGGTGTTCAGTTATGACGTCAGTGAGCATTCTAAAAGGACACAAGGAGGTTATCTCTACCCCCCATCATGGATTGCACTTAGGGGTGGGCACTGTGAGCTCAGTGGACCTGACCCTCAGGAGTGGGTTTGTGACACTTCGATGGTTAGAAATATAATTTCTTTCCATTTCTATTCTATGCTGAAACACCACACAGAAGACATGATTTGCTCTACCCACAGAAGAAGATGGAAAGACTTCTGCTAGTGTTGCAGTCACAGAACTAAAAAAGGACTAGAATGGCAACATGTCATCGGGGAGCAATTACAGCTTGCTGTCATATTGTGGCTGTCAGAACCCAGAAACCAGCTCACTGACATCCACGTGTGTTTAGCAGTGCACTTAATTATTTTTTTTTTAAATACAGTCTTTTTATTTAATTTATAAATGCAACAATTTTACAGGCAGCAATACATCACTTATTAATACCAGTTGATAACATCACAATCCATTACATGTATACTTGTAGCAGTCATATTAGGGGAAAGTAAATTAACATCTTATTACCGTACTTCAGTATCCAGAGAATCATAATTACTCATTTTAAGTTCAGTTTGTGATCCATTCAAATCAAATCAGATATAGCATGGTGAGCCATCCCCTATCCTTCCCCCCCATATTTTATTCCCATTAAAATTCAAGGAGCATTACAGATCATATCCCGAGTATCTTTTCAGTGCAAAAGAAGAGCAAAATTACATGTTCAGTACATAGCTTAAGGTACAGAATCATCATAATGATTTAGTTGGTATGATATCCACTTTCGCCATTGTACATCAAATTTTTGAACTTTGTCCATCATCTTGGCCAAGGGTCGCTCAAGGGCATGTATCTTCCTGGACAAAACAATCCAGGCTTTTTTAGTGGGTATTTTATTTGTAAACCACAGTCTAATGTTAATCTTGTGGGCTGTTGTTATAAATTTTTTAATTTGTTTCAGCAAGTTTGTGTCAATTCGCAGACCTTTTGGTTTAATAAAAGTCAATATAAATGTGAATAAATCAGGGGTGTCATAAATTGCACTCAGCTCCTTGAGGATCTCCTTCCACAACTTGGATAGCTTAGGACATGACCAAAGGACATGGCTCTGATTTGCTCTATCATCCCCACATTCTCTCCAACACTGTCCCTCCCCCAATTCTCCCATACTAGCCAGCAAGGCTGGTGTGTGGAAGAAATGAGAACAGAGTTTCCACATGTGTTCATGCCAGTATGGTGAGAAAAAGATATTTATAGTTGGTAAAGCAGAGCCATTCCAGTCCTGCTCATTGATTGATACCTGTAGTTCTTGTTCCCATCTAAACCTGATTGAGTTGGTTGAGTCCCCCTGTCTTTCATTTAAGACCTTATATATCTTAGAAATACAAAATCACACATGCCCCCACGATGCAAAGCATCATGGGCTGCATATGCAAATTACCACAGAATAATATGCTGGTTCAACTTTAAGCAAAAATGCATGCTGCCAAAAGGCCTCTAACATAGTTTGCAAAGGGTGCCAACAGAAGACATAGACATGTGTTTCGTCCTACCAGAACTTGTCAGTATGCCTCATCTGTTTGACACCCCAGTGGAATGAACCAGCTACCCTAAGATGGTCTATCTGGATTATGTTGTGGCAAACCCAATTAAAACAAAAAACAATTTAAAAGACAAAGAACCTCTGTGAGCAAGCACTGAGGCAATGGTTACCCCAAAGGGCATTTGGCCGGGAAGCCAAGTTTCAAAGAAATACAAATCTTACTAATCAGGTGATCCAAGGTTGTTCCTCTGATATGAGCTTGTAACAGTTGTATTATTTGGGTAGGATTTTCACTTAGGGCCACGAGTGACCATTCGTATGGCTGAAGGCATGATTTAAGATGTAAATAAGAAATACAATATTTATGGGGCAAATGATATTCCTTCTGAAGGGAGACAAAGGGAAGGAGACCTGTTCTGCCCACTAACTGGAAAATGAATAAAATGCCATATCTCTGCCATTGAACTACATAAGGGCCTGAGGGATCTGCTGTCAAATTTGCATTATACTTCAGTGTTCCCAAGAACAATTTTTCAGGGAATGTAAAATAATCATTACTGACCTTAAGCCATATTTTTAAAGGTTCCCTGGTGAACTTTGGATAATTCATTATCCCTTGGCATTTGGGGGATGTCCCAAAAAGGAGCCCATGAGTGTTGTATAGGTCTCCCCAGGTTACTTCTAATTGTTTCCAGTGTGCATCATACTGTTTATTTAGCCAGTGTAGGACTACCCTTAACTGTGCTGCCATCGCATACTTTTTGAGGTCAGGGAGGTTTAGGCCACCTCTCTCTCTGGCCAGTTGCAGAACAGAATATCTAATTCTGGGACGCTTTCCACTCCAAATAAAGCGGGATATCATTCTGTCCCATGCCTAGAAATATGTTTTAGCCAGGGTGAAGGGCAGTGTCTGCAGAAAGAACAATATGAGGGGAAATACATTCTGCTTAATTGTATCTATCTTACTCAAAAAGTTTAGGGGGAGACATGACCAACGAGATAGATCTTCTGTCAATATTAGGGTTAAAGGTTCGAGATTTGAGAGCTCTGCATGAATGGGGTTTCTTCTGAGCTTTATTCCCAAGTATCTCATCTCTTGTCTGTGCCACACAGTCTTTTTCGATGTGGGAGGGAGGTAATTGTACATCAATACCTCGGTTTTTGATTTGTTAATTTTATATCCTGCTAGCTTACCAAATGTTTGCAGCTGTTCCCATACCTCTGGGATGGATTGTTCAGGCTTGGTAAGAGTCAGCAGAATATCGTCCGCAAATAGTGATATTTTGTGCGGGCGACCTCCCAATGGAAGGCCCTCCATGTCCCGAGAAGATCTGATGGCAGTGGCCAGGGGTTCAAGATATAGAGCAAACAACATTGGGGACATTGGGCATCCCTGGCGGGTGCCCCTAAAGAGTTGGAATGTATTGAAAGTGCCCCATTCACCTTAACATTTGCTTTAGGGGAGGCATAAATATTTTGTAATTGTTTTATAAGTTGTTCCGGGAATCCAGAGTGCTCCAGAGTCTGCCATAAAAAAGACCAGCTGACCCGGTCGAATACCTTTTCAGCATCTAACCCCAGTAGCTCTAAAGGAATTTGTCTTTCTATGGCATAATCTACTAAGAAATGTGCATGCCTTATGACATTGTGGGCCTGTCTGCCCTTAATAACGCCCACTTGATCAGGGTCAATAATAGCTGGTAGTAAATGGTCTATTCTAGAGGCCATGGCTGACATGAACATTTTGTAATCATAATTTAGCATTGAAATGGGGTGAAATGAGGAGGGGTGTTTAACATCTTTATGGTGTTTAAGTATGGCTAATATGGTTGCATATTGTTATGAGGTTGGGGGGAATCCTCCCTCCTGGACCGCATGTAATGCCGAGAGTAATAAGGGTAGTAGCAGCTTTATGAATTTGTTATAAAATTCAGAGGGATACCCATCTGGACCTGGCACCTTCAGGGTCTGAGCTTTTTTAGAACTTGGAGTAGTTCTCCCTCTTTGATTAGCGCCAACAAGGCTTTAGCCAGTAGTGGGCTGATTTGTGGTATTGGTAAACTCTGTAAATATGATTTGATGTTGTCTAAGGGAATTTCCTCTTCTTTAGTGTACAACTCAAACTCGTGGTAAAACCACTGTAGAATAAGTCTAATTTCCTGGGGTCTTTTTGCTAATCTCCCTATTTTAGGGTCTACCATGCTGATTATGTTCACTCTAGCTCTCTGTTCTCTCAATTTTCTTGCTAAATTTCTAGAGGTCTTAGGTCCCCCCTCATGATGTCTTAACTTTAGGTAAAATATCGATTGGTCTACTATTTTTTGTAGCTTTTGTTTTACAGTTCTTAATCATTGTCGTATTGTGGGGTCCTTTTGATCTGGCCAATGCTGTAAATGTAATAGCTCCTCCTGCGGTCTTTTTGTGTTTTTCCCTCTGCCGTTTTTTAATGACAGAAAATCGTATAATCTCGCCTCTTAATACTACTCTTAAGGTATCCCACAGAATTGTGGGGGCAACTGCATGTTGCGTGTTTTCTTGTTTAATTCTAGGTACAGCCTCCTGGACCAATTCAAGGAACTCTGGGTCCCTAAGATGGGCAAGGTTCAGGCGCCAATTGGTTTGCTTATATTGTGCCCCTAAGTCCACCCTGAGATATAAGGGCGTATGATCCAATAAGAAGGTGATCCCATGCCATACATCACAAATGGAATCTAAATACTCGACCTTGGTTATAAAGTAGTCCAGTCGAGCCCCACTTCCAACGTGCAGGGACCAGTGGGTGTATTCTTTTGGCTTAGGAAAAAAGTGTCTCCAGGTGTCCACCAAGCCCAGAGAAGTGACGGTTTGTTTTGTGTATTTTTGGAGAGTGATAGATCTATGGGCCAGAGGGGTATCAGCATCCAAAGAGGGGTTTAAAGTGATATTCAAGTCTCCCCCCAGCAGCAATTGTCCCTCCATGAGGAACATTAAATCCGCAAAGAATTTTACTGCTAAGGGCTTCCCTGACCCAGGAGGGAAACAGACAGATGCCAGGGTAATGTGTCTTGAGTACAGCTTGCCTGTCACTACGGCATAGCAGCCCTCCGGGTCACTAATCTCACTTTGTTTTTCAAAGGGCACCACCTGAGAGAGTAGAATCATCACTCCTCTCCTTTTCCCACCACTATAGGATGATTCAGTTACTACAGAATACCCACACCTCTGAAATTTTTTATGTTCATCAGAGGACATGTGGGTTTCCTGCAGCATAATAAGCTCCGGTCTCTCTTTTCTGAATAATTGAAATAATCAAGAGCGCTTTATCGGATTACCAATCCCACTCACATTTAAAGATAAAATCAAAGTTGACTTAGCCATATCTTCTTTTGATCAGTCCTTCTATGCATATTTCCTGCTTGTTAAAAGTACAATATATCCCCTTCCTACCGTACGTATGCCTTTTCACCCCATGCTCAATAATATTGTATTATTAATTGCTTTATGTACTGTCACTGATATAAGCGAATTTATATCTACCTGTTGTTCTATTTAAACAACATAACACTGTCCGAGTGTTTAAAACTACACAAGGATCTAAAAAATTCAGCACTAGGCCTATAACAACTAAACATGTGCAGGCCTGTTGCATTTTAACATTATACATGACTCTCAGTACTTTTAGGCCTACCAAAATAACCAAATGCCAACAGGGCATCAACATTTTTGTACCAGCAAATTGTACCTGCTGTAACAGGTCTCTGAACCTGGCAGAAAATTTAAGCATCTCCTAAGGTAGGGAGAGGACAGATACCTCTCCTTTGAAGGGGCAGAGGTATATGCCGTGAGAGGGAGTGTCAAGGCAACACCAAGGGCCCCCAGCGCCACTATTTCCTTATACCTTGTGGTGCAGCAGGCCACACTGGAAATAAAAATGAGGAACAGAGACCTCCAGGAAATGGTCCCTGTGTGCTTCATCTCCAGTAAGGTCTTGTGGGATGGATTTCTGACCCTATAGTGGTCAGGTGGGCATGTAGCACTGCAAAGAATGCATTAAGTCATGCCACCTTTCCTGGGCTATATGGGAGGACTATCAGCAAGCTTCGGTGGGGGAGATAATCCAAGGGAAATTCAGAAACATCCTTCTGACTCACTAACCTTTTTCCCATCCATAAGCTTGGGAATATAAACAGGATTTCCATTTCCCAATGTCCCCACCCC
Source organism: Neoceratodus forsteri (assembly GCA_016271365.2). Taxonomy (NCBI): domain Eukaryota; kingdom Metazoa; phylum Chordata; order Ceratodontiformes; family Ceratodontidae; genus Neoceratodus; species Neoceratodus forsteri. The sequence goes on from CM057456.1 coordinate 502,801,369, forward strand.
AAACAGACTTCCCCAAGTTGCATTGTGTAGTCCCTGTATGCAGAGTCACCTCTGCATCAAGTTATCAGTTTTTAAGTCTCTGCAGAACCTCTCTCGCCACTCACTCTGGTGCAGGTCGCTGAAATCTTTGTAAAAGTTTTTCACATCCTCTAGGTTTGCTTGACTCTGTCTCTTTCTGGAACCCGGATCCCTAGCAGTGTCCCAAACAGCATCGCGAAGACCTCGCTGAGTTTTCCTGAGTGAGGAGTCTTTTTGGGTGGATTGAACCAGGCCCTGAGTTGAAGAGCTTTCGTTGCTTCGTCTGGTGTCTCAAAGGTTTGGAGGCCATCTGGAAACATGATGACTAGTCGAGCAGAGTATGGAGTAGCAAATTTTAGTTGTTGTTGCTTTAAAAGATGGAGTATTGCAGCGTAGGCCATGTACTTGGCTGAAATAGATGGGGAGTAATCGTTGTCAAAATAAATGTGTTTTCCTTTATACTTAGTATCCCTCATTCTCCAGTTTGTTTAGTAGTATAGTTTAAAACCTTCATTATGATGGAGCGAGGTCGTCTGTCTGGCTTGGTTTCGGTGATAGAGCCCGATGGACTCGCTCTATGTCAAATTTAAAAGCTGGGTCTAATTGCAGAGAGTCTCGGAGGAGCTCCTTCACAAATTTTAATATATCTCTACCTTCCTTGTTCTCTGGAATCCCATGCAACTCTGCTAGAATGTTAGCATTGCTGGGTTGTTGAGAGGAGGCCCCATTTGGAGCCACCATGTCTGGCTGAATCTCTGCAGAGCTTGATGAAGGGTGAGAGAATCCTGCCGTATCCTTGCTTCTGGGGGTGCGTGCAGTCATTTATGTTGCCTCCCATTCAATGCTGTGGCTCTCCCTGATATTCTTTTTTGATTATTTTGCGTTTTATTTGTGAGAGAGTCTGTTTTTAGCCCAGGATCAGCAAAGCTAGGTTTTACCCTTGCATCCCGGTCGGTGATATCACCGGAAGTCAGTGCACTTAATTTAAGTTTCTTTTTTAGCACAGTAAGGTAAAAACATGCCTACTTTGGGCATTTTTTTCTGTAGACCGGACTCCTTTTTATTCATCAACAGTGGTTTCAGTGAGCAGATGTACAGTCTAGAAGTAATAAACAATACTTTAAATCAGCCCTGGCATGGGCTGTGCAAGGGAACTGGTTGCAGGGAAGGGAATCTATTCTGCAGGGCATTTATTGTGGGGCTACTGGCCACAGGGATGCTAACTGGAGCAACCGGCTGTACTGGGGGGGGATTCTGTGCTGCATGCAGGGGTATTTACTGGGCACATGGGCTGCTGGTGGGGACTGCTGAGGCTGACACTTACTGACATAGTGCTCCGAGATTGATTAGGAATTTGATTTTTCTTGCAACTCCATGGCAATTTCCTTTGTTTTCTTGTAGATTAAATTATTCCCCATGGATATGGCTGGATTAACCTGTATGCTAATTACGCCATGGCGTAGGGCCCCGAGGTTCAGGAGGGCCCCCACTGTTAACTTATTTACAGCTACTTTCTTTAATTCTGGCTGTACTGGACAACTGCTGACAGGCCGACTTGCCCAAAAAGCAGCCCCCTCCTTGGAGTCAGTCAGCCCCTCCACCTCACTGAGTCAGCCTGGTGATTGATGACCCTCCCCCGCAACTGCTCTGAGCAAGTGAGCCTCTCAGTTTCTCTGACGGCTGATCCAGCTTCACCTCTGATCCATCCTGACCCCACCACACACAACCAATCATGTCCATCAGAGGTCCTCTGGAGGTGTGGCTACTGGGGAGCAGAAATCAGTGTGTGCATGTACATGGCGTTAGGACATGTGGCCGGGCAGTAATGAGGAGTAGAGGAGGAGAACGAGAGAGAGCTGTGGCGGTCAGTCGTCGGTGCCGGTGGTTGGTCTCGTCTATCAAAGAAGAAGAGTCTCTGTCTAAAGACACAAAAGTAGGCCACGGGGGTCACCCAGAGTCAGATTTGGCTTCAGTGCAGCGTCACATGCTGCTGGTGTTTTCAGTGTAGCCACTAGCCAGGGTCAGTCAGTGCTGCTGCTAGTTTGGCCTTTGGTCCTGCTGAGACTATGAGGAGTCCTTCCATGCCAGGCCACGCTGCATGGCTGAGTCATGTCACCACCACCTGTGTGATCTTGAGAAAACAATCAAGAGGACAGACTGGACTCATCAAAGTCACATTCACATCAGTCAAGCCACACCAGGTATGTTGTGTTGACTAGTTTTCTGCATGCTGCAGTGCCCAAGTCATTTGTGCTGCAGAAATAACTAGTTTTATTGCATTGGAGAAACAAATTAAGCTGTGGTTGCCTCTGGTCATGGTCTGTCTGTGAGTGTTCAATAACCTGAGTAGTGTACTGAGTCTTTAATACGATTTGAGTTTGGCACTGAGTGGACCATGAGATACTAATAAGTCACCTGAGGGGAACTAACTTGTGCGACTTTCTCTTGCTGGCACAGTTTTGTCTTAATTTGATTTTAGTCATATACATTACTGGGAAGTTACAGCAGATTGCTCTAGGAAACTTAATTTCTGAAGTGACTGCAGTCAACACCTGCAGGTCCTGCAGGGTTCTTAAGGCTCAGTCTTTTTGGCACAACTCTGTTTAGCTGCTTTGGCATCAATGACTTGGAGTAGGGGCAAGGATGTGGCAACTCAGCATTGGCAGCAAAGCAACTTTTAGGTTGACAACAAAACTATAAATGACAATGGAGATGGAGGAGAGGAGACAGCGGGAGAACAGACAGAACTGAGGACAAAGATAGCTGCACAGAGGGTGATTGTGGCAGATGCATTGCGGAGGCAAGTAGCTTGAGCATGTCTCAGGTTTGGAGCTCGAAGGAGTCTTGAGTGGGGAAATAATGGGAGGGAGCTGTGAGCCCCACTAACTGCTTCAATACATGCTTCAGTTTTTTGGTTTTGGCAGAGAGAATAGGTATTCAAGGAGGCATGTGCAGGGAGATCGTGGCAGCTACAATCCTCAGTTTTATTAATTTATTTATGTGAAATTTGAATTTGATATCTGGGCAGGCAGGTCACACTAATTGAAGTCTAATGTCCAGATGTGTCTCAGGGGAGGGAAAAAAAGAGGAAAAAAGAGGATCCATAATTAATAATAACAAAAATAGTTACAAGGTACAGTAGTGGAAAGGGAAAAACAAGACAAGTTAAAGGTAACTAAAAAGTAAAAATTTACAAAATGTTAATATTGTACTGATAAAATGTTTCTTTGTGCAGTAATTGGTCATTCTGAATTATGTTGTTTATGATCAAGGGCATGTGACCTGTCAAGTCATGTGGCATAACACATAGAATTATAAACCACATCCTGCTTGAGTACCCTGGTCGTTACTGCAGAAGAGTAGAATGTTGGCATTTAGGGGCCCCCCGGGCCACAAAATATGACTTGGAGTAGGGCCCCCACATCCATTAATCTGGCCATGCCTATGGAAGCTGAATTGTTCTATTTTACTGTATAACTAATGCAAATCCCTGTAGATGGCTCCAAATCCTTGTAAAATATAGGAATCACTGTAGATCTAGGAGCCCTGCTGACAACTGGTGTGGGTAGAATGTCTGAAATAAACATGTTTTTCCCTAATGACACTTCTCACTGCACCATGGGGCTCCTACATACCTTTCTCTCCCCCCAAGCTAATAAACAGGCCCTAAGGGGGTCCCCAAGCACCCTATCATCCCCTGCCTGGGGTCTCTGGCAAGCCTTTTTTTTAGGGCCCCGGACGTTGCCACTATACCTCTCAACCTATAAACCTGGCAGTGTGGAATAGAGACCATACCAATGTGTGACAAATGACCCAAATGTGGAACACCCTATTTTTAGCGCACCCATTTGATGGTACATCAATAAAGTTATTTTTAACCAGCTGTGTGTTTTCTTTTGTCTCCTTATAATAAAATACATTTGTTATACTGTTGTCTGTACTTTATTTTAGTGCTACACTCATTAAAAACACAAACACACATTATTAAGATAAAAATTACTTTTATTTTGCATAAACAAAAGCATGCAGTAGAGGCAAAAAGGAGGCAGTATTGCATAGTGGTTAATGACACTGAGCTGCAAACCTGGAGACCTGGGTTTGAATCCCATCAGCCCCCACTTGCATACTGTGTGTGACCCTAAGCAAGTCACTTAATTTCCTTGTGGTCCCAGGTCAAGCCTGGAAACAAGCTCTGGCTTAATGTGCCTTTCCTGATTAAACAATTTCCCTTTCCTTATGCAAACACAATACACCACAGACAAAGACTGAGTGAAGCAAGCTGCCTGGCCTTACTCACTCTTCCTCTGTCAAATTCTACATTTCTATACAACTACTACTACTCCTCCTCCTTCTCTATGACTACTACTACTACATTTCTAAGCTACTACATTTCTACTTAAAAACATTATGCTGACATAGTACACCACATTACAGTCACCTTGCATAGCAGTGCGAAAAAAATGGCAATACAGAATATTTTTTATTTTAGTCTTTGGTAACCGGGTAAGGCCCACTAGGCACAAGTGCCTGTTTTCAGGGGCAACCTGGGAGCACTGGGTGGTTAAGTGACTTGCTCAGAGTCACACAGTATGCAAGTGGAGGTTGTGAGAATCAAACTCAGGTCTGGTCTGCTGGATGTATCAAGCTCATTCACACCTCGTTTCTCTAGCCTCTAGGCTATACTGCCAGCCTGCATCTTTAGTTAGTGCAACTACAATCCAACACAATGCAAATCAATCTGAAAACTTCTCCCCTGTATATCACAGTGTGCAAAACAGCAGAAATGTTAATGATATCCTGTGCAATTACAATAACCAAATACAAAACAAAAACACATGTGAGCAAATAAATATTCAAAAAGATAGCTGGCCCTGTGGCACTGAGGGTTGAGGCACTGGACGCCACACCTTATGCTGCGCCCACGACCCGGGTTCAGGAATGGACTCGGGTCACTGGCGGCTGGCAGGGGAGAGGAAGGATCAAGTGTCCCACAACTGCTCTCCTTCCTCTGAGGTGGGTGAGGGATCTGCACCGCACTGCAGAGGCACCTGGTAGAAGCTGGGTGCACTACAGTTGCAGGCACGACAATGGGGTGGAGAATGACAGATGTCGGCTCATAGGTGCACCGATGCCATTGCACATCCAGCTCCTCAGGCAAGAATCTGGAGGTAAAAGATGGTGGGCCGACCGCAGCTGATGGCCATGCCCTGCACCCCTGGACATGAGAGGCGTAGCCACCAGGTGTCTATGCCACAGATCCCCACAGACATCTCACTCTCTGGTCCCTCCTCTTCCTCCTGTGCCACCCCAATATCCACCACAGTCCTTGGGCCCCTAGACACTTCCTTCCTCCAGGACCCCATGGACACCCACCATACAACATTCTATGTCCCCACTCATGGAGCTGCTGCAGCTTCACCTCCTGAGTCCACCATCTATCACTGACCTCTAGCTACCAAGTCCCCCCCAGCACCAGCTGCAAGCTCCTGAGGCCCACATTGCCTAGGCAGCAAGCTCCCTGACCCCCCACCATGGTGGCAGGCTGGTTCAAGGTTTGAAGAAGTTCCAGCAGCAGGGAGGGTGGCGAGCTGGGGAGGGATGGCTGATGTGGGGGTTGGAAGTGTGGTCCAGCTTCATATGGGTGATCCGTTGGGAGGCAGGGTGCTCCAGGTGCAGTGGTTGTCTGGTGAAGAAAGGCTGGTCTGGGGAATGAAAGGGTTGCCCTGGTGCTGGAATGGTGGTCAGCATGAGAGGAGATGTTGGTTTAGGGGGTGGAAGGGGTGGTCCAGTAGCATGGAGAGTAGTCAGCTGGGATGATGGAAGCTGGTCCATGTGGAGGGAGGGTGGGTGGTCTGCTGGGGAGTAGAGGCTGATCTGGTGTCTGAAAGGGTGTCCAGGTGCCAATAGGGTGGTTGGCTGGGGTCAGAAATGATCATCTTGGGGGCTGGCAGTATAGCCTAGAGGTTAAAGTAACACGCTGTGAATGAACCTGGTATATCCAGCAGATAGACCTGGGTTTGATTCTCACAACCTCCACTAATGAACATATGAACATACGAACACATGAAAACGCCAACAGAAACAGGCCTCACGGTCTATCATGTCTGCTCGATTGTGCAGCTAGCCCCTCCATTTACGGCTGCCCCACCCACCCCTCTCCTTGCATACTGTGTGACTCTGGGCAAGGCACTTAACCTCCATAGTGCTCCCAGGTCGCCCCTCAAAACAGGCACCAGTGCCTAATGGGCCTTACCGGGTTACCAAAGAATAAAATAAAAACAATAAAAATAAAGGCTGGTCCAGGGGCTGGGGACATGTTCCAGCAACAGGGAGGGTGGTCAGCTGGGGGTTGGAGGCAGGTCTCGGTGCTGGAAGTGTGTTCCAGGTGCAGGGAGGGTGTTCAGTTGGTAGGGGGCTGGAGGTGTGGTCCACCTGGATATAGGGTGGTTGGCTGGTGCGGGGGGGTTAATATATGTGAAGGGACAGTGGTTGGCTGGAGAGAGAAGAGACAGGTCCAGGGGCTTGAAGGGTGGTCCAGTTGCAGGGAGTGTGGCAGATGGGGTCCTGGGGATGTAACTGTTGTCTGCTGGGGAAAAGAGGCTCATATAGGGGGCTTGAAGGGTGGTAAAGATGCAGGGAGGGAGGGAGGTTAAATGTGGAGGAGATGCTGGTTCAGGTGCTGGAAGGGTGGTCCAGTGGCAATGAGAGTGGTTGGCTCTATGTTTATCGTAGAGTAACATGCATGTAGAGTCTAATCATACAACTCAGGAGGTGAAGCTGAAGCAGCTCCATGAGTGGAGGTGTAGAGTGTTGTATGGTGCTTGTCCAGGTGGCTTGAAGGGAGAGGTCTGGGGGCCCGGGGGGGGTGTCCTGTCAATGGCCAGCCTGTGTAGATGGGTGTATAGATTCACACGCCAGACCTGATCTGGGGGTGCGGGTGCCAGCGGCCGGGGGTCGCTAGGGGTGGCTCTGCTCGGAGGAGGAAAAAGTCTTCAATGTTAAAAAAAAAGACTGTTTTGGGGCAGCTAGAGTAGTGCAAAAATACTTGCAAGCTGTACAAAGTAGTACAGTTGTATTGTAGTGTACATCACCATACATTACTAAGAAGATTTATGATCCTTGTTGTATGTGCTGCAGTGGCTTTTTTTGCAGCAACAAAAACATACTTTGGCTGCTTGACCTCATAACAATCTTTTTCTTCATTCATTTTAATAGCCAGCAGAGAGTTCAGGGTCTTAAGACTTAATGACTGGTGCAGTTCAGTTTTTACCTTCTGCACCATACTGAAGGCCCTTCCTTTCTGCTTCAGCTTTCGAGTACAGCAAGCAAAGCAAAGTCATCATTAACCTTTTGAAACGTGGAAGTCTGTCACAGTCACATAGTTGTTGTAGAACATGGGTCCAGTGTTTTGATACACAGGAATGTGGTCCATTTACTGGTCCTGCCAATCTACCAGCATCTTCAATTTAATTTATTTATTTAATCATTCTGGGATTACAAGTACCTTTGAGCAGGGGACTGCTCATTTACAAAGTTTCCAAGTCAGTATTGGGAGGGGTTACAAAGACAGACAAAGGAGAGCAAAAAATTAATTTACAGTTTACAGCAAACACCATAGTACAAAGTTGAATGACAATCTCTGATACATTTGCAAAATAAAGGTGGTGATAAACTAAGTGAAAGAGAAGGGAGGTAAGTTAAATTAGGTCAGAAATACCGGGTGGAAAAGTTGCAGCCAGGTGGCCTTGTCAAGAGGGGTAGTAAGGTAGGCAGAGATCGAGGTAGAGTGGGAGAGTAGGGGGGTGATGGTGAAAGACAGAGGCAGAGGCAAAAGAAGGGAAGAAAAAGGGGGAGGGAGGAAAGAAAGGGGAAAAAATAAGTGCAGGGAGATCCATTTTGGCCAGGGGTCTGACATGACAGAGAAGTGATATGCAGGGAAAAGGGAGTGAAAAAAAGAGGGGAGGGCATGGGGGGGGGGAGATAGGGACAGAGGATGTCCTGTCAGAAGTCAGAAATGGGGGCACCAGAGAGCACATCATGAGGCTAGTTAGGGCAGTCACAGGTGCTTTAATTTATAATGTGGGGTTGATATTAGTCCTTTCACAGAAGAAAGTGTTCTTTCAGAACTCTTAAATCTGAAGGTAGATAAAGCAATGGGGCCTGATGGGATTCACCCCAGAATTCTAAAAGAACTAAGGGAAGAACTAGTGACACCACTGACTACCCTTTTTAATAAATCATAGGAGGAAGGTGTGGTACCTGAGGACTTGAGGAGGGCAGATGTGATTCCCCTTCACAAAAGTGAGAGCAAGACAGGCAGGAAACTACAGACCTGTCAGTTTGACCTCTGTGGTAGGGAAAATGATGGAGTCACTTCTGAAGGAAAGAATTGTTGAGTACCTAGAGGCCAGTGGGGCACAGGACCCAAGGCAGCATGGATTCACAGCAAGAAGGTCATGTCAGACAAATCTAATTGATTTCTTTGACTGGGTGACCAAAGCAGTAGACCAGGGAGGGGCTGTGGACATGGCCTACCTAGACTTTAGCAAGGCATTTGACACAGTCCCATACAAAAGATTAATAAACAAATTAGCCAGCCTGGGAGTGGGTCCCAGGGTGGTAGCTTGGGTAAAACACTGGCTGGACAACAGGACACAGTGGGTAATAGTAAATGGAGTCCACAGTGAAGAAAGGAAGGTTACTGGTGGGGTACCGCAGGGTTCAGTACTGGGGCCGGTCCTTTTTAATGTCTTTATAAGTGACATTGCAGAGGGACTGGAAGGGAAAGTATGTCTCTTTGCAGATGACACAAAGATCTGCAACAGGGTTGATACACAAGGAGGCGTGGAAAGGATGAGAAGGGACTTGGCAAGGTTGGAGGAATGGTCAAATGTATGGCAGCTTAGATTCAGTGCAAAGGAAGTGCAAAGTAATGCACCTGGGAAACAAAAACCCAGGGGAAGAGTACACAATGGGAGGTGAAATACTGACAACAACAAACATGGAAAGGGACCTGGGGGTAGTCATATCAGATGACCTAAAGGTGGGCCAGCAATGTGAGAAGGCAGTAAGGAGGGCTGGGGGATACTGGGATGCATAGGGAGAGGCATCACCAGTAGAAAACAAGAAGCTGTTGGCCCTCTGTACAGACAGTTGGTAAGACCACATCTGGAGTACTGTGTACAGTTCTGGAGACCCCATCTCCGCAAAGACATAGACAGGGTGGAGGCTGTCCAGACGAGGGCAACCAAAATGATGCAGGGTCTGCATCAGAAGACATATGAAGAAAGACTAAAGGAACTAAAGATGCATAGTCTCAAGGAAAGGAGGGAGGGGGGGACATGATAGAAACTTTCAAATACCTCAAAGGAATCAACAAAGTCCAAGAGGGTAGCATCTTTCAGAAAAAGAGATGTGCAAAAACAAGGGGGCACAATTTGAAGATAGAGGGGGGACGGCTCAGAGGTAATGTGAGGAAGTATTTCTTCACAGAGAAGGTTGTGGATACATGGAACAGCCTTCCTGAGGAGGTCGTAGAGTCAAAAACAGTGGGGGAATTCAAGAATGCATGGGACAGACATAAGGCAATTCTATCGGGGGGTAGGAGGAAGTAGGCTGTTGGTTAACTAGGATCTACAGCTTATCCATTAGGTAGGGAAATGGGCAGACTAGGTGGGCCAAGCGGTCCTTATCTGCCGTCAAATTCTATGTTTCTATGTGCTTGTGGAGGAGATGTTTAAATTGGGTCAAATGAGGTTGGCTATTTAGTTCATAACCCAGGCTGTTTAGCCAGCTGTGGTCTCTGTAGAGGAAGGACCACTGGCACTTTGATATGCTGCAAACTCGTCCAATAATTGCTCAGAGTTTGCATCGGTGACACTGATCCCAGAAAAAAGGCAACATCAACCACAGGTTTTGTTGATATGTCCAGTTTACTTGCTGGATTAAGAAGAGATGCTGCATTCTTTAACAGGTGATCCTGAATTGAGAACTGTTTAAAGATTTCTTGCAGCACTGCAGTATAAAATGCCACAATTTTCTTGTAAAAACTAGTTTCTATTACTGTCTCCAAAATGTCTTCCTCATGATTGTTTATATACTGCTTGACCTCCAGTCCAACCCGGAGGTCACTGTTGGGCAAGAAACTGCTTGGGTCATTAAGCACAGGCATATCATTTTCCCTGATTAATCTGACAGCAGCTACAGGTTTCAGCACTCTCCCTGCGTACTGCTGCATCCGTTTATACACGTCCCCATGCAGAATCATAAGCTGGCTTTCTCACCTTTGTAGCTGGGTGTTTGTGATAGGGTCATTACCCGAAGTAAAATTTTTTTTGTTTGTTTGTTTTTGTGTTTACCTGTGTTTGTCTTGTGGTTTGAATGAGCAGTCCTTGTCCACCTTTGTTTTTCGTTTATGTCCTTGCTGTACTCAGAAAATAGCCTAGTGTAGTCTGGCCAACTATGCTAAGCTATTTCTCCCTCACCTTTCCTTTTTTTTTTTTTTTGTCCAAATATCCTGGAGTATCATTTTAATAAATATTAGTTTCGAAGTGTTTGAGATAGGAAAGCTCGAAAGATATATTTTTGAATTATAGCTTCCTTTCTTGTGAACCCCCGCTTTCTGCCAAATCCCGTGTGAGCTCGGTCCTGAAATAATTCGGGGTTTCTCAAGAAATCACACACCTTTTATACCTCCTCCTCCCTTAAAAATATTCTCCTTGCGGAGAGGTGAAGTTTCCGCTTCTCTGTGGCTTAAAATTCCTCTCGCGACTGTGCGTACACTTTCAGACTGGCAGCGTCATTGCCTCCATTTCGGTAGTCAATGGAAGGACGCGGCAAGCGTTGGACTTACCTTTTCTATATTTCAATTTCGGGCTCTTTTGTCAGGTGGAAAGCTGTACTCGGGCAAAATCTGGTTTCGTTGTGGCTCGTATCCAGTTCCTTTCATGCTGTTACTATAGGAGCAGGCGGCGCCCATTCCTTTTATGCCTGTCTTTGGGGAGGGTTTTCAGTTCTGTAAAAATTGTATTAAAAGCCTCCAAACTCTTGCCACAAGGGTAGGAAATTAATCAAAAAGGGATAAAAAACACTTATATGCTTTTCTAATTTATTTTTTGTCTTAAGAAAGTGTGTTATTTTATTTTAGGTTTGGGAATGCTGATTGACAGTAATGTAAACCAATGGGAATGCTATGAGGTCTTTAAAAGTGAGGTAATCACTGAAGCAAAGCAGATTGTTCCTGGGTGTTGTGCCTATAACACCTACCTGGGCAGCTGAGCTTCTCTCCTAAGAGTTGAACATGGGAATCTGAGAAGGAAGACTGATGTGCCTTGTTCAACATTTTTATTTTTATTTATTTTAAAGAAAGAAAGTTTTTTTTTTTCGTTATGTATATTGTTGGAGTTTGTCTGGAATAATTCCTCGTTCCTGAATCTTTCTGGAATTCTGAGAAATAAAATCTATGGATCGTATCAGAAGTATGGACTCCTGGTGAAATCTCTTGCTCAGCCTCTCACAGTGTTGAACTGCAGCAAGGGTCCCAGAGCATATTTCATATGAACATAAAGATCATTCTCAGTTCATGGTTCTGCAGATGGTCACATATTAGGTCAATTTTGGCTGATCTTGGTTCCGTTAGAAAATATGAACGGAGAGCCAGCCACATGTCCAGGGTTCTGTTTATAACCTTCCCAAGACTCAACCATCTAGTAGGGGCTTGCTTAATAACCTTACATGGGTGTACATTGGTAAACAAAGCAAATTCCTTCAGCTTCTGTCATCTTTGAGAACTGGATGAAAAATGGCAGTACACATTCGAGATCAATTCTTCTACAGGTGAGCGTAAAGCTTTAACCCCAGCTTTACTGCAGAGATCTGCCAGGTGGCAGAGAACCCCATATTAATTATATTTGGATTTACAGCCTTTACGTGTCACAGGACTAAATTGTTTTTTCCAATCATAGAGCCAGTGTTGTCAGATGAAAAAGCTGCAATTTTTGAGAGTGGAATGCCAAAGTTCTTCATGGTTTCCATCAAACAGTCTAACAATGTTTGCCCAGTCCCAGATGCTGGCATGTCTAAGAAGCGAATTACATTTTTGCCTGCTGCTTCATCCAGGAAACCCACAAGGATCACTAAAAGCTTCTCATCAATCATATCAGTGCTCCGATCCATGTAGACACAAAAAGGCACTTTAAGACAAACTACAGCGACATCATTTTGGTACCGAAGACCAAGCACATCCCTTGTTATACAGTTTGCTTGGTTTGCCCCACATGTCATCTTCTTCAGAACATCTTGGTCTACACCATTTTTTCATGAATTACAGTATACACTTTCCTGATGTAAATGGAAGGTTATGTTCAGCAATCAGGGACATGAAAGCCATCTCTGCCTCAGTGACTTTTGTACTTACCAAGCTTTGAGGGCCAAAGAAGTGTGACATATTCTTCCCAGTCACATGCTTTGAATTTTGCCAGTGCTTTTCGGAGTTTGCATGTCATTGCACACCATGGCACCCTCCATGGTGAATGGTGAAATCTGTGCCACAGGTCTTGCTGAATCAGTACTTCACACCACATTTGCTTCCTGCTAACCAGTCAAAAGTGCTCTTCCAGTTGGCTAGGAAAATGATGAACCTTCTTTTCTTTTTCTCCCGGAGACTTATCCCTGTCATGATCCTCTTTGACTTTGTCCCGTTTGTCTATGCAAAGTATTAATTAGTGCTTGAACAGTTCAGTTTTAGTGATCCGGTGGACAGGACTCTATTCACAAGAAGGTGGCAGAGAAAAAAGTCACAATTTTTCTCTGCCACCCTCCTGATGAAAAGATCTGTGACTCTTGGCTGCCACATACTCAACATGTTTGGAGACCCAGGCTCCCTTTGGATACACCTCTTTAACATATGAATTATTCAACAAGACTGGGGATGGTTCAGTTTAAGATGATGAAGAAAATCAGCTGGAGAAACACTCTTGTGTGCCCCAACTTGGCAGATCCAAGCTCCCTCTGGATACACCTCTTTGAACACATGAATTACTCAGCAAGTCTGGGGATGGTTCATGTAAGGCGATGAAGAAAATCAGTTGAAGAAACACTTGCGTGCCTCACCTTGGCAAGAGATGGCAAAGAAAAATGAATTGAGTATTCCATAAACATGCATCTGAAGTAATGTGACACAGAGTCACATAGCAAGCCAGAACCTCATCGCCAAAAAAAGCCACATACTTCATTTGTTGGGTTGGTGGGAGAGAAGGATTCCTGCTTGCTGTGTCCAATCACGCCTGATGGTTTATTAACACGTTTGTAGTGTGTCACACTGGCATGCTACAATCATATTAATAAAAATATCAGATGTTGTTAGATGCAGCAAGCAGGACACCCCCACACACTCCAAAACGTGCACAAACTATACCATTAAACACATCCAAAGTAATCTGACACAGTCCTGTAGCAAGCCAGACCCTCACCAGCAAAAACAAGCCACATACTTCATTTTTTTGGGTTGGAGGGAGATGGGCTCCTGCTTGCTGTGTCCAATCACTCCTGATGGTTTATTAACATGACTGTAGTGTGTCACACTAGAACACTACAATTATATTAATAAATTATCAGATGTTGTTAAACGAAGCAAGCAGGCACCCCAAATACTTGTAAAAACTATTCCAAACAATTCAAAATGTCCCCAGGAACATACCTGTGGCACTGGCAGTGGCTATATTAAGCTGCTACTGCTCCTCCTCCTCCTCTTGCCTCCTTTTGCTGGAGATGAATGCCTACATGGTGTAGTCCTGGATACACTGGGTTGCTTGGGGTTGCTGGCTAGGCTCCCTCTGATGGTGGAAGGTCACTCCTCCTAGCTGGACTAGTTGGGGTTGCTAGTGTGGCTCCCTCTGATGGTGGCAGCTCACTCCTTCTAGCTGGACTAGTCTCCCTCCCAGTCCATCAAGGTACAGCAAGTTCATAACAGCTAACTCCCTTAGGGCAACAGATCTATCTGTTGTGAGGAAGAATTAGCTTTTTCAGTGTGTTTTCATCTGCACTGTATCCTAAAGTGCTTTACAAGCAATGAGAAACTGATAGTGAAGTGACTGGTGCAGTGGCAGCAGCCATGTTGCACAACAACACCCACAAACAGCGTTGGACAATTGCATGCACTTGTGACTGGGCTGGTAAGTTAGGGTAGCCTCCTAGGCAACTCTGCAGGCAAGCCAGCAGGGGCTGTGACTCTTTAGGTGCTCTGCTGTGCAGGGCAGGCAGGCTGAGACAGCACTGGAGGCCAGCACTAGACAAAGCAAGACCACTGGCACAGTGCAGGCAGCAAGGAACCCTCTCACTCACAAACATCCAGTAGCTTAGCAGCAGCAGCAGTGTGAGTGAAGTCAGTCAGTGGTCCCTCCTGGTCAGTCAGTGGTGCACTCACTGCTCACCGTGCTCTTCTAGTGGTGCTGCTGCTCTTCTACTGTGCTGCCAGTGCTTGCTGAGTGAGCACTGAGAGCAGCTCTTCTGTATTTTCTTAGCAGACCCTCCGCCACCAAGGATCCTGGCTCCCAGTCAGACCAAAACAGCACAGCCAACTTCCAAATGAATTACAGCAGCTAATGAAGTTGACTGAGACTAATGCTGAGCACTGCTCGTGGCTCTTCTCTTGAAGACCTGCGGTCAGTCCTGCTGTGGTGTCTTCCTTTCCATGTGGCTCTTCTCACGAGAGCCTCCTCATGTGAAAGCTCTGTGACTAAAAGCCCTCAAATAACAGCCAACCAACCAACATCAAAATGAATTACACTAGCCGAAAGAAGTTGGTTGAGGGACAGTCACACCGGCACTGCTGAGCACTGCTCATTGCTCTTCCTGGGGACTGGCAGTCTGGTGGGCTGTGTACTGGTCTGCAGAGTCTTCACTTCCTTTCCCACTTCTCCGTGTGGCTGCAGCTGGGTAGCTGGCTCTTCTTAGGAACCCTAAAGAAAAAAAGCCCCCTAATTCTTTGGCTGCTAGGCAAAGTGACACAGCCAGGGCAAGGCAGTTTAATTATGAAAAAAGCCAAAACAATTAAAACTAACCGTCCTCCCTCAGTGGCAGGCTGACAGCATTCTTCCGACCTCCTTAGCTCATTCGAATCCTCCTCAATGTGCAGCTGCTCTTCCTGTGTGCAGTGCAGTGGATGCTTGCCTCCCCTGTTCCTTCTTTGTGGCAGTTCTACAGAAAACGTGACCAAAACTATGGTTCTCCCTCCAGTCACCCAAGGGGGAACCAGTCATCAAGTGGTTAATCAGTTTGTGGGGCAGGGTGGGCTTCCGAGGGAAGGGGGAAGCCATTCCAG
Organism: Neoceratodus forsteri; assembly: GCA_016271365.2. Taxonomy (NCBI): domain Eukaryota; kingdom Metazoa; phylum Chordata; order Ceratodontiformes; family Ceratodontidae; genus Neoceratodus; species Neoceratodus forsteri. Next base: position 502,816,706 of record CM057456.1, read on the forward strand.
AAGGCACAAGCACACTGTTTAGTTGGTTGCCATGGCATTAATTATGTAACTGACATCATCATTAGATGGGGAAGACAGGAAGTTGGAGAACAAAGGAGCTCAAGTGAGTAGCCATTTTTGGCATTCAGGTGGACACAGCGCAGAAGACAAAGCAAGAATGCGGGGCAGTAGTACAGGCTTACTTTGCATGCCTGAATTTGGGACATCACGGAAAATGTGGAGCACTTGAGAAGTATGGTTGTCATTTGGGGGCACTACATACTGTATCCCATCCCCACCCACATCAGGACCCCCCCCACAGACAAGCCATCCCCTGCAGCTGCCACCCTCCCGACCAGGTCAGGAGAATGCCAAGTGATGGAAGATCCACAGCAGAGAAGTGCTGCCCAGGGTTGCACAGTATTACTTCTGGCAGGCAAGAAGAAGGAGAATCAGCATTTATATAGCACTTTTCATACACAGTGTAGCCCAAAGCGCTTTACAAGCAATGCTAAATTGGTAGTGAAGTGACTGAATGTGTAGTGGTGGCCATATCACACATCAGCACCCACACATAGCCTGGACAATTGCGTGAACCAGTTTTATGGGAAGGGGAATGTTGGCCAGGACACCAGGAATTTCCCCTGCTCTTTACAAAGAATGCCCTGGGTTCTTTTACTTCCACCTGGATACTCACCAGGACAACACCAGGATGGGTAGAAGGGACCTCGGTTTAGCATCTCATCCAAAGGACAGCACACCCCAGCAGTACAGCACCCCTCAATACTGCACTCAGGTACCAGCATTTTAGATATGAGTCCAACCCTGGTGTGGGAAGAGAACCCACAACCTTCTGGTCAAGAGGTGGATGTGCTACCAACTGAGCCACACTGACACCTCCTCTCCCCCCTCTGTCTGCCACACACTAGCTGTGCTTGGAATTGATGAACATGGTAGTTTTATTAATAATTTAAAATGTTGCAGAGGCTGTGAGGTCCTTTCTCTTAATGCAAGATCTCTTAACTTGGTTAAAATGGCCGAACTTGAGGCTAAATGTCTTTTGGTCAAATATGGACTTATTTCAATCACTGAAACTTGGTGGGACCCTGATTCCATCTGGATCCCACATCTAATAGGATATAAGTTATTTCACAATGATCGACAAGGCCAGGTCGGGGGAGGGGTCTGTCTTTATGTAAGGGAGGACATAGCATCATTCCAACTTCTCCTTACCACTAACACTGAATCTCTTTGGGTGAATATTCTGTTTAAAGGTCAACCCCAACTGTTGGTTGGGACATGTTACAGGGCCCCATCAGCCAATACTGACTATACTTCACTTCTACACCAAGAAATTTTAAATATGGTCTCTAAAGGTAACATTCTCGTTTTGGGCGATTTTAACATGCCCTCCATAAATTGGACAACTTTTTCTGGTAGTATGCTGGTTGAAAATAACTTAATTTCGCTTATTGTGGATATGGGCCTTGAACAAGTTATAAGCGAACCAACTCGTGGTGAGAACATATTAGATCTAGTTATTACTAATATAGGGAGTTCCATTACAAATATTCAAATGAGTGCCTCCCTGGGTTCTAGTGATCATTATTCCATCTCTTTTTCTCTGTTATTTTTCCAGCAAAACTTGAATTACTCAGAATTTAAAAATTATAATAAAGCTAAATTTGACATTATTAATGATCAATTAAATTCCATTTCTTGGGATGAAATATTATCTTCTCTTTCCCTTAAGAAATCTTGGGAATTCTTGAAATCTTCAATTTATTATTTGGAAGACTTATTTGTCCCTACAAAAAAAAATTTTAATAAAAAGGGGAAGATTCCTTTGTGGTTCAATAAAACTATTAAAAATGTAATTAAACAAAAACAAAGGCTTTTTTCTCTTGTAAAAAATAGTGAGGGAGATGCTAATGAATTATTACTTTCCAAATATAGGAAAACCTTAAAACTTTTAAAACAAACTATTATACAATCCAAAAAGAAACTGGAATTTCATCTAGCGCACTCTAAAGATAGCTATAAATCATTATTTTCATATCTTAATAATAAGAAATTGAATAATAGATATATGGGTCCCCTAATTGTTAATAACTCCATTATTTCGACTGATAGTGATATTGCCGATACATTCAATAACCAGTTTTGTTCAGTCTTTACAAAAAAAGAAATCCCTAAACTATATAAGCATTCAGATAATTGTAAATTATACTATACTATCACAGAAGATGATATCTTAGAGGCTAGTTATTCTCTAAAACAGACTTCTAGCCCAGGACCAGACAATATTAATCTCAGATTTCTATTAGAAACTGCTAAAGCTATATCTAAACCATTGACCCTAATTTTTTATAAATCCCTATTTGAAGGAATTATTCCTCATGACTGGGCAATTGCCACAGTTATACCAATCTTTAAGAAAGGTAACCATTCCAAACCTGAAAATTACCAACCGATAAGTCTAACATCTGTAATAAGTGAATTAATGGAGAAAATTATTAAAAATTTGTTGTAACAGGAATCTGTTATAAATAATGTAACTGACAATACTCAACATGGATTTAGGCAGGGGTATTCTTGCACCACCAATCTTGTAGCTTTTTATAACTACATTAGTATGGGACTTGATAGAGGTATCCCTATGGATGTTTTCCTCCTTGACTATAGCAGAGCTTTTGATAAAGTTCCTCGTGACGTATTGTTGGATAAAATGTTGAACATGGGATTTTCACAGTTTTTAATTGATTGGGTATCAGGTTGGTTAAATAATAGACAACAACAGGTTAGAATAAATGTCTCTCTCTCTCCCAAATTCGGAATGTGACCAGTGGGGTTCCGCAGGGTTCGTTTCCTGGACCAACACTGTTTAATATTTTCATTAGTGATCTATAGGTTAGCAGGGACACTGGTTTACCGGGATTGAGAAAGGGCATATTCTATTTTGCACATTGTAAAAAATGGTATTGTCACCGGTGTCTGCTAAGCCAAAATCCGGTTTTACTGGTATTTGGTTCTCTGTACTTTATTTAACAATTTTTAGCTCTGCTAACATGCATTTTAGCAATTTTGACCTCCACTGTTGCACATCCTTCCATTCGTGTACCAATTTAAAGTTATTTTAGGTACAAGATGTGATGGCAGCAGCAGCACTTCAGCCCCCATCCCTAAGGTGTGATGGAAGCAGCACTATGGCCCCATCCTTCAGGTGCAATGGCAGCACCAACAGCACTATGGCCCCCATCCCTCTGGTGTGATGGCAGCAGCAGCAACACTATGACCTCCCTCCCTCCCTCAGGTGTGACAGAAGCAGCAGCACTGAGGCCCCCATCCCTTAGGTGTGATGGCAGCAGTACTACATTCCGCATCCACCAGTGGTGATGGCAGAATCACTACAGCCCCCACCCCTTCAGTGTGATGGCAGTAGCAACAATGCAGTCCACATCCCTCTGGGGTGATGGCAGTAGTTACAGCACTATGATCCCCTTTCTTCAACACCCACACCCCACATGCACAAGTTACAAATTACTTGGTCCCTTTGCTTGTTAGAACTCAGATGTGAATTAATCTGAACCATCACCGCTAAGGTGGACTACCTTTGTTTTTTTCCTATCTATAATTTAACTGCCTGAATTGTATTTCTGCCTGTGACACTGCTGACCAAGGTTAGGGAACAGACTTGGGAGTTGGAGGGCCAGCTGGTGGGTGAAGGCTTGATTGTCCAACGACCACTCACCTTCTCCTGGGAGGGAGGGTGGGTTCATGGTTCAGCATTTTCTGGCCCCTGGTAGAGGCCAGTGGCATGACAACATGTCAGCTCTCACTGCAGAAGGCAGCGTGACGGACGTCGACTTGTGCCTTGACATCATGTGGCCTGTCAAGAAAATGGGAAAACACCCACTGGCCAACCGAAGGACAGCTGTTGGTCCCTCCATAAGCTGGAAGCCCAGGACATGTGTCTGTTCTGACCCTTGTCATGCTCAGGATACACAGGAAGCTCTTTGGGGCAATTCTTCTAACCTGGTAGCCTCCCACAGGGGTAGGGGCCCACTCAATGAAGGGTTACTTTGGGTTACCTGGTAGCACAGCAGTAAGGGGCAGTGGATGGTGGTCAGCATTCAGCAGCGGTGGTAGGGGGCCTTGGCAGGCCTCAAGGAGTGGATGGCCAGGGGGTAGGAGGAGAAAAAAAACTGCTTGAATTTGCTTCTTTGAAATAAAGTGTCTTCACCTAAAAAATCCACAAGTGATTAGTGGAGGACCTACAAATGGAGTCATGCATCTCCCAGACATGTGGATGCTTTTTTTTTACTTGGTGTCCATGAAAAGCATGTCTCCCAGTTTTCATGTCTTTGTTCAGATGTGAATTGAGCACTACTCTGCCCACCAGCATCATACAGCCCCTGGGGTCTTACCTTCTGTGTGACATTGACTGTGCTTTTAAAATCCACTGGCCAAAGATAAGTACACTTAAATACTTAACATTTCCTTTTTGTTGAAGCAGTCTATCAGAAAACTTTTTGTTGTCACAGAGACTGAAACAGCAGGTGGGAGAAAAGGTGCAAATGATCCAATTCACCTAAATGAGGTGTTAATTGTGAAGTCTTTTCAAAAGTAGTAAGGCAGTTTCTTCTTTGTGAACATCCTTTCATTCAGACTAGTATTCATTCAAATAACTTAGGATTTTGAATGGCCCTACTGATTACAGTATAAAGTTGAATAAGCTAGTTGGTAACAGTGATCCTGCATTTAGCAATCTACAACCTAGATGCTCATATGCAAAGAATACAATGAAAACCTGACTAAAATCTAAAAACAAGCTTATAAAGCACGTAAAAATGTATCTGAACATTTATCTTTACCTATACAAAATCATTGCAGCCCAAGTAAAATGCAGGCAAAGTGCATGGTACCCTGACTACTATTCTATGATGTAGTAAACATATATTGGTATTTTTTTATATTCTTTGTAAAGCAGGTAAGGCCCACTCGGCAGAACTGTCTGTTTTCAGGAGTGACCTAGAAGCACTGGGGAGGGGGGGGGGGTTAAGTGACTTGCCTGGAGTCACACAATATGCAAGTGGAGGTTGTGGGAATCAAACTCAAGTCTGCTGGATATACCCAGTTCAATCACCGTTTGTCACTCTAACCACTAGGCATGGGTGGTTAAACTGAATGGCTGATTATAACAAAGCAGTGTGGGTGATTTCCTTACTGACTCTACGTGCAGCAAAGCAGAAAGAATGCAAAGCACAGCAGCATTCATTTTAAGATGCTGAAATCTGGGTCAGCCCGCTGGTGCTGTGGTAGCACTATTGCTTGCGATGCCAGCGACCCAGGGTCAGAAGTGAACTCGAGTTGCTGGAGGTCTGGCCAGGGGAGTAGGATCAAGCACCCGGGGGACTTCTCTCCTCCTCTGGGGAGGGTGGGCTGCAGGTTCTGCTGCTTTACCACCACCTGTGTGACCTCGGGTGGTGATGCAATCATGCAGTGGTGCTGCAGAGTGATCAGGAGGGGAGGATGCTAGCCAGGATCTGGAGTAGTGGCATGTCTCTATGTGACCTACCTCCTTGGATCTCCTCTAGTGCAGATGCCTTTAGGGACAGAGACCAGAAAACCAGGAACAATCACCCCACATCGGCCACTGGCAGAAGGGACCCAGGTGCCCCAGACTTCATAACCAGGCTCCATGAGGGACCCACTGAACTGCCCAACACACACTAAGGGAGTGTGTAGGGGTGACATGGGGTCCCTTCCCTTCCCATCTGGGGGGGGTACAATCCAGGCAGGATAGGGGCAGGTCCACAGGAGCTCCTGAGCATTACCTGGGGGTGAAGCTATGGGATATCCAGCCCAGGGATCTCTGAAAACTGGAGCCTGATGCTGTGAGAAGGGGACAAAGAAAGAGAAAATAAAAAAATTAAAAAAGATGCTGAAATCTTAGAGATTCCGTGCAGTGACATGCAATTTCCATGTGGCACCGGTGCAAGAATTCAAAATCCGCAAACCAAGCATGATTCCATGATTGTTACCAGTGATACCGTTAAAAATGTAAAACCAGGGTCCCTGCAGGTTAGTTCCGACAATCCTCTCTCAAAATTTGCTGATGACATTAAGTTAGGAGGGCCTGTAGATTCATCACTAAACAGGGAAACTATTACTAATAACTCAAAAATTATTGAGGACTGGGCAGACTCCAATAGGATGATATTTAATTCAGATAAGTGTCATGTCTTACATTTTGGAAGAAATAATCTCAAACAAACTTACTATTTAAATAATATTCCCCTTCAGGTGTTACCAGTAGAGTGCGATCTTGGAATTTTTGTGAACAACAAATTGTCCTCAACTGATCACTGTACAAGGATAGCTAAAATATCCAATGCCATGCTTATCCGTGTTCAATGATCTTTTGTGTCAAGGACTCAAGAATGTATTATTCCCTTGTTTAGAGCCTATGTAAGGCCTCACTCTGATTATGGGTCTCCTTTCTGGAGTCCTTATTTAAGGCAGGACAGGGATAGAATAGAAAAAATCCAGAGAAGAGCCACCAAAATGGTTCCTTACTTATCCAAATTGGACTACAATGATAGACTTCAGAAAACCGGGTTACACTCACTTCAGTTAAGACATACTAGAGGTGATCTGCTATTATTATACAAAATCCATAATTCTCAGGACCTAATGCATCAATGCTGTCTAAATTTTTCTAGTAGAAGAATTAGCCCTCGGTTTCATAATAAACAAACTGATGTTGCAAGTTCTAATACTAATAAAAGGTTAAATTATTTTACAGTAAGAACACCTAGAGTCTGGAATTTATTACCACAAGATCTGGTGGAATGTAATTCAATTTTACCTTTCAAAAAGGGATTGGATTTTTGGTTGGAGTCTAACTTCTTTAGGGTTTAATTTTCCCACCATGATAGTGGGGGACAATCTCGATGGGCAATAGCCTTCTTTTGTCCTTATGAACCAAGTAAACCAAGCAAACCAAGCGCTGCACAAAATGTGGGTGACAGAGGGCTGCATCTGGGTCTTGACTTTCACCAGTTTCTATGGAGCTTTTAAATTAAATAAAAAAAACTGCCATGTCTGTTAGTTTTGGAAAGTAAGAGGAGGTGTGCTTTTTTTTTTGTCTGTCTAACGTTATACTGTATGACTCTGGGCAGCACCATAGCAGCAATTATCTCTAGTGAATCTTCTGCTTCCTGGCCCTCTCCCAAAAAGGGAGGTTGGAGGCAGGTGTATTGAGGGCTTGTCTATGGGAAGGGTTCCTGCCATGGGGTGGGGATGGGATACAACCAGACTATTCTTTGGGGGGGGTCAAGTTACAGAGAGAGTAGTTGGCTAGGGAGATGCTGGACCAGTTGTAGGGATTGTTTTGTTTTGGGAGGGGGTGGAGGCTGGTCATGGTGTAGGGTGGTGGTGACGGTGGTTCAGCTACAAGCAGGGTGGTAAGGAAACCAGTCCAGCTGCAGGGAAGGTAGTCAGCTAAGGTGGGGAGTGTGGTATTGTGGGGGTATTCAAGCCACACGTAGGGTGTTCGGGGAGCTTTGAAGGGTAATCAGGTAGTGTGGAGTGTTGGGGTTAGTCTAGCTGAAGGAAAGGTCGTCAGGTGGCTTGTTCTGTTTGACAGCTATGAACATGGCAGATTTTAAATTTATTTGCAGATTTTTTATTTATTTACTTTTAAAACGCCTCTGAGAATGAGTGCACCGCCCAAAACATGTTGATGTCAGTGGGTCGCTTCAGGGTCTTAACAGCAACAATATGGCAGTAAGATTTACGTGCTCTGTGATGATGCACTGACATTCTTTTCTTTTTTTGCAGTTAGTTTCTTTTCTCCTTCCTGGGTGGTACACCATCCAGCTTGTTCCCTGAGCCCCATCCCCCGCTCACAACTTGCCTTCTGCTTCTTCCATGGCTTGCCCCCCATACTGGGGTAGCGGAGATCCCTCAACTCACTGGAACGGATCCAGTGCAGAGGTTACTGCCAATCGTGGGAGTGGGGCCTGCAGGGAATGGTTCTCATCCTGCCACACCCAGGACACTTTTCTCCTCTGCTTTCTCCCCATAGAAGAGGAAGCATGAAATGACACCCTATGGAGAGAGCGTGCACGTGTCCACATGCGCTTCTCCAAGCATCTGCCTCCTCTCCTCCCCTTTCTGAAGTGTCAGTATGCAGTCCCCCAGCCACCACTAGGGGCCAGTCAAGCACTGACTGCTGGTGACCCCCCTCCCCGAAGAAGGAGAGCAGTCCCTCGGATGCTCGATCCTGATCCCCTGCCGACCCCCGACGACCCGTGCTCATTCCTGAATACAGGTCACCAGCATAGCATGAGGTAGAGTACTCAGTGCCTCAGTCCTCAGTGCCACCAGGCCAGCCAATGCATTGCCATTCTAGAATTGGAAGGAAAGGATAGGCCAGCCTGCCAGGGCAGCAGTAGGGCTACCGCTTGTGGCATCGACGACCTGAGTTCAGAAGTGAGCTTGGGAGTTGGAGGGTCAGCCAGAGAGGTGGGAGGAAGAGGCTCAAGCATCCCAGGGACTGCATTCCTCCAGGGAGGGGTGGGAGCAGAGCCCAGCATCAGGCTGGCCCCTAGCAGTGGCTGGGGGTAAGTAAGCCGAGACTGTAGAGGTGATTGGATGCGGGGCAGATGCCTGGCATGCTGCATGCGGAAACATGCACAGCATGACCACTGCCATCACTGCACACCACTTCCTCTACACTGGGGGGGGGGAGAAAAATGCTGACTTGTAGGATGAAACCGGTCTCACACATGCTATCTGGGGGATGCCTGAGTGAACAGGATCCTGTTCATAGTGGGGCTTGAGGGGGCCCGCTGACCTCATCAATAGGGCAAGACCTGGGGAAGAGCTGGACAGGTTAAGGTCCAGAGGACACCGGTGAGACAGGGCTGAGGGGACCGGTGGATGGGAGCCAGTCGACAGGAGGGAAATAGATTAAAAAAAACAGAGGAAAAACTGGAATGGCAGCCCCTATCTGAGCTACTGAACGCAAGTACGTGAAGCAGGCAGCTACACTGTGGATGACAAAACCCGGAAGTGACATCCATTGACATCCATGTATGTCTGATGGCACACATAGTTTAAGGTGCTTTTTTTAACAATTTAAAATAAAACCATACTTTTTTGTGTATTTTTCTGTAGACTGGATTCCTCTTTTATTTATTGACAGTGGTTTTGTGTATGAATGTGCAGTTTGGAGAGTATAAAAATGTTTTTAATCAGTCCTGGCTTGGGCTGTGTGGAGGGGGGTGAATTGTTCTGCAGGGTATTAGTGGTGGTGCTACTGAATGAAGAGATGCTTACTGGAGCAAGTGACTCTGCTGGGGTTTCTGTGCTGGATGCAGGGGTATTTACTGGGCACAGGGGCTGCTGGTGGGGACTGCTGAAGCAGGCTGGCAACCAATGTGGGCAGAATGCCTAAATTAAACATAAATGTTTTCCATAATGACCCTTCTCGCTGCACCCTGGGGCCCATATACACATTTCTGTCTGGTGGGCTAACTAAATGGGCCCTAAGGGGGGTCCACAAGCACCCTAGCATGCCCTGTCTGGCATCCATGGGGTCCATGGCAAACCTTTTTTTCTGTACAACCTCAGGACGCTGCTACTTGGAGGCACTGCATACATGTACAAAGTTTATTTTTGATTAAGCATCTTAGAACAGTAAGAATTTCTGCTTTAAAGTCTGAATTTACAACTCATGTTCTATGTGGTAGCACCTTTTCCATGTTGGACTGAAGAGGGACAGAACAATTTTCAGGGGTAAAAGGAGGGAATTCCCCTCATAACTGGGGACAGTTGAGAGGTATGATTGGGGCAGCTATCAATCTTCCTGTTTGTCAGCATGAAGTAACCCTAAGTCTAGACCAGGACAGGTGGAAACACTAATGTGATGCTCCTGGTGTGGTATTGTTTTTCATCAGGGCATAGTAAGAGACCTCCCCCCCAAATATACCTCAATACCATGTTACTTGGCTTTCTTCCACTGGATCCTGCTGTTTTGACCCACTGCACAAATGACAGGTGAAACCTGCTTCTCAACCGAAATACTTCCAACCGGACTCCTGTCTTTGCGACCTCTTCATGGATATACCGTCCCATGTGTGTTTGTGAGAGCACTTCCTGTTGAGTGCTGATAGAAGGAGAGACAATAGAGGCAGGAAGAAGACAGGTACTTGGGGTGTTCCCTCCACAGGCCCTAACACTACCCTCTGCCTTAACAGCCCCAGACACTAGCCCCTCCCCTTTTTTGCCCCTGACACTAGCTAACCATCCTTCCACAGCCCCAGATTATAGCCCCACCTCCCTGAATGGCCCCCAACACTGCCCACCCTCCCTCCACAGTCTTTGACAGTAACCCCTTCTTCCACAGCCCCCAATAGTACCCCTCCACAACCCCAGACACTACCCACTTACTCCACAACCTGACACTAACCCCCAAACCACCTCCTTACTCCATTCCTCTCACCTCCACAATCCCCTAACACCCATGCTCCTCCACAGTCCCCAACCACTCCACTCTCCACTCCTCCCTGGCCTCCCTGATGCCTCCCTCCCTTTCTAGCCAAACAGACACCTCCCTCCTCATCCCACCAGACACTTCTCCTTCAAAAGACACCCCTCCTCCCTCCCTCCCTCCCAGGCCCCCACCAGACACCTCCTGCCCCAACCTACTGGACAGTTCCGTCCCCAGCCCCTTGGATGCAGCCACTCCTCCCTCCTGGGCCCACAGACATCTCACTCCCTGGTCCCTCCTCTCTCTCCTGTGCCACCCCAATATCCACCACACTCCTTGGGTCCCCTGGACACTTCCTTTCTCCAGGACCCCATGGATACCCACCATACAACATTCTATGTCCCCACTCATGGAGCTGCTGCAGCTTCACCTCCTGAGTCCACCATCTATCACTGACCTCTAGCTACCAAGTCCCCCCAGCACCAGCTGCAAGCTCCTGAGGCCCACATTGCCTAGGCAGCAAGCTCCCTGACCCCCCCACCATGGTGGCAGGCTGGTTCAAGGTTTGAAGAAGTTCCAGCAGCAGGGAGGGTGGTGAGCTGGGGAGGGATGGCTGATCTGGGGGTTGGAAGTGTGGTCCAGCTTCATATGGGTGATCCGTTGGGAGGCAGGGTTCTCCAGGTGCAGTGAGAGTGGTTGGCTGGTGAAGAAGGCTGGTCTGGGGAATGAAAGGGTTGCCCTGGTGCTGGAATGGTGGTCAGCATGAGAGGAGATGCTGGTTTAGGGGGTGGAAGGGGTGGTCCAGTAACATGGAGAGTGGTCAGCTGGGATGATGGAAGCTGGTCCATGTGGAGGGAGGGTGGGTGGTCTGCTGGGGAGTAGAGGCTGATCTGGTGTCTGAAAGGGTGTCCAGGTGCCAATAGGGTGGTTGGCTGGGGTCAGAAATGATCACCTTGGGGGCTGGCAGTATAGCCTAGAGGTTAGAGTAACAAGCTGTGAATGAACTTGGTATATCTAGCAGACAGACCTGGGTTTGATTCTCACAACCTCCACTTATGAACATATGAGCATACGAACACATGAAAACGCCAACAGAAACAGGCCTCACGGGCTATCATGTCTGCTCGATTGTGCAGCTAGGCCCTCCATTTACAGCTGCTCCACCCACCCCTCTCCTTGCATACTGTGTGACTCTGGGCAAGGCACTTAACCTCCATAGTGCTCCCAGGTCACCCCTGAAAACAGGCACCAGTGCCTAATGGGCCTTACCCGGTTACCAAAGAATAAAATAAAAAAATAAAAATAAAGGCTAGTCCAGGGGCTGGGGACATGGTCCAGCAACAGGGAGGGTGGTCAGCTGGGGGTTGGAAGCAGGTCTCGGTGCTGGAAGTGTGTTCCAGGTGGAGGGAGGGTGTTCAGTTGGTACGGGGGCTGGAGGGGTGGTCCACCTGGATATAGGGTGGTTGGCTGGCGCGGGGGGGGTTAATATATGTGAAGGGACAGTGGTTGGCTGGATAGAAGAGACAGGTCCAGGGGCTTGAAGGGTGGTCCAGTTGCAGGGAGTGTGGCAGACAGGGTCCTGGGGATGTAACTGTTGTCTGCTGGGGAAAAGAGGCTCATACAGGGGGTTTGAAGGGTGGTATAGGTGCAGGGAGGGAGGGAGGTTAAATGGGGAGGAGATGCTGGTTCAGGTGCTGGAAGGGTGGTCCAGTGGCAATGAGAGTGGTTGGCTCTATGTTTATCGTAGAGTAACATGCATGTAGAGTCTAATCATATAACTCAGGAGGTGAAGCTGAAGCAGCTCCATGAGTGGAGGTGTAGAGTGTTGTATGGTGCTTGTCCAGGTGACTTGAAGGAAGAGGTCTAGGGGGCCCGGGGGGGGGTGTCCTGGGGCCAGGGAGTGATTTGTCTGGGTGGGCCCCAGAGGGAGGGTCATGAAGAGGTTACAAAGAAGGGAGCCCAGCTGGAGACATTTCGGATGAGGACTGGGATTTATCTGTTACATGCAGGGTGGGGAAAACAGCAGGATCCAGGAGAAGAAGGCCGAGTAAAAGTGGTTTGAGGTATATAAGAGTGGTTCTTACTAAGCCCTGATGAAAAAATACCACACCAGGAGCATCACAATAGTGTTTCCACCTAGCCTGGTCTGACAAGGACAGTCCTCAACTGTGGATTACTTCTTGATGACAAACAGAACAAACTCTGGCAGAGTCACTACGGCTGCAAAAGCATTAACTAGATAAGGATGTTTCAGGGGCTTAAACAAACATGAATTGCTTTGATTAAGGCCTTCGATACTGTTACACATATAAGACTTATGAACAAGCTGGGCAGATTAGTAGTGGGTTACAAGGTGATAAACTGTGTTAGTAACTGGTTGAATAATAAAAGACAGAGAGTCGTGGTAAATGGTGCTCAATCTAATGAAATAAGTGTGACCAGCAGGGTGGTGCAGGGCACAGTTCTGGACCCAGTCCTGTTTAATGTCTTCGCACACAGGCTGCACTGTGGAACACAAGGTCAGCTTTGTCATAGTGATTCAGTTGTAATGAATAATTAGGACTATTGTATTGTAGTGTCAGTTACTGTATGTCTGAAGACATGATTGCATATATATGTGTTGACATACACTGACTGTTAAGTACATAGAGGAGGGCCGGCCCGGTAGTGTTGAGGGTTGAAGCACTGGATGCCACACCCTCGCACCACGCCGGCGACCCGGGTTCAGGAGCGAGCTCGAGGGTCGGCAGGGACGGGAGAGGACTGAGCGTCTGATGGGCTGCTCTCCTCCCCAGGGGGGGTCGGGAATTGCCTGGCATGCCAGCAGCTCCTGGTGGAGACCGGGGGCACTGCAGCACACTCAGCTGCACATAATCCACATGCCCTGATGCAGGCAGGGGTTGCCATGTATGCCTTGCGTCGGGGATGTGCACATGCATGGGAGGGGGGTGGGATCTCCAGAACAAGGAAAAGCCCGGTCTGAGGGGTAGGCGATGGCACCTGCCCCCATACCCAAGGCCGATTCCACCCTTCCTGACCTTCCAGGTTCCTCCACCTGGGTCCTCTCCCACGTCGGAGTCTGTCTAAAAGTGCACCCAAAGAGGAGGGGCGGCCCCACTCCAGAGGGGTTAAGCCGGGGGCTGCCGATCGTGGACAGAGGAGGAGAGAGAAAGGAGGCACAGGTAGGTGGACTTCAGGCAGGGCAGAAACAAATTTGGGCACCGCCGCAGCCATTCCGAGTCATGCTTTCACCACCGCAACAGTTTCTTGGAGGCTCAGTGGTGTAGTGCACATGCACAAAGTGATCCCTGTTGTTAACAAACGATGTGACATAGCATCGATAGGTTAACAACATTGGAATGGACAGATGATGGTTAACAACCTTAGGAAATGATGGTTTCCTAAGGTTAACAATGTTCTACCATACATTATAATGCAATATTCCTTATTATTCTAGTTAACTGGAGCAGTTTGGCAATGACGACCCAGAGTTTCACAGTGCAGCCTGCGACTGTGTCATAGGACAATGCATCCAGATTGCTAAGTAAAGCTTCCTGTTTATGATCCTTGTTTTATAGAAATCCAAAAATGCTAACAAAGTTTATACCAATGCCTCGTCTGTTGCTGCTGCTGGTTTGTCTCTTTTAAGATTCTGATTTCTGTATAAATTTTATTTACTATTATAAGAGGGAGTGCTGACCTTCTCTTCTGTTTTCATGGATTGTGCCATTCTAGGTCATTTCCTCTGTTTGTCGACGTGTGTCTAGTTCAGAGAGGGTGAGACATCTAGTACAAATTCTGCATTGTTTTACTGAATCTTGACATAAATAATCAAAGCAGTTAGCAATAGAGTGCAGCAGAGGTTCCTGTCTCGAGCTATCATGCAAGCAAACCATTTTCCACGTAAAAACTTTTATTTTTATTAATTGTCCATCATCAAATGGCATTGGTAAAATACACAAACTTGTGATACACCAGCGTGGAAATGGAAGCTTTAAAAAAGGGAAAATATGTAGGGTTAATATTTTTCTCTTTAATTTATCTGGAATGTTATTATTTATTGCACACTGTGGCTGACCAGTTTTCAGAATGGGAAGGAGAGAGGGGTGAGAGTGCACTTTTCTCCTCTCACACCCTTAGTGCACAGAAAGCTGAGAATCTATGTTTTAATGCAAGCATTGCCAATATAACAAAAAACACCATTTATTGCCAGCTTACTTGTAAATGATTTTTAGCTAACCAGCAACAAAATAACAATGAAGGAAGAATGCAGAGCTAAAAGGTAAGTATAAAGGAAGGTGGATTTAATTTACTACAGTACTTGCAAATGTACAGTGTGCAGCAATCCCCCAGATACACATAACTCATCAGCTAACAAACTATACATAAGGGTTGGGGTCCGGGTAATAAGGGAGACTGAAAAAATGGGAGGTGGAGGGAATGAAAAGTTAGACAGAAAGACAGACAGACAGGCTCACTGCTCAAACTGAAGCAGACAGTAAGGCAGTGATCTTTCAAACCACACCTTTAAGAGTAACCAGAACTGAATGTAACTGTATTAGAGACATAACAACAGACTTCAAAGATAATGTTCAGAAAAGGCTGAAAAAAAAAATAGCAAAAAAATAAATAACATGATGAACTTTCGTTTGAGAGTAAGGGAACTGAGTAGTATACAGCAGTCGTGACCTCCTTAAAAAATGAGTTCAACAACAAAGTGTGAGACAGTATCTTAATAAAGCTCCTGCTAAGGAGGGAAACGCTGTCAGGCTTATTTTTTTGGGCGGGGGGGGTGGCATCTCTTTGTATGTTTCCATAGTGCTTTATATAAAGGTGTAATAAAAACAGAACTTTTTCAGCACTCAGAGGTCTGTACTCCATTATTTTACCAGTAATTGGGGAAAGTTGGTAGGTTCCTCTGGTACTCAGGAGTATAGCCATCCAGGAACTGTTCTTTGTATTGTGAGACAAGTCATAGGTATATGTGTGTGTGTTGAGTGGAGGGTTTAGTTCCATACCTGCTAGGTTGTTTAAGGAAAGGTGCTCTTCCTTGGCATCACGTCTTCAATCTGGAGCTTTAGAGGGCCATAGTTCTGTTCACATGGAGCTTGCCCGTCGCTGTTTGTTACTGCTGCCCAGCCCCTCGACTTTCTTCCCAGTGGCATACCCTTTTCCTTTTCCAAAACACAGACTTGCATTAAATAAGCAAGAGGAGGTGAAAGAGTGAGGAAAAGGCACGGGCTCTCTAATGTGGTGATGGGCAACCAACTTTGAATTGCTTTCTCCTGTTGCAACTCCCTCCTACTCCGATAGCAACACTGATAGGATGCTTGATAGCAGCTCTTTTATGATTTCCAAGCCTTTATACTCAGTGGCATCACTGCAAAATAAACTGTAGAAACTAGTGTTCTGTTTTTTCTTTATTATAATTCATCTCCCCACCTTTAATAGTTCGCGTTGCAGTCCCAAAGGCAAGTTCATCGTAATATTATTTCTTTCTTGCTACAGTTTCTTTTTTTATTTTTTTCAATCATTTCTCAACAGCATTTTGTTAAGTCTGTTGTCATGCCTCTGACATTCAATCTTTTTTTTTAATACCTGCCTGTCTACTGGACCACATGGTGTTCTTCTGGTAACTCCTTGCATTAAAGGGATCTTTCTATACTGTCCATCCAAGCACTTAGATTTTTATGTGAAAAAGTCAGGCTGTTGGCACCCATATTTTCAACCAGGAAAGACACTCTACATTCACCTACCCAATAATAAAACACACACTATGTGCATCAATATCAGTTAATTAAAAGACACTGTTATGTCCAATTTTGGTTTATTTCTGATGATTTTTACGTTTAGGGAAAAAGGGAGGGACTATCAAACTGGTTAACATTCATGGTGTCAAAATGTCAGCTTTTTTATAACATTCCCTGCTTTGTACTGGATACATTATTTTGCAAGTGTGTTAACATCTGAACTTCCAGTATTGTATTTTGTAATATGCCACATGAAAGATACTTAAAAAATCTTTTAAGGTTTTTTTTTGTTTGTTTAATATGATGAGCTGAGGTTCTCAACTGGCAACATCTAAAGACTACTGAAGGTCCACTCCTAGCAGGTAACAGCACATTCTTAGGTAATTTAACCTTGCCCCCACTGGGGTGGGTCTCAACACTGGCATATATAACACTGAGGGGGGGGAGACTTACTTAAGAAGCCTGCTTGGTGATGATACATTTGCATATGATGGTGTCATTGTGGCCCCATTGCTGTACCTGCAGCTGGTGGTAGTAGACCCCCATTTAAATAAAATATGTCCAAGAGCCTAGTCAGGTGGGTAGGAAATTGGCTAAGGGGCAGAAGGCAGAAGGTGGTGGTAAATGAGACTGAGTCAAATGAGAAGAAGCTCACCAATGAAGTGCCCCAAAAGGTCAGTCCTGGGCCCAGTCCTGTTTAATGAGTTCAGTAGCGACATGTGTGTAGGTATCCAGGACAATCTCGCATTCTTCACACATGATACTAAACTAGACAGCAGGATTGATAGCAAAGTGGCAGATGTAGAAAAAATAAATGGATAAATAAATAAAATGAACCACGTGCAGTGCAAGTTATGTAATGGGGTCAGATAAAAAAAAAAAAGTCCAGGGTCTTCAATATTTATTTTATTAACTTTCACTGATGCACTTTACTTTTCACTTCAATAGCTCCCAATGTTTCACAGTTACTTCATGGCTTTCTTCAGGAAATGCCTTTTTATGTCAGCACATTTTAAAATCAAATTAGAAAATTACAGTTTTTACCTACTTATTTTGATTTACAGCTTATTATGTTGTACAACACTGATTCACCACACCACATTGTTCTGTGAGCTACATATAAAAGCTCACTTTGTAGCATGGGGGATGATGAGTCCATATGCCCCAAAGTCCATTCCAACACTGCCTGGGATCTCCTGCTTTCACATGTTATACCAATAATTCCGACTGCTTAGATTAATTTATACATTTACACTGATTTCCTTGTAATCTACTCCAGTGTTAAAACTACCTGCAATTTATGTTCAGTGGTTTCATTATGTTAATAGTGAATTAATTCTTTGTTTTCTGAGAGGAAAATGATTTATTTACTAGAACATTTTGAACTGAAAAGTGCTCTGCGCTGAACTTATTTTCCAGCTGCAACCAAGTTAGGGGTTTGGGGAGAATTACAAAGGATTACAGTAGCGCTATTTGTTGTCTGCAAAAAATGCCACGATTCAGTCTTTTATCATTACTGTATTAT
This sequence comes from Neoceratodus forsteri, assembly GCA_016271365.2. NCBI lineage: Eukaryota > Metazoa > Chordata > Ceratodontiformes > Ceratodontidae > Neoceratodus > Neoceratodus forsteri. The sequence goes on from CM057456.1 coordinate 502,834,461, forward strand.
ATTTCTGTCATAATTAGATTCTTCATTAGTATATTTTTTACTTTGTCAGATCTTTTTAACCAGCTTGTATTACTAATTGCATAACTAATTACTCCGATCATTAAAGATGTATATTTCTCTAACAATTTAAAGAAACTTGCCTTGAGGTTACTTTTTTGTCTTTAGATACTGAATTCGTACTGTAAATCTATTAGGTTGATATCTGTTAGACCCGAGTTTGATTCCCACAACCTCTACTTGGATACTGTGTGACTCTGAACTTGTCAATTCACCTCTCCAGTACTCCCAGCTTCCACATAAAAACAAGAGGATACAATCACACATTTCAGAAGTTAACCTGCACAACACAACACAATGCCAACATTTCTTTTTGCCATTCTGTCCCTGTCCCTATACCAGTAGACAGTGCTGACAGGTGAGGGACCATGCTCTGCCATGGGGGTAGATGGAGGGCAAGGTAGCGGCGGTGCACAGGAAGAGGCAGCAGGTGAGAGGCAGCTGAGATGTCTGCATTTGCCACATGTGTGTAGGTCTGTCGGACCATGTTTGGGGCAGCAGTGATTCCATGGCAAAGCATCCTTTGTAGAAATCAGGAGAGGGACCACCCTAAAATGAACCTGCTGGGAGCTGGGGAGGATGAGTCCGACGCTATGCATCTGCTTTGTCCTTTTGTTTTGCTGGCATGGCGTGACCTAATATTTTTCATTTGAGGAGATGGGGTGTAATGAGAAACCATATATCTTTCCAGGTGCTAACACTTTTATTAATTTGTAAGGTACATTGCAGGTCATTATGCTATTCTGTTCTGTTCTCTTGGGCAGACTCATCAAGAGCCCTGGGATTCTATTAATAAGGGCCATATTGTAAAAATAGATGAAAAAATGTTATGTATACCTTTATAATAGAATGGCTGAACCTTAACATACATATAAAGAAAGCATGCTCAAAGATCACTATTTAAACCTTATTCTAAAAATCCAAGATGTAGTGCAAATCATGTAGCCCAATACAGATCTCATACAGCAGATAATAAGGGGCACTATGAAAGCACGTATGCCGTGGCCTTCTGTTATGATGAAAATAGCACAGCATGTATTTTTTGGCAATCGTCCTTTTTTTGGAACATTATGAGGAGTGATGTCTTTATAGTTATATCTAATAACATCATATCCGATTGCCTTATAGAGGATAATGTATGGGGAGCAGTTAACAACCGCTTTGTATTCACATCGAGAGGTTACCATGGTCTGTAAACCTCAAGAGCGGAGCTCGAGAGGTTTTCAGTAACCATGGTAACCTCAAGATGAGAATTCAATGAGGTTGTTAACTGCTCCCCATACGTTGTCTTTTATTGTGTATGGGGAAGCAGTCCAGGCACATAGTTCACAAAAATAGGAAGGTAAAACAAATTAAATGTTTACCTGAATGAAGACATGGACACGATAAAAAAAAAAAAAAAAAAAAACATCGCTGTCCTGCCATGTGACTAGGAAGTTTATAACAAGGGGTCAAAATGGGTGGATGTCAACAGTGCGCCATCCGAAAGAGACACAGGAAATGGCCCATTCCAGAAGGAAACGCTTTGAGGGTATTCTTCTTGATCACCAGGTACCTGACAAGAAAAGTAAAAGAAGAACTAAGCAAACAAGTGAGTAACCGCACTTTTTGTTTGAATGCTGCCGATTACGGTGAAAGACTGTGATGCGCTGGTACGGTGGAATGTTTATCTCGGCAGCATTCTATTTTGTTATGCCATCGATGTGACGTACTATCGATGGGTTTAATACTTCATCACATCACATCGATGGCATAACAACATGAGGAAAAGATAAAAAACACCAGATAACAATGTTCCACCATACATTATATAATTATTACAGATGCTTTCACAATGCCATTTATTAGCTGCTGTATCATATGTTTACTAAGGCTATCTGCTTCACTCTATAGCTTAGATTTTTTAGGATACGGTTTAAATATGGATCTTTAAACATGCTTTCTTCACGTGTATTTTAAGGTTTGACCATTCTGTTATGAAGGTATAACATAAAATCATTTAATCTATTTTTACAAGCTTAAAAACTGAAAGCTCAATCACCAAAACAGATACATTACAGCAATGGAATATACCACCACAAATGTCTATGTACATTAAGTCATTTTTCAAGCACTTGGAAAATTACTGAGCCTGTGTATGTGTAATCCACACCTTTTGTTTTATCTGTTTGTTTGCACTGGAACGCAGTCTGACTGCTGGGTCAGGCACTCCTTTATTGTAACAAGTCTAGAAGGTAGAAGCTGGGCAGAGCAGGGGCAGGGGTGGGGAGGGAGTGGGGGAGGGCGGCTGGGTGGAGCAGGGGCAGGGGTGGGGAGGAGTGGGGGAGGCGAAGCTGGGTGGAGCAGGGGCAGGGTGGGAGGTGGGGGAGGCGAAGCTGGGTGGAGCAGGGGCAGGGGTGGGGAGGAGTGGGGAGGCGAGCTGGGTGGAGCAGGGGCAGGGGTGGGGAGGTGGGGGAGGCTGGGTGGAGCAGGGGCAGGGTGGGGAGGAGTGGGGGAGGCTGGGTGGAGCAGGGGTGGGGTGGGGAGGAGTGGGGGAGGCGGCTGGGTGGAGCAGGGGTGGGTGGGGAGGAGTGGGGGGCGAGAAGCTGGGTGGAGCAGAGGGGTGGGGTGGTGTGGCTGCCTGGTGCTGCTCACAGGGACAGAAGTTCACAAGTGAAATGCAGCAACCTGCCATAGTGATACCACTGTGACACTTTATATTTGAATCAGTCAACACACTTGATTCAAAGTGCAGTATTTTTATTGGTAACCTTTTCTAGGTGCTCTTTTAAAGTGCAAAAACAGGCACCAAAAGTGCTTATTTGCAACTTATTTTGGTAACTCATTAGTTCTTATTGTTTCCCATTCTTCCTTCTCCACCATTTATTTTCTGGCTCAATTGTTTAATTGCTTCTGGTAATAATTACTGGTTTCATTCATCCTCATATTCATGGCTGTGGCTTGGTTCTCTGTTTCATTTTGGATTTTAATCTTTCTGTTTCTCTGGCCACCATTTTATTCCATCTCATATCTGGAGTAAACCGAGCCACAGCCATGAATATGAGGAGGATGACTGATATGCCAATTAGCTCAAATGCTTATAACTGCCATATTTCAGCTATAAGAATGATCATAGTTAAACTTTCATTCACCATTTAGCAGAGCACTGTTGTATCCCAACGTAAGCAGCCCAAACAAACATAATAAATGATCTTTGAGCTAGACACACTTCACTTACTGTCTTCTTTGCAGTTTGGAAGAGACCCCTCAGAGATAAAGCAAGTCCGTAATTAGGAGTGCAAAATGAAGCCTTTCCTAAAGGAGTACAAATAAAAAGCATTACATTTTATTTCATTTGGTGCAGATCAGAGGACTCCTGCTCCAAAAGAAACTTTTGGTTCCAGTAAGGAGCAAAATTTGATGAGAGGAGGACTCTGATTCCCGACAGGAGCCACTATTTAAAAAAAATCACAAAAAGGCCCCACGTTTAAAAATTCCAACTGCCAGCACTAGCTAGTCGACAGTTCAAAGACCGGTCGGAGTTACAGCTGGTCAGGATTAGGACCACCGTCGGGGCCTTGGGATAGTAGGTGTAATTTAGTGGAACACTTTAACCTTTAAACTGGGGTAATTTTTTTTTTCTTTTGTCTGAATGTCTGAGTTGCTGCTTTTGGAATCCTATGCAGTGGTTTTATTCCCATTATGGGCTGGATGTGCATCTGACCAACACAGATCGGGGCAGACATAACATTTAGGAAAGGGAATGCTGGCGGGTGTCTTCACAGAAAGTCAATCCATGATAGTAGCAAACAAACAACAGTGCCGAACCAAAATCAAATACCTTCATCTCCACTTTGATATGCAGTTTGTAATTTCATATCAAAAGACAAATACAACATTTCAAAGTGGACATCAATGTATTTTAAGTGTAAAAGCACTTTCAGCTATTCAATTCTATTAAGTTTCCCTTCCATGAAAGCTTGGTCATGTCATATCATACAGTGCAATCTAGTTTCATTTATATAGAAAAACAAGTCATTTGTGCTCAAGTGGAGAGAAAAAAACTATTTCATTTATTTAAAATGACTTTATTCCTCTTCAGGCTGCTCTTAAGTGCTGCTCACAGGGACCAGAAATTTACAAGTGAAATGCAGCAACCCACCGTAGTGGTACCGTAGTGTGGCGGCACTCTATATTTGAATCAATCAACAGACTTATTTAAAGTGCAGTATTTGTACTGGTAACCTTTTCTGGCTGCTCTGCGAGATGGAGTAAAATGGTGACCACAGAAAAGGAAAGATCAAAACCCAAAGTGAAATACAGAGAACTGAGCCACAGTCATGAATATATCGCCAGACGGAATTAGGCAGCTGAGCCACAAAATAAATTGTGGAGAAGGGAGAATGGGAAACATTAAGAACTAATGAGTCACCAAAATAAACTGTAATCAGGCAATGTTGGTACCTGTGTTTGCACATTAAAAGAGCAACCAGAAAAGGTTACAAGTATAAATACTGCACTTTAAATAAGTAAGTGTCTGGTTTGTTGATTGATTCAAATATAGCGTGCCGCCACACTATGGTACCACTATGACGTGTTACTGCATTTCACTTGATTTTTTCATTAATACTTTCTTTGTCTTTTGATTCTTTGCATTTTTCTATTTTTCTTTTTACTTTTAATGACCCCCTTCATTGTATCACTTAATATACTGGTGTTTGCAGCAGCTTCATGCTGCTTCCTGCTTTCTTAATATTTGACTTCACATTATACCCAAATTGTTTCACTAATTGTAGTACTGCCATTTCTGCTGCCTAAAACCCGGGACAAAGTTTTGAATATTAAAGGGAGTCCCAGTAAAGAGGATTTAGGCAATTGAGCTAGAAAATGGTGCAAAGGAAAGGAGAGAAAAGATGGGGTAAAACGAAAGGAGGGTAAGGACGTTATGGTTTTCCAAAGGCTGCAATATTGGCATTGCCTAACATGAATGAGCACAGTAATTCATATTTTTTACAGAAAGAATTTTGAAACTTAAGCATTTGAAATCCTGTTTTTCTCCTAAAGTACGAATAGAGTGTAATGGCTACAGCAGGGAACTGCACACCAAGTTGAGAAATTTCCTTATAGAGAAGAACCTGGGTAACTTTAAGGAGGGACAAAAGGAATAGTTTACATAAATAAATCATAAGTATTCTCTCTGCTTTGTGCACAAACAACTTCTATCGGTTCTGAAAACTTTATAGTAGCTTAGTGGAGGCTAAAAGTTATTTATGAAGAAAAGTGTGTTAGCATAGTTTTAGGATGGTGAAAAAAGGCACTTACCAGGAGACGAGTACAGGGAAGAAATAGAATGAAACTTGAGATGCTTTACAATAAAGCCTACCTCTGACGGGTTTCAGGGAGGGGGCATGTGGAATGATATTTCTTTTAGTTTATTCCACCTCTGATGGGTTTTGGGGAGAGGCCACGTGTATAAATACTCCTACTACTCTTGTTCCAGATCTTGTACCACCCAGTTAAGAAACAAAATAGGCTCTGCAACCATTGAAAAACATTACAGCAAATTTATTTGAGGGTGGGGAGGTGGAGGAGACTATTCACACCTTGAACCAGTTCCACGGACGGAAAACATGATGTCAGCCCTTTTGTATATGCAAAACGTCTGCAGAGCTCCGCCCAGCAGCCATAAAAATTGGTAGATGCCCTGGTCACATCTGTAAACTATCCTCAATTGTGACGGAACTCCCCCCTTTTACCCCTTAAAATTGTGCTTCCCTATCCTTCCCACATAGAGAAGGTGCTGCCAGATAAGAAACGATTGAAAATTGAGATGTTAAAGCAGAAATTCATACTATTCTACAATGCTAATTCAAAAATAAACGTACAAATATGTAGTGCCCCCAAGTAGCAGCCTCCAGCTGCCCTACGAAAAAGAGGCTTGGCAGGGAACCATGGCAGGGCATGACAGGTGCTTGAGGACCCCATTAGGGCTCATTTTAGTGAGCCCAGGGGACAGAAATATGTATAGGTGTCCCAGAGTGCAGTCCGAAGTGTCATTTAAATATATTAATTTAAGGCATCCTGCCCACACCACTTGCCAGTATGCCTCAGCAACTCCTACCAGCAATCTCTGTGCCCACCCCCCAATTAAAAACACTGTTGATCAATATAAAGGAGCCTGGTCTACAGAAAAAAATCCTCAAGTGAGCATGTTCTTATTTAAAATTGTTTGAAAATTAAATTTAAACTAAGTGCACTGCCAAACACATGTGGATGTCAGTGAGCCTGCTTCCGGGTTTGAGATCCACAGTACGACGAGCACTTTCTGCACTTGTGCTCAGCAGCCCTGATGGGTGCTGCCATTCTAGTCTTGTTTCCTCTGTTCTATGGACACTGACTACATGCCTGCTGCTGCCCTGGAAATATAGCCCGGTACAACTCCAGGTACCCAGAACTAGAAAAAAAAGACTAGAATGGCAACGCGTCATCACAGAGCACATAAATCTGGGCACCATATTGTGGATGTCAGCTTAGCAGATTCTCGTTATTCTGAAGAGCTTCTGACAGCTATGGTCACACCATTCACTGCTCCTGAAGTTTACAAAATCAACTGATTCACTATTTTCATACAACAGATGATACAGTATTAGCTATTACCAACATATTAGTGTTCTGATGTTATGTTCATTCTTGCTTTTTACAATTTTCAGTCATGAATTTTAATTACTTCGACTGCTATTTCTGCTCCCGGTCAAAGTTTCAGCACTGACAAATTATTTTAGTATCTTTATTGTCATTCACATATGTGTTAAAATGTGGTGGACATTCTAGTTATAATATGTTTTCCTTCATTACATGATGCATTTATTTGTCTCATATTTATGTATCTGCAATCTTGTCTTGCTGCATGGCATCTGTTTTTCCATGGACATACCATGAGGTTCATACACTCACTGTTTATACTGTTCTTCAAAAACCGTGTCAGTCATGATGTAAAAGTACTACTTAAAACAAAAGAAAACATTTCCTTTTATTACTTTAAAGAAGTGTTTTTTTCCCCTGAAAGCTACTGTCAGATACAAATAATAAAAATATCAGCATACCTGTCAGATGTACCTTTCTAGGTACTTTCTGTGCTGCGCACCATGAAATTTTTTAAATAAACAATCCTAATCTTGATATGTCTAGAATGTTTATTTCCTACCCAAACATGGCAGGCACTGTTTTTCTTAATCTAAAAAATTAATTAAAACATTTATATAATTCTCCAATTTTGATGGAAGTTGAAACTTCCCCTCCCTTCCTACCCCAGCCAGGTGTCTCAACATGCCCCACACCATCCATGTACTGTACCTTCCCTTCCTACCTACTTTGGCATGGTGTCAACACATACCTAGGACCACACATGTACAGTACCTCCACCAGCCCTACCAACTGCGGCAATGTGTCTCAACATACTGTATCCGTGACCACCCATATACCTCCCGCTACCTACCTAACATCCATGTGCACACCCTATCTTTCTTTCCACATGTGTTTCCATACACTTGTAGTCCCATGTACCTGTCCCACCCCACCATATTGAAGTTCATACTGGAATTCATACTGGAATTTTAAGACAACCAGAAGGCGTAAGCCCATATAGGCTGTCCCCACCATTTCAGTGGAGGAAACCAAAGTTACCAACTGAGATATAATGATCCAACCTTGCCTTAAAGGAACTGAAGCTAGAAGCCTCAACAACTTCATCTGGCAGTTTGTTCCACAGTTTAGTTACTCTAGGTCCAAAACTATATTTCCTTAAGTTTGCCGTACAGTGTACTTCCCTGCAACTGGTGATTATGCCCTCTTAAGTTATAATTTTGTTCCCTAGATTGTAATTCAAGATCTTTTTTTAGGTTTTCTTGATTCATGATTTTCCACAGGGAAAGGAAGCAGCTCCTGGTGGGGGACTCAGTTGTTAGGGGGATAGAACTGGGGGGAGCAGGGAAAACTGAAGTAAGGTGCCTGCCTGGTGCCATGGCTTGAAGGGACAAGAAGCGCATCCTCAGGATCACGAGAACAGCTGTGCAGGAGTCTGAGCTGGACGTCATTGTCCACCTAGGGACAAATGACTTGACTCTTCATGAGGTTAGAGCAGTGCAGGAGGACTTTGTAGAGTTGGGAAGGGGCCTAAGACAAGTAGCACACACAGTATCCTTCTCAGAGGTGCTGCCTGTCAATGGCATGGGTGAGGCGAGGGTACTTTGCACCATCCAGTTTAATGAATGGTTGAAAAAATGGTGTGGAGCACAGGGGTTTGGCTTCATTGGGGACTGGGGTTCCACTTAGAGGAACACCAGCCTATACTGGCAGGATGGTCTGCATCTGTCCAGGAAGGGAACAAGTCTTTTGAGCAATCGGTTTAAATGCTTCATTGGCAAGCTTTTAAACTAGTCAAGGGGGGAGGCACTGATAAGCAGCAGAAAAATCCCAGCCTCTCCCTACAAAACAGGGTACTAAATGAGAAAAAAACCGAGGTAGAAAGGTCAGTGGAGGATGCTGCAATAGAAGGTAAAGCCATCTAAAAATGGAGAGCAATGAGTACCAATGCCTGTAGTCTGGGTAACAAGCTTCCTGAATTAGTGGCCTTAATGGAGGAGGAACATCTGGATATTGTGGGAGTCACTGAAACATGGTACACAGAGAACCATGACTGGGACATAAACATACCAGGATACACTATCTACAGGAGGGACAGGGAGGGAAAAAGAGGAGGAGGAGTAGCTCTTTACATAAGGGAAGGAATCAAAGCAACAGAACAAAAGGGTAAACAGGGAGGAAAAGAAGCACTGTGGGTCAATTTGGAGACAGGCAATGGCACCACAATCCACACAGGGGTTAGATACAGACCTCCTCTCAGGGGAGGATAATGGCAGAAAAGGGGAGATATTGCTGATGGGTGATCTGAATATGCCAGATGTTAACTGGAATGCAGTTGCAGCAGCCACTTCAAAGAGTGGGGTTATTCTAGATGCCCTACAGGGGCATGCCTTAGACAACTAGTATTGGAACCCACTCGAGAGGGAGCAATCTTAGACCTGGTTCTCTCAAATGGAGATGGAGAGGATCACAGATGTAGAAGTGGGTAGCCATCTGGGAACTAGCGACCATCGAACAGCATGGTTCACAATAAACACAGCAATAGAGTCAAGCCATACAAAGGCAAAAGTACTGGACTTTAGGAGGGCTGACTTTGCCAAAATGGGTGAGTGCCTAAGGAATGCACTAGCAAATGGGCAGGAAGGAGGGGTGGAAGAACAATGGGGAATAATAAAAACTGCCATCACAGAGGTAACAAGCCTTTGTGTGAAGCAAATAAATGAAACAAAACGATGTAAGAAACCACTATGGTTCTCAAAGGAAGTGGCAGTGAAGGTTCAAGAGAAAAAGAAAGCATTCAGGAAGTACAAGGAATCACAGAAGGAGCAGGACAGAGAACTGTAACAGTTAAAGCAAAAGGAAGCTGGGAGGGCAGTCAGAACAGCAAAGGCCCAAACTGAGGAAAAGATAGCCAACTCAGTTAAGAAGGGGAATAAGACCTTTTATAGGTACATCAGGGAGCGAAGGAAGACCAAGGGAGGGATAGTGAGGCTTAATAAAGGGAGGGGTGGGCAGAGGTGACGTGAAAAGGCAGAGATACTAAACAAATATTTTTGCTCAGTATTTACAAATGAAGAGGGGAGGTACCTAAAACAAACAATAGAAACACTCTGGATATAGAAGTTGATATCAGCCCATTTACAGAAGAAAGGGTTCTGAAAGAATTCTTAAAACTGAAGGTGGACAAAGAAATGGGGCCTGATGGGATTCATCCCAGAATTCTAAAAGAACTAAGGGTAGAACTAGTGACACCACTGACTACCCTCTTTAACAAATCATGGGAGGATGGGGTGGTACCCGAGGACTGGAGGAGGGCAGATGTGATTCCCCTTCACAAAAGTGGGAGCAAGGCAGAAGCAGGAAACTACAGACCTGTTAGTTTAACCTCAGTGATAGGGAAAATGATGGAATCACTTCTGAAGGAAAGAATTGTCGAGTATCTAGAGGCCAGAGGGGCACAGGACCCAAGGCAGCATGGATTCACAGCGGGAAGGTCATGCCAGACGAATCTGATAGATTTCTTTGACCGGATGACCAAAGTAGTAGATCAGGGAGGGGCTGTGGACATGGCCTACCTAGACTTTAGCAAGGCATTTGACACAGTCCCACACAAAAGATTAATATACAAGTTAGCCAGCCTGGGAGTGGGTCCCAAGATGACAGCCTGGGTAAAGAATTGGCTGGAGAATAGGACGAGAGAGTAATAGTAAATGGAGTCCACTCTGAAGAAAGGAGGGTTACTAGTGGGGTACCGCAGGGTTCAGTATTAGGACCGGTCCTCTTCAATGTCTTTATAAGAGGCATTGCAGAGGGACTGGAAGGAAAGTATGTCTTTTGAAGATGACACAAAGATCTGCAACAGAGTTGATGCACAAGGTGGGGTGGAAAGGATGAGAAGGGACTTGGCAAGGTTAGAGGAATGGTCAAATGTATGGCAGCTTAGATTCAGTGCTAAGAAGTGCAAGGTAATGCACCTGGGAAACAAAACCCAGGGAAGAGTACACAATGGGGGTGAGATACTAACAACAACAAAATGGAAAGGGACCTGGGGTAGTCATATCAGATGACCTAAAGGTGGGCAAGCAATGTGAGAGGGCAGCAAGGAGGGCTGGGGATACTGGGATACATAGGAGAGGCATCACCAGTAGAAAACAGGAAGTTATTATCCCTCTGTACAGACAGCTGGTGAGACCCCATCTGAGTACTGCATGCAGTTCTGGAGACCCAATCTCCGCAAAGACATAGACAGGATGGAAGCTGTCCAGAGGAGGGCAACTAAAATGGTGCAGGGTCTGCACCGGAAGACATATGAAGAGAGACTTAAGGAGCTTAATATGTATAGCCTCGAGGAAAGGAGGGAGAGGGGACATGATAGAAACTTTCAAGTACCTCAAGGGAATCAACAAAGTCCAAGAGGGTAGTATCTTTCAAAAAAAGAGGTGTGCAAGAACAAGGGGCACAATTTGAAGATAGAGGGGGCGCTCAGAGGTAATTTAAGGAAGTATTTTTTCACAGAGAGGGTTGTGGATGCATGGAACGGCCTTCCGGAGGAGGTTGTGGAGTCAAAAACAGTGGTGGAATTCAAGCATGCATGGGACAGTCATAAGGCAATTCTAGGGGTTGGGGGTAGGAAGAAGTAGGCTGCTGGTTAACTAGGATCTGCAGCTTATCCATTAGGTAGGGAAATGGGCAGACTGGGTGGGCCAAGCGGTCCTTATCTGCTGTCAAATTCTATGTTTCTATGTTTCTAAATCTCCCCTAGCACATCTAATATCCAGTGGCCATAAACCTAACACTTTCAACCTATCCTCATAGGGCTTATCCTTAATTCCCGCTATGTCTTGTACAGGCCCTTTGTGGCCTTTCAACCATTGTTATGTCTTTCCACAAGAAGGGGCTCCAAACTGCAGAACAATAGTCCAAGTGGGATCTTATGTATGTTTTAAAAAGTGGCAGAAGTATCCCTTCATTTCTAGATTGAAAACATCTGCGCCACACACGTGTACACATGATCCTTTCAGACACGTTTCCATGCATGTAGACCCCCACAGCCCCTGCACCTCCCCCTCACCACCTACCATGGCACAATGTCTCCACATACCCAGGACCACATATATCTCTACATACGCTGGACCACCCATGTACTTGACACCCCCATACCCCGCCTACTCTGGCACCACTGATGTACCTGTCCTTCCTCACCTACCCTGGCACAGGTTATATGTACCTCCCCCCCACCTACAATAGAAACATAGAAATATAGAAGCTGATGGCAGATAAGGACCGAAAGGCCCATCCAGTCTGCCCATTTCTTTTTCTACCTTATAAATGTGCCATCAGCCTTTGCTCTGTCAATGGCCTATCTTATTCATACTCATCTGTATTGTTCCCTTATGCCTATCCCATGCCTGTTTGAAGCCCTGCACTGTATTCATATCCACCAATTCCTGAGGTAGGCCCTTCCATGCATCCACCACCCTTTCTGTGAAAAAGAACTTCCTCACATTACCCCTTAATCGGCCTCCCTCTAATCTCATGCTGTGTCCTCTTGTCCTGCTATTTTTCTTATATTGAAACATGTTAGACTCTTTCAACTTGTTAATGCCCTTAAGGTGTTTGAATGTTTCGATCATATCACCTCTCTCCCTCCTTTGCTCTAGGGTATATATATTGAGCTCCGTTAATCTGTCCTCATATGTTTTAGCAGGTTTATTTTTATTTTATTTTATTTTTTATTTTATTTAAACAGCAGTTTGGAAAACCTTTGAGCCATAGGCTCATTTACAAAGGTACCTTGTCACAGTAAGACAAACCAAAATACACAGTATAGCAGTACAACACATAAGTATAACAGTAAATTAAGACATAGATACAAAACAAGCTGGTACAGGTAGGATGGATGCAAACAATACCAGAGTTATGTAGTCCTTAGCAGCTTAGTAATAAGCTTTGTCATAAGTATTGAGTACGGCTTTGACTAGCGGCAGTTACAGCATCGGTGTTAATAAGGTGGTTATGTAGGAAGTTTTGAAACACGATATAGTTGGAGCTCGGAGATGGAGGGGCAGTGTGTTGAACCAGGAGGGGCCCTAAAGCTGAAGGCTCTTTGGCGTGAGAGGCCTAGCTCTAGGGATAACAAGAGAGGTTTCCCAGAGGTCCGAGTATGAACTAGTGGGACAGAGCGGCGATGGTGGTGGTCAATCCTGGTGGGGAAAGCCCAAGGAGGGTCTTTTGTAAGGGTACAGGTAAGATATTTGAGGCGCCGTAGATCAAGTACCAGCGCTTTAGCATACAGTAGACAGGTGTGTGTCATCCCAGGTGCTCCAGTAATTAACCTGCAGGCCTTATTCAGAGTAGTGTGAATTTTATGGAGTGCAGTCTGATCAGCAGCACCATACACCGGCAGTCCATAGTCCACTAGGGACAGGATAGAGGAGGTGACTGCGAGTCGAAGAGCCTCCGGGGGGAGGCAGTGTTTATACCGATGTAAGATGCCCAATCGGATATTAGTGACAGTGGCTAGGGCAGCGATGTGTCCATGGAAGGAGAGGGAGGGGTCAAAATGGATCCCTAGGTATTTATACGAGCAAACTTGTTCGAGTGGGAATGAGGACCCAGAGTGAATGAGGAGTTTGAAGTTGCAGGACTTGTTTTGGGGATCAGTGAAGAACATGGTTTTTGTTTTTTTAAGATTTATCACCAATCTATGTTCCTTGAACCAGCCCTCAGCTTCAGTGAAGGACTTCTGCAGTGAGTCCTGAAGGGCAATAGGGTTACGATTTGAGGCAAAGATGACTGCATCATCAGCGTACAATAGAATGTTCCCCGAGCAAGAGCGTGGAAGGGTGTTAAGGTAAGAGGAGAATAGTAAGGGGCCCAGAATGGAGCCTCGGGAACCCCAGAAAGATGGGACAGATGTCTGAGTAGGTCCCATTAATTTTACACGCTGTGAGCGGTCAGACAGATAACTGGTGCACCAGGAGATAGGCCCAGCAGCAAAACCAGAGAGACTAAGGGCATCAAGAAGGAGGGGTGGGAGACAGTGTTGAAAGCTTCGAGAGGTCAATGAAGACAGCACCAGCCAGAGAACCAGTGTCTAAGGAGGAGGAGAAAGTTGGAGAACTCCTAGGAGGGCTGTGTTGGTACTGTGGCCCGCTCGGAAGCCATGCTGCTCAGGACAAAGGACATTGTAGGTGGAGAGGTAGTCAGAGATTTGAGAGGCCACCACTTTTTCCAAGGCCTTGGAGAGAGGAGAGAGAATGGAGATCGGTCGATAGTTTCCAGCCACAGTCCTATCACCACCTTTAAAGATAGGGGTGACAGTGGCGACTTTCCAGGCAGTTGGAACCTTCCCAGGCAAAGAGTGGTTGATGAGGCATGTGATCGGGGTAAGGACTGTGTCTAAGACCAGCCATAGGATACACGGATTCAGGGTGTCACTGCCTGTACTATTACTCTTGAGGGCAGTGACAAGGTGCGCCTAAGTTCTTGGGCAGAAACAATGGAGGAGAAAATAAGGGCGAGAAAGATTTACGACAGGTGCTGGGGAGGAGGGTCAAAAATTTGTAGGGAGGATAGGGCTAAGGTCAGTGAATGAGGTGTTGAGGTGGTTGGCTATGAGGGCTGGGTCTAAGGAGATCACACCATTAATGTTGATCTGGTGGGTGGGGGAGTGTGCACTCCCATTTAACTGTTTAATGTTATCCCAGAAGGTTCTGGGATTCCCCCATGAGGCAGTGAGTGAGCACCAATAGTGCTCAGACTTGGCCTTTCTGATGGCCCGAGTGCACTTGTTTCGGGCGGCAGCATATAACCGCCTGTCATTGGGCCGGCCAGTCTCAATGGCACGGTGCCATAGGTTGTCCCTATGTTTGAGCTGGTGGATCAAAGCTGGGGTAACCCAGGGGGCATTCTTCCTTTTAGAACAGCGGGTCAACACTGGGGCAAAGATATCACAGGCATTATTAAAAGTTTGGGTAAAGAAGGAGAGAGCTGTGTCGATGTCAGGAGTTGCCTGTATAGGAGACCAGTCAATTTGGGACAGAAGTTCCTTAAGTTTTATCAGTCCACCAGGTATTAGATGCCGCCGGCATGTGGACTGTGCTATGGGTTTGGGGACTGAGGTTGACCAGTGGAATAGAATGGGGGAGTGATCGCTGAGAGAGTCTGGGAGGACTTGTACATTGGGGATCCGATTAGGGCGGTTGGTGGTACCACATCAAGCAGGGTACTGGGGCCTCTCTTGGGGTTAGTCCTGGTAGGGTGGGTAACTAGTTGCGTTAGGTCTATTGCAGAAAGGGTCTCGGGTGAGGAGGAGGAGGGCTGAGCCAGTTGACATTTAAGTCACCCACCAGAATTTGATCAGCGGAAGGAGGTAGAGAGGTAAGGTATTCTGTAAGAGAGGCAATGGCCTGCGTTTGGTCCTGAGGGCACGTATGCAGTAGTCAGATAAAGGGGTCCCTTTAAAGGGTCAGGGGTTAGTTTCAGCGTAAGCGCCTGGGCCCTGGAGTCAAGGATGGGAGCGGGCAGGGCTAGTACGGGGAGAGATTCCTTGACATAAATAGCGCAGCCGCCGCCTCGTCTCCCAACACGGTCAGACCGGAAAAGGGTGAAACCAGGAAGGGAGACTAGGGAGTCAGGGGAGGATTTCAACAGTCAAGTCTCAACCAGGGTGATGACATCAGGGTTAACTGATGTGACCAGGCATTGTAGTGAGTCAAACTTTTTTAGGAGGCTACAGATATTCATGGAGACCATGCATAGGCCTGTGGTGTGAGTTGGGAGCTCCTGGGAACCGGGCCAGGGTTTGGATGAAAGTTCCTGACAGGAGTAGTAGCATGACTAACACCCTGGCTGGGAGATGGTGAGGTTTTCCTACAATTGACATGGGGGAGGCTAAGGGAGCAGGGGTGGGCAGGGAGGTACAGGAGGGAAAGCAAGAATAAGAAGACACCCAGATGTGCCTGAGGTGAAGAAAAGCTAGGGGAGGGCAGGGGATGGGGACATACAGAGGTCCCAAGGGGCAGGAGAGGAGGTTCAGGAGCAAGGGGAGGGAGGGGTGCCAGGGCACAGTGTGGACTAGCAGATAGGTAAGTGGGTAAGTGCACTGCTAGTGGGGATAGGCACAGGCAGAGCATGAGGCAGGGCCAATACATTGTGATGAGCAAGATCCCAGGGAAGTAGTGCTGTACAGGTAGGAGTAGGAAGTAGTGAGGGAGCATAGGTCCCTCTAGAGGCCAGCAGGTATAACCTGCAAATGGGAAAGTGGGGAGATAGGTTCTGGGCAATAGGACGTGATGTCACCGGATGTGATGTCATGGGGTGGATCCTTAAATTGACAGCCGCCCCTGGGTGGGAGGGTGGTTGGGGCGGGCGGGGCAGACGGCGCGAAGCACCATCGGGCTAGCACCCCTCTGCAGGCGTCCAGACAAAGAGAAGAGGCTCTCTTTACCTCGAAAGTTATCAGGCTGGAGATTTGGCTTCCTCAGCTACTCAGGTGAGCTGCTTGTTGCTTCAGTTGCTTGATTGTCCCGAGTGCCTAGCTTGGGGGAGCTGCCTATGTAGTGGAGAAAATAAAGCCTCTCATTACTATGCAGTGGGAGAACATGTTGTGACTTACACAAAGGAAGCTCCACTCTAAGCAAACAGGGCTATTCCAAAATGAGGTCACACTAGGACCCAGCTAACCTAATGCCTTCAGTAACAAGCACAATTAGCTCAATACCACCATATTAAACAAGTCTGATCTATATTAGCTGCTTGGTATATCTGGCTTTAAGATGAAATCAGCAAGGCAGCTCTAGAAAAGCCAGTGAGTCCCTAGCTTTACACTGCAGCATTAGTAGCACAAAGAGAATCTTATAACAAGCCCACCCAGCGGTGAACAAGAACAAAGTTCATAAAATATAAGTGTTCATCAGGTAGCACCCCTCTGCAGGCGTCCAGACGAAGAGAAGAGGCTCTCTTTACCTCGAAAGTTATCAGGCTGGAGATTTGGCTTCCTCAGCTACTCAGGTGAGCTGCTTGTTGCTTCAGTTGCTTGATTGTCCCGAGTGCCTAGCTTGGGGTGGGGAGCTGCCTCGAAAGTTATCAGGCTGGAGATTTGGCTTCCTCAGCTACTCAGGTGAGCTGCTTGTTGCTTCAGTTGCTTGATTGTCCCGAGTGCCTAGCTTGGGGGGGGGAGCTGCCTCGAAAGGTTGTCTCCACATATCCTGGACCACATACCCTGCCACCCCCCATCCCACCTACTCTGGCACAAATCATGTACCTCCCCTTCCTCACCTACCCTGGCATGGTTAATATGTACCTCCCCAAGCCCACCTACAATGGCCCAATGTTTCCGCATATACACCCCCCCACCCCATACTGGCACAGTATTTCCACATACCTGAGACTACCCATACCACCTAATATCCCCACCAACCCCGGCACAGTGTCTCCACATACCCGGGGCCCCATTTACCATCCATCCCCACTCACACATACACAGGAACACCGTGTTCCCCCCTCCCTATCCTTCTACATATCCTGGACTGAATATTTACCCCCCCACCTCACCTACCATGGCACAGTGTGTCCAAATACCCAGGACCACACTTGAACCTCCATCATCTCCGTCTACCCCAGAATGGTGTCTCCACATACACTCACCCTCCATACCTACATCAACACCACTCAAGTACCCCTTCCCCACCTACCACCCATGTTCACACACATTCCATCAACAGTCATGTGTTCCCATGCACATACACTGGCACAGAGTCTCCTCATACCTCTGACCATCCATGTACTTGTCACCCCCAGACCTACCCCAACACCACTCATGTACCCATGTACTCCCTCCCCACCTGCCACTTATGTTCACATGCTGCTTCTACAGTCCTGTGTTTCCAGGCACATAGCCCACTATGGGGGCTGTGCAATGTGCAGTTCTGACACCATGCTGTGCCATGTGTACTCTGACATCATGTGCCGAGTACGCTGCCAACACCACACTGTGCCATGTTCACTATGATGCTGCGCTGGACCACATGCACTGCTAACACCATGCTGTGCCTCATACACTGCCAACACCACATCATGCCACATGCACTATGATGCTGCGCTGGACCACATGCACTGCTAACACCATGCTGTGCCACATACACTGCCGACACCACACCATGCCATATGCATTATGATGCTATGCTGGACCACATGCACTGCTAACACCATGCTGTGCCACATAAAATGCTGACACTGGGCTGTGCCAAGTGCGATGCTGACACCACATGGTGCCACATGCACAGGGCACAGTTTGGTGTTGGCAGTGCATGTGGCACAGCATAGTGATGGCAATGCATGTGGTACAGTGCAGTGTTGGCAGTGCACTTGGCACAGAAAAGTAATAGCAGTGCAAGTGGCACTGTAGAGTGTCAGCAGTACATGTGCCACACTGCAGTGTTGGCCACTCATGTGACACCACTGAATCAGAACTAACACAGACATGCCCACGTCTTGACCATGTTCCCTAAACTTGGGTCATTTGAATAACGGTTGTCTTCAGCTTTCATCTGTTACTCTGGGGATTTTTTTTTAAATAATTCACACAACTATTATCTTGCTGGTAGGAGCTTATTTTTCTGTCTGAAAGCAGCATACACGCAGCGTGGTCTGCATCAGATACATCATGAAGTCTGTCTTCCCCCCGACACTCTTTCAGACTGCCCCAGACCTGGAGAAGCTGAGCAGGCTGTGGCATGATGGGCAGTGCTTCATGAAGCTCATCCTCCATTTTTCTCTCTGTTTTCTCCCCTGAATCCACGGACATGTAATGAGCACGTTGTGCAAGCTCCGAGGCTGTTGCTTAAAAAACTATGACCTATGGCCAAGAAAACATTTTTGAAGAAAAACTTTGATGGAATTGTTACCACACTGGAGGGGATGTCTGGTGAGCCTATTCCAGACATCCTGCATGAGATACACATGAACTACCAAAGAACCTTAAGAAAAGCCATGCTTATTAAAAACAAGAAGTTAGATATCCTTCAATGTACCGTATTTCCTAACAACCATGAGGAACAGAATAGAGCGACTGAACAACAAAGCCACACAGATGGGCACCATTCAGTTGTTAATTTGTCCAACCACACACTGACTATTGGGGAATTAAATGTACTTTCTAAAGGCCTCACTTCTCTGCCCAACAAAACCACTGACCAGAACACAGTTTTGTGGTGAACTGGGGGAATATTTCCGCAGATTGAGACTTAAAGAATTATGTCACAGCAGAGAAGAAATAACAGGCAGTGACATACCTCTCAACTGTACCACATTACGAGGAATGTTCCTCATTTTACTTCACAAAAGCTCCCTGTTCCACATTGTGAGGACTTGTTCCACATTCAGTGTTAACATTTTAAAGCAAAAATCTATAGTAAATGATGCAAAAAGTATATTATTCAATTAATAACAGATTTTTGGAATATAAATGCAAACATTTTAACAGTGTTCTGAACTTCTTAGGTAAAGATTTGATTAAGTGTACCACATTTTGCTGATTTGTTCCACATTTTGAGAGGCAATGTTCCACATTTGGGGGACAAAAGGTTGAGAGGTATGGGCAGTGAAGAAATCACAAACAGTAACAATTTAATGGACAAGAAAAAGAAACCATCTGATCCACCCCCCAAGTGGCCATAATAAGAAACTGGACAATTAGCACTAGCCTCTCTGTTTTTATTCAGCTCTGTAGTGAAAGCATTGAATTGTACCTGCTTCTGGCATTGTTTCGTTACCTGATCAGGGTGCTTTGCTGAGTTTGGAACCCCCTAGGACCTCGGGCAGACCTATTACACTATGGTAGTGTTCTTTCCCTGAATTCCTGAAGGTCTCCATATTTTCTGTACTCCAGCCAGTGCTCGTGCATGTACAGTGCCTCTCTCCCTCCAGACAATCTCTGGCCTGTTCCCTACCCCCTCTCCTGCTGCATATTAATCATCCCTTTGTTCTTTCACCCTCATAGGCAGCCCAGGATCCCTCCAAGCCCTCAGCCACCAGAGTCACTCTCCCTCAGGAACTCCTGAAGCCAGTAATGGTAATTTACCCCTGTTGCACAATCTCTAAGGGCTGTTAGCCCATCGATGCTTCATATCGACTGCCCCGCCCTCCCCAGCCACCCTTCCACCCATGGGAATACCTTAATTTATTGCTCCACCCAGGTCACATGACTAGTCACATGTCTCGAGGCTCCCATTTCTAAGTGTCCATTTCCCCATTAGCCCATTATACTTACTGGCCACTAGGAGTCAGCGTTGTCCCCTCCTTTAGGTTTGTTCTCCGCTGTTCTCCTCTCTAGCTTTTCTCCCTATCTTACCTGCCTCAACCTCTTCCATCTCTCACTCTTGCCACATCCCTGTCCCTCTTCTTGACTCATGTACCCAGTATCAAACCCTGCACCCTCTACACTCCACATGGTGTCTCTACCATTGTGCTACTGCAGCACCCCTACTAATGTTCTGCCCTTTCTGCCTCTTAACCATTTCTCCATTCTCTCATTACAGCTGCCCTCCTCTCAGGATGGTCACCCACAACCCCACTCCTCTGTCTTTTACTTCTTCCTTCTCCCCACCCTAGTTCTAGCCCCCGTGCTAGCACCCAGTTATTCCCCTGGTACCCCATCATCCACCTTGGCCTTCCTTCCTCCACCTACACTATACACTCCTGTGCCTCCCCACAGTTCCCTCCACTCATACCACCCCATTTATCCCTGTTTGCTACTATGCATGTATATTCCCTCCCCATACCAGTTGTTGACCCTAAGCTCTCCCGCCAATCTTCACTAGGTCGCACCTCCCCAAAGCAACTAAAGCTCTTCCTGCTCAGACCCCTGCTTTTACTCCTTATGCTGATGTCTGGGAATGTACACCCCAAACCAAGCCTCACCTCCCCTTCCAACTCCCACCACCATGCTGCTGAAGGCCTGCACCTAGTCTCCATCAACATTTGCAGCTTGTTGACAAAATTAAACTTCCTCCAGGGCTGGATTGCCCAACATCAACCAGAAATACTCTCCCTGGTAGAAATATGGCTCTCCAAAAATACCCCTGACTCAGCGATCGCTATCCCTGGGTACTGTGTCTTTCAAGCCAACGGAATTGGTGAATGCAGAGGGGGCTGTGCCATCTACCTCCGTGATACCCTTCAGGGCCAAGCTCTCCCTTCTGCCCAATTAAATCATGGAGCCCAAGCCATCTCCCTGAAAATTACAACCAATAATGCCACTCTTTGTCACCTCCATCTATATCCCACCCCGGAATCAAAAACCTGCCTTCTTCTCTGTCCTTAATCACCTCTCCCTGTTACATAGAAATATAGACACTGATGGCAGATAAGGACCACAAGACCCATCCAGTCTGCCCATTTTTTCTACCTTATGAATGTGCCATAGGCCTTTACTCTGTCACTGGCCTATGTATTCCTACTCATCTGTACTGAAACATAGAAACATAGACTTTGATGGCAGATAAGGACCGCTAGGCCCATCTAGTCTGCCCATTTCCCTACCTACAGAGTAGGCCGCAGATCCTAGTTAACCAACAGCCTATTTCTTCCTACCCCCCACAAGAATTGCCTTATGTCTGTCCCATGCATTCTTGAATTCTCCCACAGTTTTAGACCCCACAACCTCCTCAGGAAGGCTGTTCCATGCATCCACTACCCTCTCTGAAATAATACTCTCACATTGCCCTGAACCGCTCTCCTTCTATCTTTAACTTGTGTCCCTTGTTCTTGCAAGTCTCTTTTTCTGAAAGATGCTACCCTCTTGGACTTTGTTGATTCCACTGAAGTACTTAAAGTTTCTATCATGTCCCCCATCTCCTTCTTTCCTCAAGGGTATACATATTAAGCTCCTTTAGTCTCTCCTCATCGGCTTCTGTTGCAGACCCTGCACCATTTTAGTTGCCCTCCTCTGGACTACCGCTATCCTGTCTATGTCCTTATGGAGGGAGGGGTCTCCAGAACTGGACACAGTAATCCAGATGGGTCTCACCAACTGTCTGTACAGAGGGATAACAACTTCCTGTTTTCTGCTGATGATGCCTCTCCTATACATCCCAGTATACCCCCAGCCCTCCCTACTGCCTTCTCACATTGCTTGCTAACCTTAAGGTCATCTGATATGATTACCCCAGGTCCCTTTCCTTTTCTGTTGTTGTTACTACCTCCCACCCATTGTGTATTCTTCCCTGGTTCTTGTTTCTCAGGTGCATTATTTGCACTTCTTTACTGAATCCAGCTGCCATACTTCCACCATTCCCTCCAACCTTGCCAAAGTCCCTTTTCATCCTTTCCACGCCTCCTTGTGTATCAACCCTGTTGCAGATCTTAGTGTCATCTGCAAAAGGCATACTTTTCCTTCCAGTCCTCTGCAATGTCACTGATGAAGGCGTTAAAAGGACTGGACCCAATACTGAACCCTGTGGTACCCACTAGTAACCCCCTTTCTTCAGAGTGGACTCCATTTACAATTACCTTCTGTGTCCTGTTGTCCAGCCAATGTTTACCCAGGCTACCACCCCTGGGACCCACTCCCCAGGCTGAGTTAATTGAACTAATCTTTGTGGGGACTGTGTCAAATGCCTTGCTTAAAGTCTAGTAGGCCATGTCCACAGCCCTCCCTGGTTCACTACTTTGGTCACCCAGACAAAGAAATCTATTAGATCTGCCTGACATGACCTTCCGCCAGAACCCATGCTGCCTTGGGTCCTGTGCTCCACTGGCCTCTAGGTACTCAACTATTCTTTCCTTCAGAAGTGACTCCATCACTTTCCCTACCACAGAGGTCAGACTGACAGGTCTGTAGTTTCCTGCCTCTGTCTTGGTCCCACTTTTGTGAAGGGGAATCACATCCACCTTCCTCCAGTCCTCAGGTACCACATCATCTTCCCATGATTTATTAAAAAGAGTAGCCAGTGGTTTCACTAGTTCCTCCCTTAATTCTTTTAGAATTCTAGGGTGAATTCCATCAGGACCCATTGATTTGTCCACCTTCAGTTTTAGGAGTTCTTGCGGAACCCTTTCTTCTGTGAAAGGACTGGGATCGACCCCCCCTATCAAGAGTACTTCTGTTAATTGGATTAGGCACTTCCCCTCCTCTTTTGTGAATGCTGAGCAGAAATATTCGTTCAGTATTCCTGCTTTTTCACTGCCCCCTCTGCCCACCCACCGTTCATTCTATTCAGCCTCACTATCCCTCCCTTTGTCTTTCTACTCACTGATGTACCTATAAAAGGTTTTATCCCCCTTCTTAACTGAGTTGGCTATCTTTTCCTCAGTTTGGGCCTTTGCTATTCTGACTTCCCTCCCTGCTTCCTTCTGCCTTAACTGGTGCAGCTCTCTGTCCTGCTTCTTCTGTGTTTCCTTATACTTCTGGAATGCTATCTTTTTCTTCCTGACTTTCACAGCCACCTCTTTTGAGAACCATAGTGGCTTTTTCTTTCATTTTGATTTGTTTATTTGCTTCACACAAAGGCTTGTTGCCTCTGTGATGGCAGTTTTGATAATTCCCATTGTTGCTCCACACCTCCTTCTAGCCTGTTTGCTAGTGCTTTTCTGAGGCACTCACCCATCTTGCCAAAGTCAGCCCTCCTAAAGTCCAGTACCCTCACTTTTGTATGGCTTGACTCTGTAGCTGAGTTTAACGTGAACCACACTGTTTGATGGTCACTTGTCCCCAGATGGCAACCCACTTCTAGATCTGAGATCCTCTCACTGCCCCCGTTTGAGAGTACAAGGTCTAAGATTGCTCCCTCACGAGTCAGTTCCGAAACTAGCTGTCTAATGCCTGCCACCTGTAGGGCATCAGAATGGCCCCTGCTCTTGGATGTGGCTGCAGCAAATGTGCTCCAGTTAACATCTGGCATATTCAGGTCTCCCATCAACAGTATCTCCTTTCTCTGCCATTCTAAGAATGCCTTCTATCATATCCTTGTCCATTCTTCCCCTGACATGGGGTCTGTACAACAACCCTGTGCGGATTGTGGTGCCTTTCCAGTCTCCAAGGTGACCCACAGTGCCTCCCTCCTCCCTGTTTACTCTTTTGTTCAGTTGCTTTTATCCCTTCCTTTACATGAGAGCTACTCCTCCCCTCTTCTCCCTGCCTGTCTCTCCTGAGTTATGTACCCTGGTATGTTAACATCCCAGTCATGGTTCTCTGTGTACCATGTTTCTGTGACTGCTCTGATGTCCAGGCATCCCTCTTCCATCAAGGCCACCAGCTCAGGGAGCTTGTTGCCCAGACTACGAACATTGGTACTCATTACCCTCCATTTCCTGATGGCCTTACTCCCTTTGCCCCATCCCTGTCCTTCTTGCCTTTGTCACTGTCTCCATTTACCCCTGCCCTTCTCCTATCGGCACCCCTCTATGTTGGTGTTTGTGGCACTTACTACCATGATTATTTGGAGACTGGGGTTTCCCTGCTCCTTTCAGTGCCTCCCCTTGGCTGGATTTAAAGCTTGCCAAGGAAGCATTTAAACCTATCACCTGGGATCCTGGTTCCCCTCCCGGACAGATGCAGCCCATCACGCCAGTATAGGCACATCACTCCAATGAACCCCAGTCCCCAATGAAGCCAATCCCTGAGCTCCACACCAGTTTTCAACCACTGATTGAATCCCATGGTGCGGAAACACCTAGCCTCTCCTATGCCATAGATGGTAGCACCTCCGAGAAGGTTACCGTGCATGCTACTTGACTCAAGGCCCTCCCAATTCACAAACTCTTCCTGCACTTCTCTAATCCCTTTATTAGCCAGGTCATTTGTCCTAGGTGGACAATGACATCCAGCTCCCTCCCTGTGCACGCTGCTCCGCAATCCTGAGATTCGCTCCTGTCCCTCCAAGCCATGGCACCAGGCAGGCACCGTACCTCCTCTCCTCTTCCCCAGTTCTACCTTCTAACAATGGAGTCCCCCACCAGGAGTTGTTTCTTTCCCCTACAGGGTCCCCTGCCACCCTCCTGTGGGTCTCCTTTGTGGAGGTTCCCAGCATCCTCCTTGGTCTCCACTGCGGGTTCCTCCATAGAGGAACCACACTTGCCAGAATGGCATAGGGTGTGGAAGTACAGAGTGGAGGGATGTGCCTCTGTTCCACCACCCTCACCCTCCCTGAGCCCACTGTGGTCCAACCGCTCCTGTTTCTTGGCAACCTCTGAGGCAACGGCAGTGGCACTGGTGGTCCCTGGATGGAAGAGGAGGTCCCACAAATCCTGGCCAACTCAGCCTGGAGATGAGCAACCTCCTCCCTCAGCCCAGAGAGGTGCCTGCAGATGGGACAACACCGCATCCTCCAGAACATCTCCTGGAAGATTGCTGCTCCACAGCCACTGCACTGCACCACTCCAATCATGTCTTATTTCTGGCAACTTAACTGTTTGCAATCCTTACTCTTTCCTCTGTTTTTTTTTTCTCTCTCTCCTTACTTTCTGCCTGTGTGCCCTTTAAGCTCCTGATTGTCCTGTTCTGAGACAAGAATATCCTATATTTCTCAGTAGACCACTTACTTGCTCAGAGGCAGACCTCCAGCAGCTAGAGGGGCCGGAGAGCTACTCTTGCCCTTCAAGGATGGTGGGTCCTTGGTGGTTCTGTGATCACTCACTTCCTGCCCCCAAACAGGAAGTTCCTGTTGTCAGTCAAATCCTGTGCCTATAAAAATAGAACTAGCTTTGGGTGGGGGGGTGGAGGGAAGGGAAGGAGGACAATATCGTCCCAGCAGAGAAGTTCAGTCACACAGCAGTCCTTTCTCCTGGTGTCTTCTACCAAGCTATTAGCAGAATCTTTCTAAGGCAGTCTTAAATGTAGCTTCCTTCTAGCTAAGCCACTCCTCCTACTTACTAGATCTTTGTACAAGTAATTTAAACCTCACAGCAGTTAAGTCCTTTCGATCACCTGAGATTTACACCTAGATAACTCTTCAGATACCCATTCAGTTCAGTTAACCCAGACAAACATACACCTTTTTTTTTGTTTTGTATGTTAGTTTTTTTTTTACCCTAAATTAAAGGTCCAAGTACAAAAGTTCTTCTACTTTAGTCCCAGCAGAGAAGTCCAGTCACACAGCAGTCCTTTCTCCTGGTGTCTTCTGCCAAGCTATTGCTCCCTTATGCCTATCCCATGCCTGTTTGAAGCCCTGCACTGTATTCATATCCACCACTTCCCGAGGTAGGCCATTCTATACATCCACCACTTTTTCTGTGAAAAAGAACCTCCTCACATTACCCCTTAATCGGCCTCCCTCTAATCTCATGCTGTATACTTTTGTCCTATTTTTCTTATATTTAAACATGTTAGACTCTTTCACCTTGTTAATGCCCTTAAGATGTTTGAATGTTTCGATCATATCACCTCTCTCCCTCCTTTGCTCTAGGGTGTCACAAACCCACTCAGCAGGTCAGGCCCTCTGCTCCCACAGCGCCAACCTCTGAGTGCAGTCTTGTGAACAGGAAACAGAAACAGGGTAACCCTCCTGTCTGTTTGTGGGTTCAAATCAACCTTTGGTCTCAAGTCTTGGAGGGATTCAAACTGTGAACCTCTTGTTAGCGTACCCAATGTACAGGCTCAGATAATTCTGTCTTTGGGGGGGCCAGATATCTTTGCCTATGGGCACCTAACCAGATGTACAAAAATGAACCCTTAAAAACTCTAATAAAAGACCTCAGATTAAACTCTCACCTTTTTCCAGTTTGGAATCACCATTCAAGCTTATGCACAGTGTCTGCTTTAACCATATATACTTCACTTGTTAAAGAAAAGAAATTCAAAGACAGACCAAGTAGGCACTAAAAATAGAGTTTTACTAAAATAGATAAAAGTATGTAAAACATAAAATACAAAACCATATATCACAAGAACCATACAATCTTTTAAAAGAACAAGGTTTTAACAGTGCAATTCCTACTACAGTACTTAATTTTGTCTTTCTCTACCTGTATACTTGCTTAAAGTGCTCAAAGATGTTTCTTTGTCAGAGTGTAGCTAAAAGTGCATCTCTCTGAAGGAAAACAGAATACTGTTTAAAAGCTGGCTTTGCCCACCTCTTTGCATGAGGTCACCTAGCTCCTCCCTGTCAGAATATATAAAAAAAATATATCTATGCAAAGCAGGATGTGTTTTCCAGAAGGTAAATTAATATTCTGTGATCTCAGCACAACTCATTTTCTCATATGACTTTCTTTGATCTTATGGTCAGCTTCCCCTTTCCAGGACATCAAAGGACTGGTTATGTCTCTCTGCCAGATCTCACACAGGTGCAACATGCTTTTGTATCACCATGTGAATTTTACTGTGTTTCCTCTGAACATTATAAAAGTTTATGATGGCCTTTTCTAGCCTGTAATTATCTCTTGGCCTTCCAGGTAACACCTATTAGCTAAAACCTGTGAGGGGAGGTTGTCATTCCACAGACTGTCAGCATCTCTCATGAGAGACATTCAATAACATATTTTTATATTACAAAAAGCATAGGTTAATCAGAACCAGCTGTCCAAGTGTCACAATTCCTCCCCACCTAGACTGAATTTGGGGGCTCTATCCTTTGCATGGGAAGAGCTTCCCAAATCAGTTCACTCCTCATAGACACAAGACAAGCCATCTGAGTTCTGATTTTTGGCTCCAGCCCTATGTAATAGTGTCATATCATACCCTTGCAAAGCAAGACTCCACCTTAGCAATCTACCATTTGTCTTTCCCATTTGCGTCAGCCAAACGAGGGGGTTGTAGTCAGTCTGTACTACAAAATGCTGCCCATACAAGTATGGTTCCAGCTTCTTTAGGCCCACACTATGGCAAGACACTCCTTTTCCACTGTGGAGTATGCCTGCTCCCTGGGAAGTAACTTTTTACTCAGATATGTCATGGGAAGATGCCTTCCATGGCTGGATGTCTGACTCAGTACTGCCCCAATACCCACGTCTGAGGCATCAGTCTGAACTATAAAGGGGTTGCTATAGTCAGGACTTGTCAAAACAGGAGCACTGCACAGTGTCTCCTTTAGTTTGGAAAAGGCTTTCTCATAGGCTGGGCCCCAGTTAATATTCTTTGGCATCCTTTTCTTTGTTAGGTCAGATAGGGGAACAGCCAGGGCACTGTAATTGGGTGCAAACTTTCTATAGTTCCCTGCTGTCCTTAGAAAACTCCTGACCTGCTTCTGCATTTCTGGTCTGGGCCATGCCTGGATTACCTCTATTTTTATTTGGTTAGGACAGACCTGTCCCCGGCCTACCACATGCCTGAAGTATGCCACTTCTCCCATGGCCACCTGGCACTTCTCGGCTTTGACAGTGAGCCTGGCCCTCTGTATCATGCCCAGCACTTCCCTAAGGTGGGACAAGTGTTCCTCTCAGCTGGCACTAAAGATGGCAATGTCATCCAGGTACGCCACGGCATTCGTCATTCTGAAAGGCATTACTTTAAATTCAAATAAGCCTATAGGAATGATGAAGGCCAACCTCTCCCTAGCTCTGTCTGTCAACTCTATCTGTCAATACCACTTGATCAGGTCAATGGTTGTAAGGTAGGTCACCCCTCCCAACTTGTCCAGAAATTCATCTGTCCAGGGCATCAGGTGGGAGTCAAACTTCATGACTGCATTCAGTCCACGATAGTCCACACAGAAATGAGTAGTGCCATCTGGCTTAGGCACAAGGACTACGGGTGAGGCCCAGGGTCTGTGGGATCTCTGAATTACCCCTAAATCCAGCATCTCCTCCACTTCCCTCCTAATGTCCTTTTGGACAGCCTCTGACACCCAATATGCTCTCCACCATATGGGTGTCTGTGTCCCTGTCTCCACATCGTGCGTCACTAAGGGGGTTAGTCCAGGCTTGGTGCTAAACAATGGGGCAAAGTCTCCTAAAACCTCCCTTACTTCCTGGATCTTGTCTGGGGTCAGCTGGGGAGACAATTTTACTGCCTCCACTTTCCTCCAGCAAGTCCAGAAAGGGGTCTCCTTCGTCCATCCCTTCCCCAGGACTACACACTGCAAACACCATGTCAGCCTTATTTGCATATGGCTTCATCATGTTGACATGGTACATCCTTTCTGTCTCTCTTCTGTCAGGTAACTCTATAATGTAGTTCACATCATTTACCTTCCTACCCACTTTGTACAGTCCTGCCCACTCAGCTTGTCTTTACGGACCAGAATAAGGACCGTGACTTCCTGACCCACCATGTACGAGTGAGCTCTGGCTCTGCAGTCGTACCACACTTTTTGTTTTTGTTGGGCAGCTGCTAGGTTGCTCTGGGCTGTCCCCATAAGTTCCTTCAGCCTCTCCCTAAACCTAAGGACATAATCCACAATGGGAGTTCCCTGGGTGGTGTGCTTGCCTTCCCAGTCTTCCTGGATCAAGTCTAGGGGCCTACGTACCCAGCGTCCATATAAGAGTTAGAAGGGAGAAAATCCTGTCGACTCTTGGGGCACCTCCCTGTATGAAAACAACAGGTGGGGAAGGTATTTGTCCCAGTCCCTCCCAGGCTGTTCGGCAAACACCCAGAGCATTGACTTCAGGGTACCATTGAATCTTTCCACAAGATCATTGGCTTGTGGATGATACAGTGTCGTGCATCTCTGCACCACCCCACACCTCTCTCGTAAATATTTCATCAGGTCTGACATGAAGGAACCCCATCGATCGGTGATAACCTCCTGTGGAAACCCAACATGAGAGAAAATCCCAAGTAAGGCATCTGCCACTTTGTCTGTCCTCAGTGAGGATAGGGCAACTGCCTCTGGGTACCGGGTGGCATAATCCACCACAGTCATGATGAATCTCTTCCCTGAGGAGCTGGCAGTATTTAAAGGCCCCACAATATCCATTCTCACCCTCTGGAATGGCTCCTCCACTATGAGCTATGGAATCAGGGCCGCTTGGGTTTTCTTGCCCGCCTTCCCTATTTCTTGGCACCAGTGACAAGACCTGCAATACTCCTTCACCTGCTGGGTGAAGTTAGGCCAATAGAAATTCTGGTCCAACCGCTGCGTCATGCACGTGGTTCCTAGATGACCAGACAAGGGAATATCATGTGCAATCTTGAGCAACTGCTCACAATACCCCTGGGGAACGACAAGCTGCCTGCCTAGCACCCCTCCCTCTGTCTGTACTGCCTGAGTATACATAAGTCCATTTTCCCAATAAACCTTATATCTGCCATCACCTCCCTGTGCACCGTCTGAGTCTGCCCAAGCCCTCAGCTTCTCTAAACTAGGGTCACTTCTCTGAGCAGCTGCAAACCCCTCACACATTCCCAAGGCATGGGACCAGTCCCCTTCAGTCGCTAAACTAGGATTCCTAGCACTAGCGTCAGGGCACTCAGGATCACTGTCAATCCCAACCTTCTGACAATAGGTCACCCCTCCCTCTTCGGAGTAACCCTCTGTAGCTGTGTGGTTACTTGCTACTGAGGAAATTTCTACCCCCTTTTCATTAGTCTCCCCATCTGGAGACACAGGATGGGGAACCAGTCTCTCAGTGGTTTCCACAGTGGCTTCTGTGGGGTTCAGGGAAATACAATTTTCCCTTGCTGCTTGGCTACGGGTAACTGCACATACCATCCCCTGTCTGAGATTGTTGCCCAGGATCACATCCACTGCTAACATATTGGCTACTGCCACCTGTTGCACAGTCCCCCCTGTTTCACCCCAGTCTAAGAGAACACTGGCAAGGGGCGATGTTTTTGCCTCACCAGTAAAGTCCTGTACAATGATGAATTTATTGGGTATAAGCTGACCAGGCCATACTAGATCCCCTTTTCCCAATGTCAGGGATGCCCCTGTATCCCTTAACCCTTGCGTCTGTACACCGTTCACCATGACCGGGTGCATGTGTTCCCTCATGTTCACTGGCATGCTCCCAGGGACACACAAACAACCCACTTCTTTTCAAGTACCATTCTGAGTATTATTGCTCATTCTTTTGGGACACTGTCTGGCAATATGCCCAGTTTCTTTACATAACCAACATTCACTTCTCTTTTCAGTGAAATCTTTTCTCTGAAACCTGGGGCTAACTGGTTTCGGTTGAGGCAGTGAGGGTTTTAGCTGCCCTGAAGGCATGCTTTTCCCTTTCTGTGCTGCCACTCCCACCCCATTTACTCTCAGAGCAGGTCTGCTCTTGGCATAGTGGTCCGAGAGTTCAGCAGCCTCTTGCACTGTTTTGGGATCTCAGTCCTCCAGCCAGGTTTTCAGCTCTGCTGGGCATGCCCAATAAAACTGTTCTAACAAAATTACATTTTCAGTTTTATCAACAGAGGTTGCTTCAATTCCTTCCCACCAACATTTTAAAAACTGACGTGGTTTTGTGGTTAGCTCCTCATAGCTCATGTCAGGGCTTCTCCTGAGCTTACAGAATTTAGCTCTCTATGATTCAACAGTTAATTCAAATTTCTTTAACAGTGCAGCTTTAAGTTTGCTGTAATCATCACTGTCCTCATTGTCCATTTGACCCAATGCATCCCGAGCTTTCCCGGTAAGTAGCGGGGATAGCTGGAAGCTCCAGGACTCTCTAGGAATTTTAGCCTGAATAAAACCTTTTTCAAAAGAATTTAAAAAGGCATCCATATCCTCCCCCTCTTTAAATTTGGCTATTAATTTGGAATTCAATTTGTAACCCAGTCCTGTAGTCCCAGTTAAACCCAAGCCACTTACCTGCTCTGGTGCCACTGGTTGGAGTCATAGGTTCTCCAGTTCATGTTGCCTCTGGCGTTCCTGCTCCTCAGGGTCCGCATCTCAGCATTCTCGCTCCCTCTTCTCCTCTACAGCGTGCTGGTGCTCACGCTCCTCACAGTCTGTGTCTCTCTGTTCTCGCTCTGCCTCCCTCTGGAACTCCAGCTCCATTCTGCGCAACTTAGTTTATAGCCTGAGTACTTCTGGATCCAGGATACTGGTGACCTTCCCCTGCTGCTGTGGCCCTTCACTGACAGTGGCCCTGCTGTCATCCTCACCAGATCTGGACACTGCACTGGCCGCTAGCCCTGCCACACTTAAGGTTTGGTCCTTTTCAGTCACAGTCTGTGACTCGCCGCTCTGGGAATCTGCTACTATCAGGGTTTTCACGAGGTTCTGCTTGCTGGCTTTCACCTCGAACGGGACTCCTCTGTTCCCGCTCAACTGCTTTAAGTAGTCTACAGTGTGCCTGCTGTAGTTGGAAGCCTTCTTCTTCCCTAACTATGGCTACATGGCTATAACTATGGGGGAATGTGAGGAAATTCTTTTTCACAGAAAGGGTGGTAGATGCATGGAATGGCTTACCACAAGAAGTAGTGGCTATGAATACAGTGCAGGGCTTCAAACAGGCATGGGATAGGCATAAGGGAGCAATACAAATGACTATGAATAGATAGGTCACTGACATAGCAAAGGCCGATGGCACATTTATAAGGTAGAAAAAGAAATGGGCAGACTGGATGGGCCTTGCGGTCCTTATCTGCCGTCAACTTCTATGTTTCTATGTTTCTATGTTACTCTGACTTGCACTTTAGAATAAAATAAATAAAATGAGTAGGAACTTGACTGTACACCAAGTGATATAGTTCTGTCTCCTTTTTTAAAAAAATAAATCACTGCCTTTTCTTTCTTTGCAAGCGAGCTGACAGTCGCAAGCTGACACATTGAACAATAAAAGCTTGTAATACCAAAATTATGCACACTGCTGCCAAACAATCTGCCACAAACCCACTCAGCAGGTCAGCCCTCTGCTCCCACAGTGCCAACCTCTGAGCGCAGTCTTGTGAACAAGAAATCAAAACAGGGTAACCCTCCTGTCTGTTTTGTGGGTTTGAATCAACCTTTAGTCTCAAGTCTTGGAGGGATTCAAACTGTGAACCTCTTGTTAGCGTATCCAACGTACAGGCTCAGATGATTCTGTCTTTGGGGGGTCAGATATCTTTGCCTATGAGCACCTAACCAGGTATACAAAAATGAACCTTTAAAAACTCTAATAAAAGACCTCAGATTAAACTCTCACCTTTTTCCAGTTTGGTATCACCATTCAAGCTTATGCACAGTGTCTGCTTTAACCATATATACTTCACTTGTTAAAGAAAAGAAATTCAAAGACAGACCAAGTAGGCACTAAAAATAGAGTTTTACTAAAATAGATAAAAGTAGGTAAAACATAAAATACAGAACCATATATCACAAGAACCATACAATCTTTTATAAGAACAAGGTTTTAACAGTGCAGTTCCTACTACAGTACTTAATTTTGTCTTTCTCTACCTGTATACTTGCTTGAAGTGCTCAAAGATGTTTCTTTGTCAGAGTGTAGATAAAAGTGTGTCTCTCCGAAGGAAAACAGAATACTGTTTTAAAGCTGGCTTTGCCCACCTCTTTGCATGAGGTCACCTAGCACCTCCCTGTCAGAATATATAAAAAAAATATATATATGCAAAACAGGATGTGTTTTCCAGAAGGTAAATTAATATTCTGTGATCTCAGCACAACTCATTTTCTCATATGACTTTCTTTGATCTTATGATCAGCTTCCCCTTTCCAGGACATCAAAGGAATGGCTATATCTCTCTGCCAGATCTCACACAGGTGCAACATGCTTTTGTATCACCATGTGAATTTTACTGTGTTTCCTCTGAACGTTATAAAAGTTTATGATGGCCTTTTCTAGCCTGTAATTATCTCTTGGCCTTCCAGGTAACACCTATTAGCTAAAACCTGGGAGGGGGGTTGTCATTCCACAGACTGTCAGCATCTCTCATGAGAGACATTCAATAACATATTTTTATATTACAAAAAGCATAGGTTAATCAGAACCAGCTGTCCAAGTGTCACATAGGGTATACATATTGAGCTCCGTTAATCTGTCCTCATATTATTTCTGATGCAGTCCCTGTACCATTTTGGTTGCCCTTCTCTGGATTGCCTCCATTTTGTTAATGTCCCTGTGCAGGTGTGGCCTCCAGTACTGCACGCGTACTCCAGATGGGGCCTAACCAGTGTCTTGTAAAGAAGGATTATTATCTCCCTCTTATGACTTCCGATACCCCTACTAATACACCCCTACATCTCTCTAGCCTTACCTACTGCATTAGTAGTCTGCTTGGATGATTTCAGGTCATCTGTGATGATGATGCTCAAGTCTCTTTCTTGCCTTGTGATTGCCAGCAACTCCCCTCCCAACCTATAGGTGGCTTCAGGGTTTCTCTTCCCTATGTGCATGATCTTGCACTTTTTTTGCGTTAAACCCCAGTTGCCACTCTTCTGACCATTTTTCCAGTTTATCCAGATCTCTTCTCATTCTGCCCACCCCATATGGATCATCTACTCTGTTGCAGATCTTAGTGTCACCTGCAGACAGAAAAACCTTACCCAACAGTCCACCTGCAATGTACTGATGAAGGTACTGAAGAGGACTGGCCCCAGGACTGATCCTTGAGGTGCCCCACTTGTGATTTGCATCTCTTCTGACTGCATACTGTTTACCACCACTCTTTTTTCTGCCCACCAACCATTTTGCCACCCAGTTGACCAACTTCTGACCCACCCCAAGCCTACCTAGCTTATTAATCAATCTTCTGTGTGGAACAGTATTGAAAGCATTGCTGAAGTCAAGGTAGATGACATTAACTGCTCCCCCTTGGTCCACCACTCTGGTTACCTGGTCAAAGAAATCTATGAGATTAGTTTGACAGGACCTTCCTTTTGTAAACCCATGCTGCCTTGGATCCTGTGCTCCTATGGATTCCAGGTGTTGCACTATCCTTCCTTAAGGAGTGCCTCCATATTCTTGCCCACTGCTGAGGTAAGACTGACTTGTCTGTAGTTCCCTGTCTCCTCCCTGCTACCACGCTTGTGCAGCAGGATCATATGAGCTCTTCTCCAGTTTCTGGGACCTCTCCTGTGCTCAGAGACTCATGAAACAGTTCTGCTAATGTCTCTGCTATTTCCACCCTTAGATACTTTAGTACCCTGGGATGTATGCCATCAGGTCCCATTAAGTTGTCCACCCTGACCTTGGCAAGCTCTTGTAGGGCCCTTTCTTTTGTGAAGGGAGTAGTGCACACATCCCTCTCCCTGTGTCCATACTGCTGAGCTGTGGGCCTTCCCCTACCTTCTCCTCAGTAAATACTGAGCAGAAGTATCTATTTAGGATAGATGCTTTTCCTGGGTCCTCTTCCACAAACTCCCCTTTATCCCCTTTGATCTTAGCAATACCACCTCTGGACTTTCTCCTTTCATTAATGTATCTATAGAAAGTCTTGTCCCATTCTTTTACTGTTCGTACTAGTGTTTCCTCAGTTTGTGCCTTTGCCTGCCTTACTGCCTTCCCTGCTTCCCTTAGGGAAGTTTAGTATGCCTCCCTATCTTTGTCCCACTGCGTTCCCTTATCTTTTCTGAAGGCCAGACTTTTGGCTCTGACCTTTTCTGCTACTGTTTTTGAGAACCAAAGTGATTTCCTCCTTCTTTTGCTCTTGCCTTTCTCTCTAACGCAATGGGATGTTGCTTCAAGAATTGCAACCTTAATGCTTGCCCACTTTTCCTGTACCCACTCACCTGTACTTCTTCTTGCCAGGGCTAGCTTAACTCTGTTGGACATCATATCAAGGTCAGCTCCTCTGAAGTCTCATATTTTTGCCTTGGAATGGGATGATTTGGTTCTAGTAGCTAAACTGAACCATACCATTTGATGGTCACTGGCCCCCAGGTGACCTTCTACCTGGAAATCTGTGATCCTTTTCCCATTAGTCAGTACTAGCTCTAGGATAGCCCTGTCTCTTGTGGGTTGTTGTACATGTTGTTTGAGGCCCTTCCTCTGCAGGGAATCCACTATATGTCTAGTTATGGCAGATGTTCCTGCTGATATTGACCAATCTGTATCGGGCATGTTGAAGTCTCCCATTATCAGAACCTCCCCTTTAGCTGTTATGTTTTGTATATCTTCTAACAGTAATGTGTCTACATCCTTCCCCTGGTCTGGAGGCCTGTAGACAACTCCAGTTTGTATGGCTGTCCCGTTTCCTATTTCCAGGGTGACCTACAGTTCTTCTGTCTCCTTATGTGTATTCTGAATTTCTGTAACTTTGATATCTTCATTGACATAAAGGAACACTCCACCCCCCCCTTTTGCACCTTGGTCTCTTCTGAACAGTATATAGCTGTGTACTGAAGTCTCCCAAGTGTGGTAACTGGTGAACCTTGTCTCGTTAATGGCTACTATGTCCATTTTAGCCTATGTCATTGTTGCCTGCAGGTCTGGAATCTTGTTTCCCAGACTGCGGACATTTGTGTACATGATTTTCCATTGGCCAGATTTCAGTGTGTTATTTGTTGGGCAAGGTCTGGCATTTTCCCTGCGCATCGTATGGGGAGCCAGACCATTTTCCTTACCTGGTGATGCAAATGAACTATAAACATGCTGAACTCCTGTTTGATCACTAGCTGAGGGGAAGGGGTGTTCTTCCCATTCAATGTATCAGGTGCTGCAGCCATCTCCCCATTTGCTAGTTTAAGTATTCTGCAGACATAGAAACATAGACTTTGATGGCAGATAAGGACTGCTTGGCCCACCTAGTCGGCCCATTTCCCTACCTAGAGGATAAGCTGCAGATCCTATTTAACCAACAGCCTATTTCTTCCTTCCCTCCACAAAAATTGTCTTATGTCTGTCCCATGCATTCTTGAATTCTCCCACAGTTTTAGACCCCACAGCCTCCTCAGAAAGGCTGTTCCATACAGCTACAACCCTCTTTGTGAAAAAATACTTCCTCACATTGCCCTTGAGCCGTCCCCCCTCTATCTTCAAATTGTGTCCCCTTCTTCTTGCACAACTCTTTTTCTGAAAGATGCTACCCTCTTTGACTTTGTTGATTCCACTGAGGTACTTAAACATTTCTATCATGTTCCCCTCTCCCTCCTTTCCTCAATGGTATACATATTAAGCTCCTTTAGTCTCTCCTCGTATGGCTTCTCTTGCAGACCCTGCACCATTTTAGTTGCCCTCCTCTGGACTGCCTCCATCCTGTCTATGTCCTTGTGGAGATGGGGTCTCCAGAACTGGATGCAGTACTCCAGATGGGGTCTCACCAACTGTCTGTACAGGGGGATAACAACTTCCTGTTTTCTGCTGGTGATGCCTCTCCCTATACATCCCAGTATCCCCCAGCCCTTCCTACCGCCTTCTCACATTGCTTGCCAAACTTAAGGTCATCTGATATGATTACCCCCAGGTCCCTTTCCATTTTAGTTGTTGTTACTACCTCCCCCCCCCATTGTGTAATCTTCCCCTAGGTTTTTGTTTCCCAGGTGCATTATTTTGCACTTCTTTGCATTGAATCCAAGCTGTCATACTTCTGACCATTTCTCCAACCTTGCCAAGACCCTTATCGTCCTTTCCATGCCTCCTTGTGTGGCAACCCTGTTGCAGATCTTTGTGTCATCTGCAAAGAGGTTTACTTTTCCCTCCAGTCCCTCTGCAATGTCACTTACAAAGACATTAAAAAGGACTGGACCCAGTACTGAACCTTGCGGTACACCACTAGTAGCCCCTCTTTCTTCAGAGTGGACTCCATTTACAACTACCTTCTGTGTTCTGTTGTCCAGCCAATGTTTTACCCAGGCTACCACCCTGGGACCCACTCCCAGGCTGGTTAATTTGACTATTAATTTTTTGTGTGGGACTGTGTCAAATGTCTTGCTAAAGTCTAGGTAGGCCATGTCCACAGCCCCTCTCTGGTCTACTACTTTGGTCACCCAGTCAAAGAAATCAATCAGATTCGTCTGACATGACCTTGCCGCTGTGAACCCATGTTGCATTGGGTCCTGTGTCCCACTGGCCTCTAGGTACTCAACAATTCTTTCCTTCAGAAGTGATTCCATCACTTTCCCTACCACAGAGGTCAAACTGACAGATCTGTAGTTTTCTGCCTCAGTCTTGATCCCACTTTTGTGAAGGGGAATCATATCCACCTTCCTCCAGTCCTCAGGTACCACACCTTCCTCCCATGATTTGTTAAAAAGGGTAGTCAGTTGTGTCACTAGTTCTCTGCTTAATTCTTTTAGAATTCTGGGGTGAATTCCATCTGGCCCCATTGCTTTGTCCACCTTCAGTTTTAGGAGTTCTTTCAGAACCCTTTCTTCTGTGAAAGGACTGGGACCAACACCCCTCTCCACAGTGCTTCTGTTAATTGGATTAGGCACCTCCCCACCTCCTCTTTTGTGAATACTGAACAGAAGTATTCATTCAGTATCCCTGCTTTTTCACTGTCCCTCTCTGCCCACCCACTGTCCATTCTATTCAGCCTCACTATTCCTCCCTTTGTCTTTCTATGCTCCCTGATATACCTATAAAAGTTTTTATCTCCCTTCTTAACCGAGTTGGCTATCTTTTCCTCAGTTTGGGCCTTTGCTATTCTGACTACTCTCCCGCTTCCTTCTGCCTTAACTGGTACAGTTCCCTGTCCTGCTCCTTCTGTGTTTCCTTATACTTCCTAAATGCTATCTTTTCTCCCTAACCTTCACGCCACCTCATTTGAGAACCATAGTGGCTTTTTCTTTCCTTTTGATTTGTTTATTTGCTTCACACAAAAGCTTGTTGCCTCTGTGATGACAGTTTTGATATTTCCCCATTGTTGCTCCACCCCTCCTTCTAGCCTGTTCGCTAGTGCTTTTCTAAGGCACTCTCCCATCTTGCCAAAGTCAGCCCTCCTGAAGTCCAGAACCCTCACTTTTGTATGGCTTGACTCTGTAGCTGAGTTTATCGTGATCCACACTGTTTGGTGGTCACTTGTTCCCAAATGGCTACCCACTTCTAGATCTGAGATCCTCTCACTGTCCCCATTTGAGAGTACGAGGTCTAAGATTGCTCCCTCATGAGTAGGTTCCAAAACTAGCTGTCTGAGGCATGCCACCTGAAGGGTATCAAGAATGGCCTTGCTTTTGGATGTGGCTGCAGCAAAGGTGCTCCAGTTAACATTTGGCATATTAAGGTCCCCCATCAACAGTATCTCCCCTTTCTCTGCCATCCTAAGTATGCCTTCTATCATATCCTTGTCCATTCCTTCCCCCTGACATGGGGGTCTGTATACAACCCTTATGTGGATTGTGGTGCCATTTCCAGTCTCTAAGGTGACCCACATTGCCTCTTCCCCTCCTTGTTTACTCTTTTGTTAAGTTGCTTTTATCCCTTCCCTTACATAGACAGCTACTCCACCCCCTCTTCTCCCCTCCCTGTCTCTCCTGTAGGTTGTGTACCCTGGTATGTTAACATCCCAGTCATGGTTCTCTGTGTACCATGTTTCTGTGACTGCTATAATATCCAGGCATCCCTCTTCCATCAGGGCCACCAGTTCAGGGAGTTTGTTTCCCAGACTACAGGTGTTGATACTCATTACCTTCCATTTTTTGATGGCCTTAAACCTTTTTGCCCCATCCCTGTCCTTATTGTGTTTGTCACTTTCTCCATTTACCCCTGCACTTTTCCCTATTAACATCTCTGTGTTGGTGTTTACCTCACTTAGTACCCTGATTTTTTGGGAGGGGCTAAGATTTCCCTGCTCCTCCTCAGTGCCTCCCCCCTTGGCTAGTTTAAATGCTTGCCAATGAAGCATTTAAACCTATCACCTAGGATCCTGGTTCCAGTCCTGGACAGATGCAGACCATCACACCAGTACAGGCCTGCATCCCTCCAGGTGGACCCCCAGTTCCCAATGAATCCAAATTCCTGAGCTCTGCACCAGTTTTTCGACCACTGATTGAATCCCATGGTGTGGAGCACCCTAGCCTCTCCCATGCCCTAGACAGGCAGCCCTTCCAAGAAGGTTACCGTGTGTGCTATTTGTCTAAGGCCCCTCCCCATCTCCACAAATGCTTCTTGCACTGCTCTGATCCCTTTCTTAGTGTGCTCATTTGTCCCTAGGTGGACAATGACATCCAGCTCCCTCCCCTGTGCAGCTGCTCCTGCGATCCTGAGGATTCACTCCCTGTCCCTCCAAGCCATGGCGCCAGGCAGACACCTGACCTCCCTCTCCCCTTCCTCCCCCAGTTCTACCTTCCTAACAATGCAGTCCCCACCAGGAGTTGTTTCCTTCCCCTGTGGGGTCCCATGCCACCCTCCTGTGGGTCTTCATTGTGGAGGTTCCCAGTATCCTCCTTGGTCTCCACTTTGGGTACCTCCATAGAGGAACCACACTTTTCCAGAATGGCATAGAAATTGTGGAGAGGTACAAGTGGAGGGATGTGCCTCTGTTCCACCACCCTCACCCTCCCTGAGCCCACTGTGGTCCAAATG
The DNA here is from genome assembly GCA_016271365.2 of Neoceratodus forsteri. Classification (NCBI taxonomy): domain Eukaryota; kingdom Metazoa; phylum Chordata; order Ceratodontiformes; family Ceratodontidae; genus Neoceratodus; species Neoceratodus forsteri. The sequence continues at coordinate 502,874,415 of CM057456.1, forward strand.
CTCCTCTTTCTTGGTAACCTGTGAGGCACCGGCAGTGACCCTGGTGGTCCCTGGGTAGGAGAGGGGTCCCACAAATCCTGGCCAACTCAGCCTGGGATGAGCAACCTCCTCCTCAGCCCAGAGAGGTGCCTGCAGATGGGACAACACCACATCCTCCAGAACATCTTCAAAGACTGCTGCTCCACAGCCACTGCACTGCACCACTCCCATCATGTCTTATTTCTGGCCCCCTAACTGTTGTTTGGAATACTTACTCTTTCCTCTGTTTATTTCTTTTTTTTCTCTCCCTACTTGCTTACTGCCTCTGTGCCCTTTTAGCTCCTGATCTTCCTGTTCTGAGACAAGAAGTTCCTATATTTCTCAGTAGTCTCCTTACTTGCTCAGAGTCAGACCTCCAGCACCTTCTTCCCCAATGCACTAACTCCCTCCTTAGTCAGATGCAGTCCATCGAATTTAAAGAACTTTTGCTCCCAAAACTGTTGTCAGTTACCTACAAATTTGTGTCCTTTTTCCTGGCATCAGCCCTTGAGCCATATGTTTAGCTCCCCTGTCTCCCCTTCTCTGACCTTCCATCTATCTGCCCCCCTTTCCCAGACTGTCAGGATCTCAGAGAAAGAGATGCCAGATGAAATGTATGACAATTTGTCTCCCAGCCTGGACAGGTGTTCTTTGGTCTCCAGAACTGACTGGCTGGTGAGATCGTTAGTCCCTATGTGTACCAGGATGTTGATGTTTTTCTCCTGCTTCCTGCACAGTTTGAACAATGTGGTCAGTATCTCCCCCCACTGATGTACCTAGGAGACATCTGACCATTACCCCTGGCTGGAGGTAGGTATTGTCACAAACGAACTCCGCAGGTCAGGCCCTCTGCTCCCACAGTGCCAACCTTCAAGCACAATAGTGAACAGGTAACAGACAGGGTAACCCTCCTGTCTGCTTTAGGGTCCAAATCACCTTTAGTCTCAAGTTCTGGGGAGGATTCAAACTGTGAACCTTATGCTAGCGTACCCAAATGTACAGTCTCAGATAATATTCTCTTTTGGGGGGGGCAATATATCTTTCACCTAAGGGCACCTAACCAGGTATCCAAAATGAATCCTTAAAACTCTATAAGAGACTTTAGGTATATTCTTACCTTTTACCAAACTTAGTAACCCCATCAAGCCCTTGAACAGTTGTCAGACTTAATATTCATTCAGCAATAATTTGCAAAAAATGACTGAGGAGACCCCAGGCAGTATCTTAAGACAATGTTTACTAAAAATGTCTCCCAGGTACATCAGCATGGAGAGACACTGACCGCATTGCTAAAATTGTTCACAAAGCAGGAGAAAACATTGATGTCCTAGTACACATAGGGACTAATGATCTCGCCAGCCGGTCAGTTGTGGAGACCAAGGAACACCTGACTAAGCTGGGTGACAAACTATCATCTATTTCGTCTGGCATCTCCTTCTCTGAGATCCTGCCAGTCTGGGAGAAGGGAGCAGATGGACGGAAGGTCAGAGAAGGAGATAGGGGAGCTAAACAAGTGGCTCAAGGACTGGTGCCAGGAAAAAGGACACAGATTTGTAGGGAACTGGCAACAGTTCTGGGAGCGAAAGTTCTTTAAATTTGATGGACTGCATCTGACTAAAGAGGGAGTCAGTGCATTGGGGCAGAAGTTTGGCGTCTTTGCAGAATATTTAAACTAGCAAATGGGGAGAGGGTGCGGCACCCTCCGATGAATGGAAGAACTCCCTCCCCTCAGCTAGTGGTCAAACAGGAATTCAGCGTGTTTGCCATTCATTTGCATCACCAGGTAAGAAAAAGGTTTGTCTCCCCATACGATGCACAGGGGTAATGCCAAACTTCACCCAACAACTAACACACCAAAATCTGGCCAATGGAAAATCATGTACACAATGCTCACAGCCTGGGAAATAAGATCCCAGACCTGCAGGCAATAATGTCAGAGGCTAAACTGGACATAGTAGCAATAGTGAGACGTGGTTTACCAGTAACCACACTGGGAGACTTCAGTACCTGGCTATGTATTGTTCAGAAGAGACCGAGGTGCAAAAGGGGGAGGAGGCCCTGTATGTTAATGAAAATATCAAAGCTACAGAAATTCAGAATACACATAAGGAGCCAGAAGAACTGTGGGTCACCCTGAAACAGGAAATGGGACAGCCATAAGAACTGGGGTTGTCTACAGGCCCCCAGACCAGAGGGAGGACATAGACACATTACTGTTAGAAGATATACAAACATGACAGCTAAAGGAGAGGTTCTGATAATGGGAGACTTCAACATGCCAGATATAGATTGGTCAATACCAGCAGGAACATCTGCCAGAACTAGACTCATAGTAGATTCCCTGCAGGGGGAGGGCCTCAAACAACTGGTACAGCAACCCACAAGAGACAGGGCTATCCTAGATCTAGTACTGACTAACAAAGAAGGGATCACAGATCTCCAGGTAGAAGGTCACCTGGGGGCCAGTGACCATCACATGGTATGGTTCAATTTGGCTACTACATCTAAATCATCCCATTCCAAGGCAAAAATATGGGACTTCAGAGGAGCTGACTTTGATAAGATGGCCAACAGGTTAAGCTAGCCCTGGCAAAAAGAAACACAGGTGAGGAGATTGCAGGCAAAGTGGGCAAGCAATAAGGATACAATACTTGAAGCAACATCCCATTGTGTTAGACAGAAAAGGAAGTGCAAAAGAAGAAGGAAACCACTTTGGTTCTCAAATACAGTAGCAGAAAAGGTCAGAGCCAAAAGGCTGGCCTTCAGAAAATATAAGGGAACACAGCGGGATGAAGATAGGGAGGCATACCAAACTGCCCTAAGGGAAGCAGGTAAGGCAGTAAGGCAGGCAAAGTCCCAAACTGAGAAACACTAGCACGAACAGTAAAAGAAGGTGACAAGACTTTCTATAGATACATTAGTGAAAGGAGAAAGTCCAGAGGGGTATTGCTAAGCAATGGAGAAAAGGGAGCATGTGAGAGGAGGACCCTGTAAAGGCATCTATCCTAAAGAATACTTTGCTCAGTATTTACTGAAGAGAAGGTAGGGCAGGCCCACAGCTCAGCATCATGGACACAGGGGAGGGAGGTGAGCACTACTCCCTTCACAAAAGAAAGGGTCCTACAAGAGCTTGCTAAGCTCAGGGTGGATAAGGCAATGGGACCTGATGGCATACATCCCAGGGTACTTAAGGAGCTAAAGGAGGAACTAGCAGAGCCATTAGCAGAATTGTTTAGTGAGTCTCTGAGCACAGGAGAGGTCCCAGAAGACTGGAGAAGGGCTCATGTGATCCCGCCCACAAGAGTGGTAGCAGGAGGGAGGCGGGGAACTACAGACCAGCCAGTCTTACCTCAGTAGTGGGCAAGATTATGGAGGCACTCCTTAAGGAAAGGATAGTGCAACACCTGGAATCCATAGGGGCACAGGATCCAAGACAGCATGGGTTTACAAAGGAAGGTCCTGTCAAACTAATCTCAGATTTCTTTGACTGGGTAACCAGAGTGGTGGACCAAGGGAGCAGTTGATGTCGCTTACCTTGACTTCAGCAAAGCTTTTGACACTGTTCCACATAGAAGATTGATAAATAAGCTAGGTAGGCTCGGGTGGGTCAGAAGTTGGTCAACTGGGTGGCAAACTGGTTGACTGGCAGAAAACAGAGAGTGGTGGTAAATGGTATTCAGTCAGAAGAGATGCAAGTCACAAGTGGGGTACCTCAGGGATCAGTCCTGGGGCCAGTCCTATTCAACATCTTCATTAGTGACCTCAGGATGGACTAGAGGGTAAGGCTTGTCTGTTTGCAGATGACACCAAGATCTGCAACAGAGTAGATGATCCAGATGGGGTGGGCAGAATGAGAAGAGATCTGGATAAACTAGCAAAATGGTCAGAAGAGTGGCAACTGGTTTAATGCAAAGAAGTGCAAAATCATGCACATAGGGAAGAGAAACCCTGAAGCCACTTATAGGCTGGGAGGGGAGTTGCTAGCAGTCACAAAGGAAGAAAGAGACTTGGGCATCATCATCACTGATGACCTAAAATCATCCAAGCAGACCTCTAAAGCAGTAGGTAAGGCTAGGGGGGTGTTAGGGTGTATTAGTAGGGGTATCACAAGTCGTAAGAGGGAGGTAATAATCCCTCTGTACAAGACATTGGTTAGGCCCCATCTGGAGTACTGCGTGCAGTATTGGAGGCCACACCTTCACAAGGACATTAACCAAATTGAGGCAGTCCAGAGAAGGGCAACCAAAATGGTGCAGGGACTGCATCAGAAGACATATGAGGACAGATTAACGGAGCTCAATATGTATACCCTTGAGCAAAGGAGGGAGAGAGGTGATATGATCGAGACATTTAAACACCTTAAGGGCATAAACAAGGTGAAAGAGTCTAATATGTTTAAATATAAGAAAAATAGCAGGACAAGAGGACACAGCATGAGATTAGAGGGAGGCCGATTAAGGGGGAATGTGAGGAAATTCTTTTTCACAGAAAGGGTGGTAGATGCATGGAATAGCTTACCACAAGAAGTGGTGGCTATGAATACAGTGCAGGGCTTCAAACAGGCATGGGATAGGCATAAGGGAGCAATACAAATGACTATGAATAGATAGGTCACTGACAGAGCAAAGGCCGATGGCACATTTATATTGTAGAAAAAGAAATGGGCAGACTGGATGGGCCTTGCGGTCCTTATCTGCCGTCAACTTCTATGTTTCTATGTTTCTATGTTTCTATGTTTCTATGTTTCTAAAATGGATACAAACAGTATGATAAAATACATAACAAATATCAAAGAGCATCACAATCACATAAAAGAAAAAAAAAGAAATATTACAGAACAAACTCCTACCACAATACATTTAGATACTGTATTTTCTAGCTAATGTATTAACTCTGTAAGTGCCTTTAAATTAGAGAGATCTTTGTTTCTTAAGAGCCCAAAAAGATATGTGGCACATTTCAGATGCAAGTATCAGTTTAAACTCTGTGTCTCCACACCTCTTCTGTGAGTCGTCTAGCTCCTCCTTTTAGAATATAAAATTACAAACATGATTTCCTACCAGGAGGTATTTTAAATAATGTGAACATCAGCAAAAATCCATTTCCCAGATTATGAGTCTTTGATCAACCAGTTCCTTTGAGGTTTACAACTCTGTAGTCCACCACCCAGGTGTGAGACAGCCAACAGGAATCAGTTAATGATATCCTTTCCTGAAGTAATAAAATTCATATTTAAGTTCTAACTTCAAAAGCATGAGGTCATAAAAAGGCCATAAAATGCAATTTGTCAAGGAAGTTAATTACATTGCAGAGATCTCCTGGTCAGTGTAATACATCCTGTGATTTCAGCTGTTGACACCTTGTAGTTTAAAAGGGCCAAATCTCAGAGACTGACATTTTATACACTGACCATTTAATTATACTACCAATATCATACAATAATCATAACTAGCTGGCCAAGCATCACAATCCCACCCACCTAGACTGAATTTCAGGGCTCTGTCACCTGCATGGGATGATCTCCGTAAGCCAGTTCACTCCTCATATAGACGTAACAAGCCATCTGTGTTCTGATTGGTTGCTCCAGCCCTATGTAAGATAGTCATGTCATACCCTTGCAAGGCAAGACTCCATCTTAATAGTCTACCATTCATTTTTCCCATTTGTGTCAGCCAAACCAGGGGATTGTGGTCAGTGTGTACCTCAAAATGTTGCCTGTTTAAGTATGGCTCTAACTTCTATAGGACCCATACAATGGCAAGACCCTCTTTTTCCACAGTAGAGTAAGACTGAACCCTGGGAAGTAACTTTTTATTCAGGTATACTGCGGGGTGATCTTTCCCTTGGTTAGATGTCTGACTCAGTACTGCCCCAATATCCACATCTGAGGCATCAGTTTGGACTATAAAGGGTCTGCTATAGTGAGGACTTGTCAATACAGGAGCACTGCACAGTGCCTCCTTCAGTCTGGTGAAGGCATTTTCACAGGCTGGTTCTCAGGTAATTTTCTTAGGCATCTTCTTCTTTACCAGGTCAGATAGGGGAGCAGCCAGGGCACTGTAATTGGGTACAAATTTCCATTAGTACTCCTGACCTGCTTCTGTGTTTCTGGTCTGGGTAATGCCTTGATCACCTCTATTTTTACTTGGTTGGGATGGAGCTGCCCCTGGCCTACAACATGCCCAAGGTATGCCACTTCAGCCATGGCCACCTGGCACTTCTCAGCTTTGACAGTGAGCCCGGCTCTCTGTATCCTGCCCAGCACTTCCCTAAGGTGGGACAGGTGTTCCTCCCAGGTGACACTAAAGATGGCAATGTCATTCAGGTACACCACAGTATACTCCTCAGCACCATTTAACACCTGGTTCACCAACCTTTGGAAAGTGGCTGGGGCGTTCTTCATTATGAAAGGCATTACTTTAAATTCAAATAAGCCTATTGGAGTGATGAAGGCCAACTTCTCCCTAGCTCTGTCAGTTAATTCTACTTGCCAGCACCCCTTTGTGAGGTCAATAGTTGTAAGGTAGGTCACCCCTCCCAACTTGTCCAGCAGTTTATCCATCTGGGGCATCGGGTGGGCATCTGACTTCATGACTGCATTCAGTCCATGATAGTCCACACAGAAATGAGTACAGCCATCTGGCTTGGGCACAAGGACTACAGGTGAGGCCTAGGGGCTGTGAGATCTCTGGATTACCCCTAAATCCAGCATTTCCTCCACCTCCCTCCTAATGTCCTTTTGGACAGCCTCTGACACCCGATATGCTGTCCACTGTATGGCCATCTGTGTCCCTGTCTCTACATCATGCGTAGCTAAAGGGGTTAGTCCAGGCTTGGCACTAAACAGTGGGGCAAAGTCTGCTAAAACCTCCCTTACTTCCTGGATCTTGTCCGGGACCAGCTGGGGTGACAATTTAACTGCCTCCATAGAGGACTCCCACTTGCTTTTTTCCAGCAAGTCCAGAAGGGGGGTCTCCTTCATCTGTCCCTTCCCCAGGACTACACACTGCAAACACCATGCCAGCCTATTAGCATATGGCTTCATCACGTTGGCATGGTACATTCTTTCTGTAGGTCTTCTGTCAGGTAATTCTATGATATAGTTCACATCATTTACCTTTCTGACTACTTAGTATGGTCCTGCCCACTCAGCCTGCAGCTTCTCTTTCCAGACCGGGATAAGGACCATGACTTCCTGACCCACTGTGTATGAGTGAGCTCTGGCTCTGCGATTGTACCACACTTTTCATCTCTGTTGGGCAGCTGCCAGGTTGCTCTGGGCTGTCCCCATAATCTCCTTCAGCCTTTCCATAAACCTAATGACGTAATCCACTGTGGGAGTTCCCTGAGTGGTGTGCTTGCCTTCCCAGTCCTCCCAGATCAAGTCTAGGGGCCCATGTACCCAGCATCCATATAAGAACTCAAAGGGGGAAACCCTGTTGACTCTTGGGACACCTCGCTGTATGCAAACAACAGGTGGGGAAGGTATTTCTCCCAGTCCCTCCCATACTGTTCAGCAAATGCTTGGAGCATTTGCTTCAGGGTACCATTAAATCTTTCCACAAGCCCATTGGCTTGCGGGTGATAAGGTGTTGTGCACCTCTGCACCACCCCACACTTCTCCCACAAACATTTCATCAGGTCTGACATGAAGGAACCCCCTCGACTGGTGATAACCTACTGCAGAAACCCCACATGGGAGAAAATCCCAAGTAAGGCATCTGTCACTTTGTCTGTCCTCAGTGAGGATAGGGTGACTGCCTCTGGATACAGGGTGGCATAATCCACCACAGTCGGGATGAACATTTTCCCAGAGGAGCTGGAGGTATTCAAAGGCCCCACAATATCCATTCCCACCCTCTGAAATAGCTCCTCCACTATGGGCAATGGAATTAGGGCAGCTTGGGTTTTCTTACCTGCCTTCCCTATTTCTTGGCACTGGTGACAAGACCTGCAATGCTCCTTCACCTGCTGAGTGAAGTTGGGCCAATAGAACATCTGATCTAAACGCTGCATAGTGCACGTGATTCCCAGATGACCAGACAAGGGAATATCATGTGCAGTCTTGAGCAACTGCTCATGGTATCCCTGGGGAACGACAAGCTGCCTGCCTATCACCCCTCCCTCTGTCTTAGCATCATGAGTATACATCAGTCTATTTTCCCAATAAACTTTATGTTTTCCATCACTTCCCTGTGCTTCATTAGAGTCTGACCAAGCCCTCAGCTTCTCTAGACAAGGGTCACTTTTCTGAGCAGCTGCAAACTCCTTACACATTCCCAAGGCATGGGACCGGTCCCCTTCAGTCTCTAAACTAGGGTCCCTAGCTCTAGCATCAGGGCACTCAGGATCACTGTCATCCCTAACCCTCTGACAATGGGTCACCTCTCCTTCTTCAGAGTAACCCTCTGTAGCTATTTGGTTAACTGTTACTGGGGAAATTTCTACCCCCTTTCCATTAGTCTCCATATCAGGAGACACAGGCTGGGGAACCAGCCTCCCAGTGGTTTCCACAGTGGCTTCTGTTGGGTCCAGGGAACTACAATTTTCCCTTGCCACTTGGCTATGGGTAACTGCACACACCATCCCCTGTTTGAGACTGTTGCCAAGGATGACATCAACTGCTAAAGTTCTGGCTACAGCCACCTGTTGCACAGTTCCCCCTGTTTCACTCCAGTCTAGTAGAACACTAGCAAGTGGCAATGTTTCTCCTCCCCAGAGAAGCCTTGTACAGTTATCAATTTATTGGGTATAAGCTGACCAGACTCTACTAGATCCCCTTTTACCAATGTCAGGGATGCCCCTTTGTCTCTTAACTCTTGTGTCTGTACACCATTCACAGTGACTGGGTGCATGTGTTCCCTCATGTTCACAGGCATACTTCCAGGAACACACAAACAACCCACTTCTTTTCTAGCCCCATTTTGCATATTGCTCATCCTTTTGGGATACTGTCTGGCAATATGCCCAGTTTCTTTGCAAACCCAACATTCGTTTCTTTTCTCAGAAAAATCTTTTCTTTGAAACCTGGGGCTAACTGGTTTCAGTGGAGGAAGTGAGGGTTTTAGCTCCCCTGAAGGTGCGCTTTTCCTTTTCTGCGCTACCATGCCTGCCCCATTCACTCTCAGAGCAGGTCTGCTCTTGGCATAGCAGTCCAAGACTTCAGAAGCCCCTTGCACTGTTTTGGGATCTCAGTCCTCCAGCCAGGTTTTCAGCTCTGCTGGGCATGCCCCAAAAAACTGTTCTAACAATATAGCATTTTCAATTTTATCTACAGAGTTTGCTTCGATTCCTTCCCACCAACATTTTAAACACTGATGTTGTTTCATGGCTAGCTCCTCATAGCTCATGTCAGGGCTTCTCCTGAGCTTATGAAATTTAGCTCTGTATGCTTCTGCAGTTAAATCAAACTTTTTTTAAAGTGCAGCTTTAAGTTTTCGGTAATCATTACTGTCCTCATTGTCCATTTGACCCAATGCATCCCGAGCTTTCCCGGTAAGTAGTGGGGATAACTGGAAGCTTTAGGACCCTCTAGGAATCTTTGCCTGAATACAAACTCTTTCAAAGGAATTTAAAAAGGCATCCATATCCTCCCCTCTTTAAATTCAGCTATCAATTTGGCATTTAATTTGTAACCCAGTCCTGTAGTTCCAGTTAAACCCAAGCCACTTACCTGCTCTGGCGCTGGTGGTTGGAGTTGTAGCTTCTCCAGTTAATGTCACCTCTGGTGCTCACACTCTTCACAGTCTACCTCTCCCTGTTCATGTTCAGCTTCTCACTTTTCTCACACCCTCTTCTCCTATGTGGCTCACTGCTCTTCTCTCTGGAACTCCAGCTCCATCCTCCACAACTCCATCTGCAGCCTGATGGCTTCTGGCTCCAGAATGCTGATGGCCTTCCCCTGCTGCTGTGGCCCATGGCTTGCAGTGGACCTGCTGTTCTCAGCAGATCTGGACACTGCACTGGCCACTGGACCTTCCACACCCAAGGTTTGGTCCTTTACAGTCACAGTCTGTGACTCGACACTCTGGGCATCAGTGGCTATCAGAGCGCTCATTAGGTTCTGCTTGGTGGCTCTCCCCTTGTGCAGGGCTCCTCTCTCCTTGCACAACTGACTCAGTGTGCTCACTGTAGTTGGAAGCCATCTTCTTCCCTAACTATGGCTACTCTAACTTGCACTTTGAAAAAAAATAAAACAGGTAGGAACTTTGACTGTAAGCAAAATTACATTGTTCTGTTTTCTCTTTTAAAAATAAATCACTGCCTTATTTTACAAGTGAGCTGTACAGCATTAAGCTGACACACTGAACAGTTAAAGCTTGTGTTACCAAATTTATCACACTGCTGCCAACCAAATCTGTCACAAACGCTCTCCGCAGGTCAGGCCCTCTGCTCCCACAGTGCCAATCTCAGAGTACAATAGTGTGAACAGGTAACAGACAGAGTAACCCTCCTGTCTGCTTTTGGGTCCAAATCACCTTTAGTCTCAAGTTCTGGGAGGGGATTCAAACTGTGAACCTTATGTTAGCGTACCCAAATATACAGACTCAGATAATATTCTCTTCAGGGGGTTGCAATATATCTTTCACCTAAGGGCACCTAACCAGGTAACCAAAATGAATCCTTAAAACTCTGTAAGAGACCTTTGGTGTATTCTTACCTTTTACCAAGCTTAGTAAGACCATCAAGCCCTTGAACAGTTGTCAGACTTAATATCTGTTCAGCAATAACATGCAAATAATTACTGAGGAGACCCAGGCAGTATCTTATGACAATGTTTACTAAAAATGGATAAAAAACAGTAAGATAAAATACAGAACAAATATCAAAGAGCATCACAATCACATAAAAGAAAAAAAAAAGAAAAACTACAGAACAAACTCCTACCACAATACATTTAGATCTTTTCTATCTAATGTATTACCTCTGTAAGTGCCTTTAAATTAGAGAGATTTTTGTTTCTTAAGAGCCCAAAAAGATATGTGCCACATTTCAGACACAAGTATCAGTTTAACCTCTGTGTCTTCACACCCCTTCTGTGAGTCATCTAGCTCCTCCTTTTAGAATATAACATTACAAATATGATTTCCTACCAGGAGGTATTTTAAATAGTGTGAACATCAGCAAAAACCCATTTCCCAAATTATGAGTCTTTGATCAACCAGTTCCTTTGAGGTTTACAACTCTGCAGCCCGTCACTCAGGTGTGAGATAGCCAACAGGAATCAGCTAAATTACATCCTTTCCTGATGTAATAAAATTCATATTTAAGTTTTAACTTCAAAAGCATGAGGTCATAAAAAGGCCATAAAATGCAATTTCTTAAGGAAATTAATTACATTACAGAGATCTCCTGGTCAGTGTAATACATCCTGTGATTTCAGCTGCTGATACCTTATAATTTAAAAGGGCCAAATCTCACAGACTGACATTTCTTACACTGACCATTTATTTATAATACCAATATCATACAATAATCATAATCAGCTGGTCAAGCGTCATAGGTATCAATTCCATGAATCATGGAGTCTCCTATGATCAGAATGTTTTGGATTTCCTTTTTACTTCTTTTGTTTTGGTCCCTGTTTTGGGTGAGTTTTTTTTGCGCTAGCTCCTATGCTGCAGTGTCCTCTGCCCCTCTATTTGTTTTAAGAGGTAGAGGCAGATACCTGTTTGTAGTTTTTATATGGTTTGTGTTGCCCCAAAGTCCAAATGCCTTGCTCTTAGTGACTTCAGTGTCAACTGTCTTTCCCCCACTACTGCCCTCCTCAAAGATGCTATCACCACATTGGACTTTTCACAAGTTGTCCCCTCCCCAGCTAGGTATAACTCCAAACCTGACACTGCCACCCAGCTAGATCTGATACTTACCAACCACCCCTCCAGAAATACAAATGTTGTAGTGCTCCCCAATGCCATGAGTGACTACTCCCACATTTCCTGCTCCTGGTCCTGTAAGAGAGTTAAACTGCAGCCCAATATCCTCCTCCAATGCCACCTGAAGCCTGGGAAGCTTCAGCTTCTCAAACACTACCTCAGCTCATGGGATTGGCCACCCATCTACAGGGCCACCAGTATCAACTCAGCTCTAGACTACTTCATTTCCTCATTCAATGCCACCTGTGACATTTATGCCCCCTACCTGAAGTGCACTGTTAAGGGACCCCACCCCATGGATTTCTCAATCCCTCCTTGACCTGATGCACCATCGCTACTCCCTCTGGCATATTGCCCTGGCCTCAGGTAAGCCAGCTGACAGACAACATTACCGGGCCATGAGAAACAAATGCACATGGGAGATACACAAAGCCAAGGCTGAGCACTTCAAGGCCTCCCTCACCTCCACATGGGGCTCTGGTAGGAAATTCTGGGATAACCTTAAGGAGCTAAATGGGAAATATATGTCCCCCACGGTCATCAACAATAATGGTACTACCAATACTGACCCCAAACTCATTGCTGACATCCTGAACGCATCCTTCTCTGACCTCAGCAGCATACTTCCTCCCATTTCCTTGACCCCCACCTCTCATGCTCCCCCACCCCCATCCCGCCCCATTCCGCCTCCAGACTGTCACCCTAGCAGAAGCCAACCCCTACCTCCTAAAGGCCGTAGGGCACTCGCGTTTTAGTGGGGACTCGCTGGACCTCAAATGTCTGTGTCTTACCATCGATGAAGTCCCCCTCCATCACCAGTATTATTAACCGTTCCCTCTGTCTTGGCAAGTTCCCCTCCAAATGGAAAATGGCTATCGTCACCCCTATCTATTAAGGCTGTGACCACGCCTCTACAGGGAACTACTGTCCCATCTCTATTCCCCCCCCCCAGCACTGGAAAATATTTATTTATTTATTTATTTATGACTTTGGTACCCGGGTAAGTGCACTGATCCCAGGGACCATTTTCAGGCACAACCCAGGCCACATACAATAGCACAGAAGTAGACTATAAGTACAGTACAATGAGCAGTAGGCAAGAAACAATAGGACAAAACAAAAATACAATGTTATATAAGATGAAAGGTTGCAAAATACAATAAATTCCGATTTACAAATACAATAAATTCAGATTTACAATAAATGGCAGAGATAACAATCAATATTCCTGAAAGGAAACGTAGACCAATAGATAGTCGAGCAGTCACTCCTGGATGAGGAAGAGGGATCACCAGAGATGGGGAGTAGAAGGGGGAGGGAGGAAGGTTGGGGATGTAGGGATAGGAGGGTTAACATAAAAGGAAGTAGTACCAGTTGGCACCACTGGAGAGGGTGAGAATGGGAAAGCACCAGGCTGTTAGGGCAGCTATCTAGATTGGTATTTGCAGCTGTGGTTTGTTAACAGCCAGGATTTGAGGTGGTACTTAAAGGAGAGATGGGTGTTAGAAGATCTGAGTGGGGCAGGTAGCCCATTCCAAAAGGTGGGCACTGCTACTGATAGAGCATTCCCACCCATTTTGGTCATAGTTCATGGCACCTCAAGGGGGGGGACAGTAGAGGATCGAAGACACCGAGACAAAGTACGTGGCTTACAGAGGTTGGAGAGAGGTGAGACAGCACTATTTCTGATGATGGTATCTGACCAACTCACTGATCATCTCACGAAGTATAACCTCCTGTGCCAGCAAAAACATGGTTTCTGACAGGGCCATAGCACCACATCAGCCCTGTTAGAATTCACATCCTCCCTACACTCTGCCCTAGACAAAGGCTATCTAGTTGGTGCTACCTTTGTAGACCTGTCAAAAGCCTTCTACACCATTAACCACTCCCTCCTCCTCTCCGCCCTCACCCACTTAGGTGTCTCACTTGAAGCCACAAGCTGGTTTGCTGATTATCTGGTCGACAGATCACAGCAAGTCAAGATAAGTAATGCCTGCTCCTCTTACCTCCCAGTCATGTCAGGGGTCCCGAAGGGTTCCATCCTCAGACCCCCTTCTATTCAGTCTATTCCTTAACACTCTCCCGAAAGTCTGCCCTGATCAGATGCTACTATACGCTGATGATGAATTCTAGTTCACTGCCCACTCCAACCCTCATATACTTAACTCTCCCTACAAAAATCCTTCTCAGATGCTGAGACCTGGTTTACTGAACACCACCTAGTCCTAAATTATAAAAAAACAAGGTTATGCTGGCAGTATAGCCTAGAGGTTAGAGGAATGAGGTGTGAACAAGCTTGATACATCCAGCAGACCAGACCAGACCTGAGTTTGATTCTCACAACCTCCACTTGCATACTGTGTGACTCTGAGCAAGTCACTTAACCGTCCAGAGTTCCCAGGTTGCCCCTGAAAACAGGCACTTGTGCCTAGTGGGCCTTACCCAGTTACCAAAGACTAAAATAAAATAAAATAAAATGTTGTTTGCTACCACCATAACAGGCACAAGAGCTTTACCCTCCAAATTCTCAACTCCCAGATGCAGCACCTTGACCAGGTAACCTCCTTCAAATACCTTGGTATCACCCTTGATCCAGCACTCACCTTCCACAGACATATACACCACCTATACACTGCTGTCAACACCAGAATTGGACTACTCCACCAGATCAAGCACTGTCTCACCCTTGATGCTCTCCACCTCACCGTCCCCTCCTCTATCCTTGCCCATATCGATTATGGGATCTTAAAATATGGAGCCGCCAATACCACATCCCTCCAAACAGTTAGGGTAACACTCAGTAAGGCCTGTCACCTTGTCCTTGGCTGTGACCGCTCCACTCACACCTACACCCTATACCATTCGACCAACTGGCTTAACTTCGACAGTAGGCTCAAATACCAAACTTGCCTCCTGGCTAAAAAGATCTCCTCTGGGATATCCTCTCCTGGGCTCTCCACCATTCTACAATCTGCCACCCCCCTTTCAATTGCCAACTGGGCCTCCACTAAATCCCCTTTCACTATTCCTCATTTCAGAACCTCCCTCGGCCAAAGACCCTTTTCCTACAGAGCGCCACTTTAGATGAACTCCATCCCTACCTCCATTATCACTGAATGTAAGCTTGGCTGCTTTAAAACCCTCCTCAAGGGCTGTCTTCATACCACTAACACTTGCAATTGTCCTTAGGTGTCTCTACCCCCCCTTTTCCTGACAAAGGACTTCCTCCTGCACCTTCTATCCCTGACGCCCCCCGCCCCACCCCCTTGACAATGGATCTCCTCTGGCTTATTCAACCAGCGCTGCTGGCTCTAAGCCCCCTGCCCTCTCTCCCCTCCTGCTTGCCACAGCTTGACAATATGTCTCCTTGAATTTTACTAGGTAACCTGCTTATATGTTCTCTTGATACTCGACTGTATACTTTGTTATTTTTTATGTGACTGTGTCATAATCTATGTTATATTACTTGTCCTCTAATGTGGAGCCTTTGTAAATGAGTCTCTGACTCAAAAGTTGTAATTCCAAAATGTTCAATAAATAAATAAATTACGTTCATTGCTTTCGCCATAGAGTTACTGGTCAGATCCTTAATAGTCAAAAATAGGCCTGTTACAACCTCTCTCCATTGGAATGTAGGGATATACAAACACTGAAATTTAACCACAACATAGTCATAACAAAAGCTGATAAAGGCTCTGCAGTGGTGATAGCAAACCGAGAGGACTATATTAATGAAGCCAACAGACAGCTAACTGACCATACCTACTACAGAGAACTGGAAAGTGACCCCACCACAGAATATAAAAGAGAACCACAGAACTTAATTAGATCATTTCCAGACCATGTCCAAGACAGACTAATTGCCCTCATCCCTGTTGAACCCAAGCCAGGGACATTCTACATGCTGCCTAAAATATATAAACCTGGTAATCCGGGAAGACCAATAGTCTCTGGTAATGGTACCCTGACAGAGGGGATCTCAGAGTTTGTAGAAGTCATTTTAAAACCGCTGGTTATAGAAAGGGATAGTTACATCCAGGACATTACACACTTCCTGCGTAAAATTGCTGGTTATAAGGACTTATCACCTAAGACCATTTTAGCCACGATGGATGTAACATCCCACTACACTAACATTCAGCACATGGACGGCATTACAGCCTGCCTTAAATACCTGCATGAGAAGGGATTGGACCAAAACTTCAACCCTGAAGTGGTGGGGAAACTAACTTGAATTCATTCTGACACATAACAACTTCAGCTTCAATGGTAAACATTATGTACAATCTGTGGGAACAGCAATGGGCACCAGGATGACTCCGTGGTATGCTAATCTCTTTATGGTGAATTTGGAGGAGGACCTTTTAAGGCACTGTACACACAAACCACTCGTTTATTTCCATTACATTGATGATTTGTTTATAATTTGGACAGAGGGCACTGACACACTTAAGGATTTTCATCAGGAACATAATAACCTCCACCCAACCATAAAGCTTTCCCAGCCACCAGTGTTAATTTTCTGGACACCACTGTCACCATCAAGGATGAAACCATACATGCATGTATTTACAGGAAGCCAACAGACAGACAGAGATACTTACATAGGAAAAGTAATCATTGGAGCCCCACAAAAAAGTCTGACATGTATAGTCCAGCACTTCGGTATCACCATATCTGTTCAAATGAAGAAGACAGAGATACACATTTGGCAATGTTGAAAAAACACCTTTACTGAGCAGGAACACTTTTCCAAAGAAATAGAGCAGTGGAACATGCAACACAGGTAACAAGAGAACAACTACTTCAATATAAGGAAAGGACCACTACCAACAGAATACCATTAGTAGTCACGTATCATCCTGACCTTGAACTTCTACGTAAGATTATTAAGGACCTCCACCCAATATTTAGTGAGGATGAGACCCCAAATTATATTTTTCAAGAACCACCACTACTATCTTTCGAACAACCACCTAATTTAGCCAACCTGATTATTAGGAGTAAACTTGTACAAGAACAGAATACAGGGATTTATTTAACTCTAAAAATTGATTAGCGTTTTGCTCATAAAAGTGCTAAATCTTTCTGAAAATGCATAGCTCTTGCCGTGCTGTGTTTAACAGACACAGCACTTCTAGAAAATCTATATAAATACCTTCTGTACAGTTAGTATAGTCCCAAGAAAAAAACTGCTAATCAATTATTTAAAACCCTGGAATACCATGACACTAAATGGTACACAACCTTGTAATCAACTCAGATGTAAGACTTGAAAACTCATTTCCATTTTGGATTGTGTGGTTACATCACAAAACAGACAATTCAGGATACAGGGGAATTATACATGTACATCAAGTAATGTTGTTTATTTCATTCAATGCAAGAGATGTCCTCTCACAGGGTATGTGGGGGAGACAAAGCAACAGCTCCTCACTAGCATAAACTCACACAGACATACTATTAATATGAAGATGACTGACAAACCAGTGGCACAACACTTCTCTCAGGCTGACCACTCAATCTCAGACATATCAGTAATGGTCTTAAAAGGGCATTTCAAAAGTACACAACAGAGACGGGCTTCTGAGATGAGGCTTATTTTGCTTCTCAATATGGTGTAAGATGGCATAAACATTGATGTGGGGTGTATGTCATATTATTCTACTTAAACTTACACAGACCTCTACTTCATAGGATGAACATATAATAGGACTTCAGTGAGTGTTTTTTTTTTAATTTATTTATTCCCTTTTCACTGGTTATCAACATGTTGGTTTCTCACCTCAGTAGTGTGTGTGTGTGTGTGTGTGTGTGTGTGTGTGTGTGTGTGTGTGTGTGTGTGTTTCCCTGTGTGGTATGGGAGGGTTGCATGGTGTGTTTTTTATGTGGGTGTGGGGGGGGTGTTATGTGGGTATGGTGGGTGGGGGTGTGGGAGTCGTGGTTATATTGAGGTAGGTTTATAGTGAAATACATGACATAATGGTGTTACAGTGGCTAGGACTCATAGTTCACATACATAGTGAATATTTACTCCCTGCTAACCAGTTTTCTTCCCCCCAAAAAGGGGGCATTAATTCCATTGGGTTTTTATTCAGATTCCTTGGACTGTTACTGGTCATATAGTAGTTTGATTATATACTGTCACATTTTTTTAATTCTGTGCATACTAGGATTTTTTTTCCAATTGTTTATCCAGGAGTGCCACACTAAGCTGAAAGCTTGTTTACAGGTGTGACCTGAGAGCACAGGGAAGTTAAGTGACTTGCTCAGGGTTACATAGTATACAAGTGGGGGCTGTGGGATTCAAACCCAGGTCTCCAGATTTGCAGCTCAGAGCCTTAAACCACTGCGCTATACTGCCTCCTAAGGATATATAATCTTATTTACTTGGGAGTCCTTGACGAGTTTAATTCCATTGGGTAACTATTGCAGTGATTGGTGTAAATGATGGTGTATTAGGACTCTTGGCTCACATACATAATGAATATATACTTCCTTCTAACTAGTTATCTTCCCGGGGGGTAAATCCATTGAGCTTTTATTCAGATTCCTTAAACTGTTTCTGTACATATAGTAGTTTTATTATACACTGACACATTATTGAACTCTGACCATATCAGGATGCATGGTCTCAGTTACTTAGGGGTCCTTGACAAGTTGTTTTTACGGCTGCAGTAGACATAGCCTGCAGACATTTGCTGAGAAAAGGTCTCCCTGCATAAATTACCTTCCGTGGAACACAATACTTGAGTCCACCATTATTGTGATCCCACCCTGAAATCAATGCGAGCCTGTGTTTAGTATGGATCTCAATGTTGGCACAGGTTTATTTTGTTAGGTCCATGGGAAGGAAGACAGCTGGGACTTTTTATATGGGAGGGAGCAGTACCAGCAATCTAAGGGTTGTGGGATGGGAAAGAGGTGGAACTATGTGCATGGGATGTAGAGTTCCTCCCATGGGGGAAGAGAAACTGAAGCCTGCATTGCCAACAGTGTTAGAGCTGATCATCTCCTTTACAGTGTTGTCAAGTATGCCACATTCATAAAATACAAAAAAAAAATGAATGGTTTCTTTTTACAACAAAGAGCTCTGGCAATTATTTATTTTATATGTAAGTGCAGTTCTGCTATCTCACAACAATGTTCCTGTTGACAGGAGAAACAAATCTCTCCCTGGTCTAAACTGTAGCCCAAACAGATACTCCAAACAAGCACAGCTCAAAGGTTTATCACCATCTCCAATAACATACCACTCTGTGTCTCTAAAGTCACACTCTATTTACTGCTCTCCAACTTAGTGACCCAAAGACACTTAAACACAACTCATTTAAAAGTTCTATTTTGCCTGAATTGAGGGTACATTTTGATAGTTTATAGGCTTTTGTAACCAAAAAACCTTTTTTTTTATGCTTGAATATAGCTTCCAAAGTACAAAAAAAGAGATTGTTTGTCTGTTGATATTCCCTTTTGTTATTCATGAAAACTGAGCTCAGCCTCACCCCCAGGATTGCCAACAGTGTTAGAGCTGACCATCTCCTTTACAGTGCTGTCAAGTATACCACATTCACAAAAATGTAAAAAAAATAAAACTGAATGCCATTTCTTTTTATAACAAGGAGCTCTGGCAATGATTTTTTCATATTTAAGTGCAGTTTTACAGTCTCACAACAATGTTCCTGTTGACAGGAGAAAAAAATCTCTCCTTGATCTAAATGGCAGCCCAAACAGACCCTCCAAACAAGCACAGCTCAGAAGTTTGTCACCATCTCCAATAACATACCACTCACCCTGAGTCACACCTATTTACAGCTCTCCAAGTTAATGACCCAAAGGACACTTAAACACAGCTCATTTAAAAGTTCTGTTTTGCCTGAATTGAGGGTAGATTTTGAAATTTTATAGGCTTTTGTAACCAAAATACGTACTTTTATGTTTGAATTCGGCTTCCAAAGTACAAAAAAAGTTTTGTCTGTTGCTATTCCCTTTGTTATTCAGGAAAACTGAGCTCAGTACCACCCCCAGGGATCTCCTGTGATGTCATGCTGGTCTGAATCATTGGCTCATGCTGTGCATGGCTGTATTAAAAAAGCTTGGTTCACAAAGTTTTCAGTGTGTCTGTGATCAGTCTCTACAATGTTTGAAGTTGAAGAATTTGAAGATGCAGTGGACATTGATCTTAACTTTGATACTGGTATCCAACCATACCAATTTGAGCCTCTAGTATCTAGTGATATTCCTAGTGAGGGTGCTCAAGCTGCCTCTGATTCAGATACTGACAATGACAGCTCTGATCAGTTCTGTTGCCATTCCCTTTTAATGTCTTCAATGGTGACATTACAGAAGGGTTGGAAGGGAATGTTTGTAATTCCCCCCCATTCGGAGATGACACCAGCACTCATGCATGCAGACTGATGGGGCCACTCTGGTCTGTGATGTGCACCCACCCCCCACCCATACACACTGAGCCAGCCTCCCCGCACCCAAACACACATCAAGGCAGTCAGCCTGAAAGAGGTCCATTCACATTAGCATTCATGTATACAGTCTTATCAGGCCATTACTGCCTGTGAAGCAAACCAACCACCCTCATCCATGCACACCAACCACCCCCACCCATACACACCTAGCCACCCCATCACACCCAAACACACATCAAGGCAGTCAGCCTGAAAGAGGTCCATTCACATTAGCATTCATGTATACAGTCTTATCGGGCCATTACTGCCTGTGAAGCACACCAACCACCCTCACCCATACACACCAACCACCCCCACCCATACACACCTAGCCACCCCATCACACCTAAACACACATCAAGGCAGTCAGCCTGAAAGAGGTCCATTCACACTAGCATTCATGTATACAGTCTCATCAGGCCATTACTGCCTGTGAAGTACACCAATCACCCCCCCATACACACCTAGCCACCCCCACACACTCTCACACAAACAAATACACACGTACACACACACACACACACACACACACATATCACACCAATCACCCCCACCCATACACACAAGCCATCCTCCCCACACCCAAACACACATCGAGGCAGTCAGCCTGAAAGAGGTCCATTCACACTAGCATTCATGTATACAGTCTCATCAGGCCATTACTGCATGTGAAGTACACCAACCACCCCCCCATACACACCTAGCCACCCCAACACAAACAAATACACACACACAAACAGCACCAGCCACTCACCCCCAACACTCACACAAACACAACCAGCCAACACACACACACACAGCCAACATGAACCTAGCCACCACACACACACACACACACACACACACATATCACACCAATCACCCCCACCCATACACACCTAGCCACCCCCACACAAACAAATACACACACACAAACAGCACCAGCCACTCACCCCCAACACTCACACAAACACAACCAGCCAACACACACACACAGCCAACATGAACCTAGACCACACACACACACACACATATCACACCAATCACCCCCACCCATACACACCTAGCCACCCCCACACAAACAAATACACACACAAACAGCACCAGCCACTCACCCCCGACACTCACACAAACACAACCAGCCAACACACACACACAGCCAACATGACCTAGCCACCACACATACACACACATATCACACCAATCACCCCCACCCATACACACCTACCACCCCCACACAAACAAATACACACACAAATAGCACCAGCCATTCACCCCCGACACTCACACAAACACAACCAGCCAACACACACAGCCAACATGAACCTAGCCACCACACATACACACACACACACACACACACACACATATCACACCAAGCCCCCCAACAAACACACATACAGCCAGCCAACACAGATAAGAACACGTATTTTTGTGTTGCAACCAATGTTTTTTCAATTGTTTTGTTTTGGTTTCCATTTGTCTTCATTGTGCACTAGTAATACTTGTTATTATGAGTACAACTGACAGACAACTGTTACTGCAGTTCTTATATGGAAATGGGGGAAAAAATCATCTAATTGACTGTGGATTATTCTTGCAGCCGGAGTGTCCAATGGAAATTTATTTACTGCCTTTTTGTATGCCTTGCTATACATACACCTAAGTGTTTATTACATTACATCATGTGAAGATACACTTTTGCAGGCATGGGCTGCTTCTCAGAGGTTTTTGAACTATTCATGATTCATTAGTGTAAAATTCTATTTGCCTAATAAATCTAAATTCATTCTGGTATTTGACACTGCCTGCTTTCCCCCAAACAAGTGAAAGTCACAACAACACACACAGCATCGGAACGAATGCACGCTGCCATTGTAAGTGTCAAGTGTACATTCACTTTGAGGCATTGCTAGTCACAGTATACAGTATATTGTTTCCATTTCTCCGCTGATGCAATTACTGTAGAAAATTGATTGCCACATTGTATTCCATAATGTGTACCTTACAGATATGGTTTTGACACCTTTGGACTGCTCTTGGCTGCTGTATTCTTGCATCTGTAATATGTTGGCATTCTGTAACTATAACAGTGAAAAAGACACCTTTGGAATACTCCGCTTCGGTAGCACCCATGTAAAGCATGTATTATTGAGCACTACAATTTGAGCAACTCAATAATACCGCTCTCACTGAGAGCGAGTGCTGAAATAGGTCGCTATATCCTGTACAGCATGGATAGCAAGGAGCTATCCTTGCTAGTAAAGGATATAGGATCTGTGTGCCAGATTTCTGCCAAGCTGGCCGCATAGCAAAGTTGTATACACCACCGCTTGCGATGTCAGTAGACTTGGGTTCAGGTCTTGCTTTGGAAACAATATTTAAAAAAAACAGAAAACAATAACTTGCCCCTTAGTCCACCCCCCCTTGGAGTTGATTATTTTAGTTTAGGGGAGCAGGGGGGTGCAGCCCCCGCATAAAAATATTTTTTTGTGTGTGAAGAATGCAAGTATTGTAGCGACCGTCGCTATTTGTGACAGTCACTACAATATCAGGCACTCTTTTGACCATGGGCTGTTTTGTAGTTGCTTTATGTGATGGGTGGTCTTTCAGACTCACCTTTATCACATAAATCCTCTGCTTGTTTTCATGTTGAAAATGTGTAGCTGCCACTATCATGCGGCTGATAGCGAGTGATCGCTGGCAATTGCACCCCAATGAGAAATAAATTATTATAGTTTCAGGCTTAAGAAAGTGCAAAGAACATCTGGGAAGGCATAAACCATGCTGGCACTGGCAAGGGACTGACAACAAGTGACAGCATTGGGTACACTAGCTCCAGCATAGCAGTTAGTCAGAGGTTTTGGATCCTCTCAGGATTCAATAGTGACACATTACGTTGTACAGAACTGTATAACATATATTCACTTTGAGGCATTGTTAGTCACAGTATATATTGTTTCTGTTTCTCCACAGATGCAGTTATAATATTAATTCACACCTTTTATTCCATAAAGTGTATCACGCAGATATGGCAATGCACAGACAGTAACATGACCTCAACAGTACACATAACATTTTTTTTTATTATTGCACAAAGAATGCCAATGTCATGTGATGGTAATCGCCTACAATAGGAATGGCTTGGCAGAAAGATACATGTTATGTGATGAAGGGCTGACAAATGATAGCGGATATAAACAATATGTATTAGTGCTGGTTGTCTGTCATACCAACTGTGTCCAAACATCATTCATCTAATCTGACATTGCATTTTTATGTTGCTTGTACACATGTGCAAGAAACATAGTGCCATCATCCGAGTTTTCGGAGGTGTGGCACCCGTCTTCCAATTCAGTCAGTGTGTTTGCAGGCGCGTCCCCAGTTCCCCAATCACTGCTGCAGCTGTCTATGACAGCAGTTGAAAATGCAGTGGTCGTACAGTTGAAAGGGAGAGCTCCGCTTCAGTGGGCAGAGCTTCCCCCCCATGCACATACTGCGCAAAACAGGCATACTGCATGCTGATCGCTCCTTCCCCCGCACATTCTGTATGGCGATGGGGTGCCCAATCCCCATCAGCTCCATGCCCCCACAAAAGCTGTCCAGGTGCCATGCTGAGGCCTGCCCCAGCATGGCAAAAGCTATTATAGCCGATGAGGGGTGCCCAATCCCGCGGTTCCACGGCTGCGCCCCCAAAAGCTTTCCAGGTGCCGCTGGGACCCCACCCCAGTGGCAAAGCTTGTTATAGCCAACAAGGGTGCCCAATCCCCATCGGCTCAAGACCCCAAACAGCCTTTCCAGCTGCCACACTGGGAGCCCACCCAGCGTGGCAAATGTCCTGCATCGTCTTAATAAAAAAACCCTGTAAATAAAAACAGTCCCTCATAGTCTACCTGCCCCCACAACCCGCATCTACCCTGATGCACCCTCGCCCCACCCCCCACCCCATACTTACCTCCAGACTCGCGCGGAATGATGATCTTCAGTGGACCGGGAACACGTCTGCACTATTCAAAGCTAACCGTGAACTGAGGAAATGACGGTAAGCTGTATAATGGAATAAATACGTTTTTTTTTTCAATTTTGTTGCATATCTCAGGCATTTTGGAGAATTTGGGGCCCAAATTTTCCACATGGGTTTTTAGGACCCCCCTCATGAATTCTTGCACTGTCATGGCGTTAATTGGGCCCGAAGGGTGATTTCACGGTCACTGTGTGAAATCACCTTTTGGGACCAGTTAATGAAATGACATTGCCAGTGTTCATAAGGTGGGCTCTCAAAAAGTATATATTGAAAATGTGGTGAAAAAATTCCTAAAAATAACTGTTTTACGAGCATGTGTTGTGCAGTTCTTAAACACGCCCATAAGTTCGTGAATTTTTAAAATTTTCACTCCAGATTTTCAACACTGCCATTTTACCACACCTCCTTATGAGCAGTACAGCTGTCATTTTTCACATCTCACCCAAAATGTGTTTCCGCCCATGTAGTGCACAATGGCGCAGTCGGTGTGTGAAATCAATGTATAGAGACACATTAAGAAAATCACAGTGACACCGTTCATGAGCAGAGGTCTTAAAATGGCTATGTTGAAAATTTGATGAAAAATTCCTAAAATGACTGTTTTACAAGCGTGCGTTGCGCAGTTCCTACGCACGCTCGTAAGTTCGTGAATTTTCAATATTTTCACTCCAGATTTTCAACATTGCTATTTTACCACACCTCCTTATGAGCAGTACAGCTGTCATTTTTCACATCTCACCCAAAACATGTTTCCACCCATGTAGCGCACAATGGCGCAGTCGGTGTGCGAAATCAATGTATGGGACACATTAAGAAAATCACAGTGACACTGTTCATGAGCAGAGGTCTTAAAATGGCTATGTTGAAAATTTGGTGAAAAATTCCCTTCAGCCATTCTGCAGTGTTACCAATGAAGACCCTGCAGCACCCCACTGGTCACCCCTCTCCCTAGACTGCACCCCATTTACCACCACTCTCTGCCTCCTGTCTGTTAGCCAGTTTCTAAGCCAGTTTACCACCCTTTCCCCCATGCCCAGCCTACCCAGCTAGTTTATCAGCCTCCTATGTGGGATGGTGTCAAAGGCTTTGCTGAAATCAAGGTAGCGTTTGTCCACTGCCCCACCCTGATTCACTTCCTTTGTCACCCAGTCAAAGAAATCAACCAGATTTGTCTGACATGATGTCCCCACTGTGAATCCATGTTGTCTATGGTCCTGGGCTCCGGTGGCTTCTAGATGCCCCACTATCCTTTCTTTAAGCAATGCCTCCATGATCTTCCTCACTACTGAGGTGAGGCTGAACGGCCTATTGTTCCCTGCCTCCTCCCTGCTGCTGCATTTGTGTAGAGGGACCCCATGTGCCCTCCTCCAATTCATTCATGTTGAATGACTCAGTGAACATGGCTGCCAGAGGTACTGCTATCTCCCTTCGCAGTTCTCTTAATATCCTTGGGCATATGCCATCTGGTTCCATCGCTTTGTCCACCTTCAATTTAGTGAGCTCCTGCAGGACTCTTTTGCCTTTGAATGGACTATTGTCCACCTCTTCACCCCCTTGGCAACTGCTGTACTGCTGTGGCCCTTGCCCTTCCCACTCTTCTGTGAATACTGAGCGGAAAGACACAGTGGATGACTGGGGAGGAAGGCATGGAACTATCACTTCCAAATGGAACTATCACTTCAGCACATACAAGCAAGCAACATTCGGCATTGACAAATGCTTGCTTAAACTCATGGCAGTCTTGGTCCAGCGGTGGCCATCAAGAGACAGTATTTATTCAATGACAGCATAGTAATGACAGGTAATGTAAATAAGATATATTGCTGCACCTGTAATATGTTGGCATTTTGTCACTATAATGGTTGGAAAAACACTTTTGGACTGCTCTTGACTTCTATATTCTTGCACCTTTAATATGTTGGCATTCTGTCACTATAACCATGGAAAAGACACCTTTGTAATGTTCTGCATGCTTTCATATTGGAAATGTGAAGCTGACAGCGAGTGACAGCTCGCAATTGCACCCATAATCATAAAGACATTATTATAGTTTCAGGCATAAGAAGATGCAAAGGACATCTGTGAAGACATAAACTTAGCACTGGCACATGTGAGGGACTGTCAGCAGGTGACAGCATATTGCACACTAGCTCAGGCAATTGCAGTTAGTCCAAGGTTTTGGTTCCTCTCAAGATTCAATGACACATTACGTTGTACAACATTGCACTTATAAACTCATAGCATCCCCAATCCAGCAACCACCAGTGAGAGACACTATTTATGCAAATAAAGTTATAGTAATGACAGCTAAAGAAAATAATATGTGTTCTTGCAGGGGTAATATGTTGGCATGATGTCACCAGAATGATGTGAAAGACACCTTTGGACTGCTCTGCTTATTTTTATTTATTTTTATGTGACAGCTTGCAATTGCACAGATTTTTCTAAAGAAAAAGTTTATTTTCTGGCACAAGAAAATGCAAAGGATATGATAATGTGATTGTTGTGAACTCATAAGCTTTGATCTGCCACTATCAAGTGACTAACAACAAGTAACAACAGCATCAGGAACAGGATTTCAGTCAAAAGTATGTCTCCGGAGTGAAAGGTCAGTTTGACAACATTTTTGGGTGCAGATTCCTGTGAGAAAGCACTCTGGAGAGGACCATGTGCCCCAAAACAAGGAAATCAAGTGCACAAAATTAAATTTAAAACAGCAGAGTGGACAAAACTGGATAAAAATTCACAGGTAAGTTAATTGTGGGAGTACACTAACCAATGTGTCTGCTGAAAATTTTAAAAACTTGCTATTTAACAAGTGGTTCTGTAGAAGCAACACCAACAACCACAAAGAGTATACATAACATTTGGGGCCTATGCATGATGGGTGCGTGCCATGCAAAGGGCACACAGGGACAGAGCGTGGATGAGTATGTGGCATTTGTGCACCAGACACCCCATTGCAGCATGCACAACGTGCTGCCAGGACACCGTGTATGGCAGTAACTTGCAGCCACACAGACCCACCACACACCATGTATGCGGGGGCGTGCCACATAGTGGCATACACATACCACCACAGCACGCAAGCATGAAGCTGTGTATGATGGCTATGCATGGTGCACAAGGCACAGCCACCTATGTGAGCCAGAGAGCTGCCATAAGTATATGTGCCTGACAGCTGAACCACATGCAACAAGGCACAGCAGAAGCTTGTGGCTGTAAAGTGACTACCACATGCCCGTGATCACACCACAACACAGCCAAGGGCACAGCAGAGCACATGGCAGTTGCTGAGCTCCATCTGCCATAATGAACAAAGGGGCCACGCTGTGGTGCACCAGTGCACATCATGGTGGTGGGTACCCACAGCACAGATGGTGACAGTGGGTCTACCTGGACCACAGAGCACTGTTATAGAGGTGTGTGGTGCAGGACATGAGCCCCAGCCATGTGCCAACATGCCATGGATGCACCACTGCACAGCACACAGGCCCCTGTGCGCACACCCAGTGCCCCTCCAAGCCAGCAGGTAGGGACTACCATATGGGCCACAAAGGGACCTGCCATGGTACCATATGTGGTCATGGACAGGCACACTGAGGCCAGGCTCCCCCCCATAATGGGACACCCATGCCTGCACCCCCATTATGGCACACAAGTGCCTGTTCACCCCTTGATGGCACACCTGTGCCTGCTTCCCCATGATGGCACACCTGTGTCTGTCCCTCCCATGATGGTATACCTGTGCCTGCCTCCCATGACAGCACACCTGTGCCTGCCCCCATGTCAGCATACCCATGCCTGTCCCCTTGTCAGCACACCCGCGCCTGCCCCCATGACTGCACACCTGTGCTTCCCCCCCACACACACCCAGGAGACAAGAAACACACACATGGATGGTACGGGAAAACTTTATTGTACACAGCCAGTGAAGCCAAAATGGAAACAGCAGAATGTAACATAAAATGCAAAACCCCCACAGACATCCATGCAGGGTTGTAGCACATCACTTCTGGTAGCAAGAGGCCATTACTAAGGGTGTAAGGTCATCACAGAGGTCACATGAACTTTGATTTTCTGGTGCCATCATGACTTTTGAGATTTTACTGGTTTTTCCTTTCACACATGTGCAGTAGAACTCTGTCCCTTTAAATCCACCTTTTTGTGAAGGGCAGAGCACTGAAATGCACATGCATGAGTGACGTGACAATCCGTATCCTCAAAGAAAGGCCCTTCCTGCAGGCGCTCACATATTGTGGTGCCATCTTCATCTGGGCTTGTGGCTACTCTCGTCGGTGGCACAGTGGATATTGGGGGTTTCTCTGGTGGCAAAAATTAAAGAATAGATTAGTCCAATCTGCTCTGATCCCAAGACTGCCTACATTTCAGGACTGACTGTTGGAGGCTTGGAGGGGGAGGTAAAAGAGCCACAGGCAGGTGCAGTGTAAATGTTGGACTGGGGAGGGAAAACAAGTGAACTTGGGGTCTGTGGGGGTTCTGACTGACTGAAAAAAGATTGATCCCCAGAGGAGTTTCTAAGTGGTGGCAAAGCTGAGGAGATACAATGAAAAAAAACTCTGTGGACCCCTCAATTAAGTGACTAGATCCAAGGGAAAATGTTGGTGCAGGCCTAAATGGGCTTGGAGGAAAACTGTATCGGTGGACCGTGGAGGGGAAGAGAGTTCGCTTGTGAGCTGGTGAACTGATGTGCTGCTTCTGCCATGAAACTGGTGGCAAACTAAGGGAGCTGGGGAAAAAAAAAAGATTTGTTCCCCAAAAGGAACTGGCTGCATGGAGGACTGACTTGTTGGAGGGCTGGAGGGGGAGATAGCAACAGAGTCCCAGGCAGCATGCTGCTGCATTGAAAGTGTACTGCTGGACTGTTTGGTCTGGAGAGGGGAAGCCCTTCAAAGAGTAAAGCACTGGAAAACAAATCAGTGTACAAAATTGTAAGCAGCCCTGGTAACATCATTTGAAAGCAACTACAGTGAAGAGAGATCTCAGAGGCAGTAGAGCATTCATTTATTTGGGGAAGTCCTTTTTTAAAATATGCTCTGCAAATTAACTGAAGTGCAGAAAAATAAGTACATGGATGAACAAATACAGAAATAAATAAAAAATAATTTTATTGGAGCAGTCTTTGTTAAGGTGGTGTTGTGCAATTTCTTTTTTTCTGTGTGTCAGAAATGAATTATGGAGCCATTACGTATGGGGAAGAAGAAGGAATTAGTATTGTACAGTGTAGCAATCAGAGGTACTCAAGACCAGTCTCCTATTACATATCCTGTATATGTGCAAGCAGCAAGAAAAGACTTGAATGGCTGTTGCAACTGAGCACGTCAAGTAACTGTACTTTGTTGTGTTCATTTTGCCACCTGCCAACTCTTGGAATATACCCTCAGTTTCATAGCAGGCATAAATGCAGTTTACAGTATCTTTTTTTGTGAGTGATGAAGATGGAGGTTACCTGTTGTCCCATGTTGTAACATCGAATTTTGGTCACTGCAGACAGCTTGAGCTACCATTCATATGATCTGAAAATATAGCTATACAGATATGGATGGAACTGGTAATGCACACCTGGCAAATGTTAGTGTACCTGATACTGAAATTTAGTATCCTGAATAAAAAGTATATAAAAAAATGTGAGTAATTAAATAAATACAATTTTCAGCACATACATTCACAGCTTTTGTACAAATAGTAGTCATAAGTATAGAAAGTAAGAACAACTGTTGCAACTGATTATGTAGTGGTAACAGTTTTGGGACAAGGTATGTATGAAAAGGGGTATATAAAACCAAATTAATTTGCTGTTCTATAGTGAACATCGCCTTCCCTAAAACATGAAGTAAAGGAAGTTGCTTTGTTTACCAAAGTTCCTTTCTTTTTCTCTATATTTATGTACCCAGGAGAACTCGACTGAGCAGCAGCATCTCATATTCAGTGAAGTCATGCAGCTAGGAGGTTTGAAGCACGGGGAGGTTCATGTGGTTTCTCAGGGTTACTGTGTGAGCAAGTGACTGTTATGGAATTTGAACCTGGGTCTCTTGGCCCTCAAGACTGTGCTGTTCCCACTTTGCCATACTGTCTACTCTTCTGTCCACATAATGAGGGCCTCTGATTTCAGGGTCAAGGGCAGATACACCTTGCTGTCTCAGTGAGTGCGGCTCATGTAAGGGGATGTGGTTTAAAATGTTATTGTAAGCTAAGGTTAGTTTTTACATTATTTTATTTTCAATGTTACAATGCCCAATAAGATTAACATGGTATGTAACTGTTATTGTTTGTGTTCCTGCTGACACTTGACAAAACATGGAATTTCCTAGAACAGAGACACAAGTGTGACCTGTGGAGCACAGGTTTGAGTCCTACCAATGCCATTTTAACCCTGTGTAAACGTAAACAAGTCAACTGATCTCCTTCTGTCCAATCTCTCCCCGTCCATCCCCTGCATTGTTTGATATCACCTGTAGCTGTCACTAACTGCTCTGTGTATGCAGTATGACTGCTGCAAATGATTCCCAGAAAATGATTTGGGACACGGGATGTGTGGAAAACACACATCAAATTGGTTCTGAAAGGTTTAAAAAAATGGTGTAAAAGGTGTACAAGGAAGTTTATACAGCAGTCTTTTTAAGGGGGTGTCATGCACATTTTTTCTTTTTTCCCTGTGTCTACCAGAAATTAATTATGGATACATTATTCCTGGGGAAGAAGGAGGAATTGTTAATTTACAGTGTGGCATATGGAGGTCCTCAACATCAGTCTCCTAGTACAAATTCTGTGTATCTGCAAGTTCCAAGAAAAGGCTTGGTGGAATGGATACAGTACTGTGATTTTGGGAACACATGTTTAAATCCCACCACTATAGTGTTTTGTGCTGTTTAACCTTGAGCAAGTCAGTTGACATCCTTGTGCCCAAAAACCCTCTCCAACCCCCAGTCATTGTTTGGTGTTATGTTTAGTGTTCAATGGGTATTATGAAAACAGCTATGTAAAACCAAATTAATTTTCTTTTCTGAAGTGAACCTCAACTGCTGGTAAACATGAATGAAAGGAAGTTGAGTCGATTTCCAAGCGCCCTTTTTTTTATGCAAAATTTATTTTTCCATGAGAATTCAACTGAGCTGCAGCATCTCATTTTCAGTGATGTCATGCAGTTGGGAGGCTTGAAACATGAGGAGATCGATTTACTTGCCCACGGTCACACTGTGAGTAAGTGAACCTTATGGAATTCGAACCTGTGTCTCCCAGTCCTCAAGACTGTGCTGTGTCCACTGTGCCATTCTGCCTTACCTTTCTGTCCACATCTCAAGGCCCTATGCTTTCAGTGCCAAGGGCAGAAGCACTTCGCTGTCTCAGTGAGGGTAACTCACTGAAAGGTACTTTTTTAAAACTTTTATTGTTTTTTGTTTTTTGTTTTTTTGCTGTAACAATGTCCAATAAGAATAACATGGTATGTAACTGTAGGTGTTTGTGTTCCTATTGACACCTGACAACTTGTGGCATTTCCTAGAATAGATATAAAAAGTGTGACCTGTGGAGCACAGGTTTGAGTCCCACCAATACCATTTTTACCCTGTGTAAATGTAAAAAAGCCAGTTGACCTCCTTTTGTCCAACCCTTCCTACCTCCCTCCTTTCATTGTTTGGTCTTACCTGTAGTTGTCAGTAACTGCTCTATGCATGCAGTATGACTCATGCAAATGATTATTGGAAAATGTGTTGGGACAGGGTGTGTATGGAAGACACGCATCAAATTTATTTACCCAGGAGAATTCAACTGAGCAGCAGCATCTCATTTTCAGTGATGTCATGCAGTTGGGAGGTTTGAAGCATGAGGAGATCGATTTACTTGCCCACGGTCACACTGTGAGCAAGTGAATCTTATGGAACTTGAACCTGTGTCTCCAAGTCCTCAAGACTGTGCTGTGTCAACTGTGCCATTCTTCTTTACCTTTCTGTCCACATCTTGAGGCCCTATGCTTTCAGTGTCAAGGGCAGAAGCACTTTGCTGCCTCAGTGAGGCCAACTCACTGAAACGTACTTTTTAAAAACTTTTATTGTAAACTAAGGTCATAGGGCCTGATTGTAGAATAGTTATGCCTGGTGTAACTGCACTTGCACCAAAATGAATGATGTAAGTAGCAAGTTATGCCAGCAGTTGTGACGTGCGGTATTCTACAAAGTGGTCTGCGACATGCCGCAGGCCACTTGCGCCAAAGTGTAGTTACGCCAACAGTTACAAACTAAACCCCCCTGCGACATGGTGCTAGGGGGTTTATGGCAGCAGTTGCACCCTATTCCAGTAGGGCCACAACAAAGTCCCCAATGTCGGAATTCTGCAAGAACCCCCGGAGGAGAACCATCAATGTAGGTTACGCCAGCATTTAGCTGGCGTAACTGTACATATGCCCTCCGGGGTTTCTGTAGGCCCACCAGCAGCCCAGTACACAATCCATGTGTCCTGTCCCCATGGCCAGAATACCCCTGTAGGTGCCCCACAGGGCATCACACAATATGGCCACCTAATCCCTACATGCCCCTCAGGGCAGCACACACCCCCTGCCCCCTGAACCCCTGAACAGTAAAAGCCCTGCAGAGCTGCCCGCACACCACATGCCCACAAACCCCCACCACTAAAAGCCCTGCAGGGCAGCGCTGTCAACACCCCCACCTGTGCCCAGACACTGAGACACTGCCGCAATCAGTTAGCAAACTGCACACCATACCTGGTAGTCTAGTGGCCCCCCACCTAGCTGTACCATTCCACCGAGCACCCCCCACCCGTCTCCAGCCGGCGACTGGCACAGCCCACCTCTCACCTCCATGGCCAGTCGCCTACTGAGTTTAGTAGGGCTTACTGTATAGGCGTGCTCAGAAATTAGTTTCTGAGGATTGGGTAGCAGTACTTGTCTGCGGGATAGCAGTTGCAGCTTGCGACATCCTCGACAGGTACACCCTCTGTTCAGCGTACCTGGCTGTATGTTGCAAGTCACAGGACTTTGACACGGGGACCCTGCCCCTTCTAGAATAGGGCGCAGGGTCCATGTCTCAATGGCGATTGGCGCAAGTTACCTTTGGTGGCGACTTGCACCAGACTTCTAGAATCGAGCCCATTGGTTTTATTTTTTTTATTTTTGTTGTAACAATGTCCTATAAGAATAAAATGGTATGTAACTGTAGGTGTTTGTGTTGTTATTGACACCTGACAACTCATAGCATTTCCTAGAATGGATACAAAATTGTGACCAGTGGAGCACAGGTTTGAGTCCCACCAATGACAGGTTTACCCTGTGTAAACTTGAATAAGCCAATTGACCTCCTTTTGTCCAACCCTTCCAACCCCCCCCCCTTTCATTGTTTGGTCTTACCTGTAGCTGTCAGTAATTGCTCTGTGTATGTAGTATGACTGATGCAAATGATTACTGTATCGGAAAATGTGTTGGAACAGGGTGTGTATGGAAAACACACATCAAATTGTTTCAGACAGGTTTTAAAAGCCTGTATAAAAGGTATATAAGAAAGTAGACGCAGTAGTCTTTGTTAAGGTAGTGCTGTGCAGCTTATTTTTTTTTCCGTGTCTGTCAGAAATTAATTATGGAGCCATTATGCATGGGGAAGAAGGAGAAATTGGCAATGTACAGTGAAGCAATCGGAGGTACTCAAGACCAGTTTCCTATTACAAATCCTGTGTCTGTGCAAGTAGCAAGAAAAGGCTTACTAGAATAGATATACCAGTGTGATCTAGGGAGTACAGGTTTGAATCCCACCACTACAATTTTTGTGCTGTGCAGCAGTGAGCAAGTCGATTGACTGTGTTGTGCCCAAATCCCTCCCCCCCAACCTGCAATCATTGTTTGGTCTTATATTTAGCTTCTGATAGGATATGTATGAAAAGGGCTATATGAAAAAAATCATCTTTTGTAAAACGAATGACAACTTGTGGTAAACATGAATGAATGGAAGGTGTGTCGATTTCAAAGCAGCCTTTGTTTGGGGGGGGATTGTGTGTTTTTTTGTGGTTTTATTTTTTCTAAATTTCTGTATCCAGGAGAACTCAACTGAGCTGCAGCATCTCCTTTTCAGTGAAGTCATGCATTTGGGAGGTTTGAAGCACTGCGAGGAGCACTTCTTTCCTCATCTCCAGGCCTTCTGGGTTCAGGGTCATGGGCAGATGCACTTGGCTGTTTTAGTGAGGCTAACTCGCTTAAGGGTAATTTTTGTAATTTATATTGTATAGTACGGTCATTTTTTTTACTTCTACTTTTACTCTGTCCAACATGAATACAATGTGAGTGGTCTACTGAGAAATATAGGATATTCTTGTCTCAGAACAGGACAATCAGGAGCTTAAAGGGCACACAGGCAGAAAGTAAGGAGAGAGAGAAAAAACAGAGGAAAGAGTAAGGATTGCAAACAGTTAAGGGGCCAGAAATAAGACATGATTGGAGTGGTGCAGTGCAGTGGCTGTGGAGCAGCAGTCTTCGGGAGATGTTCTGGAGGATGTGGTGTTGTCCCATCTGCAGGCACCTCTCTGGGCTGAGGGAGGAGGTTGCTCATCTCCAGGCTGAGTTGGCCAGGATTTGTGGGACCTCCTCTTCCATCCAGGGACCACCAGTGCCACTGCCGTTGCCTCAGAGGTTGCCAAGAAACAGGAGGCGGTTGGACCACAGTGGGCTCAGGGAGGGTGAGGGTGGTGGAACAGAGGTGCATCCCTCAGTTGTACCTCTCCACAGATTCCTATGCCATTCTGGCAAGTGTGGTTCCTCTATGGAGGCACCACAGTGGAGACCAAGGAGGATGCTGGGAACCTCCACAAAGGAGACCCACAGGAGGGTGGCAGGGGACCCTGCAGGGAAGGAAACAACTCCTGGTGGGGGACTCCATTGTTAGGAAAGGTAGAACTGGGGAGGAAGGGGAGAGGGAGGTAGGTGCCTGCCAGGCACCATGGCGGAGGACAGGAGGCAGAATCCTCAGGATTGCGGAGCAGCTGCACAGGGAGGGATCTGGATGTCATTGTCCACCTAGGGACAAATGACCTGGCTAAGAAAGTGATTAGAGAAGTGCAGGAAGAGTTTGTGGAATTGGGGAGGGCCTTGGTCAAGTACTTGCATACGGTAACCTTCTCGGAGGTGCTACCCATCTATGGCATAGGAGAGGCTAGGTGTTCCGCACCATGGGATTCAATCAGTGGTTGAAAAACTGGTGTGGAGCTCAGAGATTTAGCTTCATTGGGGACTGGGGTCCACCTGGAGTGATGCAAGCCTATATTGGCATGATGGGCTGCATCTGTCCGGGAGGAACCAGGATCCTAGTTGATAGGTTTAAATGCTTCATTGGCAAGCTTTTAAACTAGCCAAGGGGGAGCACTGGAAAGGAGCAGGAAAATCCTAACCCCCAAATAATCACGGTAGTAAGTGCAGCAAACACCAACATAGAGGTGTCGATAGGAAGAAGGGCAGGGGTAAATGGAGAAAGTGACAAAGGCAAGAAGGACAGGGATGGGGCAAAAGGGAGTAAGGCCATCAGGAAATGGAGGGTAATGAGTACCAATGCCCGTAGTCTGGGCAACAAGCTCCCTGAGCTGATGGTCTTAATGGAAGAGGGATGCCTGGATATCGTAGCAGTCACAGAAACATGGTACACAGAGAACCATGACTGGGATGTTAACATACCAGGGTACATAACCTACAGGAGAGACAGGCAGGGGAAGAGGGGAGAGTAGCTCTCTATGTAAAGGAAGGGATAAAAGCAACTGAACAAAAGAGTAAACAGGGAGGAGAGGAGGCACTGTGGGTCACCTTGGAGACTGGAAAGGGCACCACAATCCGCACAGGGGTTGTGTACAGACCCCCATGTCGGGGAAGAAATGGACAAGGATATGATAGAAGGCATTCTTAGAATGGCAGAGAAAGGGGAGATACTGTTGATGGGAGACCTGAATATGCCAGATGTTAACTGAGCACATTTGCTGCAGCCACATCCAAAGCAGGGCCATTCTTGATGCCCTACAGGTGGCAGGCATTAGACAGCTAGTTTGGAACCCACTCGTGAGGGAGCAATCTTAGACCTCGTACTCTCAAGCGGGGGCAGTGAGAGGATCATAGATCTAGAAGTGGGTTGCCATCTGGGGACAAGTGACCATCAAACAGTGTGGTTCACGTTAAACTCAGCTACAGAGTCAAGCCATACAAAAGTGAGGTACTGGACTTTAGAAGGGGCTGACTTTGGCAAGATGAGAGTGCCTCAGAAAAGCACTAGCAAACAGGCTAGAAGGAGGTGTGGAGCAACAATGGGAATTATCAAAACTGCCATCACAGAGGCAACAAGCCTTTGTGTGAAGCAAATAAACAAATAAAAATGAAAGAAAAAGCCACTATGGTTCTCAAAAGAGGTGGCTGTGAAAGTCAGGAAGAAAAAGATAGCATTCCAGAAGTATAAGGAAACACAGAAGGAGCAGGACAGAGAGCTGTACCAGTTAAGGCAGAAGGAAGCAGGGAGGGAAGTCAGAATAGCAAAGGCCCAAACTGAGGAAAAGATAGCCAACTCAGTTAAGAAGGGGGATAAAACCTTTTATAGGTACATCAGCGCGTAGAAAGACAAAGGGAGGGATAGTGAGGCTGAATAGAATGAACATTGGGTGGGCAGAGGGGACAGTGAAAAAGCAGGAATACTGAACGAATATTTCTGCTCAGTATTCAAAAGAGGAGGAGGAAGTGCCTAATCCAATTAACAGAAGCACTCTTGATAGGGGGTTCGATCCCAGTCCTTTTCACAGAAGAAGAGTTCTGCAAGAACTCCTAAAACTGAAGGTGGACAAAGCAATGGGTCCTGATGGAATTCACCCCAGAATTCTAAAAGAATTAAGGGAGGAACTAGTGAAACCACTGGCTACTCTTTTTAATAAATCATGGGAGGATGGTGTGGTACCTGAGGACTGGAGGAAGGCGGATGTATTCCCCTTCACAAAAGTGGGACCAAGACAGAGGCAGGAAACTACAGACCTGTCAGTCTGACCTCTGTGGTAGGGAAAGTGATGGAGTCACTTCTGAAGGAAAGAATAGTTGAGTACCTAGAGGCCAGTGGAGCACAGGACCCAAGGCAGCATGGGTTCTGACCGGGAAGGTCATGTCAGACAAATCTAGTAGATTTCTTTGACTGGGTGACCAAAGCAGTAGACCAGGGAGGGGCTGTGGACACGGCCTACCTAGGCTTTAGCAAGGCATTTGACACAGTCCCACACAAAAGATTAATAGTCAAATTAACCAGCCTGGGAGTGGGTCCCAGGGTGGTAGCCTGGGTAAAACATTGGCTGGACAACAGGACACAGAAGGTAATTGTAAATGGAGTCCACTCTGAAGAAAGGGGGTTACTAGTGGGGTACCGCAGGGTTCAGTATTGGGTCCAGTCCTTTTTAATGTCTTCATCAGTGGCATTGCAGAGGGACTGGAAGGAAAAGTATGCCTTTTGCAGATGACACAAAGATCTGCAACAGGGTTGATACACAAGGAGGCGTGGAAAGGATGAAAAGGGACTTGGCAAGGTTGGAGGAATGGTCAAGTATGGCAGCTAGGATTCAATGCAAGAAGTGCAAAATAATGCACCTGGGAAACAAGAACCCAGGGAAGAATACACAATGGGTGGGGAGGTAGTAACAACAACAAAAAGGAAAGGGACCTGGGGTAATCATATCAGATGACCTTAAGGTTAGCAAGCAATGTGGAGAAGGCAGTAGGGAGGGCTGGGGATATACTGGGATGTATAGGAGAGGCATCATCAGCAGAAAACAGGAAGTTGTTATCCCTCTGTACAGACAGTTAGTGAGACCCCATCTGGAGTACTGTGTCCAGTTCTGGAGACCCCATCTCCGCAAGGACATAGACAGGATAGAGGCAGTCCAGAGGAGGGCAACTAAAATGGTGCAGGGTCTGCAAGAGAAGCCGTATGAGGAGAGACTAAAGGAGATTAACATGTATACCCTTGAGGAAAGAAGGAGAGGGGGACATGATAGAAACTTTACGTACCTCAGTGGAATCAACAAAGTCCAAGAGAGTAGTATCTTTCAGAAAAGAGACTTGCAAGAACAAGGGACACAATTTAAAGATAGAAGGAGGCGGTTCAGGGGCAATGTGAGGAAGTATTATTTCACAGAGAGGGTAGTGGATGCATGGAACAGACTTCCTGAGGAGGTTGTGGGGTCTAAAACTGTGGGAGAATTCAAGAATGCATAGGACAGACATAAGGCAATTCTTGTGGGGGTAGGAAGAAATAGGCTGTTGGTTAACTAGGATCTGCGGCCTATCCTGTAGGTAGGGAAATGGGCAGACTAGATGGGCCTAGCGGTCCTTATCTGCCGTCAAAGTCTATGTTTCTATGTGTTGTAACTAGTTGTTTGTGTTCCTATTGACAGCTGTCAACTCATGGAATTCACCACAGTTTTATAACAGTTATAAATGTAGTTTTAATTACCTTACTTTGCAAGTGATGGAGATGACAGTTACATGTGGCCCAGTAAAGTAACATCACAAAGGGAAGGCAGTACAGCGCAGTGGTTTAAGGCTCTGAGCTGCAAATCTGGAGACCTGGGTTTGAATCCCACAGACCCCACTTGCATACTGTGTGACCCTGAGCAGGTCACTTAACTTCCCTGTGCTCCCAGGTTGCACCTGTAAACAAGCTTTCAGCTTAGTGTGTCTTGCCTGGTTAAACAATTGGGACCCCCCCCCAACCAGTATTGCAAAGCAACACAGTTTGTATGAATAAGAGTGAAAGAAAATGGTTATGGTCTGAAAGTGCATAAAGAGTTTGCCACACAGTATGACCCATTTTGTCACTTACAGTTAATAAGCAATGTTCCTTCCCCCCCCCCAAATAATAACTGCATGTGTGCCAACCAAAGCAGCACCACATATTTGGCTACCTAAAAAAGTATTAAGTTGAATTTTAAAATTATTGGCAGTGAAGCAATCTGGTTTGAACCCAGTCCCATTGCTACTGGGCTTGTGTTTTCAAGTCTCTGCATGCCAGTCAGCAGCCATGTAAGCTGGTCAAAATGTGTAAGCTTGTAACACAGATGTACCTGACCTAACCTGAATGTTACTGTACCCATGAAATATCACAATCATGGGCACATGCAGTCATTTCTATCCTAATTTGGCAAGGTCTCCGAAAAGAGCCTAAGATCTTGTCAAATACATTGACAGTACTGCTAGCAGACTATAAAAAGTAAGAGATACACACCTAAAAATGCTTTACAAAGAAAAAAAACAGTACAAAAGGTATAAAATGAAGTATATACAGCAATCTTCTGTAACGTGGTGCCATGCATCTTATATTTTTTACCTGCATTTTCCACAAATGACAAATCCAATATGTCAGGCGAAGAAGGAAGAATTGTTCATTTACTGGGTAGCAATGGGAGGGCATCAACCACAACTGCTGAAATGAAGCTGGGATGTTGCTGCTGTATATAAATGTAATGCACAGCTTGTGTACTATGAAAAGAGAAAGAGGCATGCATGACAATGCTTATGAAAGGTTAAAAATAGACTGCATAAAAGGTAATAAATGGATGTATACAGAGCAGTTTTCTTTAAGGTGAGGCAGTGCAAATGAATTTGTTTCCTCCAGCTGCCACAAATGATATATGGGTCCATTATTTATGTGGAAGAAGTGGAACTTGTTCATTTGCATTGCAGCATATGGAGGCTGTCAGCAGTAGTATCCTAGTACAGTTATTGTGTATGTGCACGCTCCAAGAAAAATCAGGCAACAATGGATACAGTAGTGTCATCATGGAAGCATATATGTTTGAGTCCCACTATTACCATTTTTATGTGGTGTAACCTTGATCAAGTCAATTGAACTCCTTGTGCCCAAGCCATTTCCCCCTGCCCATTCATTGTTTGGTGTTATCTTTATGATTTCTTAATCGGTCTGTGTATGCATTGTGGCTAATGCAACTGAGGATGTCTTGGACAGGGTTTGGAACAGAGTATGTTTGAAAAGGGCCATATGAAAGAAAAGCATTTTTTTTCCTAATGTGAGCCTCACATTCTAGTAAACATGAAGGGAAGGAAATGGAGTCCATTTTCAGTGCCCTTTTTTCCCTAGATATATTTACCCAGGAGAACTCAACTAGCTGCAGCATCTCAGTTATACTGAAGTCATGCAGTTGGGAGGTGTGAAGCACTGGGAGGTTAATTTACTTGCTCAGGGTCACACTGTGAGAAAGTGACTCTTTTAAAAGTTGAACATGGGTCTCCCAGTCCTCAGGAATGTGCTTTTCCCACTTTGACATACTGTCTCTCCCTATTTCCAAGTCCCAAGTTTTTTTTCTAAGTGTATTTACCCAGGAGAACTCAACTGAGCAGCAGCATCTCATTTTCAGTGAAGTCATGCAGCTGAGAAGTGAGAAGCACTTGGAGGTTAATTTACTAGCTCAGGGTCACACTGTGAGCAGTTGGCTGTTATGGAATTTGAACCTGGCTCTCTGGATCCTCAAGAATGTGCTGTTGCCACTTATTTTTTTTCTAACGTAAACCTCACCTTCTGTTAAATGTGAAGGAAAGGAAGTAGATTCAAATCCAAGGCTCAATTTCTTTCCAACATTTATTGACACAAGACAACTAAATTAAGCAGCAGCATCTGAATTTCAGTGAAGTCATGCAGCTTGGAGGTTTGAAGCACTTGGATGCTGCTTTGCTTGCTCAGGGTCACAATGTGAGCAACTGGCTCTTATGGAATTTGGCATTGGGTCTCCCGGTCATCAAGACTGTGCTGTTCCCACTTTGCCATAATGCCTCCCCAGATTTCCAATTCTAAAGCTCCATTTTTTTAACTAAATGTATGTACCCAAGAGAATTCAATTAAACTGCAGCATCTCAGTCACACTGAAGTCATGCAGCTGGGTGGTGTGAAGCATGGGGAGGTTGATTTAGTTTCTCAGGGTCACGGTGTGAGCAAGTGACTGTTGTGGAATTTGAATATGGGTTTTCCAGTCCTCAAGACTTCATTGTTCCCACTTTGCCATACTGCTCCCCCCCCCCTCTTTACACTTCTCCATGTCCTCTGCTGTCAGGGTCATGGGCAGATGCACTTAGCTGTCTCAGTAATGCCAGCTCAG
Source organism: Neoceratodus forsteri (assembly GCA_016271365.2). Taxonomy (NCBI): domain Eukaryota; kingdom Metazoa; phylum Chordata; order Ceratodontiformes; family Ceratodontidae; genus Neoceratodus; species Neoceratodus forsteri. Next base: position 502,915,907 of record CM057456.1, read on the forward strand.
TTTAGGATACATGTAACTGTATATTGTAAATCACGCATCACTGACAACAAAATAAACTCCATGACAATTAACAAAGACCTACTTCAGAACATCTTACTTCCAACAAGGAACTTAGAAAAAATCATTTTTGATAGCCTTCCAATAACATGCAGTGACTGTACAATGTTCTTACATTATTACAATCAGCCATATTGCATATGAGGACAAAAACAAAATTCACAGTGATTACTTCTCTGAGCCTGAACAAAATACACCATAATCACCAACTACTAAAACACCTACCCAAAAAAGCAAGAGGAGAAAACTACAATGATGTCCAACTAAACATACTATCAACAACTTTGACCTATTCACTCAGGAGTCCCCCAAGGATCCATCCTGGACCCCCTTCTATTCAGTCTTTTCTTAAACAGTCTACCCCAATACTTCCCTGAACAAATCCTGTTCTACGCTGACAACGACATTATTTTCACTACCCACAAGGACCTCCTACCCCTTCAAAGCCAACTACAACTCGGATTTGTCTCAGTAGAGAAATGGTTTAGTAAACACAAATTGGTACTAAACTATAAAAAAACTAAGATTATGGTTTTCAGCAGCTCTCACAATAAGCACAGGCAACATCTCCTGACTGTTACCAACTGTCTTGGAACTGCTTCAAACAGGTGCAATTTTTTTTTTAATATCTTGGAATCACGATTGACAGCAACGTATCTTATGCTATCCACATAGGTAACATTGCCAAAGCTGCAAATAATCATATTGGTCTACTCTATAGACATAGGCAACATCTTACTCCAGTAGTCTTAAGGGTAGCTGCTTAGAGCTTGGTTATCTCCTTAATAGACTATGGTCTGATCATCTATGACTCAGCCACTGTTACTGCCCTCCAGTGCATCTCCATGGCTCTCAACAAAGCATGTCACCTCATCACAGGAGCCCACCATCTCCCTTACACGTGTGACCTCTATGCTCAAACTGTCTGGTTACAACTCACAAACCACATCAAGTATCAAACATGCCTAAAGACCAAGAAAATAGCCCTAGGCCTCTCACCTCCTGAAGTTCAAGATCTCCTTTGTCTCCCTCATAATCTTCACCGCACCTGAGGCTCCGAATCTCAACTCCTGCAGGTCCCTCACTGCCGTACCTCTCAGGGACAAAGATCATTCACTCATAGGGCCCAATTTGGTCGAATGCTCTCAGTAGGGACATTACCTCTGAACCCAAGCTTGGTCCTTTCAAATCCAAGCTCCAACTGCTACTCTCAGCCTCAAGCTATTGCGATTGTCTCCCTTAATCCGCTCTCCCTACCTAGACCCAATCTCTTGTCATAGTCCCTAGCAACTAAACACTTCCACTAGTAACCCTTCCCCTGCCTCGCACTTCCACCTTTTTCCCTCCCTTCCCCCTTCTTCTCTACCCATCCTCTCATCCACCCTCCCCATCCCCCTCTCCATCTCCCTCCCATCCCCCTCCCTCAATGTTCTTCTCCTCCACCCCTCCTCCCCTCTATACCCTGTGTGTCCTGACAATGCCTCTGCCTGATACTGATTTAAGTGTAAGTATTACCATGTTCTTGTAACTGACTGACTACCATGTGTATCTTGGCTTTTTTTACTTTATTGTCCTGTTTATATTGTTTATCTGATATGGAAGCTTTGTAAAAGAGCTCATAGCTCAAAGGTATTTGTAATCCTAGACATACATACATACATAAATAAATAAATAAATCTAACGGTGCTACTATTAACACATTTTGTATTACTGCATAACCCAGACAGCACCTCATGGACAAACCAAAAATTTGGACTGTTCAACTTTTTATAAAATCAAAAGACTGAATCTAAGATGGCCATTCAGAGCGCTCCCACACAAACCAAATCTGCCTCTACTATATGTATTGATTACCTTCATATCATTTGCACTGCACAATTTGTAACATGCTTTTTTCTAACACTCTTCCCCATTATTCACTAATAAAGATAGATTACTGCTTGCCATTCATTGTGTTTCTTCTCCATAACTACTCAGTACTTCCACGCACCATCATTACTATCATTATGCAGCCGTATTGGCTCTGACCAGAATTTGTTTTATTTGGCACTTATAATGACAATTGATATTATTGTGTATAAAATTCTGTTACAGCACTGAAGGCCTTAAGGTTTATGGAATATAATAACCAGTTGAGAGTATAGTTGGGAAGATGTCTCCAGATAGGTTTTACACTGCTTAAATGTGTGTAACATTTACTTACAATAGGTAAACTTTACTTTAAACCCTCTGTATGTCATATATAGATCATTTCTGTTATTTAATTATATTTTTGGTTGGTTTTAACTCACAATTATATCACATTTTAACATGTATTTAAGTAAGTATTGAATCCAAAGGTTTTGCTTTTCATTAGACTGTATTCTCAAAACACACTGGGCACACAGCAAGGGTAATTACAGTGTAATACCAGAATCAGAATACTCTACCATCACAAGCACAGCCTAAAAAATGAAGCCCTGAACCTGGCCATCAATAGTTCAATTGTCTTCCTCATTGATTATGACTTGGCCATATATGGGTTGGCAACGGACACTGCCCACCACCACATCTCTCTAGCATTAAATAAGGCCTCCTGCCTCCTCACAGGTGCTGCAAGACTCACACACACCTGTGATCTCTATGCCTGGGCAGGATGGCAGGGGAGGTGCCACAGCAGTGTCCACCTGGGCCAGGTCACAGTCTGCCGCTAAGGAAAATACACACAAAAGGTCACTGTTACAGGTGGATCACTAGGGAGCTAAAATTCTTAATGATAAGCTGAGACAAGGCCTGGAAAAAGCACAGGTACTTGACCCTCTCTGGTGACCTAGCCGCCTATAGATTCCTGAGGAATCAATGTAAGAAACTCTCCAAAAACGCAAAGTGAGAGTACATTAAAAACCTTCAGCAAACCAACCTATCAGACCCCAGGACCTTCTGGTCCTGCATAAATGACCTGATAAAAGGCAAAAAGAAAACTCCCCAGGGCCAGATAATCTGTGATGGTCAAACTCTAACTGATGGCAGTGAGGCTGCTATTGCCTTCAACAGGTTTTTCACAGACCTGGGCACCTATCAAGCAAGCCTACCCCTTCAAAAGCAGGATAGGGTGGTCCCCGAAGTCCAGGATCCTCCTTTCCCGCACTTCCACCTAAGGACTGTAGATTCCTCAGAAGTGCTTCCCCTCCTTCAATCCATAAAACCAAACAGGACAGCGGGACCTGATGGCCTGGACCCTAGGCTGCTCAAGGCCGCAGCCCCTGCTATTGCCCTACCCATAACTTGGCTCATTAATCGGTCGCTACTGGAGGGAGCTATCCCCTATGTCTAAAAGCAGGCTACTGTGGTGCCAATCCACAAGGGTGGCCCCAGGGCGCCATAGAAAACTATCGGCTTATCTCCCTCCTCCGCACCATGGCAAAAATCCAAGAGAGGTTAGTCTACGGCCAACTTCAGGACAACCTGGAAGTGAACCAGATGTTGGTTCCCAACCAGCACAGCTTCTGGAAAAACCACGGCACTCATAAGATTCACCTCTGATGTCCTCTCAACTCTTGACAAAGGCTCCCAAACTGGGGCTATCTTCATTGATCTAACCAAGGCCTTCGATTTAGTCGACCACACCCTATTGATTGCAAAATTAAGTAAGATAGGTCTTGATCAACACTCACTGAATTGGCTCAGCAGCTACCTGACTGACCACTTCCAGCAGGTCATTTGTAGGGGTTCCTTCTCCGGATGGCTCCCGATAACTACAGGGGTCCTGCACGGCTCAATATTAGGCCCCCTTTTGTTCGCACTGTTTGTTAATGACCTCAGCAACCACTGCGGGAGCTGCTCTGTGGTCCAGTATACAGACGATGCGGTCCTGTATAGATCCATGAATAAGACAGATGTACTGGGATTGCACCTTCAGGCAGACTTTGCCTTGGTCAAAACCTGGATTTAAAAAAAATGCCTGGTACTAAACACCAAAAAAACAAAGGCTATCATGTTCGGACCAAGATCCCTAGGGCTGGATTGCAGCCCCTTAATTCCACTCACCACAGCATCAGGCTCTACCATAGAAGTGGTACAATCCTTCAAATATCTCGGCCTAGTGCAGGACCAAGGCCTCACCCTAAAATCCCACGTGGATCATGTAACTAAAAATATCCACAAAAAAATTTGCCTGCTCTACTGCCTTAGTGCCCAAATGATTCCTGAGACCATGGTAGCGATTGCTAAGAGTATCTTCCTCCCTACCCTTACCCATGCTGCCCCACTCTGCATGGAGTAGCAAAGCAGAGTTATAGTAGTTTACAAACCCTCTACCATAACATTGCACGCTTTGTCATGAAAGCCAAACCACGGAGCCATCATTGCGATGCACTTGTCTTGCTTAACTGGCCCTCCTTTGGCCATAGACTCCAGTACCCACTACTTTGCAACACTTAATAAGCTCCTCACGGTCCTCCCCCCAGTCAGCCTAGCTGGACTTCTAACCCTAAAGCGTACCAGCAGGCAGCTCCGTACCACTGGGCAACGACTCCTAGAGGAACCCAGGGTCCAAACCACAGCAGGTGACAAATCCTTTGCCCATACTGCCCCGATGCTGTGGAATAGGCTTCCTGATCACCTACTCTCCCTTGGGATTTTCCGTAAGGGCCTGCGTGAATACCAGCTGGACCTCAGTCACTGCTCCTGCGCTGGCGGATAAATTCTCCGGAGCATAATCCTTTCTCTTCTCTGCCACCCCACCCTCCATTACCTTAAACCTAGTCCTGCCTAAGGTTTGTCAATGACTATACCAACCAAACCACTTTCTGTCAAACTTTAATTGCAACGTTAAGCTTGTTGTAACTGAAATGATACCTCTGTAACCAGCTGCTTAATCTAACTGTATCTAACCTTGCTATGCTCTAATATCTGTATCCCAAAGTGCTGTACGATTTAAATGTTTCCTCTAATGTAACTAATCCTGGGTCTCCCTTGAAAAAGGGACCTTCGAGGCTCAGAGGGCCTACCCGGTTAACAAAATTAATAAATAAAATAAATAAATAAAACTGAAGGGCAGAATTAAATATCAAGCCTGCCTTCTCGCCAAAAAAGTCTTACTAAATCTACTGCCAATAGGGGTTCATAATCTGCTAACCCATCACACAAGTACTAGACAGACCAGAAGCTCCATCAGTCTCATCTTCAGTGAACCTAGATGCTGCACTGCCTTGCACAATGTGTATTCTACTACTGCACCCCCCATTGGACCAATGCTCTTCCTCCAGAAATCACCAGAACAGCAACTATTGGTACCCTCAAAAGTAAACTTCATCAGCACCTCATTGCTGAGGACAACTGTGGCTGATTCCTCTAGCTCCCTCCCTCCTTTTGTAATCTCCTGCTTGCACTTAGACACACTGCAAGTCCCAGCTGGTGCCACCCAACCTCAGCACTTCACAGATCCTCACCCTGCTCCTACCTAGTGCACCATCTCTTCACCTCCCCATCCCATGGCACACCCCTCCCACAACCCTCTCCCTCCCTCTGTCCTTCCCTATGTCACCTTTGTCTGCTACCCACTTTGTGTCCATCTTCTGCAGTGTGATCTAACTCTCAGATGCAGGCATATGTGTCCATCTTCTGCAGGGTGATCAAACTCTCAGATGCAGGCATACATTGTACAATGCCTCAGCAATGCCAATCTGTGTGAACCTTATTGTAACTTTCTGTACCAATTTTGTAAATGCCTTATCTGTTGTTCACTACTGTTTTCTGTTCAACTGACATGGAACCTACAAAACAGCATCCACTCACAGGTGTAATCCAAGAACTTAATAAATAAATAAAACACTGGGACATTCAGAATTGATGCTAGTGAAGCTGTCTGCTCGAAGTGTTCTTATCTTATTCTGATAACATTTAACCTTGAAAGGCTCCTCAGCTAAACATGTCTTCAAGTGAGTATTGAGTCCAAAGGTTTTGCTTTTCACTAGACTGGATTCTCAAAACACAATGAGACATTCAGAATTTATGTTAGTGGAGCTCTCTGCTCGACGTGTTTTTATCTTATTCTGGTGACATTTGACCTTGAAAGACTCCTCAGCTAAAGGCAAACTGATGCTGTCTAGTTTCTTTGATGCAAACTTCAGTTGTGGTTTAAATGAGTATTTTAAACCAATGAGAATTATTTCTGGCTTTTTTATGCATGATCTGGGTGTTAATAGTAGTGATTTTCTGGGCGACTGTCATAAGCTTCTGAGGAAGGACTTGGTTGGTCCGAAAGCTAAAGCACTTTGTTCTTTTTTGTAACATCTATGTTGGTCCACTAAAAGGTATCAACCAATTTGCTTCTGGATCTGTTCTTACAAGGACCAATACGGCAACTAAACAATTTGTTTGTCTTTCCTGGTTAAACAATTTCCCCTTTCCCTTCCAACTTTTTTAGCAGGCGATTGTGTGGCACCGAGTCGAATGCCTTGCAGACGTCGAAGTAGAAGAGGTCCACTGGGTGTTCCTTGTTTAATTCTTTGGTCACCCAATCGAAGAACATGATAAGGTTTATCTGGCATGACCTGCCAGCCATGAATTCATGCTGCTTGTCATCCTGTAGGTTGTATTTATCTAGGTATTCCACTATGTTCATACTGTAGTTTTTTTTCAGAGCTCAAAAGACAATACAGTCCATACAGCTCGCTACTAGGAATTACTGATATCCCAGAATATTATTTTCTATCAGATATCTATCTAGATTTGTTTTAAAGAGGAACTTCACCAATGTTTTATGCACATAAAGATTTTAGCATTAATGGTTAGTTCCATACCTGTAATCTGCTTTGCAATTGTTTGTGGCACCAGTTTCTGTCTCCCGGTTTTTAAATCCATTTGTTTTTATTAACCGCGCTTCAGTCCGCCCATGCCTAGTTCCTGTGCTGATCTTCTTGGACGTCAGCTGCCTGTGATGTAGTTGTAGGAAATGCGCGTTCCAGTTGTAGGAATAACAGCGATCACACATTCTCACTACATGGATCTCATGCACTGTCTTCTCTGGTGCATGGGCTTGATCAGTGCGTTTGTGTTGACCACGATATGCATTTTTGGTCATTTTTTGACTATTATATGTACTCCTGCTTCACTTTGAAACCCTTTTCCTCCTCCTACATAGAAACATAGAATTTGACGGCAGATAAGGACCGCTTGGCCCACCCAGTCTGCCCATTTCCCTGCCTAATGGATAAGCTGCAGATCCTAGTTAACCAGCAGCCTACTTCTTTCTACCCACCCCATAGAATTGCCTTATAGCTGTCCATGCATGCTTGAGATTCAACCATTGTTTTGACTCACAACCTCCTCCAAAAGGCCATTCCATGCATCCACAACCCTGTCTGTGAAAAATACTTCCTTACATTACCTCTGAGCCACCCTCCCATCTTCAAATTGTGCTCCCTTGTTCTTGCAAACCTCTTTTTTTGAAAGATGCTACCCTCTTGGACTTTGTTGATTCCCTTGAGGTACTTGAAAGTTTCTATCATGTCCCCCCTCCCTCCTTTTCTCAAGGCTATACATATTAAACTCCTTTAGTCTCTCTTCATATGTCTTCTGGTGCAGACCCTGCACCATTTTAGTTGCCCTCCTTTGGACAGCTTCCATCTTGTCTATGTCCTTGAGGAGATTAGGTCTCCAGAACTGCACACAGTATTCCAGATGGGGTCTCACCAGCTGTCTGTACAGAGGGATAACAACTTCCTGTTTTCTACTGGTGATGCCTCTCCCTATGCATCCCAGTATCCCCCCAGCCCTCCTTACTGACCTCTCACATTGCTTGCCCACCTTTAAGTCATCTGATATGACTACCCCAAGTTCCCTTTCCATTTTTGTTGTTGTTAGTATCTCAGCCCCCATTGTGTACTCTTCCCCTGGGTTTTTGTTTCCCAGATGCATTACCTTGTACTTCTTAGCATTGAATCTAAGCTGCCATACATTTGACCATTCCTCTAACTTTTTCAAGTCCCTTCTCATCCTTTCCACCCCACCTTGTGCATCAACTCTGTTGCAGATCTTTGTGTCATCTGCAAAGAGACATACTTTTTCTTCCAGTCCCTCTGCAATGTCGCTTATAAAGACATTGGTGAGCACCGGTCCTAATACTGAACCCTGCGGTACCCCACTAGTAACCCCTCTTTCTTCAGAGTGGACTCCATTTACTATTACCCTCTGTGCCTATTCTCCAGCCAATTCTTTACCCAGGCTATCATCTTGGGACCCACTCCCAGGCTGGCTAACTTGTATATTAATCTTTTTGTGGGACTGTGTCAAATGTCTTGCTAAAGTCTAGGTAGGCCATGTCCACAGCCCCTCCCTGATCTTCTACTTTGGTCACCCAGTCAAAGAAATCTATTAGATTCATCTGGCATGACCTTCCCACTGTGAATCCATGCTGCTTTGGGTCCTGTGCCCCTCTGGCCTCTATGTACTCGACAATTCTTTCCTTCAGAAGTGATTCCATCATTTTCCCTATCACTGAGGTTAAACTAACAGGTCTGTAGTTTCCTGCTTCTGCCCTGCTCCCACTTTTGTGAAGGGGAATCACATCTGCCCTCCTCTAGTCCTCAGGTACCACCCCATCCTCCCATGATTTGTTAAAGAGGGTAGTCAGTGGTGTCACTAGTTCTACCCTTAGTTCTTTCAGAATTCTGGGATGAATCCCATCAGGCCCCATTGCTTTGTCCACCTTCAGTTTTAAGAGTTCTTTCAGAACCCTTTCTTCTGTAAATGGGCTGGTATCAACTTCTGTATCCAGAGTGTTTCTACTGTTTGTTTTATGTACCTCCCCCTCTTCATTTGTAAATACTGAGCAAAAATATTTGTTTAGTATCTCTGCCTTTTCACCATCACCCTCTGCCCACCCCACTCCCCTTTATTAAGCCTCACTATCCCTCCTTGGTCTTCCTTCACTCCTGATGTACCTAAAAGGTTTATCCCCTTCTTAACTGGTTGGCTATCTTTTCCTCAGTTCGGGCCTTTGCTGTTCTGACTGCCTTCCCAGCTTCCTTTTGCTTTACTGATACAATTCTCTGTCCTGCTCCTTCTGTGATTCCTTGTACTTTCTGAATGCTTTCTTTTTCTCTTGAACCTTCACTGCCACCTCCTTTGAGAGCCATAGGGTTTTCTTACATCGTTTTGTTTTCGTTTATTTGCTTCACACAAGGCTTAGTTACCTCTGTGATGGCAGATTTTATTATTCCCATTGTTCTTCCACCCCTCCTTCCTGCCCATTTGCTAGATGCATTCCTTAGGCACTCACCCATTTTGGCAAAGTCAGCCCCAGTGGCGTAGTTTGTTTTTTTTTCAGGGGGGGGCAAACTAACCAAAAAGTCCTGATTTTTGTGTACCACGACATGAAGAAGGGTGGGGGTTCTGGGCACCCAGAAACCGTGGGTTATAAAATGCATTCTGGTTTGTGCTAGTTCTAATTTAATACCTCACTTGTTATTACATTTTGATGTACATTTGTCCCAGATTCAAACAGAAGCACAGGTAAGAAGGTCAATAAGTTCTCACAAAGTACTTTATGTAAGGAAAAGAAAACAAGAGACAGTTAATTGTTGGCCTCGTATTTTTATTTTGGTAATTTTCATATTAGCTGTCTTAAGAGATCATAATAGTAATTTGTATCGTGTAATGTTTAATATTTTTGAAACATACCAGTTCCTTCATTTGAAAGTGCAAAACACAGCTTAGCAAAACACAACCACAGGACCATCACATCACAATTCCAATAGTGTTACTATAGAAAGCAGTATTACTAGGCCAATTGGCAGTATAACTAGTTACATATAAGTTTAAAAAAACTTTAAATTTCAAAATTGTGGTATTGGATACCCAATTTCAAAAGTTGGTTATTGGATACCCAGTATTCTGATATACTTTTGAGCTTTTTGTTAAGCTAAAATAATTTTGGTGCTTTTGTATTTACCCTGAATCCCCAACTGCTCAGCAGCTGCAGTCTGCAGCTCTGTCCTTTCATGGTGCCATATCATTATATGACATAATCAACATTCCAAGTCAATGAGATGAATGGCATGGAATGGTAGTGTGTGATGTAACACAATGTCTTAGACATATGAAAATCAAAAGCAATGACTGGTTTGGAAGTGGAATTCAATGTAGATCAGAGGGCAGTAGGGCTCCCTCAAGCTACAGTATTTATCAAACATTTAACAAAGCATATCATAATGCATAACTGGCATGGAAAGGAAGATGGAGCTTCCTACAAGAGCTTGCTAAGCTCAGGGTGGACAAGGCAATGGGACCTGATGGCATACATCCCAGGGTACTTAAGGAGCTAAGGGTGGAACTAGTAGAGCAATCAGCAGAACTGTTTAGTGAGTCTCTGAGCTCAGGAGAGGTCCCAGAAGACTGGAGAAGGGCTCATGTGATCTCGCTCCACAAGAGTGGTAGCAGGGAGGAGGCAGGGAACTACAGACCAGTCAGTCTTACCTCTGTAGTGGGCAAGATTATGGAGGCACTCCTTAAGGAAAGGATAATGCAACACCTGGAATCCATAAGACACCGGTATCCAAGACAGCATGGATTTACAAAAGGTAGATGCTGTCAAACTAATCTCATAGATTTCTTTGACTGGGTAACCAGAGTGGTAGATCAAGGAGGAGCAATTGATGTCACCTACCTTGACTTCAGCAAAGCTTTCAACACTGTTCACATAGAAGATTGATAAATAAGCTGGGTAGGCTCAGGGTGGGTCTGAAGTTGGTCAACTGGGTGGCAAATTGGTTGCGGGTAGAAAACAGAGTGGTAGTAAATGGTATACATTCAGAAGAGTGCAATTCACAAGTGGGGTCACCAATGATGGAACTGGAAAAGCCATGGAACTTACAATCAAGAAGTGGCTTTATAGGTTAGTGATCGGCAGGAGCATGGGGTCACATTGCCAACAACAAAAACACACAGCAATGAATGCCACAAGCAAAGGGCATGTGCTGCAATGATGTTGGGTACAACACTGACAGGACACAAACAGCACCGTCCATAAAACAATGGGCTTCCTTGTGATTTTGCGGGGACATTCCCAGACATGGGGGTTTGCCCATTACACCCCTGGAATTTATATAACAAATTCGGGGTGGACTAGGGATGGGAAGAAACTGGGAAGGAACTTTTTTTTTGAAAACACCCATAAAGTAGTAGCATGGGAGAACCTGGTGGAAATAAACCATGGTCCCAGGTCTCCTGTTCCACCATGTGCTGGTGCCTTAGCCACTCTACCATGGGAGCAGTTCAACCAGGCACCCAGAACACTGCAACTTGATCACACCATATGACAGTGTACAGTGACAGGGGTAGCAGTAATTCCCTACCGCTGTTATACCCCTGTTGCTGTAAAGTCAGTTGCGCCATACACAATGTGGTTAATGCTGCTCTGTCTTACATGTGCAGTATTGATCCAGTACCGTGGGCAGGCATGGTGGAAGACTACTGCAGTAGTGCTGTTTCTCTGGGGCTCAGATCATGGCATAATGCCAGTCAGCTGTCACTGTGTCATGCTCAGACCTCTATGACATTCACCCGAGGAATAAGGTATGACACAGTGTATGCTTTGGTGAGATAATGACATACCCCCAGTGGTTTGAAGTATAATTCAATGCTGAGTGCTTTCACCACCGAAGAAGTGCCATTATCCCACTACAGTGCACCCCCCTAAAGTACCTTATTATCAATATGGCCAGTTTAAGTATGTGTGGGGAACTGCCTCCAAAGGAGCTGGCAAGGAATTGCAAACGTCACGGAACTTTCTCGGCAAAATCCAGAATGGGGTATTGGGATAAGGTAGTGGGGACTTCTAATGCCCAGTGGGTTGGTGGGAGCCATTAGCCACCAATGATTAAGCTGGAAAAGCATACATAAATCATAGGATTTGCAGTTAGAAATGATGATGCCTTCAAAATGGAACACACCACTCCTGGTCTCATGAATGACTGTAAGATTTAAAATATAGAACCAGCTCATTTAATTATGAAATTGCTATTGTAGCTGGACCCTGTAGAAAATATGATTCTATAAATCTTTTAAACTTTATGCTATCAGTGATTAATAATGATTGACATTAAAAAATAGGAAAAATGTTTGCTTTATTGAGTGATTACTAAGTAATTATTAGCCTATATGTACTTTTTCTCCCCAAAACTGGAAATCTATGGATAATGATTTCTATTTATTAAGGTACAGTTAAGTATCAGATAATTGTGCTGCAACAAAAGGAAATTATGTTAATATTCAAAGAATAAAGAATAGAAATTTGCCTTGCTATTCCGAGAATATACTCTCTGTTCTACTATTTATTTATATATTGGAATCTCAAAACCAAATATTTGGGACTTAACTGGCACACATAGTGTTGGATTTTCAAGGTTACTCATGGTGCACTTTGCACATTAGTTCTGACATTTAGGATTCTGCAAAGCAGCCAGCGACATGTTGCAGGCTGCTTGCGGCAAAATGGACTTACACCACCATTTGCACAAAACTCCCCAGCAACATAGCGCCAAGGGTTTATAGGCAGCAACTGCGCCTATTCTGTAAGGGTAGCTGCCAAGCCCTGAGTTTTGTATTCTGGAACAACCTTGAAGGACATCTGTCAAAGTACATTTATACCAGCAATTGCTGGTGTAAGTGTACCTTGTGTCCCACTGGGGGCTGTGCCAATGTGCCTGCCAGCCCAACCCCATGTTCATGTAGTCCCTTCCAATGCCCTGATCTCCCGATGTACAATTTAAAATGCCCCAGAGGACAATTGGAGCCCCTCCATGCCCCAATCCCATGAAGCACATTTAAAAATGCCCCACAGGGCTAGGATCCCCCCATGCCCCAATCTCCAGATGTAGATTTAACACTGCCCTGAAGGGCTAGTGGACCCCTCCCAAAGCCCCAATCACTGAACCCAAGTCTGGGTGGTATGTCTAAAAATAAAAAAATCAGATCACCGTTATCCCTTGCAGTCTAGTGGCCCCCCACCCAGCAGTGTCAGACCACCCCACTCCCCCTTGACCTGTAGCCAGCCGGCGACTGACACAGTACACCTCTCACCACCGTGGCCAGATGCTGACTGAGCTCTGTATGAGCACATACTTCTGCAAATAGTATGTGCTCAATGAATGACAGCTCATTCATTGAGCATGTACTATTTACAGAATGCGTGCTCATATGAAGCTCGGTCTGTGGCTGGCTGCAGTGTTGAAAGGTGGGCTGTGCCAGTCCCAGCTGAATACGGGTGGGGAGCAGGGTGGTCTGGTACTGCCGAGTGGGGTGTGGGGACCACCAGACTATCAGGATAATGGTGATGTGATTTTTTTATTTAGATATACCGCCCAGACTTGGGTTCAGGGATCACGGATCGGGCTTGGGGGGTCTACTAACCCTGCAGTGCAGTTTAAATTTACATCAGGGATCAGGGCATGGGGGTCCTAGCATCTGCAAGGCAGCTTTTTAATTTACATCAGGGGATCGGGGCATGGGGGTCCTAATCTGCAGGGCAGTTTTAATTTACATCAGGGATCGGGCATGGGGAGTCCTAGCCTGCAGGGCAGTTTTAAATCTACACTGGGGACCAGAGCATAGGGGATCCTAGCTCATGGGACTTTTAAATGTACTTCAGGGCATTGGGGCTGGGGAAGCACTTGTGCTGAAATTGCCACAGGCTTGTGGCAACCTGTATGGATCGTCCTCCATTTGGCATACTGTTCAGGTTGCCTTAAGTCATGGGACCCTGTCTGATGAGAGGGTGGGCACGGGGTCCTTGGAGTAAGAGTGTTTTTGCACAAATCGCCTTTGGCGTGACTCACCGCGCCTTCTAGAATCTGGCCCCAATGAAGTTTAGTTATTTGTTTTCTTTTTGTGGTATTCATGGTATTTTTATTCTAAAAGTTTGAGATATATTCAATAATACTGGACTAATGAATATGTTAGATGCATAATCTATATAGATATGCACAATCTAATAAATAAATATATAAACAAAGAATTTTCAGTCATGAATAGAGATGCAGTGAAATTTAATTTGGGTGGTGAAATTCTGTAAAATTGTGAATTTCACCACACAAAATATTTTATAAATTCAACATTCCACAAAATATTTTGTGGGTGCGACTTAGAGAATTTGGCAGTGAAATGTAGAATTTTCCCCCACCCTCCAATCACCAGCCCCATATTTAACAGTTTCCCTGGTGTCTAGTGGCACTCCACCATTCCCATGATCCCCATCCCTATACTGCCCGTAAAAAAAAGATCCCTTCATAAAAACTAGCCAGTGTGAAAACTATGTGGTACATTTATCTAAGCACTCATTGTTATCTCCATAGAAAAGAAAATACAGTACTGAATATGTGCAGTAATCTGCTGGAGCTGAACGCTGCCACAGTCTTTTCTTACCGATGGAATGGCAACCAGTGCTCAGATAAGTGTACCATATATCAGAGTGTTACATAACCACAGAAGAGGTAAAGCATAACATAGCAGCAGTCTTTGGACAAGACAGGCAGGAGATTATATTTTGCTCTTGCTAAAAGGTCCTATGTTTTTCACCCTGGGATTTGTGTAACAATGTGGGGATTGAACTACTAAATATTGGGAAGCCTAGAGTAATGGGCTAAGCAAAGTAACAGTAGGTTCAAGTCCAGAGCTTGTTGGGATGCAAATGATATGTAGAGGAGATGTGACAGATGGCTACCCAGAATCTACATTTGAAAGTTCAGTAAAGGAATTGTTCAGTTTCCAGAAAAATGGCCGGGTATGGGCTGTGGGAGCTGGAGGTGGATGGCCCCCCATCTTAAGTGACCAGGCCCACCTCTACGGATTTCTTCTGTGGATTTCTACTTTACCTCAGGCACTTGGCCAATGATGAGAGAAGTACCCAGACATGGGATTGTAAGGAAAATTCTCTCTAGGAGTCGAAGACTCTAGTGTGATTTGGGTAGCCACAACAGGATAATTGGTTCATTCCTCAAATGGACCGCGAATGGGATAATTGGTTCATTCCTCAAATGGACCGCGGATGAAGTGGCCGGCAGGGGAGCCTGGCCAGTGGGGAAAACCCAAGTAGTGTACAAGTCGGGCTGTGTACCCAAAGCTGCGTGCAAGTCTGGGCTGTGTGCCTGGTGGGTTTAGAGCCAGAGGGCTGGAAATAGTGATAAAGTGTTCTGTTGCTCTAATCTGCATTACCAGGAAATGTAGCCCCATGGGGGTCCGTCTATGCTTTGTTTGTTCAGTTTGGATGTGAATAAAAGCCACATTGTAGAATCCCATTCCTAGTTTTGGACATTACAGTTATTGCTTCCTGTGTTTAGATTTACTTGGGTGCCCCTGTGCAGAGTAGCCAAACCTAGGCCCCCTGTGCCGAGTAACCTCATCCTCCCCGAACCCAGTCCCCACCAGGTACTGCTGTCAGCTTCAACAGCATGCCACCTGTCATTTTGCTAAAAAGGCAGGGGTGAGGGGTTACACATAGATGTTAACTTAGACTTTACTGTAAAGACTGATATGGACTGTTACAGTATAGACTATTGATTGAGACTGTCCTTTTTTAGAGGAACTGCGTGAATATTATATGTGGCGTATTAACTCCTTCGAGTATTTTAGCCTTGTCTCTCTGGTGGTGATATTTTCAATGAGTTCTTTCCTGAAAGTTTATATCTGTATGTATTATGTGTGATTGTATTTATGGCTGTTTTTATTCTGTTTTGTAAAGGCCTTGTATGGTCAAACAAATAAATATTTACTACTATTCACTGTATCTTGAAATGTTTTACAAGATACAAGAGTTATGCACCGGCAGCACATGGAATGTAGAATGGAATAACATTTATAATGCTCAACCTGGCCCAACAGGGAATAAAAGAACATATCAACCCCTCCACCAACTGTCTGATGGGTCTGGTGCCCAAGTCCAACCCAGCCCTGTCAGTGAATTAAAAAAATAAACCTGTCCCCATTCTTTCTCCCAATTACCTAACAAGTCCAGGGACCAATCCAGCCCATCAGGAAATTTAAAAAAAAATGTGTCCCTTTCCCTCAACAACCTGATGGGTCAAGTATCCAACCCAGCTTGTCAAAAAATAAAACAAACAATATGTACCTCTCTGCTGCCATGCTGTGTACCAGTAAGTCTGAGCCTCTCTGACACTTCCAGCCTGCAGTGCACTACCATAGGAGACTGGACCGAGAGAGAATGACAGTACACACTTCCGAGACTGTAATCCCAAGTGCACTTGATCCTGCCTCCGCCGCCCGACTCTCCTCTCTTGCAGTTTTTTCCTTCTCTGGCACTTAATCTCAGCTCTGTGTCTCACTGATGCATACACAGGGTTCACATTGCCCTGCATGAGCCTGCCTGCTCGGCATGTTGAGTAGTGGAGTGCCTGCCCCGGGCCACCGCCATTAGCTGGGAGTACCTTTCAGAAGCAAAGTCTTTTGGAAAGAATGATGAGTGTAGGCATCATCAATTTACCATACGTCCCTCCCAGAGAATAAAAAGAACCCCCCCAAACTACCTGTGGGATATGGTGACCAACCCAACCTGTCAGGGAAAAAATGTGTCTCTTTCCTTGAGCTATGACAGGTCTGGTGCTTTACAAAGCACATGAGTTAGATTCTGGTATTGCAGAGACTGCAGAATATAATTCTGTTTTAAATAATGACTCTTCACACATTGTATCCCAAAGTGTTTTACAAGGCACAGGAGTTCTATACTGATAATGCAGAGAATGTAGAATGGAATAGAATTTCCAGTGCCCAACTTGGCCTAACATAATTAAAAAAAAAAATCTGGCTCCCTCTCCCAACCATCTGGTTGGTCTGGTGAGGTCTGGTGGTTAGCTAAGGCTGAGTTCTTTTCCTCCACATTTCAGAATGATCTTAGCACTCCTCCAAATTCTGGAAAGTAATACATACCCTCTTCTTCCCCCAACCCCACCCAGTCCTCATCCCCTGCTCTCAAGGTTGGTGACTCTATCATTTCAGACCCTCCTTCCATCACCTCAGCTTTCAACTCCTATTTCACCACCTGTGCTTCCTCACTCCTTTCTGCACTCCTCGCTACTCCTCCCTTCCCTCTTTCTCCTTCCTCCCTCCTTCCCTTCTTCCCCCTTCTCTTTCTCGCCTATCAGCCCTGCCTCAGCTCTTAAAGCCGTCCTGGCTCTCAACTCTCAGAAGGGTGGAAGCCCGGATGGACTTGATCCCAAGTTCCTGCACCTCTCTGCATCGGCTATTGCCTTGCCCATCTCCCCCCTGCTCAACCTCATTCTCTCTTGTCTCAGTCCCGGATACCTGGAAGCATGCATCTGTCATTCCCTTTCCAAAAGGAGGTGACTCCTCCTCTCCTCGAAATGTCTGCCCAATCTCTCTCCCAACTTTATCAAACTTCAAGAACACATAGTTCTATCTCAACTCTCCTTTCCTCGACTCCTCCTCCTTTTCACCCCTTCAGTCTGGCTTGCAAACATCACTGCACCACTTCCTCTCCTCAGGCACACAGATTACATCTATTCTGGCATTGAACATGGTCTCCTCACTGCCGCTATCTTTGTTGATCTAGTGAAAGCTTTCAGCACTTTCTCCCACCCTCTTCTCCTGTACAAACTAAAATCAGCGGGTCTGTCTGACTCCACAACCAGGTGGTTCAACTCCTACCTTGTAAGTAAAGCTCAATCAGTGAGAATTGGAGACTCCCCCTCCCCACCCATGCACACTGGCATTCCCCAAGGTTACGTCTTTGGCCCTTTGTTTTTCTCCATATTCCTCAATGACCTCTCCTCAGCCTGCTTCTCTGCATCCATCCACATGTACGCAAATGACATGGTTCTGTTTTCCTCTGGCTCTTCTCCATCAGTTAATGTCCAGGCTTCAACTTGATTTTGTCACTGTCCAGAAATGGTTCAGGGCTAATCAGCTATCCCTTAATACTAAGGAAACAGTTTCCATGTGTTTTGGCACACGACAGAGGCTTTCTAGACTCCCTTCACTCCTCACCTTCCTCACCCTCGATAGGGGAAAAATTGACAACGTACCCTTATTTAAGTATCTCTGTGTCTAACTTGATCGCCACCTTGGCTTTTCTCTGCACATAGATGTCATATACAGAAAACTCCACCCTAAGCTCAATGCACTTTATAGGAACAAAAGCTGTATCCCTATATCTGCCCATCGGGACATCATCACTAAAATGATCCTCCCCATTTTTGATTATGGCAACTTAGTCTATGGTGCTGCACCTAAATCCACCCTGGCCAGACTGGATCCCTGCTTCCACGCCTTTGGCCTTTTTGCCTTGGCCTGTCCCCCCCCCCAGGACTCACCACTGTTCTCTGTTCGTTGATCTCTCCCTCCCTTCCTTCCTTCTTTGAATGACCGCCATCTCATCCACTGTGCATCCTTTATTTCTAAATTCTGGTTAGCTTCTCTCCCTCCTTACCTCAGTGGTCTCCTCTCCCCTATGCCCCCCTCCATGTACTCTCTCTGTAATTCAGATTATTATTCTCTTTTGCTCCCCTCTCATAAATCCCTAGCTGGCCAGTCTGGTTTCTCCTTCTGGCTTCCTAATCTTTGGAATTCCTTCCACTAAAAATTCGCTCTGCCACCTACAAATGCTCTTTTTCCTCTCTTCTCCAAGGTCATACTGACCTCTCCTGTAAATTTCCTTAGCCCCATTGTCCTACACTTCTCATCTACTCTGACCTCTTCACTTCTAGCCACCCCACCTCTCCCCCTTTCCCCTCCACCACTTCCTCCCATTCCCTTACTTCCTTCTCACTCACTCCCACCCCCAGTAATCACTTTCTACCCCTTCCTAATCCTCAACACTCTATTCCCCCACCCTACCCACCGTAATCTGTTTTCTTCTCCTCTCTCTTTTACTCCCACCACTCTTTACCGTTTCATCCCCCCTCTAGCCTCTCTTTCTCACCCTTCTCTACTTACTCTCTCTCTTACCCTTTCCTATATCTGTGACGTTACTTTCTTGTGTGTGCCTGGTACTTCGCACTTCTGATGTTTAACCTGCATTATCATTTGCTCTGGTAATGTCATCATCATCGTCAAGTAAGTTTATTGTTCAGTCATTTAGGCCATTACAATTTTAGCACAAAACCATCCGAAATATAAAATCTCAATAACAATAAGTGTAAAAACAGTACAGACTAGCAGCACAACAATCATGCCAAACATCTGGTTGACCATACACAATCCTAGGGCTATTCTTATAAGTAATCAGTTCAGAGATTTGAGGAAAGTTAAATACTGATTAATTTTCCTTTACAATATTAGTAGCTTCATTGGTATTTAATAGTCCTTAGTTATCTCTTCACTTAGGTCCCAGATATCCTACCAGAAAAAAATTCTTCTATGGGACAGCAATCCATTTATGTACTTTGGTACCCGAGGAGGACACCCACTGACTTTTTGTCTTTCTTATCAGCATACTTGTGCTTTTCAGGTGCCATCTTGGGATGTACCCTGCAGTCCAGCAGTAGTATGCCAGACCAATATTCCACCATATTGGGCTATCCATGAAACATCAGCTTAGGGGCCGTCTTGTGGGAGCCTCTCATCTACTACTAAGGCTAGTTCACTGAACAGACCAATATACTAATTTGGCCAGGTTCTGATAAAACCCAGGGCCAATCATTCATCAATCCATATATGGTTACTAATAGCCTGAATGGATACAGAGACACTCCCCAGCAGTCCCTAGTGCAAACTATCCATGGTCAGTCTCATGGTCCTATAGCAGTCTCCACTGTACAAAAATGGAATGATCTGTATCTTGCCCCAACAACATCTTACTTGGATTCTAATACTAATTTCCTGATGACCATTCAGTGTATCAGCCTGATCCATATCTTTCCATACTTGCCAGGCAGAGTACTACTAAGGACAGAGTAGTACTAAGGACTACGTACTGATTTGATCAGGAGAAAAGGGACCATTGGTAATTACTTATATACTAAGCACCATCATTTAAGATTATTATCTTATTTCTAAATTTCTAAAATTCTTCAAACCTGCTACAATTTAAACATCTTGATGAGACCATTAATTAATCTGTAATGAATGGCAAAGTTCTAAATCTTAATCCATCTGCCCCACCTATATCATTTAACAAAGATATAGACTTTAACAACAGTGCACAATATCAATCGAGCATAAGAACATACTGTATGAGACAAACAGTTATTTGATAAAAGAAAAGCTTAAACCATCTTATAAAAAAAAAGTTTGATAGAAGTAATGCTCTTTCATAAGCGATTCTGTGAGTTAAATAAATTCAGAATGAATCAGATGGTTTCATTTGTTTGAAAAATAATGTGCAGCTTCCTCAGAACGGGGTGTAGACTGGTATCAAACTCAATCAGTCAGATAATACTGATCACTCAGTCATTCCATAAATTAGGCAGCGCTACAAAATGAAGGCACTATAGTTTTGTTTATAGTTCATCAGAACAAAAATGTCTAATAGATATGCCTTACTGCAGTATTCAGAAGTGTTAAACTTTATAACAGGTGTGATAGCATGACAGTGCAATAGCGCACAGTGCCAGAAAGTCAAAACACATTCCCGCTTTCAGAGCACTGGCCAAGCCACATGCAGCTGCAAATTCACAACATAAAAATATCCATCTAGCAAAATGTAACAAGAGTCACTTCTCAAGAATGAGAAAGCATCAAACTGTTTGCGCTACTCGGACTAAATCACCAATCCCGTTACCCAAATTAGGATTATTAAATTATTCTGCTCTCCCTCACTGGGAGTCCATTTAAATTCCACGGGTTCTTGTTCGTTCTTTTCTGGGAAGCTAATCAGCTTATCAAATCTGCCATATTACATACCTCCATTCCACTCCAATCCCCTACATCAGCCTTTTCAGCACGATGTGACAGTACAAAGGATATATAACTGGTTATGCAAAAAAAGTCCAAGAGACAACATGGAAAATACAGAAAACTTTTTAGGGGTCAGCACAAGCCTTTAAATTTTTTTTATCGCATAAAACCTTTTATTACAAAGAGCATCACATATAATAGGACACTAAATATAAATGTGGCTGTATCTCACCACACTTACGCATATCACTCAATAAATACTCTCAGAGCTTCAAAAAGAAAACCATGAGGTCCATACGAATGGTGTAATAATACTAATAGTCTGAACTAACATTAAACAGCAGTGTGGGCAATACCTAAGCGTGTCATAGCATGACAATTTTGTCTCATCCATGTGGATACCTGTGCTTGCGGTTGTGGTGAATGTGTTTGGCATTTTGTTTGAAGTTCATACGGCATGTCAAATCCTCCTCAGCCTTCCTCACAGTCACTCGAAGACTACAGGAAAATTGCGGCTAAGACTGCTCTGCTTCTGCCAGCTCGCTAAATCAGCATACTGCTCGGTGAATCATGATAGGCTGCTACACATCGTGTGCAGCCAATCAAAATAGCCACACCGAGCAGTCAACCTAAGGGCATTTTTTTGTACACAGCGTGAGCCAGGTCTTCCTGATCCACGGTCCACACAAGTTGGTAAAGCGAAAAAAAAACGAAAAATATAAAATAAAGCAGACATTTAAAAGTCCCTGTGACAGTAATATTTCTCTTGGGGGGCAACTTTTCGCAATCTACGCCACTGGTCAGCCCTCCTGAAGTCCAGTACTTTTGCCATTGTATGGCTTGACTCTATTGCTGTGTTTATTGTGAACCATACTGTTCGAAGGTCGCTAGTTCCCAGATGGCTACCCACTTCTACATCTGTGATCCTCTCTCCATCTCCATTTGAGAGAACCAGGTCTAAGATTGCTCCCTCTCGAGTGGGTTCCAATACTAGTTGTCTAAGGTATGCCCCCTGTAGGGCATCTAGAATAACCCCACTCTTAGAAGTGGCTGCTGCAACTGCACTCCAGTTAACACCTGGCATATTCAAATCACCTATCAGCAATATCTCCCCTTTTTCTGCCATTCTAAGTATACTTTCTATCATTTCCTTGTCCATTTCCTCCCCCTGAGAGGGGGGTCTGTAAATAACCCCTGTGTGGATTGTGGTGCCATTGACTACCACCAAATTGACCCACAGTGCTTCTTCTCCTCCCTGTTTACCCTTTTGTTCTGTTGCTTTGATTCCTTCCCTTATGTAAAGAGCTACTCCTCCTCCTCTTTTACCCTCCCTGTCCCTCCTGTAGATAGTGTATCCTGGTATGTTTATGTCCTAGTCATGGTTCTCTGTGTACCATGTTTCTGTGACTGCCACGATATCCAGATGTTCCTCCTCCATCAAGGCCACTAATTCAGGAAGCTTGTTACCCAGACTACGGGCATTGGTACTCACTGTTCTCCATTTTTTGATGGCTTTACCTTCCGTAGCAGCATCCCCCACTGACCTTTCTACCTTGGTCTTTTTCTCATTTAGTATCCTGTTTTGTAGGGGGAGGCTGGGAGTTTCCTGCTGCTTATCAGTGCATCCCCCCTTGACTAGTTTAAAAGCTTGCCAATGAAACATTTAAACCGATTGACTAAAAGACTTGTTCCCTTCCTGGACAGATGCAGACCATCCTGCCAGTATAGGCTGGTGTCCCTCCAGGTGGAACCCCAGTCCCCAATGAAGCCAAACCCCTGTGCTCCACACCATTTTTTCAACCTTTCGTTAAACTGCATGGTGCAAAGTACCCTCGCCTCACCCATGTCACTGACAGGCAGCACCTCTGAGAAGGATACTGTGTGTGCTACTTGTCTTAGACCCCTCCCCAACTCTACAAAGTCATTCTGTACTGCTCTAATCTCATGATGAGCCAAGTCATTTGTCCCTAGGTGGACAATGACATCCAGCTCAGACTCCCATGCAACTGTTCTCGTGATCCTAAGGATGCGCTTCCTGTCCCTCCAAGCCATGGCACCAAGCAGGCACCTTACTTCAGTTTTCCCTGCTCCCTCCAGTTCTATCCCCCTAATAATTGAGTCCCCCACAAGGAGCTGCTTCCTTTCCCTGTTGTGCCCTCTGCCTCCTTCCTGAGGGCCTCCCTTGTGACAGTTGTCTGCAACCTCCTTAGTCTCCACTGCGGGTGCATCCATAGGGGAGCTATGCTCCCCCAGAATGGTATATGGATTGTGGAGTAGAACAACTGACTGGGTGTGCCTCTGTTCCACCACCCTTACCCTCCCTGAGCCCACTGTGGTCCAACTGCTGTGCTTTCTTCACAACCCCTGAGGTAGTGGTGGTGGCTCTGGTGCTCCCTGGATGGTGGAGGTTCCCTTACTACTTTCCAGTGCAGCCTGAAGATGGGCAACTTCCTCCCTCAGGGCAGAGAGTTGTCTGCAAACAGGGCAGCATCTCAGCCTCCAGATAGACTCCCAGAAGACTGCTGCCCCGCAGCCATTACATTGCACTACTCCCCACATGTCTGTCTACCTTGTTTAGTATATTTATTTATTTATTTATTTATTTATTTTGTGTGTGTGATTGGTTTGTTATATAGAAATATATATATTATATAATGTGTATGCTTATATTGTCACTGCAGTGTGCTAGAGAGGATATGACAGTGATATGCACCTTGCCTTCTTGAGGAAATTATGTCAGAACCCCAGGTATAAAAGAACTATTTCCAGGGGTGGGTGGGGTGAGGGGTGGGAAGGGTTTGGGCCTAAACTGTGTCCTCACGAAACAATCAGCTAAAAGCTATGACCTACTGCTGCGATGAGTGCCTTCCTGTCAGCAAGATGCCCTACATGACAATTTGACTGAGAAAATACCCTGCTAATCAAACAGAGAAAAATCCAAACATCCAAGTCAGACACAGGTTAAACCTCCCCAGCCCCAAAACAGCCTGGTGACTTATGCTCTGAAAGCAGTCAGCCCCAAAACACGTCAGCTGTGCACAAGGACAGACACAGTAAACAGTATTCAGTCCCTGTGGGTTTAAACTCTTCCTGCACTGAAAATCATAACAATTGTAAGAAAAGTAAAGCAAGGTCCACCTCCCTCTGTTGATTGAAAGACTGCCTTTTCTGATAATTCTAAGTTCCTTATTTCACCCTTCAGTTAGAAGTATCCTCCACCTGAAGAATATTAACTTTCCTAAGGAATCTGCTTCAAACCAAAGACAATTGTAAATTGTATGGTTCACCTCCCTCTGTTGTGAGCACAACTTACTTTCCTGGAAATCCTAAGTCCAGTGTTGCAGCTTCCAGCCAGAGGTAGCTTCACCTATGAAATGCTGTCATTAAAATTTGATTATCCGACTGTCCTTTGTGTTGCCAGCTGCACCACGGACCGCCCGATCTACAGTACATAATGTGAACAAGTAAAATCATGCTGAATATGGATATCATGGTTGGGATATGTTTTTCTTATTGTTTTGTGACATGACCCCGAACTTTGTCCCCACTGGAGGCACACAGTGCTGCATAACATTCTGCAGTGATCACACATGTAGCACTGTTGCTCGCTGTACCCTTTGTTGCAAAAACATTGTAAAATGAAATTCTTTATCCACTACATACATTTATTGCTTACTCCCTCCATGCCCCATAATGTTTAGTACTACACCCTACCAGAAAGTCAATTCAATGACATGCAGCTCTGTTATTCTCTCCATTTGTGCTGTGCACAGTTTTGTTATTTTTTCCTGCATCACGTATTCTGCACTCTGACCTTTGACTCTGACAGCACTATGTGATGACTTAGTCAGGTTCTGAATAATTAAAAAATATGAATTTGTATAAATGTCACACATGTGATGATGGATCCAGTGATACATGTAGTCTCCTTATTCCTAACGGTTTTATTTCAGTGTTTTGTTTTCTGCCTTATTCTGACACTGTCCATCTGTATCCTATTTGTTGTTACATTGCACATCACACTGCTTCCACGTTGGTTTGCTTGATGAGATATGTTTTGGAGGGAAAATTAACTTAGTTCAGTTGTTTCTATTGCTGTTCACTGATTATTTCTTCTCTGCATTCCCCCATATTTTTCCATCAGTACAAGTACAGTGCTTTGGTCACTGGTTTCTCAATTTTATAGAAAACCATGGTTAATTCATGAGTTGCTGGCAACTGTACAACCAGCAAGTCAGGTGTAAGCCTCTTTCATTTCCCAGCAAATGAAGAGGTTCGAAATAAGTGGTCCGAGCAAGTCAAACGTACCAGAGATAACTGGAAGGGACCCACAAAATGTAGTTTTCTTTGTAGTGATCACTTCACACAGGACTGCTTTGAGATGTCTTGCTTGATGATGCCAAAATTTAATTTCCCATCATGGAAACATTTGAGGACAGATGCTGTCCCAAGTATTTTCAAGGGACAGCAACCAAGTACAGGAGCTGCTGCTGCTGTTGGTGTATCACCACTGGTGAAGACACTGAAATGTGTGGCACTGCAGAAGAGTCAAAGGGCATTGGTGAGTCAGATTTTTTTCAGTAATATGCATTGCCAGTCCTGCCATATGTGTGTGTGTGTGTGTGTGTGTGTGTGTGTGTGTGTGTGTTTCTGTTTTGTTTTGGCATTGTTCACTGCTGGTTACCTGGCCATTGCATTCAGCGTTTCAACTGTATATGTCTGGTGCGTGTTGTGGTGTGTTTCTCTGTGTGTGATGTGTGTGTCTATTTGTATGTGTGCGCATGGCTGGACAGTTTTGTGTGTGTGTGTGTGTGTGTTTGTGTGTGTCTCCTATCATGTTTGTATCCATTACCACTTACAGTAATCTATTTTTGTTTGACCAGTGCCGACTGGGAAGGACCTTGCCATGGAGGCATTGCTTTTCACTAACACTTCCCATCACCTTACATGTCTGCTTTTATATGTAAGTATGCCTTTCCAATTTATTCAAGATATTGAATATGTTAACATCTGTATGTTTTCATCATTTCATCACCAATGCAATAATGAAAATATGTACATTACATTTGCATTAACATTTTTTTCACTGTTCCGTATACCTCATTTGCTTTTCTCTTTTTTTTTTGCCACAGGTTGTTAAATCTATTTTTGATGACTTTACAGTGTCTCCCCACAACAGACAGTTATCAGAGACATCAACAACAGAAGTATTTCTTTATACTGTGTAATGGAGTGTTGTTCTGTATAGAATTCCATCAGTCTCAAAATGCTGTTGTACCACAGTTCCAAGGTCATGGAATGTAATTGTACCCTACTGTGGTATAACAGCATTCTATAATCTCCAGAGACTGCATGAGTCACTTTGTTTTTGAAAGCAGAACAACTGTCAAAAGACATATTTCACACAGTACTATACACTATAAAACATGCCGGATGGTTAACTCTCTGCACAGCCAGTGTGTTTTGTCACCTCTGGGTTCTGATTCTCATTGACCTCTCCAGCTGCGCTGTCGAGGTCAGAGAGAATCAGAACCCCTATGTGTCACAGCACATTGTTTCTGCATAGTTTCCCCTCCAGTTTTCTCTATATACATACACTAGAAATCGTCTTTTTCTGTGACAAGCTGAACTACCAGATGCAGTATGTAGGCATTTGAGATGTTATCACCTCAGTATGTTACTTCTTCTGAGGTGCCGTAACATGTTCATTGAATCCGCCAACATGTGCTCTTTTACTGTTCACCATAGGATGTGCCTCTAACTCCATATGCATAACAATGGTACTATGTATTTATGAGTCAGTGCACCATGAGCAACCATGCTTCAACACAATGCTGTTGAACACCATGTACTGCCTGGTGAAAGACACAACAGTTGCAAACATGTAAAGCAAAACTGCTCACCATGTGTGGCAACACATATTCAGTTCAGGAATGGCATGTTACATTCCTTTCATTTATGTTTTTTGATTTGGTCACCAACAAAGTAAATCTTCCTTTGGGTGGTGGTTGGGGTATGTGATGTCACAGAATATTATATTGTTAAGTACTTTTGAAATATTTCCAATACAAGCATGGTTTTATATTTCCACTGTCTTGATACAAAAACTGCTACTACATTTTCTATCAGGCTACTAAGGTTTGGAATGTCATCATCCGCATTGATGTTAGTGGTATTCCAAGACCCCGGTTACAAAAAAAATATGGCTAAGGGTTACTTTGTTTTTCATTTTATTTTTACCATATGCAGAATGTGAAGGCATGTCATCCATATGCTTGCACACACACCCCTGTAAACGGGTCTGTTAAGTGACTCGCTGTCATCCATGCATGCTGGCACACACTGCTCCACCCCTCACATGGTCCCACAACCAATAATTGTGTGGTGCACCTCTCTAGGAGCATGGCCATTACCTACCATGAGTGCGCTTTGATTTTTCCACTTTGTTTGCTCCCTGTAGGCATATGTGCAATGATGTCAACGCAGTTATGTGCCAACATCCTCTGTGCTCCAATCTCATGGTGTGTGTGTGTCATCTGTAGTGAAGTTTCACCGACTTTCTTGCTGTGCCAGTGCACAGCGACGCATCTCCCTTTACCCACCATGGATAGAGGATAGCTGACTTGGGATGCGCCATCCTCCACTTCCCCTGTCAATCCCTGATCACCACAGTCCTTTCAAGAACTCGAGCCTCCTACGTGGTGTGCATTATTGAATTACCACACTGCTTTTTGACCCCTTGGCCTCCTTATGAGGTTTCTGTGATCTGCAAAGAGGCATACTTTTCCTTGCTGTCGCTCTGCGATGTCAGTTATAAAGACATTACAGAGGACCTGACCCAGTACTGAATACAGCGGCACCCCACTAGTGAGCACACTTTCTTCGCAGTGAAGCCCATGTACTATTATCTTTTGTGTCCTGTTGTCCACACAATGCTTTACTCATGCTACCACTCTGGTACACAGTACCAGGCTGGGTAATTTGGTTATTGATCTTTGGTGGCGTAATGTATCAAATGCCTTGCTAAAGTCTTGGTAGTCCATATCCAGAGCCCCTCTCTGGTGTACTTCTTTTGTCAATGTCAATTAAATCTATTGAAGGGAGGCACACAGCCCCTTCTGTCCCAACAAAATTAGTTGCAAGAGATAAGATAGTGGAAAACAAGTCCTTAATCCTTGAGGAACTTAACTCTCACTTTGCCACAGCTGGGCTAGCTTTCGATTCTTCACCTTATGCTGCTTCTGCGGTGAACCACCATTTCCCCCCCAATACGTAGTCCCACACCTAGCCCTTTCCAATTGCGTGAGATAACCTTCAAAGAAG
Organism: Neoceratodus forsteri; assembly: GCA_016271365.2. Classification (NCBI taxonomy): domain Eukaryota; kingdom Metazoa; phylum Chordata; order Ceratodontiformes; family Ceratodontidae; genus Neoceratodus; species Neoceratodus forsteri. Next base: position 502,944,134 of record CM057456.1, read on the forward strand.
TTGAAGATTCTCTTCTAAAACTAGACACTAAAAAAAGTGCAGGGGATGATGGCTTGGAACCCTTTTTCCTTAGGCTAGTATATGCCCATCTCGCTGCCCCAATTCTCCACATCTTCAATCTTTCCATTACATCTGCTACTGTGCCGTCTTGCTGGAAATCAGCATATATCCTCCCTCTGTTCAAAACTGGTGACCCGTGCGATGTAAACAACTACAGGCCTATTTCCATATTGCCTATCCTTTCTAAAGTTCTTGAAAAACTGATCCACAATCAGTTAAAATCTCTCTTGGAAACCTTCTCTCTCATTAACCCTGCCCAATCTCGCTTCCAGGTGAACCACAGTACAATTTCTGCATTAGCAAAAGTAACCAATGACTGGATCTCTGCTATAGATGCAAAGAAGGTAACGGGAGCAGTCTTTTTGGATCTAAGCAAAGCTTTTGAAACTGTTGACCACAATCTACTAGTCACTTGCCTTGCAAATTTGGGTGCCACATATCATACTACTCAGTGGTTCTCTAGTTACTTAACTGGGAGATCCCAAAAAGTAAAAGCAGAGGGCTGTTTTTCTGCTGCCTTGCCAGTTGTTAGAGGTGTCCCCCAAGGATCCATCCTAGGCCCCATTTTGTTCTCATTATATATTAATGATCTTGATTCAAATATATCTACATCCAATCTGCACTTTTTCGCAGATGATACCGTGCTGTATACCTCTGGCTCATCACTTTCTGAAGTCAATGGAGTGCTTCAAGCGGACTTTGCGCAACTCGAGCATAATCTTATAAAGGCAAAGCTTCTGCTTAATGCCAAGAAGACTAAAGCGATGATACTTTCCCGTAGTGCTGCCACAGGTACCCTCAATACCCTGCCCCAAGATTTCATTGTTACCATGCTAAATGAGCCTCTGGAAGTTGTTACCAAATTCAAATACCTAGGCATCTGGATTAACAACAAACTCTCTTTCAATGACCATATCGAAGATGTCTCTAGAAGGCTAAAAGCCAGATTAGGTTTCTTCTTTAGAAATAGGCCCCTCTTCCCCCTTGAATTTTGGAATAAGCTTGTACAGGCCACTTTTCTCCCCCTTCTCGACTATGGCGATGTAATCTACTCCTCTACCACCGGCGCAAATCTAAGTAAATTAGACAGCCTTTATCACCGTGCATTACAGTTCATTACCAACTCCCCTTACCGTTCGCATCATTGTGACCTATATGCAGCTGTTGGATGGACATCTCTCACTACTAGACGTTTTCTCCATGCTGGTCTACGGATTCTTAAACTGCTCCTGCACAAATTACCAAGCTATCTTTCATCTCTCATTAGTATTTCACACAGTGCTTACTCGCTAAGAAAATCGGACTTTATTATGCTTGACATTCCGAGGACGCGGACCTCCTTTGGTAAACGTGCTATTGCGCATACCCTTCCCTCTATTTGGAACCATTTACAGACCATACTGAAACTAACTAGCACAGTTTCAATTAACTACTATAAAGTGCTATGTGCAGCTAAAATAAAAGATATCTGCAACTGTCATTAAGCCTCTTTCCCCCCATGTGTGCCATGTGCATCCTTTGGTAAGACCATAATTGCTTGTGTATATCAACTACTTATTGTTCGCACTTCTTTTATACTAAGAAACAACCCTGCCCACCAGCTCCTGTCTCATATCTACTACCTTGCTGCAGCAATCTAATTCCTGCTATCCCTTCCTTCCCTACTCCTGGCTGTGTCTACATATATACTTCTCTGATCACACTATCAAACCATTCCTACCTCCCCTATCCATTTTATTCTGTGATAGACCCATCTGCCAAACTGTATTATTGCAAACACCAGTACCATGTTTCAAGTATCATTGCTAGCTATAGTCGCCTCCCTGTAATACCTTAGTTATTACCACCTGCGGTCACCCCATGCGGTGTCATTGAATGTTTATCTTGCTTGTATTATGTGATGCTTGCATTTATGTATATATTGTTTATTAACTATTTATGTATGTATGTTGTGTAAATCTATATGTCACAGGACCTCCTTGTGAATGAGCTTGCTCAATGGAGTTTTCCTGCAATAAACTTGAACTTGAACAATGTGTCAATGAAATTTATTACACTCGTCTTACACCTACTTCATGCTGTTAATCCATGTTTCCTTGTGTCACGTGCCCCACTGCCTGATACAAACAAAGCAGCCATTCTTTAATTCCAAAGTGATTTCCCCACGTGATTTCTTTCTTTCCCCTGTGGGGTCACATAAAACCCTCCTGTAGGTCTCCTTTGTTATGGTTTACGTAATCGACCTTATTCTGCAATGTGGGTGCCTTCATACAGGAATCACACTGTGACAGAATGGCACATGGCTTGGGCATATGTGTGTGGGCAGGACAGTAGTGCGGTGGTTAGGTAAATGGCTAGGTGGCAGGAAACAGAGAGTGTTGGTAAATGGCTGTCACTCCACAGAGGGAAGAGTGATCAGTGTGATACAACAGGGATTAGTGCTGGGACAGGTCCTATGAAACGTCTTTATCAGTGACATTGCACAAGACCTAGAAGTCATAATTTCCATCTTCACTGATGTCACAAACCTCTGTAACAGAGATGAAATGCCAGACGGTGTAGACAGAATGACAAGGGAACTCCTGAAACTTTAAGAATGGTCAGGGGTTTGGCAGTTGAAATTCAATGAAAAAAAGTGCAAGATATGGTCCAAAAGACCATGGCAGAATATATCAGTTGTGGGGTGAGGATATAGCGTGCACCAATCAGGAACTAGATCTTGGGGTTATCATCTCTGATCACCTCAAGGTATGGAAACAGTGCGACAAGGCAGCGGGTGAAGCAACTACGGTGCTGGGATGCAAAGGCAGGGACATCACAAGCAGGGAAAGGGAGGTCATAATTTCACTATGCAAGACAGTGAGGCCCCACCTGGAGTACAGTGTACAGTTCTGCAGACTGTATCTTCGTAAGGACATAGTCAGGGTACAGAAGGTTCAGAGGAGGGCAACAAAGATGGTAGTTGCATTGCATCACAAGTGCAATGAGGACAGGTTGAAGGACTTGAATATGTACTCCGTGGAGGAGAGGAATGTCAGGGATAAAGGGCAACAGACTTCTAGGAAAACATAAAGTGAACTTACAAGCTCAAATGGGCAGACTGGGTGGGCCCTAGGCCCTTATCTGCCCACACTGTCTATGTATCTATGAGTTGTGTTCAGGTACTGGTGTTGGGCAACCTGGAATGCTGGTGGGATTAGAGGGACATCTGGTTTGATGAATGTCCTGACAGATAGCTGCTGTGCTTAAACAGAAAGAAATGACAGGTGCTGCACTTCATAACGACAAATCCAAGGACAAATAACGTGTTCACTGACTGTAAATCAGGGTAACATAGTACAGGGGATTTTGTATACTTGTCACATGTTGTGTCCATCCCACATTCTTTGTAAACATGTCACTCACTGTAGCTACTTACACATATGTGTACAACTTCTGTTCCTTGCTTCTCATTCCCTTAGGATCACGTTTTCCATTTTGAAATGCCTGATATTGACACCACAATGACAGACACAAAAGACATATCCATACAATTCAGGTGCCCCTCTAAAAGGTGTGAAACTACAAACACTTATCTGGATCCTGTCAATGAACAGAGGTAATATTTTTATGAAATTCAGCACTGTAAATCCTGTTTCTGAAACTGAACCTTCTTACTGATATGGCGTGCGGGGAAACATATCACTTTACATGACTTGCATATTGTCACTTACTTGTAAACATATATAAACATTCTGACACTGTATGTGAGAGAGATACAGCCAACTAATGGCCAATGACATGATAATGCCTGTGAACTGCTTTGGCAATTCACGACTATCAGCGTGCAGTGTTTGAGGTTACGCAATGTGATTGTCTTGTTATGTCAACTGTCTACTTCCTGCTGTGTAGTAAACACTTTTCTTTTACAGCCAGTGGCCAATTCACACTTTATGTATGCTGTACTATTTTAATACATTGTCAGCAGCTTCCTTGAGATCGTGTTTCATGCCGTACTTTTTCTGTGCAACACTCTTTAGCTAGGTATGCCATTGTGTAGCATGACACAGCTGTGTTCTACACATGTCTTGTCACGTGTACGGCAGGGGTTCTGATTTCTACGATGTTGATGAATGTGTACTCCATAAAAGTACTCTGTACTGTGGCAAGCTATAGAGTCACCAGGAAATATACATAGTGCTGTACTAATATGTGCATGAAAACATAATCGTTTTCTGTTGTTGTCCGATTACATTGATAGCCATTGCAATGTTGTGTGTCTCTTTATCATGACATCCTCAGGTGCGCAGACCACAACACCAACGTCTGATTTAAAAGGAAATGATGCACAGAATAAATCAATGGTGGATGCTGCCATGCAGTGTGGCCTAGGGCATGGCCAGCCAGAGGTGAAGCACTCCACACCATGCAAAAAGACTAACTTCTTGTCTGAAGTTTCGGACATTGGCTACATAACCTGTACTGAGAATGTTGATGATCTAGACTATCATCATCATCATCATCAAATCTTTATTTATTCAGGCGAACATCATTGAGCAAGGCTCATTTACAAGATGGACCTGATAAGGTCAAGGTTCAATAGTTGATACACAACAGATACATCATACACTTATATAAGACAGTTATACATACAGGGGAAAATAACGTTTATAAACACAGTGATGTACAATAAATTCACATGATAAAAAATGGTTACAGGAAAGTTAAGCTAATATTTACAGTATGTACAGTATATACATATCCCAGTGGGGGGGCATGGCAGACACTCAACATAATGTAATACTAGGATGGTGAAGGTGTTACTGGGTGCCATAAGATGGGGTGTCTGTCTGGAAGGAATATACCATATATGGTTTGGAAGGAGATTTGTGAGATGACAATGCTAGCTCTAGTGGTAGCAATTGCATTTCTCTTTGAGAAGACTGTACAATGCTGTTTAAAGGATGCAAATGGAATGATATTGGACAGTTTAGGGATTTTGTAGGGTGTTCCATGCTATAGCTAGAGAATAGCTGATTGCTGCCCTCCCTAGCCTGGTGTTGAATTTGGGCAATTTGAGCAGGATGATGTTGTTGCTTCTTAGGGCATAGGAGCTAGGAGAGGTCTGGGTGAAGCAGTCCAGGATATAGTTTGGAAGTTTTTTTGACAACGCTCTGTAAATCCATAGTGCTGCATTTCTGTTCCTTCTGAGGTGAAGGAAAACCCACCCAAATGCAGCATAAAGAGAGCAATGATGAGTATTAGATGGCAGATCTGTAATGAACCTTATTGCTCTATGATATAAGGTATCCAACTTGTGATGGTAGGAGATGGGGCAGTGACTATAAAGGAAGTCTGCATAGTCAACAACTGATAGAAAAATGGCCTGGACTAACCTCATCTTTGAGTCTCTGTTTAGGAAGGGTTTTAATCTATGAGAAGGCCAAGCCTTTGGCGAAGCTTTTTTAACAGTTCTTCTAAATGATGAGTGAAGTCAAGTCTGTTGTCAATCCACACACCTAGGTATTTGAAGTTTTCTACATACTCCAGATTTTCTCAAGTATAGTGCATAGCTGGGGAGAATGATTGGAGAGGATGTGCTGGTGGAGCTTTGATTTGTGAACATCATTGCTTTAGTTTTCTTTGCATTTAACAGAAGCTTTTTCTCGAGTAGCTGATATTGTAGCAAGGAGAACTCTGTAGGATTTCACGAACAGCTGCAGGCGAAGGGTTGCTGACATACAGAACAGTGTCATCAGCAAAGAGGTGTACAGAGGAATTGGTAAGGGTTGAATCAATGTTATTTATATAAATAGCAAAAAGGATAGGACCCAGAATAGAACCTTGGGGGACTCCTCTTGACAGTGGTTTTAATGGGGATAGGTCACCTTCAGCTTTTACCTGCTGTGACCTACCGGTGAGATAGCATCTGAACCACTTAAGGGAGGATGGATCTAGGCCAATGGAGTACAGGGATGAAAGTAGTAGCTCGTGGTCCACAGTATCGAATGCTTTGCTCAGGTCCAGAAATACTGCACAGACATTATTCTTTTTATCTAATTTGGATTGTCAGTCATTTGTGACCTTGGCAAGTGCAGTGATAGTGCTATGCTTGGCCCTGAATCCAGATTGAGCTGGGTTTAGGAGGTTAGCATTGTCAAGATACTCCCTTAACTGATTACTCACTAATTTCTCCAGCATCTTGGATAGCACTTGTAAAATGGAAATGGGCCTGTAATTATTAAGATCCATAGGGTCCCCTGATTTTAGAAGGGGAACCACTTGGGCTGTATTCCACAGTGTGGGAATAGAGCCAGAGTTTAGGGATAGGTTAAAGAGGTGTGTTAGGGGGACTGCAAGTACATGGCATGCAATCTTTAGAAAGTAGGGGTCCAGAGAGTCTGCCCCTGCGCTTTTTTTGGTATAAAGTTGCCATAATAGATCCTCTACTTGTTTCAACAGTATAGATTTGAAGCTGAAGGAAGAGTCAACTCTCTGATCACCAGTGTAATGGGAGCTTAATTGTTCCCTCAGCAGGTTAGCTGGAGAGGTGTCAAAGGCAAGGCCAGCCGTTGTGAAGTGGTTATTGAAGGTGTCCAGAATTTCCATTTTGCCAGTGATAGGGCCATAACTGTTGTGTAATTGAGTTGGAAGGGGGTTGTTAGCGTCCTGCCCCACCATACCCTTGATGGTGCCCCAAAACCTAGCAGGATTATGGTAGGAAGAGTCGAGTTCGGCCAAGTAGAAGGCAGCCTTTGCATCCCTAACTTTTTTGGTGCATCTATTCCTGGCTTTCCTAAAGATCATCCAGTCATTTGCATTCTTGGTTTTTCTTGCCATTTTCCAGAGTTTGTCTTTCTCCAGCAGTGCAGCTTTGAGGTCAGCTGTAAACCAACGACAGGATTTATTTTTTATTCGGATACTAGAGATTGGGGCATGGGTGTTAAGGGCATTTATTATATATGTTATTTAGCACCTGCTTAGCTTTTTCAACAGAATGGGCAAGATAAAACTCTTGCCAGTGTGGAAAGTAAGCTAGATCATGCAAATATCCTTCAATATTGATGTTTTCTTGGATCTCCTCATGAGGAATTTTGCAGGATTTGTTGTTATGCTGGTGGATCTTACCTGCGAGGGGCAGTGATCACTTATATCATGAGAAGCACTCCAGAGTGTGTGAATAGATGTGGTTTATTCACTAGCATGATATCAAGTAGTGTGCTGTTATTACTTTTCCTTGCATTAATTCTTGTTGGTTCATTAATTAGCTGTGTGAACCCATATGTATCACAGAATGATACCAGAGGTGCAGCTTCCTGGGTAAGCCAGTTGAAATTCAGGTTACCTAGAATAATGACTTCTTCAGTGCTGGGTTTGAGCAAGTTCCCCAGATGGGATAAGAGCTTGTGTTCAGCAGAGGGGGGTCTGTAGCAACCAACTAGCTGAAAAGCTGCTGTATTGGGGAGAGAGACTTTTAGGGATAGGCATTCAAACTCCTTGGGCATAGATGTTGCAGCAATACAGGATACAGCTATACCAGATTTTGCATATATGGTTACTCCACCTCCCCTTGTTTGGCAATCAGCTCTGAATAGCTGGTAGTTAGGTAGGTTAACATCCCTGTCTGCTGTGGTGGGTTTGAGCCATGTCTCAGATACCACAAGAAAGTCTGGCAAGGTATGGGCAACCCAGGCTTGTATCAGTGTGAGTTTTTTCAGCAGACTGCATTCATTAATATGCAGGAAACTGAGGCCTCTAATTGAGGTTAGGTCTGATGGAGGTGATACATTCAGGGGTCAGGGTTGATTTCCCGTTACCAATACAGAGTAATAGAAAGAGCAGGAGTTTCGTGAGGGCTGCCAGTGATAGGGGAGGGGCTGTCTTTGGTCCTCCTTCTTTTATTCTGTTGCCACTCTTTTGGGGTGCTCCTGTGGGTTTAAGAAGTTGTGTCGAGACACCAAGTAGCAGTTTGGTGGTTAGGCTTAGGGGGATCTGTATATCCAGCAGTGGAGCCTAGGTTGAAATACATGTGTGGTGGTATGTGTCTCTTATGGTGATCACACCACTATAGTCGATGCAGCAATGGTAGAGCATATGTGAGGGTTTGGCGTCAGCCAAAGGGATAGTTCAGAGAGACTGGGCGGATGGATCACCCTAGTTGTGTGACAGGGACATCTTCTTTGTGGAACCCATGGCTGACAGTGAAAGGAGTATCAAGTAAACTCCCATTATGAGAGAGATATTGGTAGTTGGCTATGGGGAGTAGTGAAGTTGCTGATTGGTTGGATCAGCAAGCCTAAATGCAGCCTGCCACACAGTGAATCAAACAAATGAGCCCACTTATAGCTTCAAAACAGGTTTCAAAATTCCAACAGCCCCAAACAATACCCTGCTAGCCTCTTAGTAGTAAGAAAGAAAATAAATAACCTTCTACCAAGTAGAATCCACAAGAAACAATGTAAAACAACAATAAGCTATTGTACTGTAGATCTGATTCTGTCCCCTTCTAGTTCCTTCTGAAGCCAAAGCACTGAGTTCCAAACTCTGTGATTTCCCTTAGTGCTGCTTTCAAAATTAGACAGTTCCAAACTCTGTGACTTCCTTGTGCTGCTTTCAAAATCAAACAGTTCCAAACTCTGTGACTTCCCTTGTGCTGCTTTCAAAATCAGACTGTTCCAAACTCTGTGACTTCCCTTGTGCTGCTTTCAAAATCAGACAGTTCCAAACTCTGTGACTTCCCTTGTGCTGCTTTCAAAATCAGACAGTTCCAAACCTCTGTGACTTCCCTTGTGCTGCTTTCAAAATCAAACAGTTCCAAACTCTGTGACTTCCCTTGTGCTGCTTTCCAAAATCAGACAGTTCCAAACTCTGTGACTTCCCTTGTGCTGCTTTCAAAATCAGACAGTTCCAAACTCTGTGACTTCCCTTGTGTATCAACCTTCAGTTCTTCAGTCATCGGACTGTGATAGGTAAGTTTCAATTTCATGTTATCATTGTATCGTTCCTAAAGTTGTTAAAAAAATTTTAGCCACTACATTTTTATTTAATATTTGTAATTATGTCTGTAATTAGAGTCATTGATGAAGTACTGATGAACTTAGTAGGGATAGACACATCAGCAAGATGCGGCTCATCAGAGGTCAGGGACAGAACATCAAAGTTTTAACACCCCCCCCCGACACCGTATTCTTAAATAGCCTTTATTGGCTGGTAAGGGTAGGAGGAAAAATAAGGGCTTGGACTTACACTTCAATATAACTGTGCTATCTTTCGTCTAGTGATGAGAATCATGTTAATGCCACTGGTGCTGTGATATGACAGGCAGCTGGGGGGGGGGTTCAACGCAGCTAACATATATTATATGATTGAACAGATCCTACTATACGCGGATGATGCTGTCACCCTGGCATCCCGCCATGATCCAGTCCATCTACAAGGTAACCTCCAACAGGCCTGCTCTGCAGTCAAAAACTGGTTCACAAAACACAGACTTATAGTTAACCAGAAAAAAACAAAGACCATGATCTTCTGCAGCTCCCAAAACAAACACAAACAATATCAGCTCTCCATTAAAACCAAGCAAGGAATCACCCTCGAACAAGTTCATACCTTCAAATACCTCTGCCTCACCCTCGACTGTATGTCCTACACATCAATAACGTGGTAAAAGTAGCCAACACCAGGATGGGCCTACTATTCCGACATAGGAAACATCTAACCCCAGAAGCTCTGTCCATAGCTGTCCAGAGCTCCATCATCAGCATCATTGACTATGGTCTCATTATCTATGGATCTGCCACAACCTCACCTCTCAGGCATGTTTCGACTTCCCTCAATCAAGCCTGCCAACTCGTTACTGGTTCCCACCATCTCACCCACACCTGTGACCTCTACTCCAAAACAGGCTGGCTGCAACTGAACAACTGAATCAAATACCAAACCTGCATCACTGCTAAGAACATCATGATGGGAAAGGCACCACCAGGAGTCAGCACCCTCCTCAAACCCAAAATCACCAACTGCAACACCAGGAGCTGTAAGCCCCAAATCCTTCAAATCCCCCGCTGCTGCACGTCCCAAGGCCAAAGATTGTTTGCATACAGGGCTCCGAGTTGGCTGAATAAGATCTCTAGTGACATCTCATCCACAGCAATGCTTGGAGCGTTCAAAAAAAAGCTCCACCACTCCATAACTGGCACCTCCACCTGTGCTTGCACCCCATAACATCTTCATTCCCTACGCTGCTTCTGACCTTATAGGTGTCAGTTTCTGCCCTCTCTTCTTGCACTTACCTGTCCAATGTAACTTCTAATGCACTTGCCCTGTGTCTGTCCTGACAAGGCCCCTCGGCTGCCTCACCCTGACCCTCTACACCTATAGCCTTCCCCTACCCTCAGCCCTCTCCCCTTCTTGCTCTCTTCCTTCTATTGTTTCTTGAGTTACTCATCGCTCAGTCTGATTTTGTCAAGCAAAGTTACTGTCTAAAACCATGTACCTGTAACTGTTTTATGTTTTAGTGTCTGTTACCCTGTAACCAGCATGACGTGGAACCTTTGTAAAAGAGCCTTGGCTCAAAGGTACTTTGTAATCCTAGACACAAATAAATAAATAAATAAATAAAATATTATAGTGACTAAGGGGTAGAACAGTGCTAACCACAGTTTATGAATGATGCTGTAAACTGTTAGAACTATTACAACTGTTTAGTTGCTAAATGCTGTAGTCAACTGTTATAATCTCTTACCACTCTTCAGTTGCTAAACTCTTTACCTACATTCGGAACTGGTTACGAGGGCGCTGTTTTATCTGTTACAATTGTAAGGGGCTGTAACTCTTGATATTATACCACTACAGTATGGCTACTTGGACAACTGTGATGGGTAGTACCACAGGAGTAGGAGACCAGGAAAGGGTGGAATGTACCAATTTTTATGGTGAAGGACAATCTGTGTGGCCTCCAGCAACCAGGGCAGGCAGTTTGGAATTAGTGTAGGCGGCATGTGCTGTGGTGCGGCGATAATACTAAACTGTGCATGTCGGGAGGGAGGTTAACCACTGTACAGGCAGATGTTGCATATCTTGGGAGAGGTAAACTGGATAATGATGCAACTGGGAGTGTTGGGGCTGGCAAAGAAAGAAAATGGGAGAAGCAAAGAGAGACAATGGGGAAGTGATGATGCAAGAGTGTGACAAATTTCATCCTACAGGATGGGATAAACTACGTAACGTGTACTTTTCCACATATCTAGGAAGGACTCAGAGGTGTCCAGAAGGAACAAAGAGGTGTGGTAGGCAAGGAGGAGGCACTGGGGATGGGCTTTGGCGCACAAATATTTTTAAGCCACTACACACGTTGCTAGAAAAGGAGAGCGGTGGGTAGGATGGTAATGATGATGGTGTTGCTGGTGAAGCTGAGGCAGGGATGCATAGAAATAGTGAAGTGGGCAAGAGGCATGGATTGAACATGTGGAACAATAGGGGGTGACCAGGACAGGATAGAGTAGGAGGATTGTGGACTGAGAAGAAAAAGGAGTATCAGGTAAACAAGGAGGAGGCTATGGGTATGGAACAGGGGGTCCCGACAGACAGGAATGCGTAGGACATAAATGGGATGATAGACAACAAGAAGAAAAGTAGGCAAATGGATAGGGTGGATGTATTACTCAGGAGTGGGGATAGAGATACAGAGAAGGATACTGTAGTTGGGAGGATGAAGAGGGCCACAACATTAGTACAGGGTGACAAGGGACAATAGGGAAGGGGATACCTTTGACACAAGACTGTGAGAGGTGTGAGGAGCTGGTTGGGGTGTAGACCGTACAATGGGATGAGGAGTACATAAAGAGTCACAAGGCTGGTGAGAGCAGTGAAGGTGAAAACAGAGCACTCCTTGGCCAGGGGATTCCAGACGGGGGGACAAGGGGTTCTTTACAGCCATAGAGAAAAAGGACAGTAAGGGGGGCACATCAGCAGGATGAGGATAGGGGATGGTTGGGCACCAGAGGTGGGGGAACAGGCATAGATCCTAAATGAGTACTTTGCATCACTTTTGACAAGGGGGGGTGGAGGGCCTATGTCTTGTGGGAGGTGTGGCTGAACCGGTGGGAGGGAGGGATGGGACCACTACAGATCCGGGGACCAGACAGTTCTGGGGAAAGGGAGTGGCCACCACAGATGAGGGGGGGACCAGCAGCACAAGCTGCAAGGGGGAGGAGGTGGAGGCTGAAATCCCAGTACAGAGTGAAAGTGAAGCCCTCAGGTTCCTTCAGACGGATAAAGCACCTGGGCCAGATGAGATACATACCACAGTGTTGAGAAAAATGGCGCATGTCCTGGCGGTCCCCCTGGCATAGCTGTTCGACATCTCTGTGAGGACTGAATGAGTGCCCCAAGACTGGAGGGTGGCCCATGTCATGGTGATCCACAAGGGGGGGCAAGGGAGGAGGTGGGAAAGTACTGGCACATTAGTCTGACGTTGGTGGTCTGCAGGGTGATTGGGTGGTTAGTGGAGCAAAATTATTTGGACGATAAGCAGCATGGCTTTTTCCCGTGAACATCATGATAGAGGTGTTTCATTACATAAAAGGGATCAATAAGGGGGGTGACCAGTCAGGGTTCTCCAAAGGAAGCTGGGTGGGACAGCAACAGGAAACGGGTATAAGCTGGAATGGTGGTATGCTCAAAGGGGAAAAGAGGAGGAGGTGTTATTCCACAGAAATTATGGTGGAGCTATGTAATGCACTGCCCAGGGAGCGGGTAGAAGTGGAGACTGAAGCCGGGTTGTAGAGGGGATATGACAGGTACAGGGGTAGGTTACATCTGACCATGTCCAATGCAGGTGGCGCATCTGTGACTGAGTACAGTATAACCCAATGGTGAGTTGGAGACAGTAACATCTGGCATCCATGCATGTGCTGAACATCGAGCATACTCGAAATTCCATTATGCCTATTCTGCTTGCATTTTAGTATGTTACTATGTTAACGATAAGCAGTGGAAGATGCACTGCGACCTCACATTACACAACACTGTCACTTTCATCTTTTCTGTGCACATGCAGCATAAATGCAATTGATTCATCCTTCAAGTCTTGCAAATATATTGTGGGTGGGATATTCAAAAAGGTTGCGCATGCGCAAGTCCGAATTTGCGCCATTCTGCGATATTCAGCAGGAGGCAGTTGCACCACTGAAAACAGGCTGAGCAACAGCGCAATGCAAATGAAGGAATGCGCAACCGAAGGGGGTGGACCCATGCATAAACAGCGCAATGCGATATTCAAAGACTTGCGCAATGCGCAACAGCGGATGAGCTGGAAGGTGAACCCGCGGAAATGAGCCAAAATAAAAAGGCTCAAGGAAGAGGTGCAAGAACGCTACAGGGAAGCCACATGAGGCAGGGAGAAACCGAGTGCGACAGTGAAAGAGTGCTGGCCAGGGAGTGCACAGGAGAGGAGAGGGACAAGGGAGGGTGTGTTGGGCCACAGACTGCAGGGCCAGTAGGTGTACCTGGTGCAGTGGAGGTAGCAGGCAGGACAGAGGGGGTAGCACAGTAAGAACAGCCGGGGGGGAACACAAGCCAGGGACATGGACAGTGCCAGCTTCCACATGGAAGCTGTAATGAGGGGCTGAGAAGGCATGCTGCAGGGGGACGTGGCCGTGGAAGGGCCCGTCGGCGGTACACCCCCAACAGGCAGTACCGTGCCCGTGTCAGCTTTGAGCTGTACACGGATGTCAGATCGTGGGCTGGTACCGCCTGAACAGGGCAATACTAAGCGGCTCTGTGAGCTGTGCAGTGATGTGATGCAGGCACCCTCACAGCGGAGTCACGCTCTGTCAGTGGAGACAAAGGTAACAGCCTGCATGTGCCTGCTCACCACGGGTACCTTCCAGAGGTCGACAGGGGACACCACAGGCATAACACAGTCGGCCACATCACGCATCCTCACCCAATTCCTCAGCGCACTGCTGCCACATGCTGCGGAGTACATCCATTTCCCCAGCACCGCGGCAGAGCGTACAGCAAACATGCAGGGGTTTCACAGGGTAGCACGTATGCCTGGCGTGCTAGGGGCAATAGACTGCACCCATGTGGCTATTCGCATGCTACCTGGCCCCGATGGGGCCGCATACAGGAACAGGAAGGGTTTTTTGAGTGTCAACTACCAGGTGGTGTGCGATGCCAGTGGGCGCATAATCAATGTCTATGCCACACACCCTGGCGGAGCACATGATGCCTTCATATGGTATCAGTCCGCACTGCGCCATTGATTCGAGAGTGGGGACATCCCCACAGGCCACCTAGTGGGTGAGTACACATGTAGGAAGTTCATACTTGGGGCAAGGGTGGGAATGCCACAGGTGCCATGGTGGTGGCACACAGGGATATGGGCATTATGGACCTGAACATGATGCTATCACCACTATCTTCACACAGGTGACAGCGGATACCCACTCCGTCCCTGGCTGCTCACACAGTGCAGCCCATGACCCATCGCAGCAATGTTATAATGAGGCTGCGCGCCAACATCATCGGCGGGTGTTTGGGATGTAAGGCACACTTCCGATGCCTAGACACCTCCAGCAGTGCCCTACAGTACAGCCCCTCAAAGGCCTGTGGGATATTCCTGGCCTGTTGTATCCTGCACAACATGGCCAAAGACCATGGGATAGCCATACAGGTCGAGGAGGGGGACAGCGATGGGGATGCCGGTGAAGATGGTGATGAGCAGCCCCCCTTGGAAGGTGGGACCCCCAACTGATCTGGCAGGCCCAGCTGCACCGGGACACCATCATGGAGGAGCATTTTGTACCACACAGGTAAGTCAAGGGGCCATGTGCAACCAACACTGTCTAGGCGCAACCCACAGGCACACAGGGTAACACACCAGGGGTGCATGACGGCAAGGAGAGTGGAAGGGTCCAGGCACACAAACACACCATCAGGTAGGGTTGAACAGTCATCTGGACACACACACACACACACACACACACACACCAGGCACAAAGCGTACACGGGCAGGTGCACAGCAGAGCAAGAACAGACATGCAAACATGCAGATCAACGGAACACCCCCACCACCTGTACTGTCCAAGTACGTGTGTCAGATGCTGGGCACCCTTGCACCTTGGTGTACAGTACAATGCAGGCATCATCATGCACATGCACCTGTGGACAGCAGTTGGGTGGGTGTGCAGGTGGTCCGTGTGTCAGCGTGTTGGGCAGGGCACCCACCAGTGCACTGCCCACCATGACAGACATTGCACACAGGGCAGCATCAGACAGGGCCCGCACTGGGACACATGTCACTTAGGTGGCACTGTGCCACGGCCACCTCGGATGCGTGGGTGGCCCCGCCGTGACTCAGCAGCACTGGCAGGCTGATCATGGGCCACATGGGGTGGCACCGATGGACCAGCAGGGGTCCCACTGTGCGATCGCGACCATGTCCGCTCAGGGGTGTGCAGCATGCCGAACATACATGCACCAGGTGTGCTCGGGATGCCCACAGCAGAACCCGGCATCGACAGGCTGGGTGTCGCACAACACCGGGAATGGGGAGTGGAGCGCAAGCTGTGTGGGGTGTGCGGTACAGGGGCACCTGACTGTGTGCCCAATGCGGCCACGACAGAGACCACTGCCTAGGTCAGCCTGTCAATGGCGGCGGTCACATCCGTCCGCATTCTGACCATCTCTGAAAGGATCAAAGCATTGTCCCTGCTGTGCCATTCCACAGCCACGCACAGTGCCTCCACGGACGTTGCCACCCACCTCTGCTGCTGTACTGATTCCTGCAGCAGGCAGGTGTGCTCGTCAAATGGGTCCTCTGCCACATCGGCATCCTGTCCCCCAGGGTATGGAAGGTCCTGATGCTCAACACCCCTTGAGGGTGGGCAGTGTCCACCAGGACCAGGTATGGGCATGTCAACAGGCGGTGTGCATGTGCCACCGCTGGATCCTGTAAGCCCAGACCTGGTGGATGACTGCTGCTGCTGCCCCTCCAACTGCTGTGCCCCAGGGACCACTCGTTCCACTGCTGTGGCCGCAACAGTGCCAGAGACCTGCACAGACACCGGTGCTGACAGGCACAGCCTGGGACTGTGCTGACGTGCTGGCACACACGTTAGAACCAGCTAGGTCCAGGGGCACATGCTGGCCTGCTGTGTGTCCGTTATGGGACACACACATGTCACTGCCCATTGCAGTCCTTGCATCATCAATGGTGCAGGTGCGTGCAACAACCACAGTCTGGCGTGCTGGCATGCTTGCATGCCAGACTGCTGAACGACAGGCTGTGCACCCCAACACCTGACTCACCCACACAGAGATGGCAGCCAGGCGGCATGCTGGTGCAGTGCAAGCCGGCTGGCGACAGAGGTGGATGGACCCTCCTCCAACTCTGGCAGGTCTTCCTCACTGCATGGTCCCACCACCACCATCCCCTGCAGATGAACAGGATCTGTAACAGAGAGTGAGGACATGTTAGTGCATGTGATCAACCTCCCCGGCCCCCAACACCATCACCATGTCATACCGTGCAGTGATGGGCTTCCACCTGTCTGGAATCCACCTCCTGGTATGCCCTCTATAGCACTCCGCTGCATTGCTGCAGCCAGTTGGTCCTCAGCTGGGGTCAGCTCCACCACCGCTGGCTGGCCCCTTGCCTGTGCCAGCGCGTGCCGCCCTGAGGGCTGCCACCTTCTCCTTCACCCTTCTGCGGTCTGTCCCTACCTTCTTTTTGCATTCCTGCACGGAGCGCTGGTGGCTTCCATGCAGGTTCACCGCCCGAGCTACCCCCTTCCATGCAGCCGCACAGGCCTGAGGGGTGCCACACGCCGTCCACTCAGTAGTGGCTCCTCTTCCAGGTAGGCCTGGAAGAGTGCCTGTGTCTCCACCGTGGTGAAGTTGGGCCTCCTCCTTCGCCCACCATCCTCACCCTCACCTTGGCTCTGCTCGGTCTTGTCGGTCTGTATGGGTGGAAGTGGACACCTGTCACTGTGCAGTCTACAGCGTTATCCCATGACCATTGGCCAGAACATCACACAGCATGCAACTCACCTCTCACCTGCAGTACCCGAGTCTGGCCAGCGCAGCCCACTGTTGCGTATATATAGCACAATGCATGCAGATTAGGAGTGGCGCAACTTTAATGACATGCTAATCGCGCCACTGCACCTTTGAATGGCTGATCAGATGATTTGCATGTGTCGGCTGAATATCGCGCCGTTGCGCTTTGCGCAATACGGTTGAGCTGGCTGAGCCAATGGCACATTTCTGTGATTGCATAGTACACCGCATTGCACATGCCCAGGTAGCTTACGCAGGCGTCTGCTGTGCAGATGACGTGCTGTGCGCGATCAGCAATACAGGACACGGCCACCATTGTGCCAGTGGCGCTGCAGCGCTGGTCACCATATGGCGCTGTGGCACAACTGCGCAATAGTCCACTGTGGCACTGGCACGCAGGTGACCGATCGCGCAGGACGTGTAGACATCCGATGGTGCTGTGCGTGGCCTTGTGCCACTGACCCATGACCTTGTGCCCGACCTTTGCCCCCTGGCACTGTACGTCTGGCATGTGTACGGCTCTATCGCGCTGTTCGGTGACAGCGTGATGTGGACCGATGGCGCTGTACAAACAGTGCGATAGGCACTGCTGGAGTTGTATTGCGCAACATTTCCATGTGGGGTTGCCACACTGCGGAGCGCCATATTGCCACTGTACAGCTTGAGAATGGCACGCAGGAGAGCTCCACAATGGGGGGCCTTGGAGTTGGCAAACCTGGTGGCTGTGGTGGAGCCTCACCATGGCACACTGTTTGGGGGAGTGCCCCTGCAGGTGGCACGCACCCATGTGTGGCAGCAGGTCGCCACTGCCCTGGAGCAGGCCACTGGGCGGAGGAGGACCCCTGAGCAGTGCAGGCACCGCTACAGTGACCTGCAGAGGAGGGAGCGTGCTCTGCTGGAGCACCTCAGGTCTCGTGCCAGGATGGGCATTGTGCCCAGGCCAGGTGGGTGTGCTGTGTATGCACCGGTATTGTCCGCATGGGTGACTGCGTAATGTGACCTGCGCATGGGGGTGGGTTGGGCTATGGTTTGCTGTGAGGGTGTTTGCAGGTGTGTGCTGTTTGGGTCTGGTTGTGTGGGCAGGCACACTCAATGGGGCAAGGGGCTGTCTGCTTTGGGATCTCACTGATGTGTTTCTCTTCATTTGTCTCCCACAGGGGTGGCGGAGCGGAGGCGGGCACAGGCTGACGCCTGGGATGGCGGTGCCAGGGTGGCTGGTGGAGGAGGTGTGCTACAGCAGAAGCAGCAGCAGCAGCCACAGCAGCAGCAGCCACAGCTGCTGCAGCATCTGCAGCAGCGGCTTGATGAGGGTGAGTGTCATTACATCATGGATGCTATTGCATGCTGGGGGGGGGCACGGCCATCTTCCATGGATGACACTACCATGCACGCAACATGTGACAGTCATCACTGTCCAGTGGCACTGCATGTGTGTGTGTGTGTGTGTGTGTGTGCATCACTGGTGGTCCACGCATGCACTGGGCACATGGCTGTGGCACTAGCATCCCACCACGTAGCCACGCCACTGGGCAGCCTTGGTTGTGCTGTGATGGACATGGGCGGTGTGTGTGTGAAGTGGTACGCATGGCCGTTGCTGCCTGGTTGGGCATGTCTTGTGCACGGTCACTGTGGGTGGGTGCAGTCCATCACAGGAGCGGGGCACTTGGCTGTATGCCATGCATGATGGGTGGGATTCAGGGATGTGGACAGTCACAGCCATTGACTCTGATCCCTTGTCCTAGGTATCCGGATCCTGTGCCTGATGGAGCGGGGCCTGTGGAGGCTCACTCAGGTGGCCATCAACACACACCATTCTCCTGGACTTGCAGCAGCATGGGATGCGGCGCGGAGGAGGCCACGGGCACAGCACCAGGCAGGAGGAGGGCAGGCTGCCAGGCGGTAGCTGAGCGTCAGTGAACCCCACCTTCCCTCTCGGTTGTTCACCCTGCCCCTTACCCGCCCTACCTCATACCCATACCCCACCCTTGCTTTGTAAATATGTTGTTGTTTGTTGTTCTTGTTATGCATCTTATTATTACATTTATATTTTGATAGGAATACTGTGGTGGTCTCTGATTTGCAGCTGGCTATAGGTGTTCAGTTGCAGTGATGTGCATGGCATCTGGTGTGGTATGGTCATGGGTATGTGTGTGCGTGTGTGTGGGGCAGTGTCTCTGGTGTGGGTGAGGCTTCCAGTCAGTATTGCCGTGTGCTGCCACCCACTGCTGGGTGCTCATGGTGGGTGTGGCTTGTATGGTTCTGTGGTTCACGAGGTTGCAGTGTGCCGGGGGGGGCCTGGGGATTCCTGCAGTGCTGGTCACTGCGCATGGGTGGTGTTTTGGGGTCACAGTGCTGGGAGTGCTGTGCACATGGGGGGGACGCTGGACACTGGGGTGCTCTGCCCCCTTTGTGTGCCAGTCTCAGGTTGACAGTGGGTGTGCTGCAGTAACACGGCCGGGATGTGCTTTGTTTGCTTGTCCCCATGGTCCGGTGGCTGTTCCATCCCTCCCCCAGTTATGCTGTGCTTGGGGTGTGGGGGTACATTGTTGGTTCGGCAGTGTGTCCCTGTGCCCATCTGTGGCATGGGTGGTGGGCCCCTGCCTACCTCCCTGGTTGTGCAGTTCCATTGCTATGCTGCTGGGGCCTCTTTGCTTGCGCTATGGCGCCTCTGGACTGCTCAGCTGGGCCACCTTTGTTGCGCTGTGGCGCATCAGCTCTGCTCAGCTTCCCCTTCCTGGTTGCGCTATGGCGCATCATCACTCTCAGCTTCCCCTTCCTGGTTGCGCTATGGCGCAGGTTGTGCGATATTCAGACATTGGCTGCTTGCGCAATTTGTCTTGCTCCATGTTTGAATATTGCGTGTGTTGCACATGTGCGCAATTGACTTGCGCTTGCTCCTGCTGTTGCGCACTTTTTGGGCGCAGTTTGAATATCTGGCCCTGTGTATGAACAAACCATTCTGGAACTGTTCAAGTTTTGCTGTAACTGTTTTCTTATAATGAGGACAACAACATCTTTGAAATCGGAAGCATGGCTTGCATTAAACAGTGATGTCCTGAATGTGACTATCAGTATACATGGTGTGCTCAACCGCTGATTCATGACACACCTTCTGGAAACATAGAAATGGCAGCATCCATTCTGTTCTCTGGATTGTCTCCAAAGAAAGCTATTATGATGTTCCAGCACTTTAACTGTGCATCTATCAGACTGACAACTTTCTACAAGCATCAGCGGAACTTACTGTTTCCAGCCATTACACATCTGTGGGACTGGCAGCAAGACAAACTCATGACAGATATGAAATTGTCAGGATTACCTGTCGTCCTAGGTGGAGATGGAAGAGCTGACAGCCCTGGACATTCAGCAAAGTTCGGAAGCTATTCATTGGTAGGCCTGTCTCGGAATAAGGTTGTCATACTTCAGCTGGTCCAGGTGGGGAATTGCAATGTACTATCATACCGTTCCTTTAATGGTTAACACCATGGGCCCAATTCTCAAAGCCCTGCTTCTGACGCAAGGTGCTTGCACCAAACAGATATGGTGCAAGGTGCACCTTGTGTCCAGGGCTGCCTACACACAATTCACAAATGTGACCTGTGTCGACCACAGGCCGCCTGCCTCAAATGGGTCTTGCACCATCACTGTGCCCAGAGATAGGCTGCGACAAGGTGCAAGAGGCACTGCGGCATATGCAAACTGCCACAGCCCAGGAACGGGATTCACAAACTGCGCCCTGAACGAAGAATTCGAAGTACCCTTAGACTAGCCAGGGCTGGTCCAAGGGGACTTAGAATATGCTCTGCTGGGCACATCCCTTGTATGCGGCACTATGCTGCAGTCCTCCAGTGTTGCCAGAGCCCATGTCATGCCCATGGTATTGTACACCCCCCATCCCCTATGCTGTCCATTGCATATCTGTTAGTACCGTCCCCTCTCCACCCCGAACACTGATGCTGACCCAGTAACATGTACTGCCAGTGCCTTCCACATGGTGGCAAAGTGCCCCCCACACCCCAACAGATAGTGCCCACCCCCATCCTGAACATCAGCCGGTGTCCAGGCACAGCCTACCCCTCAATCAATAAATGGGCTGGTGAAGAACTTCCCGGAGTCATACATCAGTTTGATATATGGCATGTTGCCAAAGGTATTACTAGCATGAACAACTATGTACTTCAAACACATCATCCTCTGGTGCACTTTGCTGCTTCAAACTATGAGTATGATGTAAACGTACATTTTTCTCATTATTTGTTTATTATCACCTTATCTGACAGTTCACCACTTTCAGCTGTAAAGGGCAGCTCCCCGCATCCCCTATAATCCACCCGGTGACACTCCCAGCATCACATTGCAGCCTACCCATGTTAACCAGGCGTATCCCTTCATCGGTTACTTTCTTTCCTTCAGGTGAGAAAGTGCCTTCCGGCTTACCTTTCTTGGCACTTGGTGCTATCAAGGTTGTGTTTGGCTGTTGGATGGCTCCATGGATGTTAGGGTCAGTAATGCCGTCATCCGGTCGATCTGTCAGCCCTGTTCTATAGTTTTCCAGGCACCCCCATCACGTCATCATGTGTAGTGCTCCCAGTCTCCACAAGGTGCCGCTACACAGTGCCTCAAACTGCCTAGCCCACCCCTGCACATTTCATAATTGTTCATGTGACAGTGCCAGTCTTGCTGACATCAGTATGCTGTTGATCACATCTTTTAAATAATTATTCTTCTTAGGCCTGAAGAAAGTGACAACAACTCTTTGCAAGCAAAAAGAGTGTGAGTCATTTGCTGAGTGGCAGAAGAGCATTGTCAATCACTTGTACAGGACCACCGTCTCACCCACCACCTGGTAATCCACAGCTTGTCTGTGAGAAATGGATGTATGTGATCAACCATGTACAGAACATCCATGAGGGTCACAGACAACTATTCAAGAAATGTCTTCATGGAGATCTGGACCAGCTACCATGTGTTAAGAAGTGGCTAAACATCAGGTAGTCACCTGCTATACTTCTGCAATACACAACCTACAGATGCATGTAGTCACCAAAAATGTGCATTGCTTGCACTTTTCATGAGTACCCTGCAGTACTGCTATTGTTGTCCGCTTATGTTGTCAGTGGCTAACATTAGTGCTCAATCAGACAGTGTATTTGAAGTGCTGCATGTTGTTCTCTGGTTGTGTGTTTGTGGTGAACTGTCGAAACAGATTTTCCAGTGTGACACACTTGCTACTCCTTACTGTTTTTGACGAACAACAGTCAGTCCATTTTGGTCTCACATTCTGCGGAAATGTTTGAGTTGTGGTGTGTGTACATATCCTTACATGACTCTCAAGTCCAATCCCTGTAAACATTGCATGGTAATACTGACCCAGAAATCAATGATTTGAATCAGTAAATTATTTTTATTCTCAAATACTTAAGTCATGATGTTCCACTGTCAAGGTATGTAAAAGTGCTGCATATATTAGTGATGTTTACATGGCATACATATGAAATTGTCAGCAGATACAGGCCGTATGGTCTATCTAATCTGCTCGAGTGTGCACCACTTCAGCCCATTACTCTGCAGCCCCCCCCCCCATTCAGTGTTGCTGTTTGCTGCACTGATTCCAGTACTTTAATATCCCTTTCTAGCAGGGGCGCCACAACTGCACACAGTACTCCAAGTGCGGTCTCACAAGGGACCTGTACTGGGGTAATAAGACTTTTCTACATCTGGATGTAATCCCCCTTGCTATGCACCGTAGCATCCTGTCAGCCTTAGCCGCTGATTTCATACACTGAGCTGACTGGTTTAATTCCCCAGTCACCAGCACTCCCAGATCCTTCTCCTACTCAGATGTGGACAGTTTGATACCGAACATCCAGCAGCTGTATCCTGTCTTTCTGTATCCGAAATGCATCACCTTGCACTTCTTGGCTTTGAACCCAAGCTGCCCGGTGTGCAACCACTCCTCAAGTCTTGCAAAGTCCTCCTGCAGTAATTTGCCACCCTCCTCCCCATCCACCTTAGCACAGATCTTGGTGTCATCGGTGAAGAGGCTGATGTTACTCTTGCTCCCAACCGCTATGTCTGCGATGAAAATGTTAAACAAGACTGGTCCAAGTACTGATCCCTGTGGGGCAGCACTTGTCACTTCCCTGGCCTCCAATGCTTCTCCCTCACAACTACCCTCTGTTGCCTATCCCTCAGAGAGTTTTCTACCCATCAGGCCAGCTTAGACCCTATGCCAACACTACTCAACTTGCAGGACAGCCTTCCATGTGGCACTGAATCGAAGGCCTCTCTGAAATCCAGGTAGACCACATGTACCACATGGCCCTTGTCCAGTGGTCTCATGACACAGTCAAAAAAAGCAACCAGGTTTGTCTGACAGGATCTGCTTGCAACAAACCCATGGTGTCTGTCCTCTTGAAGATCATTATCAACAAGAAACTGCAACACCATTTTTTCGAGGATAGATTACATCACTTTCCCCACAATTGCGGTGAGGCTCTTTGACCTGTAGTTCCCTGCTTCGCCCTTGGGCCCACTTTTGTGGAGAGGTACCATGTGTGCCTCTCTCCAATCTCTGGGCACAAATCCTGTGTTTAGCGAGGTGTTGAACAGATCAACTACTGGCTCTGCCAGGACCTCTGCCAGCTCCTCAGCACCCTGGGATGTACCCTGTATGGCCCAGGTGCCTTGTCTACCCTCAGTGACCAAAGGCCCTCCAGCATCCTTTCCACCATGATGATCCCATCTGTGGTTGTCTCACCCTCCATGCCTGCTCCCCCTTTCCCTGCAGGAACAAGCCCATCCCTCTCACTTGTAAACACTGAACAGAAGTACTCATTAAGTACTTCAGCCTTCTCTCTCCCCCCTTGTCTACCCACCCACTGTCTATTTGATCCTTGCACATCCTCTTTTCCCCTGATATACCTGAAGAAATCCTTTTTCCCTTCCTTAATCCCCTGAGCTAATTTCCTTTCATTGGCTGCCTTTGCAGTCCTGAACGCTCTGCTCACTTACATCTGGGACCTGTTCTCCCTCTTCCAGCACCAGGTCTAGAAGATTTCCTTCCCTTGTTGGCACAGTCACCCTTTTGCTTCAGGAGGGATGCTTTATAACAAGACAATGATTATTGAAAACCTTCAATGGCCATTCAACGTCATGTGAGTTTGACATCTGCTGTGCGATGACAACATTTCTGACTATGTTACATATCACTAAATTCAAGGGCAGCTACAAAGCTTAGGAGGCCGTGATGTAGAGGAGACTGCTAGGTGATATGGAAAGACTGTCACCAGATTCTCAGACAAGCTCTATTGAAGGTTTCCACAGTGTTATAATACACTTTGCGCCAAAGCACATGGCATACAGCTACAGTGGCATGCGATGACAGTGAGATTACACATAATATTGTTACATTTTATAAACTGAATCACTGTTATAAGAAGTACTGCAATGCATAACTGTACGCTGCAGTTACTATAGTACATAGTGCAATTTATGTTTTATTTCATTCCGTTTGTCATGCAGTAAACCTTTGACATTGGCTTAATCCCATATGGCTAGCCAGAACATCATGCAGTTTAACATGAGCATGTGATAAAACAATGTCTGTATTATCAATGACACATAGGGTACAGATAATGTCAAACATGTGGGACAAATGTTTTAATGTTAAGAAACATTAATTTGTGTCTGAAACTCATTACCATAGACATACTAATATTACGTTTAAACTGTGAATAATAATTTCATGTCATATTATAGACTTCTTCTTGCTGCCATGCATTTCAATGAAAATTGTTTGCACAAGTTTGCAACAACAAAGAATGGAAGACAGCGTTTCAAGGTGGACTTTCCAAAGTAGAAGAAGGGAGGATTTGTTGTGAGACAGATGTGTGTCAACATCACATAGAGTAAGTACTCAATTTAAATACGTTGGGCTGGATATTCAAACTGCGCTATTTTGAGGCGCAAGCCCTTGCGCTGCACAAAATAGTTGCGCAGGGGTGTGGCCAGAGCGATATTCAAAGGAGTTGCGCCCTTGAGCAACTCCTTTGAATATCACCCCCTGGCCACAGCATTGTGCATGGCGCAGTGGAACTTGCGCCATCCTGCAATCCTGTCAGAGTGGAGCATTCAATCGAGGTGGCGCAAGTACCATTGCGCCATGCTCAAAATCCCCATATTCAAAAGGTGACATGCAAATGGGGCCATAATTCATGCAAGGCGCAGGGGGGGCCATTTGCATCTGATCATGGCCCCATTTGCATGCCATTAGCATGCAGGTGCGCCGATCCCCGAGGACTTGCGCCTGGCACCCTGCCAGGCAGCAGCCATCGGGGACTGATGCCCCCTGCAGCCCGATCATGGGCGAAACAGTGTACAATCCCCACCACCACCCCCCACTGGCCCGATCGCGGGCAGCAATGTGTCTCCCCCGAGCGTATCCCTGGTGGTCCAGTGGACGAAAAACCCGATCGCGGGCAGTACTTGTTTAAAACCCCCTCCTGCATTCTTCCCTGGTGGTCCAGTGGACGAAAAGCCCAATCGCGGGCAGTACTTGTTTAAAACCCCTCCTCCCACATTCATCCCTGGTGGTCAGTGGCACATCGATCGCGGGATGTATATGTGAACAACCCCGAACATAGCCCTGGTGGCTGGTGTCCCCCACCCCACGCACCCACAAGCCCCACCACCCGCTCCCCCTGGCAGCGGGGCGGCAGCATCCACCCGCCTGCCGCCCAGCTATCCGCCGACTGACTGC